>CM042967.1:27394694-28633444 GCA_023678885.1 Pogostemon cablin
ATTTTCGTGCATCATCTTATGTATCAAACATGATTGGCATGGAGAAATAAATCCAATAATTGCCCTAAGGTTTAAGCTTTATGATATAGTTTATCTCTCCTACATATCGTCCATCTAATGATTTGACACAAGAGGCGATGTACCAAAATATCACAGAAAATTCGAGACATTATTAAATTCAGCCTTCTGCATATGCCTGCGCATTGTACTAGGGTTGACATACTGTACCATATTGAAAATACTGACTCATACCATATACCGTACCAAAATTATCGGTATTAAAAAATCATATCGATACCGTATCGAAAGTTTCGGTATATCGAAATTTCAATATATTATATATCAATCTCGTTCATACCGAAATACCTAAACATCCTATTTTATCAAAAATTATCGATTCATACCGAAATCATTATATAATATTTGAAAATAATTTAATCAAATAATCTATATTAAATATAAAATAATTATTATTTTGATATTTGAGTACGGTATATACCGAAATACTGATTTTTTAAAATTTATATACCGATACTGTACCAAAAAATTCGGTACGACATCATACCGTACCGAAATTTTCAATATACCGATTTTTTCGATACAATAACTTTGATATATTAAAATTTTGGTAATTTTATCCACCCATGAATGTACACAATTGAATGATTTTCTGCATATTCGTGAGCTTAAAGACCTTTTAATTTATTTTATTATTTGGATTGTAATTTTTATTTTTACATTGTTCTTTTTATTTCTAACATAAAAGTTATTGGTTGGTGTAATATTTATAAAATAAAATTATATTTATTAAATCTAATTAATCATAAATTCAAATTTGTTTACTCCAATTTAACTAAAATATAATTATAGTTTTTAACTTTACATTCAATCAATGTATTATAATGTGATATATATTTTTTGAATTGACATGAGAGAATAGAAAAATATAAAAGAGGAGAGAATAGGAATTTGTAGTTCATTGTGACTCGTGAGACGATAATGAGGCGATCATGAGCATAGACATTCCAATTCAAGATACTGTAGGCTATCCTCCCGAACAGTTGCAATGTATTAAGATGGTAAATTCTCAAGTAACGAAATAGTAGATTAAGAACTCCACATAAATAAATGAAATTTATAACCAATTTATTTAATTTTTAACAAATTGTAGAGATTGATTAATGTAATTAACAAATTATAAATTTAATTGAATATGATAATGAACATACGGGTGCATTTTTCACGACCCATATCAAGTATCATATCATTGAAATTTTGCAATTATATGATCCTTATTAAGTAAGTATGTATATAGTTATATCATTATCGTGAAGAAGGATTTTGTACAAAACAAAATTGTGAATTGAAAGAATTGCGTGAAAAAGATGATATTCGAGCGAAAATAGTATTAAAAAAGTTAATATACCATGGAGTTAGTTTCACTCTAATTGGAAAAAAGTGATTAAATATTTTTCGACTTGAATAGAAAATTAGAACTGTAAACTGAGTGGACTTTTAACTTTTAAAGAGAAATTAATATCCAACCACAGATGTAAAAAGGTGAGTCCAACATGTTAAATGACGTGAGAAGGTAATTGGCCTCAAGCACATGTATTCTTATAAATGAGCAGGAGATTCAAACTTTGGAACTTTGTTTAATTTTTACATTAAAACCATATTAATAATTATCACATCTTTAAAAGATTAAGCCGTTAAAAAGAAAAATAACATTTAACATAAGTTCGCTTTAACATTATAAACCCAAATTTGACGATCTAACTAGAAACCTAGTAGGGATATTTTTAAAAAAAATATTTGTTTCGTGTGAGGATATGAGAATAGACTAGATCTATTATTTTATTTTTGTATTACGTTTTTTATTACACTCATTACATGAATATTGATTATAAGTAAAAGAGAGGAAAAAAAAATCTTTTCCCCTTATGATTTATGTTATTCTTTAATATGTACTTCATTATTTTCTGAGCTTTTTTTAAATGGAAATTAAGATGTATAATAATTTAATGTGTATTAAGTTGGAGATATAATATTTTATTATGTAGTGTGTAGTTATATTAATGATATGTTCCCCTATAAGAATATACTATTAATTATTTTGTGTGGTCTCTAATCAGATGAGCTAGCTCACTCGGTCACTGCATTGAGCTCATCACTAAAGTAAATGACCTAGGTTCGATTCCCTGTATATGGAGGGGAGTTGAGTGCTTAAGGGTTATAAGGAGGCTAGGAGAAAGAGGGCGAGGACAGCATGAGTGCTTAAGGGCTAACGTGAGATAGATAAAAAATAATAAATTATACTATAATTTATAATATTACAACGAAAGTGATAACTAATTTATAAAATACTTATAAAATAGTTTTATGTAAATCGTCCCAGCAACTTGTCCAAAATTCATACTTGAATAGTGAAATGGAATGATAGTAGGTGTTATTATTTTAATACATATATTTTCCTAAAATAATTTTTAAAAAAATTACATGTATCATCATATGATTAACTATTGATTTTTTTTTTTTTTAATATGTGCTCATATACTATTAATTGATCTCAATTTAATACAATTAATATTTATAATGGAAAATTCTTTTAATTTCTATTTTATATTATTTTATTCTTAAAAGAAAAAAATTATTTTTAAAGAAAATGTGTTAATAGTGTTGAATTTAAGGTACTAGAGTTAATATTTGTGTTTAAGGGTATAGCATCCTCTTTGTTTTACTCATTCAACAATTTTATCTATGTGATGATACACTAAAATAATATAAAGAATTCAAACCGATTTATTGTACTAAAACTTGCAATGCAGATCATGACATTTATAAGACCAGCCATTGCGAATTTAATAGAAAATTTCAGTTAAACTTTATGAACCTTTGAACATTTATCATAGCATATGCAATTATTGCATTAATTCAATAAAAAAAAAACTCTCTCTCATCCCTATAATTTCCTCCATTCCTATTATTATATATCATTTAATTATACAGTTCACCCAAGTCTATTTAATTTCACTTTTTATAAATAGGCCCACATTTTATGTTATCATCATATTCAATTCATTTTTTTTATATATAAATAAAGATTGACAAAATCTCTTGTGAAACGAGTAATTTGTAAGGCGGGCGTGAGACGAGTCGATTCATCGATAAAGTATGTCCATTATTAGATAAAATATATTTAATAATTATTAAAGTATATTTTCAAAAGTATGCTGGATTATGCATTAAAGTATGATTTTAGTATATCAAAATTTATAATATGATTTATTATTAACATACTTTAGTAAGTATGTGACACCCCAGTCTCACTTGACCCAGTATTTTACTTAGCCAAATAAAACTTTAGTGTCACTGAGTGAACGAGCTAGATACATATATGTGGATTTTTTTTCCAAACTTGTATAATTATACCGTGAATACTTACATATATTAGCATTGTACAAATATTTTTTTTTTGTAAATGGTAGCATGGTAGATTAGGACTTAAAATATTACTGTAAAGATTATAACGCCATTTTACATGAAACGTGTCGCTTGAAAAGAGTACAATAAAGTTTATTACAACGCGGTCTTTAAAAGACTTATTAAGAAACAACATTATATATATTTATATAGAAGGTGTCCCCTTGTCTCGTCACCGCTGCTATCTTTGAATTGTTAGCCTGAAAAGTTTTTAAAAGGAAAGGGGTGTGAGATAAATTCTCAGTGGATAACTTGCAATTGTTATAAGTTGGATAATACTTCATAGTGTGGATATTTCTTCTAGTACTCGTAATTCGAAGGTTATCTTCTTTATGACTCGTCAGTCATATGCTATCTTTGATATATCAAAAGGCCCCGCTATGGCTAGATGACTCTGAAAGCCATTCATCATCTTTAACTTGTGACCAATTGTCAATTCATGACATGTGTATATTTCACAATAGTGTAGCATTAGTCAATTAGGAGTAGACAAACTCTAAGTGAATTGTTTCACGATAGATTTGTACTAACCCTAGTTGACTACGATCACCAAGTGAAAAAATGCACAATGAAAATCTAAAATGAGCGCACGTGGCGCGTATCCAACAATGTAAAATTTGGTCTTACTTTCTGTCAAAAACACCAACCCACCTTTGCTTTGAAGATAAAAGAGATTGGAGAATGATTTGGAGTCTTCGAGATTGTACTGCACCTTGCACGAAAGAATTTTTGCCATTAAAATGTATATCCCTTTATAGTGTGATTTTTTTTATTTATATATACATATATGTATATTAATTAGAATTTTGTACGAAATAAAATTTGATCAAATGTACATTTGTTTCTTTTGTTGAATTTTTTTTAATATAATAGTCAAAATAGAATAGAGTGGAAAATGACCCAAAAGGGCTTTCTTTAACTGTCTTTGTATTAATGAGTAATTAATTATCTACTAATGAATGTGTTGGGTTAATTTGAAAATGATATAAAAATTAATTAAACCCGATGAAATTGGTATCCTATGTAAACCTGACAAGTTTCTTTTAAAAATAATCATTAAATTTAAATTAAAATAATAATATTATAATTACTAGAAAATAATTTGGGTGCATATATAAACATAGTCAAGTGAAGAACCAAAGTGGACTCCTTTCAAATGTTAACATATAATCATCAAATGGCTAATACATATTAAATCTCAAATATCTTATATACATTAATTAGTATTATTTAAACGTCAAAATTAATTAATCGTCTAAATACTGAGGAAGATTTAATAATAATCCTTTCAGTTAATAGTGAAATTATTACGAAAATTAGATGATACTTGTTCACTTAATTAATTAATTAATTTTTTTTTCATAAATTCAAAATATAAGTTATACCTCATAATGGAGTAATAGTCATTACTCATAATTGTGGTTGGCTGCCTGCCTCCACATACGCATATCTCTAATAACACGAAAAAAAAATATTTTTATATAAATCTCAAACAAATTTCCTCAGTATATATATATATATATATAACAAATACATACATGTGCATATATATGCCTATATTAATAAGGTAGAAAGATTATCAACAACCTGTGATTCTTCTTTGATCGTGGTGATGAGAAGGAAATGGTATGTATGTTACGAGCGTAGATGAAAGTTTTACGGTGAGTTTCAACTGGGAATTTGGACTTCTGGAATCAGAGTGGGTTTTTGGCGACGTAAGAGTTGAGATTGAATTTGGGAGTTACATTAAAGAGAAATGGGTTCAAATTTTAATCTGCTAAAAACAAATTGGGCATTCAGAAGGGGGGGGTGGAGGAGAAAAAATGAATACAAAGTGAGACGGCTACATGATGCCTGAAGATATCAGAGAGAGAGAGAGAGTATCCACTTTTTTTACCCTACTGACTGATAGTGACTGTATTTATAGCGGGAGAAGCAGACTTTTGGTAAGTCGTGTAATTTGCCTAACCTTGCGTGGTAAGAGGATTGTAAACTTTCACATTTACAGCTGTATTTTCTTTTATTATTATTTCTTTTAACATGCATATCTCATATCAGGTTTCTTATTACAATATTAGTAATTATTATTATTATCATTATTATTATTGTTATCATAATAATAATAATAATTGTTATTATTATACTTTATCTTCTGAGTGCAGTTAAATTCGAATCTCCAAATCATATCTACCAAAAATAAATCTTGAGAAAAGTTAGAAAATAAATAATTATAAATGATAAATTTGAAAATGAAAAATCATATATATATATATATATATATATATATATGTGTGTGTGTGTGTGTGTGTGTGTGTGCGCGCACTTTTATTTTATTGACAATATATCATCATCATCATCATCATTATTATTATTATTATTATTATTATTATTATTATATGTATATATATTTATTATTATTATTATTATTTTGATATTACGAAGTATATTTTATCTATATAATAAACATACTTTAGTGATTGTCCACCCATCTAACGCCCGTCTCATAAGATATAGTCTCTTTATAAAAATATAAAAAAATAATATTACTTTTTTAAAAAAATATTTAACATAAAATTTTAAAAATATTCTAAAATAATTTTAATACATAAATTTAATTTCCATTTTTAAATACATTTTAAATACATAACTAATAAATTTTAACATAATTTTTAATAAAAGGCATAATAGTCATATTAGGTTAAATATTGTACAATTATTTTACAAATTGAACAAGTTTAGTGCGAGACAATTTTATTTTTTCTTGATTAATTAATTATGTCTCCTTTTATGACAAAGTCTCTTGTGAGACGTTACTTACGTGAGACGGTTTGTGAGACGTGTTAAAGTATGTTTATTATTTAGATAAAATATGTTTAATGTATGTTAAAATATGTATGATTTTAATGTGTTATACTTTGATTTATTATTCACATATTTTAATTGCAAATAAGCATACTTTATTTATACAATTAACATACTTTAATGATGGGTTGACCGTGTAACACCCTAATATTTCATAATCTGTATTTTTGAAAATTTGACTTTTAAATAAAAATTGTATTATATATTTCAATATATTATATCTTTAATAATAATAATAATAATAATATTAATATTAATATTAATATATGCATGATATTTATGCAAGTTGCATTTTTAGATAGGGATGCATACGCAGCCATCAAATTTTACTTTTATTTATATATATTTAACATTTGGATAATTATTAGTGTTAAACTTATATATATATATATATATATATATATATATATATATATATATATATATATATATATATATATATATATATATATATATATATATATATATATATATATATATATATATATATTATATTTAAGCACATGTCAATTGTAATTAGATAAGACACACGTAAGCTATTTTGAGGGATTGAATAAGAACAAACTATTCAGTTATATATATATATATATATATATATATATATATATATATATATATATATATATATATATATACTACTTTATTTTCTCTACACACATATATTCTTTATTCAATGGAAAGAAGACAACTTCAGTGAGGCAAATATAATGAGTTTCCAATTTTATCGGATGTATTCTACTTTTTCAAAGAAAGTTCAAGGTGGGGTAACTTTCACTCTTTACCGAGTGCTACATTTTATGTCATGATTGCTATGTTAAGATGTGATATGTGTTACTGATATGTCATGTTATGTGTCATGTGTGCTTTTAGTTCGATGACAAATATTTTCCTACGAACATTGTACTGGGTGATGACTTGGTGCGCACAGACCAACTAACACAAGTTACTGGTTACGTCGGTTCAGTACTAAAATGTATTTCAAAGTATGCTAACATCGTATTTGGGATGACGACCCGGTGCGCACAGACCAACTAACACAAGTTATCTGACGGCAGTTCGGTCTAAAATATTTTCAATGAGTTATCGAACGACAATGTGCGAAAGTAATTTTATTAAAATTGGCATATGTTACATCTTATGGTATATTTGACATGCATATTTATTTTTAACTATGCAATCATTTAAGTTAACCCATTGAGTGTATTTCAGACATTCACCCTTTCCACTCCAAACCCTTTTCAGGTTGAGGCTGCGATGGCATAACGGAGCAGATGCGTTGTGTGAAAGCCCTTTTTATTGATGCGCTGGCCAAAATCTTTTTATATAAATTCTAATGATATACTTTTGTATAATTTTCACTGTTTATGATATTTTATTAACTTTATTTTATGGTTCACACCTGCATTGAAGGTTAATATTATCAAAGAATTGCGAATAAATCTCCCTTTATATTTATTGAAAACTAGGGCGTGACAGATGGTATCAGAGCTGGTCTACGTTTCTGTGAGCTTGTCCTTTTTTTTAATCAATTATTTATGGATCTATATTTTTGTGGACTCATAATTTTAAATAAATTATTTATGAATCTATATTTTGAAGGACTTGTATTTCAAAAATAAAATATTTTTCTAATGATACTCAGTACGCATCTACCTTGTACACGACGACAGTTTCAAGGTATATAAGTATTTATTTACCCCAATTCTTTAAAAATGAAAGTTTTTCTAAATTTCGAGGACGAAATTATTTTTAGGGGGGTAGATTGTAACACCCCAATATTTCATAATCTATATTTTCAAAATTTTGACTTTTAAATAAAATTGTATTATATATTTCAATATATTATATCTTTAATAAAAAAAATATAATAATAATAATAATATTAATATATGTATGATATTTATGCAAGTTGCATTTTTTGGATAGGGATGCATACGTAGTCATCAAGTTTTTACTTTTATTTATATATATTTAATTTTGGATAATTATTAGTGTTAAACTTGGTGTGCAAGTTGATATATATATATATATATATATATATATATATATATATTATTTAAGCACATGTCAATTGTAATTAGATAAGACACACATGTAAGCTATTTTGAGGGATTGGATAAGAACAAAATATTCAATTTTTTTTATATATATACTCCTTTCTTTTTTCTACACACATATATTCTTTATTCAATGGAAAGAAGACAACTTCAGTAAGAGAAATATAATGAATTTCTAATTTTATCGGATGTATTTTACTTTTTCAAAGAAAGTTCAAGGTAGGGTAACTTTTACTCTTTACCGAGTGCTACATTTTATGTCATGATTGCTATGTTAAGATGTGATATGTGCTACTGATATGTCATGTTATGTGTCATGTGTGTTTTTAGTTCGATGACAAATATTTTTCTACTAACATCGTACTGGGTGACGACTCGGTGCGCACAGACCAACTAACACAAGTTACTGGCTATGTCGGTTCAGTACTAAAATGTATTTCAAAGTATGCTAACATCGTATTGGGGTGACGGCCCGGTGCGCACAGACCAACTAACACAAGTTATCGGACGATGGTTCGGTCTAAAATATTTTCAATGAGTTATCGAACTACAATGTGCAAAAGTAATTTTATTAAAATATTTATTTTTAACTGTGCAATTATTTAAGTTAACCCACTGAGTGTATTTCAGACATTCACCCCTTCCACTCCAAACTTTTTCAGGTTGAGGATGCGACGACGTACCGGGGCGGATGCGTTGTGTGAAAACCCTTTTTAGTGATGCGCTGCGCCAAAATCTTTTTATATAAATTCTAATTATATACTTTTGTATAGTTTTCACTATTTATGATATTTTAATAACTTTATTTTATGGTTCACGCCCGCATTGAATGTTAATATTATCAAATAATTGAGAATAAATCTCCCTTTATATTTATTGAAAATTGGGGCATGATAGATCGTCTTACACCTATCTCACAAATAACCCGTCTCATAAGAGAATGTCTTTTTTTTATTACTCCCTCCGTCCCGGAGATATTGATATATTTTTTTTGGACACGCAGATTAAGGAGTATAATAATTTAATGTAAAGTGAAATGAGAGAAATAATTTTTAATTTGTAGTGGGTAGTTGTATTAGTAGTGAGTGTGATGTGTGTGTGGGCCTATGTAAATAAATAAATTATTTTTTATGTGGGTCTCATGTTCTTAAAAAGGAAATATGTCAATTTTTGTGGGACAACCCAGAAAGAAAAGTATGTCAATATCTTTGGGATGGAGGGAGTACTAATTAAATATGTAACTCCACTTTTCATCTATCCCATGAATTGTATATTGAATCAACTTTGTGTAATAATCTCACACAAATTTCTTGCTTAATATAAAGATTTTAGGCAAAGACTAGAATACAACTGTCCTACCAATTTTAAAATGTACAACTTCCTCCCTTCATATTCAGTGTGTGTTTTTCTTTTTTTATTATTTATTTTAAACTGTTGCTGTTATTTTTTTTCATTTTTTTTATTTAATTTAATTTTAGGGATATAATTATAATTTTACCCTTGAGGTTTAGGATATAATTTATCCCTAGGGTTTAGGGCATAATTGTAACTTTACCCTTGTAGTTTAGGGTATAATTTATCCCTAGGGTTTAGGGTATAATTATAATTTTACCCTTGTGGTTTAGGGTATAATTTATCCTAGGATTTAGGGTTTAGGGTATAATAGTCATTTAAATAAAATACATTTAAAAATAAAATAAAAAACAACATTAATGAAGGAGTAGGAATTATTTAAGAAGAGTGGGGACCAAGGGTGTACCAATTGAATTAATACCCCTGGTTGTACCCTAGTCCATCTCAAGATTTTTTTTTCGATTTTCTTAACAAAGATTTACGTTTTGTCATTTTAGTTTGTTCCAATGGAAGATTTATATTTTCTTTTTGGTCAAGTGAGATCAAATAAAAGAAAGAGTATTGTTAAATACACACCCCTAATTATTGAATACACACCTTTTATTAAATACACACCTCCTAAAATTTTTCATTTTTAAATTTTATCATATACACACCCCTTGAAACTCCAAAATTACCCTTTTAAAATTAAGATTATACACACCCTTCAAAACCCTAAATTACTCTAAGTACTCCTATATTCCATCTCCTTCTTCCTTTTTCGTAACTGCAATCTAGTTTCAATCTCAACATAATTCTTGAAATCCAAAAAATCACATTTCAATAATATTTTACCGACAAAATCATATGAAATTTATTTTAAGAATTGTATGGATCTAAATAATAATATTTCAGATCTCTTTTTTTTAATTAATTTTTTAATTTATTTAAGCTAAATACATAAATTGCGACGACTCAAAGGATAACAAACGAAAATCTTGTTTTGAGTAGCAAAGAATTAAGGAAGATGATCTGCAAGGAATTAATTAATTCTGTAATTAATGATCTCCATCACAAAATAGATTTCTTAATCCTTCAAAAGAAGATAAAAAGTAATCTTCACTGTCCTCATGATACTGCATTGGGAATTTCAATAACTAACATAAATTCTGTTTTCGGTACTGATTTTTCTATGAGATTTTTAGGGTTCATAAAAATACGATAGCAGTGTGTAGGGAGTATATAATTTAGTTATAAACATAATATAGGGGTGTGTATTTAATAAATTAAGGATAGTTTAGACTTTTTAAAAAAATATATATTTTTAATTAAATAATATGGGGTGTGTATTCAATAAGGAGGGGTGTGTATTTAAAATGACCCTAAAAGAAAATACTCCCTCCATCCCACCCAAAAGAGTCCACTTTTTTCATTTTGGGTGTCTCACCCAAAAAGTCTCATTTTCTTTTTTACACACATGAGATTCACACACACCCACTAATACAATTAAAATATGGAGTCCACACTCCCACTAATATAACTACCCACTACATATTAAATAATAATACTCCTTAATCTACATGCAAAAAAAAAACTACCCTTAGGATGGGACGGAGTGAATAATTAGTACATTTTGATGGGCCACACACAATACTAATAAAACTACCAATACAACACTACATTTACAATTACACATTAAAATATTACTTACTTTGTCTCATAATTGAATTCACATTTCCTTTATAAATTACAAAAGAAATGTGCAAGTATGGGGATGAAGTAAATTAATTCACTACACATTAAATATAATATCTTTTAATTTATATTAATAAAAAATACTACAATGTTTGCTCGGATGAAGGGAGAAATTTTTGTTTGATCCTTAAAACTTTTGGGAAGTTTGGAGAAAATGAACTATTAATGTCTTTTTAGAAATAATTACTACTAGTTACATACTTAATATCTATTATTACTATGAGTTACATCAATTTAAAAAAAAAAATATTTTTAGATACAAAATATTAAGATCAATTACCCAATATACTCTTAACTTAATGTGACCTAACAACTGTTATGTTGCACATACATAATATTATTTTTGCTGCACATAACATTTACGATTTTTTTTGCTTCACATGACACTTACAAATTTTTTTTATGCACATAATATTTACTGCACATAACATTTGCTATGCATAAAATTTTTTACATAATATTTACTGCACATAACGTAAATGATTCAGTGCAACGTAACTGTTTTCTGTTTGAGTGCAGTATATTATAAGGGTAAAGTTGAAATATCACTATATATTTATATAGTTAGTAGTAATATTTTTTTAAGTTTGTATCTTATAGTAATTAAGGAGATTCTACCTAACAGTAACCTATCTTATCCTTATAACCATGTCAACCGCTCCGCGCTCATATAACAAATTGAAGTGAAAATTTAAAGTAAATCATGTGAACATCTAGCTAGTATTGGGATTGTTGTCATTGGTTATTATTACTTATTTTACTCCCTTTTTTCTTGAGTAATAAGGAGTATAGTCTTTTGATAATAAATTGAGTAATATTTTTTCTCCCTTTTTTAAAATTTATATTGATTTTTTTTTCGTGGTTTATACAAATTGCAGGATTGAACGAAAATACAAAGATATGAAAGATTCATGCATTTGTATGATGTGTGTTAAATGCTACTCCATAGTTACATTAATATTTACCTATTTTTTATTTTAATTCGTTCAAAAAATATTTATACATTCTAAAAATGAAATCTTTATAATAATATTAGAGAGTTTTTGAGATGATGATGTGGCATCCCTCAAAAGTCTTCGTGCTGACCGTTCACACAATTTTTTGATTTTTTAAAAAAAATTTATTTAATCTTTTTGTCCCACCTTCCTTTTTAATTATTAATTCTCCGTGTTTTTGAGATGATGATATGACACCCTTCAATTAATTTAGTGTTTTACTTTTTTAATTTTTTAATTTAATCTTTTTGTCCCACCTTCCTTTTATGATAATTAATTCTCTGTGTTTTTGAGATGATGATATGACACCCTCAATTAATTAGGTAGGTCTTTGATGCGCGTTTTCTTTGCATGCAAAATTATTCCCCAAGTATTAAGGATATCAATTGCAGCTTAAGCAAGCGACCAAGTGAATATCGAACCCAAAGGACGACGTATTATCAATTTAATTATTTACTAAATTAATTAAGATGAATGACAATAAAAGCGAAGGTTTAATTATTAATCTACTAACAATTAAATTAAATAACAAATAAAAGTAAAGATCACTCGAAGAATACGAAAGTGTATCAAATAGGAGAATAGGTAGCCATAGGATAATCCAGTTTCACACATTAATTTTCCTTCCGTGTGTTGATGTCCGACTCTGCCTTGTGGAATATGGACGCATCACTAAACCATGCATATCTACTCTATAGACACAAGTAAACATGCGTGTAACACGTGTGAATAACCTCGGAGCAAGAGATATAATTTCACCCCCCTTTCTAGGTACTATCAGTATCAATTATTTCTTTGGCCAATTGGTACTCTAACCCGATATGATCTCCCTTTATAGGTACTATAAAATTATCCTCTTTATCCTACTTAATAACCCGAATTCAATTCAATTAATAAGTATTCATATATGATAGTTCTAATGATGCTTCGGAGTCCCCTCACTTAGAATCATAATATGAAATCATGTTCAGCGATGAACGCACTCAATCTACAACCAAGATATATATTCAGACTCTATATACCAATTGAAGATGCACAAAACGACCGTGAATATGGATTAAGAAAACACAATCATATATAAAATAAATCAACAAGTAGTGTTGTACGGAGTTTACACACGAAAGTTCAATTAATTCGTAAAACCTTCACAACCTTAGTTCTACCAAAAAGGCTCTAGCCCATGATGTTACGAAGAACAATCATGGGGGTTGGATAGATCTTACTCATATGTCTGAAAAATACAAGATAAATTAGGAAACGAAGGAAACCCTAGATGTGGGAGTCATCGCGTTCTTCTCCGTCTTGAATCCTCCTCTTGGTTCTCCTCTTGATTCCACAAACGAATCTTCAAAGTGATGGATGGATGGAGGAAAGGATGTGGATAATGGTTGGGGGTGATCCCCCCTTATAGGTTGTAGTATGGTTGTGGCCTCTCTCCAATCCAATATGATCTCTATGATAATTAATGATGTGATCTATACCCCCTTTTATACATGTGAGCTCTCCTTATAGGCCTTGGATGAGCTTTTACTTGAGACATACTCCAAATTTGGTAAAAGAAATCCAAAACTACCAAAAATAGAACCAACGATATTCTGTTAGACTTGACTTTCTTGGTCGAGCAAGGCCTCCGAGTCGAGCAACTGGTCGAGCAAGCTCTCTGTAAGTTTTTGGTCATTTTGCTCGAGTTTCCCTCTTCCTTTCGACCAAGACGATGCTGGTCGAACGGATCTCCTTTGGTCGAGTAAGCTTTTGCAGTCTCACCGTTTCGCACATAACTTCAACATCCGAGCTCCGATTTCAGTGATTCTTGAGCTCAAGCGATCCTTTCTTTCTTGGCTTTCTATCCATATAAAGAACTCTCAGAAACTCCAAGATTTGGATATGTAACAAGCCATGGAATGTAGCACAGCCGTTCTGTTCGGCACAGCACGCGCGATGTCACCATTTTGATCATAACTTTCTCGTTTGGAATCGGATTGAGGTGTTCTTTACGCCAAAACGATCCTCTCTTCTGTAGCTTTCCATCCATGTATCACACTTCTAGTTTAGAGCTCCACACAAATACAGAATAATTACACAAGTTGAACATGCGTTTCAGAGCATCCTTGTACAAATTGCACATTTTCTCCAACTTGGCATTTTTGATCCCTTTTTCCACCTAAAACACAATAAAACACCTCAAGTGCACCTTTTTCTCACATATATCGAATATAAGACACTTGTGCTAATATATAACAACAATACTCATAAAAAAGGTGTTAAATTGGACATTAAAACACGCTTATTTTCACTCTCATCAGTCTTGCATGAGACCGTCTCACGGATCTCATTTCGTGAGACGGATAATCCATCAATTAATTAATATATTATGAAAAATAAAAAAACGGCCGCAGCCGGTTACCCATACTAATTTCGCTACCGTTCATCGGTTACGCAATGCTAATTTCTAAAAAAGCCTATTTGATTAATTATGGCTATATCTATTTCCTTTTATTATTCTACATTTAAAAATTATTAATATTAAATATTAAAGTAAAAGTAATACTACTTTAAGTAAGTAAAATATAATGTGACCGTTAACAAAAAAAAAATAAAAAAATTGAAAGTGAGAATTTAAAATTTAAAAGTGATAAACTTATTATTAAAAAAATAAAATTTATAAAAGAAAGAGTGATAATATTTTTAATAAAAAATAAATTTCAAATAAATTATATAGCATTTACCCTTATACATTAACACATAATTTTGTTTCAATCAATTTATTGCTAATATTAGAATTTAATATGCTGTACTAATAATAAATTTTTCTAATTTATTGGTATATAAACATATACACAAAATAATGAAAATTTTAGTTTAGATCATTATAATTTTAATCTTTTATAAAATATCATAATTATTGTTTTCTTCAAATTTAAAATCATTATTCATCTTATTTTTATTTTATCCAATATTCACATAAAATAGTTGCTGACATATTTTACATGTATCAACACAAAATAATTCTGTCATATTTATAAATGTGACAATCATATATCAAACTCAAATTAAATTCTTGATCAAATATTAATTAAATTTTCAATTCTACTTTCATATGTTTATTAATTTTTTTAGAATTACGTATTTTTAAGTATTTCTATATTAGTGGCTTAATAGCTTAAAGATTAGATTAATGGAATAAGATTATTATTATTTTTATTAATTAAAAATCACTTATTAAATTAATTTTAATTGTTGATCTAACTCTTAATATGATATTTAATACTCCATATTTAAGTAAAAAAAATCAGTGTGATTAGTAAATTATTTATATTAATTAAAATGTTATAACTAAATAAATTTAATTTAAAATTTTTATTAAATATATATATTTATAATTATATAGATAATATCTTATTAAAATAAAAATTCCCGTGCGTTGCACGAATTCTATAATAGTAATATATAATATCAATAATCTTATAATATTAAGAAAATATTACTTACTTTTTTTATACACAAGTCAAAATCATGCATTCATAAACTTTAATACAAATAGATATGTACATGTATTTTTAGGATGGAGAAGTAATTGTGAATATTATATTGTTATTATTGGATAAATAAATGAAAGTAAAAGGAGTAATTGTATCGTCAAAACAATTCCAGACATGGGAGAACTTGTTGAAGGTGAGTGGGAAACAAACGAAAAGAAAACAAAAAAATTTGTTCACTTGTCAAATCGGTACTTGTCAAACGCTGTCTTCATTGCTTTTCCATAATTTTCCCAATTCTCCTCACAATTATCTTCCCTCCCCTCCCCTCCCACCTCCTTTCCCATCCCACCTCCTTTCCGCCACCGCTCTCCACCCAATCGCCGGCGTCCCTCCGCCATCAACCCTTACACTATGCAACACCTCCACTCTAACTCACTCTTTAACTCAATAATAAACTCCAAAATTTTAGATTTAAGTTGCAGCTCTCCAGTGTAAGATTAAAGATTCTTAAGCTACCCAGTTCTTATTTTATTTTTTTAAACTTGTTGAACAGCATCAATTTCTTCTTCTTTTTTTTTTAGGGTTTCTTGAAAACCCGATTATCATTCCCTTTTTTGGGTTCTTTTTGTGGTTAATCTGAATGGAGGATTACAATCAGCAGATGAGTGAGACTACGAATTCGAGGGGTAGTAATTTTCTGTACGGTGGTAATTCTGTTGTTGCACCCAGTTCTTCGGTGTACGGAAGAACAAGCAGTGGGTCGAGCTTCCATCTTCAGTCTGGAGATAATAACAATAATAATTGCTTCGATCAATCTGAAGCCACTGTGAAAACTGAATCTGGTGGTAATTTCCACTACACTCGAGGCAGCTTCCCTTCCGATCTCTACCACCATCACCGCCGCCCGGAGAACGACAACTCCGCCGACGTCGATGATATCAAGGCCAAGATCACCGCCCACCCTCAGTACTCCAATCTCTTGGATGCTTACATGGACTGCCAAAAGGTACCTACCTCATATTAATTAATGCAATTAATCCATTTATGTTAATCCACAGCTGCACTGCAAAGTGCAAAGTGGAGAGATTAATCATGGTAACTCAATTGGTAATAAGAGCGACACCTTTTGGAGAGATTAATCATGGTAACTCAATTGGTCATAAGAGTGACACCTCTTGTATCTAGGACCAAGGATAGCAACCTTCATTTTGAGGGCTAAAGTGGACAGTGGTCTAATCCTTATTGATCAATGAGTCACCATGATTAACTCCTTTATTCTATTCGGTCGGACTGTACGAGCGTCTGAGGTACTCATGCATGCTTAAACCTAAAATGACAGGTTGGAGCTCCGCCGGAGGTGGTGGCGCGGCTGACGGCGCTACGGCAGGAGTTCGAGGCCGGACAGCGAGCCGCGGCGGTTAGCAGAGACGTTGCCAAGGATCCAGAACTCGACCAGTTCATGGTGATCATTAATTAAATTATATACAAATTTATTGATACTTTTAATAATGAATCGACCCGTCTCATATAATTGCTCGCAGGAGGCATACTTCGATATGCTGGTGAAGTATAGAGACGAACTCACTCGGCCAATTCATGAAGCCATGGAGTTCATGCGACGGATCGAGAAGCAGCTCAACATTCTTACAAATGACCCTGTCCGGATCTTCAATAATAATCCTGGTACTCTTTCTTTCTCTCTCTCTCATCACTCTCTCTTTCTTTCTCTCTCATCAATGTGGTAGTAGTAATTCCGAAATTCCAGTGCGAAAACTGGTAGTTCAAACTGAGCAGTACTATCATTAATCACTGTGTCCTTCATTGCTGTACATTTTCCCAAGAACCAAACTTTGACTGACACCATCATTTTCCAACGCCCTTGCCTTGTCACGAGTGCCAAATAAAGTAAATCTTATTTTTTTAATATTAAAGAAATAGAAACCCTAATCACGAGTGCATAGTAAAATGACATGATTTGGTTCCATTTGTGTAATAAAATATCAAGAACAAAACAGGGACAAATCCCTCTTCTGGAAGTGGAAACTGTGTGCGCTTATAATTTAAGCAATCATCAAAGTAACCAGTTTAAACAACCTCATGCTTTCCACTTTTCTGACACCACCTTATTACATGGACTATATTTTCTTTTACTGTCACTGCATTTTGCTCACTACCCCTTCTCTATGCATATACTCCCTCCGTTTCCCTGCAAGAAAGAGTTACATTTTATACTACTAATTAAGATCGTCCCATTAAAAGAGTTACGTTTTCTTTTTTAATAAATGAGTTTAGTATATTACAAATTAAGACAATTCCAATGCTTATTTCTTGTTTATGACATTTTTATGCTTTACTAACTCATGTAATAACTTTAATGAATAAAACACTTGATGCGGCAAACTTATTGTGGACATAAGAGTTTAAAATAAAAAATGTCACACCCCCTTCTTACTTTACTGGAAATGGTTCCTCGAAAGTTAATAAAATTAATTTAGTCCCACACCTCGCAAAAATGTTTCAATATTTTAGTTCAATTATTGCTAGAAATTGATTTAGTCCCACACAATTTCGAGAGGAGTTAGGCTAAATTTATTTTTGAACATTTGTGGGACGGTTTCGGATATAGTAAAAAGGTTTCATAGCCACACCTGAATGTCACATCAGACTTTCAGCCATTAAGCTCCAAATTATTGCGTCAAGTGATCGGCACTTGCATAATTCCAGAGATTTTATCCATTTCCAGTGAAAATTAGATTAAATTAACACAATTTCGAAAGGTATGTGAGTAAATTGATTTTTTAAAATTTTCGTGGAATCATTTCCAATAAAGTAAAAAGGTGTGAGGCATTTTCAATTTTAAATTCTTGTGGATGACTTTCTTTTTCTTTTTTTACATGTTTATGAACTTGTCATTATGCATATGAAACAAAGTTTATGTACACCCTACTTATTTATAAATTTAAAAGATAATTATACCATAAACGGTGAACAAAGCGTAAAATAAACTCAATGAACCACAAAGATAAAATAGTTATGAACAACAATGGTACAATTACAAATAAAATAAGCTAGAGCGGTAAGTCATTTATACTTGGTAAAACCATCCTCAAACTTGACCAACTTACAAGGACAGTGCCTCTTAATTAATGGATATTAATGTCAAATTACTCACATTTTTCAGATTTTGAAGTCCTATTTTTCTTTGGCAAGGCTCAAGGCAATTCCTTAGATATATATTTCAATTATTACTCCAATTCAGTGTTGCATGAAATCATTGTAACTAAGATGATGTTCCATTTTTTGTTCCATTGTCTCAATGGATGACTATTGACAAGTGAAAAATATTAACTTTATCCATGACATCTATTGTATTATTTGTATGTATCATCTTTCCAGACAGTGTAGAGATCTTGGTATAGCTATTTGTATGCATTGATCATGTCATGCCCAACATATGTATATCTATGTCTGCTCCATATTAGTCATTCAACTAATTAATTTTTATATAAGAAATATAATCTTAGAACAAATGCATTCCTTAGTAAATCCAATTTAATACTCATTTGTATCTTGATTAAAATTTTATTATTTCTAATCTTTTTATTTACTTGTGTATCACGAGTTTCAATTCATGTTTTTCTTTGCATTTTTACTAATATTAATTTTGTAAAGTTTTCCAGTTTATTTTAAATATATACCTGCAATGATGTCTAGCTATTATATAGTATGATTAATATACACATGGCATGTGTTTATGGTGATATGCAAGCAAGCAATTTGTTGATAGTCGGTGTGGTTGGTATCTTATTATGTGGCTGAATGATGTTAAATTACAGTAGATAAAGTGGTTGGTGAGGAATAGTAAATACACTATTTATATATATACTAGGTTACGTTGGACTTTCTTCTCCTCTTACGTGTCAATCATATAACGGTAGCACAGAAGGTAGAAGGTGATACACGAAAATCCAGTGTGACGTTGAAGTACTTCAGGTGCATGCACTTAGGCATTTAAAGCTAGATATAACATTAAATGACGCGTCTCCTATTACAGTCCTTGGAGGGTTGTGCTGGCCGAATAGAGGTGCGACACGTGGCATGTCGCGCCGTTTGCCTTCTGCCACTGCCGTTGGGATATATGCTCTTTATGTTGGATGTGACTGCTGTATACATTCACAATATTAGTGACTGTTCTTGTTCTGTTGGATGTGTATTTCTTCAAGTATAATTCTTCTAGCTATCTGAATTTTGATGATTCAATAGGCTATGTCCATGGTTGAAATACTTAATTAATGTTCCTCTGTGCTTGATGTATGAACAAAAGAGGAGGGTGGTTCATCAGAGGAGGACCACGACAACAGCGGCGGAGAAACGGAGCTGCCTGAGATCGATCCGAGAGCAGAAGATCGCGAGCTGAAGAACCACCTCCTAAGGAAGTACAGCGGCTACTTAAGCAGCCTCAAACAAGAGCTTTCGAAGAAGAAGAAGAAAGGCAAACTACCCAAAGACGCCCGACAAAAGCTTCTTAGCTGGTGGGAGCTACACTACAAGTGGCCCTACCCTTCGGTTGGTGTCTCATCTCCTGTTACATTTGCTCTCTGTAGCGTTCTAAATGCCATCTTGGCCTAATATTTCTTACATATGCATGCATGGTTTCATGTGGTTTTGTTTGTTGCAAATGTAGGAGTCGGAGAAGGTGGCGTTGGCAGAATCGACAGGTTTGGATCAGAAACAGATCAACAACTGGTTCATAAACCAGAGGAAACGGCACTGGAAGCCGTCGGAGGACATGCAGTTCATGGTGATGGATGGGCTTCATCCTCAGAGTGCAGCCCTTTACATGGAAGGGCATTACATGGGGGAGGGTCCTTACAGATTGGGGCCATGAATTGATCACTCTTTCTCTTCAGACATGATCATATATCATTTTCAACACCTGTTTATATCAAGAAATGCTACATCCTTCCTTGTGTGCATTCCTATTAGGAAAATGGGTAATCTAAGTTAAAGCCTGTGTTTTGTTATTGTTAATGTTGCTGCTTTTGTCTGAATACTTTTGATTGTCGAGAGATTTATGTAAACTGTATGAGTTTCAGTTGAGTTAATTTACTGCCATGTTTTTTATCTTGTGTTTCTTACAAATGTATGTAAAATTTTCTTCTTTTTTTTTTTTTAATTACCGGAGTATTTTATAGTCTACAAGATGATTCAATTCATGAAGAATATTTCCTCCGTGATATTTTACTTGTACTATTACTGTAGATCTTGAGTGATTTGGAGTTTAAAAAAAATGTTTTTGAAAATTTGATTTTAAAGGATAAGTATTGATAAAAAAAAAAATTATAAATTATTCTCTTCGTCCATTGATTCATTTTATCATTTTGGGTCGTCCACTCTTAATCCACTACAAAAAATTGTTTTTTAACAACGGAATATTCCATTGCTAAAAGTCTTAATTTCATTGTTAAATTGGCTTACCAACGGATTAGCAACGGAATCCTTTGATAAAATTCCGTTGGTAAAGTGGTGGTTGCTAAATTTTTAGCAACGAAAATCAATTCCGTTGCTAAATAATTCCGTTGGTAATTTATAGCCCTTGGTAATCCGTTGGTAATTAGCAACGGATTGAATCTAGTTGCTAAAATACAGAATAAATCTGTTGGCATTCCGTTGCTAAAATAAAAATGTCATTTTTGTTGTTAATCCGTTGCTAATTACCAACGAATTGAATTCCGTTGCTAAATTTGGTTGCTAAAAAGTACTTTTTTGTAGTGATCTGTTCATTTCTCTTTTTAGACACATGAGACCCACCACACTAATACAATTAAAATAAGGGACCACACATCCCACTAATGCATCTACTCACTACATATAAAATAATAATACTTTTTAATCTACGAAAAAAACAAATAGATAAATTAATGTTGGACGAATGAAGTACTATACTTATTATTTATCTCAGGGGAGAGTTTTAAGATGAATGCATCTGTCATACTTGGGAAACTGATTGGACTCTTTCTTCATCGAAGATAGTCGAATATATTTCATTATAATTAGTTCATCGCTCAGAGAACATTCTCTCATAAACTACTCCCTCCGTCATTCACAAATGTATACATTTTATTATTTTGGGCGTCCGCACCAAAAGTATGCATTTCTCTTTTTAATACATGAGACCCACACACATCACTAATACATTTAATATATGAGACCCACACACTCCACTAATACAACTACCTACTACACATCAAATAATAATACTCTTTAATCCACATGCAAAAAATAAATGTATACCTATTGGGCGGACGGAGGGAGTAATTTTTTTTCATTGCGTAAGAAATCACCACACTGCTGGTACCTTTTATTTAATAATAATCCTTTGTAAAAAGAAAAAAAAACATAATAGATCGTAGAAATTTGATTATTAGCTGGAACAAATATTTATTTGCCAAATTTTTATAGTTGGAACTAATTACTAAAAAAAAAAATTTTTTTTTAATGGAATTTAGGTGGATTGCCAACAAAAATTACATTATCCTTTTTGTAATGGGATATTTTGAATTTATTAAGTTTTTATTAATGGAATAAAATTCATTGCTATTTACTTACGGAATAGAATCCGTTGCTATTTACTATCGCATTACGTTGGGAACGGATTACCAACGAAATTATTTACCAACAAAATTAAATTCGTTGTTAGAAACTTACTAACCACCACTTTACCTACGGAAATTATAAACGGATTCGTTGTTAATACGTTGGTAAACCAATTTAATAATGGAATTAAGACTAACACGTTGGTAAACCAATTTAGCAATGAACTTAAAACTTTTACCAATGAAATATTTTATTGGTAAAATATAGTGTAACCTACAATTAAGTAAATATCATATTTTTTTTAAAGTAATCAAACTTGGCAAAGACTTACGTGCACTGCACGCATAGATCTAGATTTGTGTGCTCAAATCTAATTTTATACTATTTTGCATTGAACGTTATACTTTTAGTATAAAATTTATATCCTTGATTTTTTGGGAGAAAAATTAATTTTTTAGTCATATATCAATACTTTTCATATTTCAACTGATCTTCTCAATAAAAAAGAAAAGAAAAGATAATACCATTATTAATTAAAGTATATAGTCTTTTAAAACAAAATGTTATACTTTTCAACACTTTGAGTATTCGGATGTAAGAAAGACCAACTCATCGAACTTATAATTTTTTTCTCTTCTTCGTGGTTAATAAAAATTTCAAAATGTAATTATGAATTATCATATCATAATTATAATTATACCATATCCAATAAGCATAATCATAATATATTAAAAGCGATCCATTGAAACACAATTTAGGTATTTTAATCTGTTACTTTTTTCTTTTCTTTTGTGTGTATTAAGATGTGTTTGGAGGTATTTTTAGAGTGTGTATTGATTAAATATCAAATGGTACTCCTATCTATCAACTTAAATTTTAAATGAGGTGGTCATTTAACATGGTATCAGAACCCTTGGTTAACAAAGATTCAGGGTTTGAACCTCTTCGCCACTCATTCCATTTATTAGAAAATTTCACATGCAAGACTTGAGGTAAAAGTTATCCCTGCCTGCATGTGAGGGGGCGTGTTAGGGTGTGTATTGATTAAATATTAAATAGTACTCAAATCTATCAATTTAAACTTTTAGATGATGTGGTCATTTAAAAGGTATACTTAGTAAATTAATTGGGTGGGATTAATAATGAAAAGTGTGGGGATTAAGTTTAATTGTAAGGATATGATAGTTTGTTTCCTATAATTTTTTTTAAAATTTGAATACTTTTTGTAATCTATCGGTTGGCGCCATCTTTTTATTTATTTATTTATTTATAGAATATGAATTACCTTTCAGAATTTTTAAAATATTTTTAGAACGTTATTTAAAAAAATTAAAATGAAATAAATTGGATAAAAAGCTAAATAGAAATGGAATAATTTAATTTGATGGATAGACGAATTTTGCTTAGAATCTAGATTGAAATAAGAAGGTTGATCAGTCCGCTGGGCCACTACTAGGCCCACCATAATCTCAAATCACTGGGCCAATATAGATCAAATTTAGTCGACCCACCACAGCCAAATATACCAGGCCCAAAACACCAAATTACAACTGGACTATTACTGATCAAATATACTCGCCCGCCACAATCAAATAAATTAGCTAGGTACCGTAGGTACGGAATTTAAGAAAAATTATTTTTTGACCAATTTTATTGATTTTGTAGGGAAAATTGTAGTATTTTTAGGTAATAAATAAATTATAAAGTATATTATGTGTGTTAGGTGGGTCGATATTTTTTAAATTAAATTAATTTTTTAGGTTATTGGTTGATGTGAAATTTTCTTTTTTGGATAGTGAAAATAAGTATAGGACAGACGTTTGAAAGCATGAACATAAGTATGGATAGAGAGAGTATATGTTATTTATATACTTATTATAACTTTTAATTATAGTAATAATAAGATTAAATTTGTATAAATGATAACACTGCATATTTATAAGAATAATTTTAAAGGGCGGCTATTTACTAAACATACCTAAAAAATAATTTAAATTAAAATATTTTAATTAATATGACTTAAATACCCATATATAATAATATATTTATAAATACATTACTAAATATACCCCAAAATTATTAAACATATTCCACTTTAATTATAATTAAAATAAATGTCCAAGAAAAATAAATGTCAATGGATAAGACAAGCAAAATAAAGCCAGAATTATTATCATCGCCGTTCTTTTGATCGGCAACCCATCAAAACCGTGAAACTAATTCAGAATTTGAGAGACATAATAAAAATATGATGCATTGGAAATTTTGTGAATATCGATTATGGTTCCACTTCAGAGCATACATTCAGATCCGTTTTGAAACTCATAGGCCAAGCAAGAACAGTTTCTCAAGCATCGGGAGGGGAACCCCAGAAACTAATCTGAACTTAAAGTTTGTAGATTGCCAATTTTGTTGTAGATTGAACGAGGAAATGATTGAGACTATGTTCATGGTGAATTCAACTGCAAATGCGAAGGATGCTGTTAGGGTCATAGAAAACGAAAATGAAAATCATATGCAGGGCCGGTCCTACGAGTTTAGGGGCCCGGTGCGAAAAATCGTTTAGGTTGTTTTCGATTATAAAAACTAAGTTTTTAATTTTTAAAATTCACACTAAAAACTATCAAATATATATATACAAATTAATACTCTTACTCTCTTTAACCCTCTTATCTCATCTCTTTTTCTACATAAAAATTAAAAACAAACATTACATCCGCAATCAACCCAAAATATCCACAATCAACCCAAAATATACATTATGTTCACACACTTAAAAGGAGTATTTAATAGTAATAAACAAATTACTATGTATGTTAATTAATTTCTCACATTTAGATTTTATTAGCTTAAGTTAAATTTTTTTTAAGTAAATAATAAAGATAAAGAAAATTATATGTAAAGTTAAAAAAGGAAATTATAAGGATTTTTGTTACATTTTATTAGTTTATAAGTTATGATTTTTTTAATAAATAATGAAGAGAGTTAAAAAAGGAAATTATAAGGATTTTTGTTACATTTTATTAGTTTATAAGTTATGATTTTTTTAATAAATAATGAAGAGAAACAGAAAATAATAAGTAAAGTTAAAAAAGAGAAAAAAATATGCGGCTTTGGGTATCAACCTCATAACCTAACTAAGTTAAAGTAGTCTTGAAACCAATTGGGCTGGCAAGTTAGCTATTTTATTTAGTAAACTTAATTTATATGTTATATACTCCCCCGTCTCTGAAAAGTTGGCACACTTTCCATTTTGGGCTGTCCCACAAAAGTTTGCACATCCCAAAAAAAGCAAAAAGTAAAAAACAATCACCCTTCCCCATACACTTTAATTACAAAAAAACCATCTCTACCTACCATACTTTATCATTTATATATTACATAAAAATACCATTATACCCCTAAAAGTTATCACTTTCTTAATCTCCGTGCCGAAAAGAAGTGTGCAGACTTTTCAGAGACGGAGGGAGTATATATTAATATATAAAAGCATATAAAAAATTGGGGGCCCTCGCCGGAGTGGGGCCCTGTGCGGCGGCACTGCCCGCACCGCCCCAGGGCCGCCCCTGATCATATGCATAGATGATCAAACACTACAAGAGTTCGAGAAGAAACAATGAATATTGTAATTTTGCTGTAATTATAATTAAAGTGGGATATATTTTGTAATTTTAGGGTACATTTAGTAATATATTTATGAAAATATTATTAGATAAAGATATTTAAGTCATATTAATTAAAATATTTTAATTAAATTATTTTTAAGGTATGTTTAATAAATTTAGGGTGTAATAGCCACTCTCTAATTTTAATATGTTTATGTATTATATATATTTAATTACATTAGCTATGGAGATCAACATTATGGGACATTGTAGAGTTCATGAAACGGTAAATTGGATAGAAAAGAATTAAAATTTAAAACAATAATAGTTACAGAAGTAAATGCGGATTTTAATATACTTACGGATCAAATGTAATATTTTCTCATAAGGAAAATATAAACTTGAGTCTTACTTGGCTGATCATGGGTAGGGATGACAAATGAGACGGGTATTTTTGGGTATCCGGTCTACCTGAACCCTAATGGGTAGAGTACGGGTAGTTGCAAACGGGTTTGGGACGGGTACGAGTAGTTGTGAAATATACCATTAGAGTTTGGGACGGGTACGGGTAATGCCTCAAATACCCGCGGGTAACCCGATTATATATATATTTTTTATAAAATTTAATATATATTATATAATATATATATGATAAGATATTTTATATATTTAATTAATAGTTATAAGTTTTATTTAATCATATTTATTAAATATTTATTTAAAATAATACAATTTATATTATATTTATTTTATAATAAATTAATAATAATGTAATTTTTATTATTATACTTATTTAGATAATAAAAAATATAAATATATATAAAATAAATTAATATTAAATGGGTATGGGTACCCGCGGGTATTGATAAACGGTAATGGGATGGATACGAGTATCATAATAAATATTTTAAATGGGACGGATATGGATACGGGTAGTTATTTTTTTAATCGGATATGGATACGAGTACCCCAAAATAAGCGGGTACCCTACCCGTTGCCATCCTTAATCACGGGTCACCGAGTGACCCTCTCACATGGGGGTGTGCAGTGTAAGAGGATCATGGCTGACCCGTGGTCAACCAAGAATTGCCCTATAAACTTTACCTCAAAACAATCCAAACTAGTCGAATGTAAACATTTACTCAATATGAAGCGCTATATTAGATATTTTTAAGGGGGAATTACTACTAGGTAAAAAAAATCTTTAATTACTTTGAGATACGAACATACAAAATATTACTATTAACTACAAAAATATATAGTGATATTCCAATATTACCCCTACAATGTGCTGCACATAAATGTTGTGTGCAGCAAAAGTTCGTGTGCAGCAAAGTGTGTGCAGTAACAAAAGTGTGTCTAGTAAAAAAAAAGTGTGTGCATAAAAAAAGTGTGGTGGTCTGGCAGAGCTCCGACGGCGGCGGCGGCGGTCCGGCAGTGCTCCGGCGACCGACCGACGAAGCTCCGGCGAGATCAGTTTTCCAGCAGCGACGACCGGCAGTTTTCTGGCGACCGACCGGCGTCGGTGGTGGTCCGACGGTAGGTGAGGGTTAGGGTTTGTGGTTTAAAAGTGTATGGGTTTAGGATTATATTTGGTATTTTACTTAAATATTTTGTATGTGATAGTAATTATTTTAAATCAATGTATCTAGTAGTAATTAGGGGTACAAAGTGTGTACCTATTAGTATTTTTTCTATTTTTAAATAAAAATTTAAAATAATTATATAATTAGTATTTAAAATTATCTTAAATATACTTATAAAATCACTAGTTATAAAAAATTTAAATCAAAATTTACATTTTATTTTAAGATAAATATAAAAAAAATTAAATATTTTTATAAATGCGTATAGATGGTAAATTTGTGTTATCGAATCGCACCGATCTGAATATAATAGAAAACTCATATCGAATCGTACCAAATTATATGAAAACTGCATCGTTACACCAAATTTTGGTGCAAAATTGGATTTTAAAAGAGGCTCCTTGATGTGGACAAATATATTTATTATAATATATTAATCTTATACTCCAACGTGGCTTAACGATTATTACAACATGAAGAACGTGAGTCACTGATGTTCTTTAGAAAACTATCTAAAAGAGAGAATACTTCTATATATTTGACGATATATTATTATTTAGGGATCAGAAGATAATTTCTTCTCTGATTTTTATATTTTCATACTGACTTGAGCGCCGGAGATTCGATGTACTTTTGAAGGTTATCCTTATATGCATACGAGAAGCCTTAAAGAATGAAGTGTGGTTCATGTGATGCACAAGAAGTCACAAAGAACAATGCGTGGAGGAGATTACATAAGATTAATTTTGTATTCTCCAAATACTTTATGTTATTATTATATTTTTTATTTATTATTTGATGTATCTTCGTCACTCCTGAAATTGACGTACCTATATTGTATCGAACACTCTAATTAGTGTATAGATTTTTAACATGTCTACTCGAATTTGAATTCGGTTGTGGAGGGGCATTTGCTAAAATTATTCTTTAGATGCAAAAGGATGAATAAATAAATAAATAATTGTATAGTTGTAACAGGATAGACATGCCCAACCCAATCACAACCACATTAATGTTGATTAGGGATGTAAGCGAATCAAACTGTTCGCGAATTATTCGGGTCTCGATTCGATAAAGTGTTCGTTCAAGTTCGTTCGTTAATTTTAACAAACCAAACAAAATTTAAATTTTGAGCTCGAATAGTCTATCAAACCAAACTCAAGCCTAAGGGTGTTCGGCTCGAAAGCTCGCGAACATATTCGTTAATGAGCTCGTTAATGGCTCGTAAACGTGTTCGTAAATTTTATAATTATTTTTTAGTATTATATATTATTATTTATTTATTAATATTCAATAATTAAATATTTTATATTAAACCAAACAAATATGATAATAACTTAGGTCATTAATTAAATATTTAAATATTTTTGTAACGTTTATTATTATATATTTTTAGTTTGTTTATTTAATATTATGAATAACATTAGATGTTTATAAACCAAACATTCTTTTAATATTTACGAACAAAAATATTTAAATGTTCATGAAAAATGTTCATAAACAAGTTACTTTATGTGTTCGTGCATACGTTCGTGAGCCTTAACAAACAGTTTGAGTTCGAGGTCGAGTTCGATATTTTTTTCTTGACGAGTTCGAGTTCAGGCTCGAGTTCGATAATTTCTTAACCAACAATACTCAAACCTAGTACTGTTCAACTCGATTCGGTTCGATTACATCCCTAATGTTGATAATGATATGCTCTATCCGCTTCTTTATCCGATTTTCCACCACATCGCAGTGCTTGTTACTTGTTGGTACTCATTAATTAACTCGCTGCATCGAGTATACTATAATATAATTATTGAGAAACTCCCGAGACGGATAATTTATGAGATGGGTGTGAGACGGGTCAATCCATCATTAAAGTATGCTTATTGTATAGATAAAATATGCTTATTTGCAGTTAAAGTATGTCAGTAATAAATTAAATTACAACACACTAAAATCATACTTTAATGCATAATCTAAAATACTTTAGAAAACATATTTAAACAACCATTAAACATACTTTATCTAAATAATAGAAATACTTTAATACGTCTCACCTAATTAGCGTCTCACAAGAGACTTTGTCATAATTATTCTTTGAAATTTTATTATCTAACTAAAGTGAACGTTTACTATTTTGATAATTAACTCGACTTTATCATAATTATTCTTTGAAATTTTATTATCTAACTAAAGTGAACGTTTACTATTTTGATAATTACTCATCTAGGTAGGAATTTAAAAATCACAAGTATCAGAATTTTAAAAGTATTATTTTTCATTTAAAAGAGTGATAGTTTATTTCTCTACGCCGTATTTTTTTTATGTATTAAAGAGTAATTTGTAAATGTGCACGAATTTGAGGAGTAATGTTTTTCATTCAAAAAAGTATTTGTTCATCTTTCTAAAGAACAATTTTTCAGGTATTAAAAAGTTAATGATAAATCATAGTGCACGTGCAAATTAAACCCGCTCAAACATGTGTTTGCCTTAAAATTATACTCCAAGTTAATGATAAATCATATTGCACGTGCAAATTAAACCGTTCAAACATGTGTTTGCCTTAAAATTATACTCCATCTGACGAGATAAAATATATCTATTTTATTATTTTAGACGATTGATCTAAAATCATTCATATTTGAGACATCTAAAAATAGAATGTGCAATACTTGAGACATCTAAAAATGTAAAGCGTGCATAAATATATTGGAAGGAGGGAGTATTTGTATTTGAGTTGGTATCCTGTGCCTCCTGGAAACACAAAAGTTTTAGTATTTAGAGTTGATATCCTATATATTTGGATGCACGAGGGCAAGATGTGTGTATTAATTTTTACTTAATAATGCGTTACGATTCTTAATAAATATATTACATTTTTATATTCAATTTTTCATTAAAAAATTGCTAAAAATTTGTTTACGAAATATATAAATTTTTATTTATGGGTGTGTATATTATGTTCAAATTCTGAATGCGGATGTAAAAATTCTTTTTGTTGCCTTTTATTTAAGTGTTATTTTGTAATTATATTTATAACTATAAACTTCAATTTTAGTTTTTTTTAAGGGTCAATTATTATTAGATACATTTTATGTACTTATATTAATAGTAGATACAAATACAAATTATATTATTAATCAATACAAATTGAATACGTGAAATACCACTATTATCCCTATTTTAAGTATGTTCAAAAATTAATCTAAAAAATATTATATTTAATTTAATAATATAAAGATAATGAATCCCACTAATTTCTCCTAAAAATAAGGATGACTGCAGTTTCAAAATGAATCTTTCTATAATGCAATAAAAATCGTGGAAGTTGGATTCAAAATTCAAAATTTATTTTGATTTGTGTTCAATAATTATTTAAAAGAATAAGATATACTCCATCCCTTCCATAATACTTTTCTCACTTTCCTTATTTGTTTGTCCCACAAAACCTTTCACCCCCAAAATAGGAAACATCACTTTATCCAATAACCTCAAAAGTTACTTTAATTTCAAATTTGTCACTCATTTTTCACATATATCATTACTTTCTTTTTTATTACCTAAAAATACTACAATACCATCTAAAGTCAATAAAGTTTGTCAAAAAGTGCAACTATTCTTAAACAACGTGTAACAATAAAGGTGAAAAGTTTTGCGGGACGGAGGGAGTATTATTTTAATATTAAAAAAATAATTTCATTATTTATTCGCATTAAAAATCGGGTATTCAAAATTTATTTTGACCTCATGTGTTCAATAAAAATTTAAAATGATAAGATATTAATATTAAAAGAGAAATCAGTTTCATCATATACATCGTAACTGAATATTAACATATTCATTATTTCTTAATACATCGATGTTCATCATATTTGAATACATCGTTACTAGATATTAGCATGGATCAAATTTGTTTTAGTAATTTTTTAATACATCGTTACTGAATATTAACATGGATCAAATTATTTTGGTATTCATCATTTCTGAATACATCGTTAATGAATATTGAATATTCTGAATACATCTTACTATTTTTTAATCGGTATCATTGGGATCAGATTATTTTGGTATTCATCCTTTCTGATACATTGTTACTGAAAATTTACTGATTTATATATATATATATATATATATATATATATATATATATATATATATATATATATATCATTATAAATATTTTATGAAACATTAAGAAAATAAATAATTTGATATATTGAATACATTTTGAATATTTTATGGAGTATTAAAAAAATATTTTTGAATACATTGATTCTGACATTAAATATTTTGAATACTTAATAATTTTGAATATAAAAATATTTTGATGAATGAATATCTCGTAGAATTGTGAATAATTTTGAATAATAATCAAATCCTAAATGAAATCCTAATTTATGAACAACCTTTAATCAATGAAATATCTAATTCATAAATATGAAGCAACCTACAAATAGCCAAATGGAATTGGGCTCTAAACAACAAAAAAAAAATAAATGAATAAATAAAAATTAAAAATTAAAAGAACAAGAGGGTGCTAACACATCCAAACGCTCATCAATTACAAATCCATTACTCACAATATACTCAAATACCTCCAAGCCCTCGTCAAACTTTTGCAATCTACATATAAGGTGTAAAATGAATTTAAATAGGATACTAGTGGAAAGAGAACTAAAATATAGGAAATAAATTTATTTATCATATAAACATAAATCTAGATAATGTATAAAAGGGTAGTTAGGACTTATCATTAAATATTTTGTAGTGGATAATAATAAAATATGTACTATGTATCTACTAGTAATATTAATATATATTTTGTACTAGGTAGTAATAAATCCTTTTTTTAATGATATTATTGAAGTTTATATTTTATTTATTTAAAATAAAATTTTAAAGAACCTAAACTTTAAACTTAAAAAAAATTACAAAAAATAAAATATCAAAATTTCAAATAAAATCATGTTTACCATTTTTCAAAATAAATAAAAAAATGAAATTTCTGAATAATTAAAAGAGTTAGTCTTTAATGTGTCCATATCAGTGATTAGAAAACCGGACCGGAGAACGAACCGGAAGAGACAACGATTCGAGATTCAACCGGTCGGACCGGTTCAACTGGAAAATTAAATTTTACATATTTTTAATTATATTTTATATAATTACAATTATAAAAATATATAATTACCTAAATTATTTTTTAAAATTTAAAATACAATTTAAAATTTAAAATATAATTGAATAAAAATATCTATAGTTCATAATTGATACTTCGTACATAGTTTATAATATATCTACTCAATCTTCCGGACCGGTCTGGGTCTGGTTTCCGATCCAACCGGTTGAACCGGCCGGTCCGATCCGGTTTTCTATTAATTGGTCTGTACATACAAAACGTTAAAAAATTATAATATTTTATTTTAAAAGGTATATATTTTAATGTATAAAAGTTTTTTCTTCAATGAAAAGTTATTTAAAATATGAATGTTATTAATTTTAGAATAAGAAAAAAATTGAAAAATTAAGGTATAAATTTTTATAATAAAGAGTACCATATTTAATACCAAAAAAAAGAAAAACTTGTCTAAAGAATACTTGCTGTTTGCCTATTTTTGTAGCACTCACGAGCAAGAATACTCGATCGTTGTAGTAGTATATCCCAAGAAAAATTATCAATCCACAAAGGAGTTATGTTCGGACTAGCAAAATACGCGAGCTCATGTTCATGTTGTTTTTGTAAAGATGATCGGGGGTTTTGAGATGATTAACAACTAAAGCAATTAGCAAGTAAATAAGAGAGCGAATAGGAGAAATGACAAGTAAAGATGAATAACAAGTAAAGAAAATGGGTGCTAAAGTTCAAGTATGGAAAAACATGGGATTAGAAACATCCAAGCACACTCGATTCATATTATCATGCAAAAGGAATTCAACTCAATTGATGTAGACTAAGGGTGATCACGATTGTATCCTAAGCTCCCTTTCGGGTTACAAAGGTTGTTGATCCATTTTAGACTCCCAAAAGCACTTAAGATCAAAGCCCAACATTAACCCCTTCCATCTAGGTACTAGTTAGATTAAACTCTCCCTTTTTGTGCACTAAGGCCAACGAATGGATTGGTTCCCCTCATTGAATTCAAATATCCTTTTCGGTCAAACCCAAACTCAATGTCTATTCATGCCTTCCTAATACTATAGAGGGTCGTTTCCGTCTCACTCCAAGCAATACATACATGAGCATCATGATAGCATTTAATTACCATAAATCAATTCATTGATCAACAATCCATTAAACTAATAATCAATTATGAATAACAAACCATGCCATCACAACATCAAGATAATTAAACTCCATGAATAGAAATCAACATCAATTAAATCAAAAACCAATTTAATCCACATGATAATATAAATCTCATATGCTCTTCATGTCCCCAATCCCACTAGAGGGATTAGCCTAACATGATAAAAGTAACAAAATACATAAATGATTCATTACAAATATCCATAGTCTAAATCCAAAAGAAAATCAAAAGAGATGTGAATCTTCCCTAGCAATTTCTTGTAGAGAATCTTCAATACTCATGGATCTCCAACTCTAGCTCTTGATTTCTTGAGATCTTCAACACCCAATGGAAGGGATGAAGTTTTGATGGAGAATTAATGGAGATGATGAAGATGGATCAAGATGGATGAAGGTGGATGGAGATTATGGTGTGAAATTGAAGGAAATGTGTGTGTAGAGGATGGGAAATCCGATCTTATCCATCAAAATATTGAAATGTGGTCTATTTATACCCCATGTGGGCCTTCTAGAAGATTTCAGCAATTTTCTGCGTTTTTGCACCAACACGGCTCGAGCTCCGCTGCACGCCCCGTATTCTAACACAACGCACGAGTCGTGTTCCGCACTCGGCCACAGGGTGGCCGTGTTGTGTAATCTGACGTCCTAACACGGCTTTCTGGACAGGCCCGTGCACGGTGCACGGGCCGTGCATCTGTACTGGGCACGGATCGTGTTCTGCACTCGGCCACAGGCGTGGCCGAGTTGGTGTTTCGGGTGTCAGCGCACGGCCATTCTGACAGGATCGTGCGCTGCACACGGCCCGTGTTGTGCAGCTTCTTCTCCTCTCTCACTGTTTCGGCTCGATCTTCCTCGTTTCAACTCCAAATTTAGATCTGTTTTTTCCTATACCTTCCTTATCATATCTAGCATCCAATAAAAATTGAAAATATTAAGTTTAAGCTCATTCACACACATTTCCATAAAAACACAAAACACAACCAAATAACATACAAATACAGATAAAATAATACGAAAACACATATAAAAAGACACTAAAATATAGGTGAAAATAGCGCCAATCACTTACATACTTTCTATTTTGGTCCGTTTCAAGAAAATTTCACACTCTAAAAAATGAAAACAATATACAATATCAATAACCTTACAATATTATAATATTACAAAAATATCACATTCATTTTATACACAATATAATCAAAGTCAATTATATCATACACTTTATTCTATTCAATTACCCAAAATACACTTTCTCTTACTTATATAATTACAACGAAAAGTTATTTTTTCTTAAACTATGTACCACCAAATACGTTTATGTATATTTTGGGACGGAGGGAGTATATATTTATGAAGCCGTTGGGTTCGGGCGTATGTTGCACGCCATACAAGTTTTATACTACTTGCTTCGTCCCTTTAAAAGGGTGCATTTACTTTTACACATAGATTAAGAGATGAAATATTTAATGTGTAGATGAGGAGAGAATTAATATTTTAATATATAGTGAGTAATTGTATTAATATTAGAGTATGTGGGCCTATGAAAATATAGATGAGGAGAGAAATATAGTATTTTAATATATAGTGGAGAATTGTATATTAATATTATATGTGAGTCAATGAAAATATATTAATTATTTAGTGTGAATCGTAAAATGGGAAGATTTTCATACCAATGCCCAATTTTATCTTTAGATTGAGACCCAATCTTAATTTGAAAATAAACACAAAATGACCTTGATTTGAGATGAAACGATAAATTGAAACTTATTTTGAAACTGTATCTTAAAATTGGGTTTTTTTAATTAAATATTGTAGTTTTAAAAAAAAATTAACAAAATATTGTAGTTACATGGACTTTTAATGAAATAAGCAAAGTTATCCCTTGCATGGGCAACTTTGGTGAGGTGGTAGATTCTAATAGTGAAATTGCCTTTAACAAAGGCAACTTTTGCTTAAATGGCATGTACCAGGCGAGGGAAGTTTTAAATAGTGAAGTTGCCCAGGACAACTTTGATTTATTATTATATTTATTCTATAATATTATTATATTATATTATAATAATTTATTATTTTATTATAATTCATAAGTATATATTATTGTACAAATAATAATGTAGTAAAATATTAATTGAGATGCATCTTCTTCAAACGTACTTTACATGCATAACGGTATGAAATTTATAAAATTAACTAATAGTTTCATTAAATTAATGAATTTAAGTATTTATAGTTTTTAACAATGTATTATTTTATTATTTATCACATATTATTCAACGCCTAATTCCATATTGATGTGATTTATGAGTGATACCTTTTGATTTTGATTTTGGTTGGCAAGCTTGAGGACACGAGACATTGTCTTCCGTTTCAAATAATCATGAGAAAGCAATCAACATGATACCGGATAAATAAATAGACGGCGAAGCACTCGACAAAGATAATCTCCTAGATGTGGTACAAGAGGTCATAGATTTTATCACTAGTATAAGAATATATTGTTAATTATGAAAAACACATTATTTATAATATTCACTTTTTTTATAATATATGTCTATATTTATATATATAAATTTAAAATTTTACTTCCATTTTAGAAAATGAAATAATAATATGTAGATACAAAATTACATACTTATATACTCCCTCAATCCCATCGAAAGGTCCCCATTTTACTTTATTGAGCGTCTCATTCAAATCATTTTCATTTGTAGTAAAAAAGTCTCACATATAGCTCACCACTTACTATTAATACAACTACCCACTACACATAAAATAATAATATTATTTAATTCACGTGCAAAAAATAAATTAGGATCTTTGCTCGGGACGGAGGGAGTAATATAATAAGATAAATTAAAAATATTTTTCTAATTACTTTTTAAGTAAATAAAAATAATACAATATAATTATATAAGTTAAACACTTGTGTGAACCGTATTCACACGTGAACCCTACTTTCAACTATTACTTTTTAATACATGAAAAATTATTCTTTAAAGATATAAATTATTACTCTTCTAAATATAAAAATTACTATTTAAATTATTGTACTCGATTACTTTTTTATATATAAAAATTTACTCTTTAAAGAGATGTACTATTATTCTTTTAAATAAAAAATATTATTCTCTAAAGAGTACTTTTTTAGAGTAATTTTGCAAAAATAAAATTTATGTATAAACCCGATTCACACCAAACTCACTCATTATATAATTATCATTTTACTACATTATTATTTATGCAATAATATATACTTATAAATTATAATAAAATAATAAATCATTATAATATAATAATATTATAGGATAAATATAATTTAAAGTTGCCTCTACGACAACTTTACTATTTAAGAGTTCTCCCACATGTACTATGACACCTAAGCAAAAGTTACCTCTGCAAAGACAATTTCACTATTGAAATATGCCACCCCATCAAATTAAGAGGCAACTTTTCTTATTTTATATTAAGAGCCCATGAAACTACAATATTTGGTCTACAATATTTAATTAAAAAAGCCCTTAAAATTGGGTCGCATTATCCATTAAAATGAGAACAAAATACACCGATTAAAAATTTAGTTACAGCCTGAGCGTCTCTCTCTGTTCACACTTGCATTGAAAAGAAAAAAGAAAGGATTTTTAGTGAGAGAAACACAAGGAGACGACATGGGGAAGGGAGGGATGTCTCATGGAAACACTGGAGATGGAGAAGAGAACATGGCAGCATGGCTTCTTGGAAAAAACAACCTCAAGATTCAACCTTTTAAGCTCCCTCCTCTAGGTATTTCATCATTCTTATCTTCTTGCTCTGCTTTCTATATACCTTTTGAAGAACTCAATAATTGTGAGTCTGTTGTTCTTATGTGTAGGCCCTCATGATGCTAGAATCAGAATGAAAGCTGTGGGTATCTGTGGAAGTGATGTACACTACCTCAAGGTGAAGTTATTTCTGCAGATTAAAGTCTAATTTTATGTTGCCTTTTAGCTTATCTATTTTGAGTTAAGATGTTGTGTTGTGAAGCTCTGATGATTAGGTTAACATCTATTTTATTGGTACTTTTGAAATCTGTTAATTACTCTGTGGAATTGTATTGACCACATGCTAATTTATTTGTACTCCCTTTTGAAATTGTCATGTGGAGATTTGAATTTTGGATTAATTTGAGGATGTTGTCGTATTTTCTCTTTAGGAGATGAGATTGGCTGATTTTATTGTCACTGAACCAATGGTGATTGGGCATGAATGTGCTGGTATTATTGAGGAGGTAGGGGCTGAAGTGAAGCACCTTGTTCCCGGTGATCGCGTTGCGATTGAGCCGGGAATAAGTTGCTGGAGGTGTAATCTTTGCAAGGATGGGAGGTATAACCTGTGCCCTGAGATGAGGTTTTTCGCGACGCCCCCAGTTCATGGTTCCCTTGCAAATCAGGTTCACTTGAGCCCTTCTATTATTGCTGAATCAACTGCTAGTTAACAGGATTTGTTTCTATTAGTATGATATCTTTCTATCCTGTGATTATTATCTATTCTGTCTTACTGTTCCATGTTGTTTAAGGAAAAAAATTTTTTTGACCAACTTTATTGACTTTTGAGGGTATTTAAGTATTTTTACGTAATATATAAAGTGTGAAAGTGATGTTATGTGTGTTATGTAGTAGTGATAAATTTGAATTAAAGAAACTTTTGAGGTTATTGGATAAAGGTGTATTTCCTTTTTTGGGGTGTGAAGGTTGTTGTGGACGGATGAATAAAGAAAATGAGAACCTTTTGTGGGACTTTGGCAATACTATTGTTTTGGAGAACATTGATCTCAATCTCTTCATGAGCGTTGATTTGCTAGATATTTTGCCTTTCATGTTCGTTTGGCTGGTCGATGGATCCAAAGTTATGCTCTAGTTATTAAAACTTCTTCTCTTGGCCGTTCTATCTAGATTGTGCATCCTGCGGACTTGTGTTTCAAACTCCCTGAGAATGTGAGTTTGGAGGAGGGGGCAATGTGTGAGCCTTTGAGTGTTGGGGTTCATGCATGTCGACGTGCAAATGTTGGTCCAGAGACTAATGTACTGGTGATGGGAGCTGGACCAATAGGACTAGTAACACTGCTCTCAGCTCGTGCTTTTGGATCCCCGAGAATTGTGATTGTGGATGTAGATGATCACCGTCTCTCAGTTGCTAAGGAGCTCGGAGCAGATGAGATTGTCAAAGTCTCGACTAACATAAATGTGAGTATACTGTGCATCAGTACATCATACATTACTTAATATATTGTAATTGTAATAATCTTAGTTTTCTATCAAGATTAGGGAACCATTTTTTCGATAGGGATGATATTAATTAACCTAATTCCCATGTGCTAAAAGTACTCTAGTAGAGGCTCTCCAACCTTAACTTAATTGGCAATCTGTAATTATTTGACACTCTCACTGCTTTTAACTAGAAAATAAATGTGAAACTGTACTCATAAATTAATCATATATTGTATTTATTCGACTTGATTTCGAATCTTTTCCCCCTAATCTCCCTCTGATGTTTTAAGAGCTAAAACCTGATTTCCAACTGCAGTGTTGTATCCACTGTTGTATTCTATAAACTCAGAATAGATAAAGGCATTTCTGAAGGAGATGTCAGAATTATATGTGTATTGTGTAGTTAGACACTAGTGTAGTAGCCTCACTTTTCTTTTAACTAGAAAGTGCTCCTGATGGACTCAAAACGTATGTAAGAAAATGGAGGATTGCATGATCTGTAAACAAATAAATGCTTGAAACAGGATGTGGGACCAGAAGTCGAAGAAATCAAGAAAGCGATGGGGTGTGCAGTGGACATAACCTTGGACTGTGCAGGGTTCACTAAGACCATGTCTACTGCTTTAGGTGCCACTAGTTCGGGTGGAAAGGTTTGCCTCGTGGGGATGGGTCACACCGAGATGACCGTCCCTCTCGCCCCAGCTGCAGTCAGGTATCATTAGACATTGCTCCCTCCCTCTTCTGGATCCATTGCTGATCATGGTTCTTGATTCAGGGAGGTGGATGTGGTTGGCATATTCCGGTACAAGAACACATGGCCTTTGTGCATTGAGTTTCTTCAGAGTGGGAAGATAGACGTGAAGCCGTTGATCACCCACCGGTTCGGATTCTCTCAGCAGGAAGTTGAGGATGCCTTCGAAACCAGTGCTCGTGGTGGCAAAGCTATCAAGGTTATGTTCAATCTCTAGAGTCATAATTAATGGAGAAAGAATGCATTGTGAGATAAATAAAGCAAACCCGGTTGAACAACTTCATATGTTCTTTGGATGTCAGTTATATATGTGCGACTCAAATTTTCTATACCATTTTAGTATATCATTTTCACTGTTACAACCTTTGGTTGGATTGGATGTGTAGACATATACGAAAGTGGATGAAATTATTCCAAAAACGAAAAACATAATTTCTTGGAGCAATTGCTGAATATTATTTTCTCTGTAAAATTTCAATCATATAACTAATGGTGTACGAAAGTCTTGGAGCAATTGCTGAATGTTATTTTCTCTGTAAAATCTCAATCATATAACTAATGATAATGATGTACAAAAGTTGACAGAATTCTATCTCTTATATATGTATAAAAGAGAGAGGCGAGTATAGAAAATGATAATTGATGAATGGAGTATTATTTTTTTTAATGAAAAATATTATTAATAGAAACATCACAACAAATTAGAATTTGAAGAATAATATTTTTCATTTAAAATAGTAATAGTTCATCCATATAAAGAGTTATAATAATTCATCTCTCATTAGGCAAACACTTATATGAGAACATTTTACGAAAAGAACTTCGTGACACGAATTAATGAAAAATGATAATGTCGCAATCAATTATTTTATAAATAATTTATAATATAAATAAAAGGTAATAGCACAATCAATTATTTTATAAATAATTTATAGTATAAATAAAAGGTAATAAAATAATATTTTTTATTGAAATATTTTAAATAAAAAGTGATAATTATTTAAAAACTTTATAACAGTCTCATCATGGTTTCAACTTTCACGCCATAGTATTAGTAATTAAGAAGTTAATCAGGGTAGAAAGGTGAAAACAGTTATGAATCATAAACTTAACAGAAACTCATATGATAAGTAAACCGGTAAACATTTGCAAAGAGATGGAAGCAGTAATTCCTGAATTTCCTACAGACAGTAAGTTCCATTTACCAATATTGAAGATCATATAATCTAATAAGTTACCCTCATTAATCATATGGGATTTGAATGTAAGCAGCATCACACACAAATGGAATGTCTGCATACATCCCAGCAAGAGCACACCTTATGCACTCCAACACCGTGAACAAGTACGCGAACGCCATGGCCGTCCAAAAATGCATTCCAATCTTACCCCAGTACAGCGCGAGTGGCATCCAACGGCTCACAGTCCCTATAACCTGCAAAGCAATCTCGAGCAGCATACCCATAACCACATGGAATCTAAAGTAATGCGGCCATTCTTTGCGCCTCACCACTCCAAGGTAGGCGACAAAGAAATATGCCATTAGAAACCAGCTTGGTAATCTCCCCAGCGCACCCAAGAATGGATATGTCAGAAATTCAAAATCCTCCAAGAAAGGATGGAGATGGTATGCTGTTTCGGCGTACATCCATGTTTCGTGAAGAGGCATTAGATAAGGGAGGCATGCCAGAGTTCTCCACCACCATTTTGGTTTCTCCATCATAGCAGGGTATCTGTAGCTGTATGGCACATCCTTGGATGCTCTTGGAGGTGATGGTAATCTATGCCGCTTAGGCAGTTTGGGAAGTGTTTGAAACAGGCTACCTTGTTCTCCATGTAAGAGTGGCGATGAACCAGCAGAAAGATGGAGGTGCTGAATGCCTACCAAAACATTCCAAAAATTGGAAAGAAAAAAAAAGAGGTACATTATAGATAATATGAACCATCAGGCTCGCATGATATTTACTGTACACTTATATGCATTATATCACAAAGTCGAGAAATTCTCCACAGGTCTTTAGTGCTCTCAGTTTAAAATATAAAAAATTCAATTGAGACTATACAATAATAAAAGTATACCAGATAATGAAAATAGCAGGTGTTAGATTCTACACATAACACGTAATAATAATGAAAAAATAAAACAAAATATATTAGACAATAGACAATAGAATCTGTCACTAGGGGGAACTTTACCAAACATTTGTGCAGTAGAAAAGGTGCAATACAGAATTCATAATTCAACAAATTTACCTAAAGAAACAGACCCTTTGGTGTTCAGAAAAGGTTGTTCCCAGGGGAACCTCCTGTAGGAAGATACGACTTTCTCATGCGTATTTGGGATGCCTAAAATTTTCGTGTTGTAATTTCTGAAACTACATGGACTTCTGGTGTAAGGGAGCGCATTAAAAACCCCAGAATGTAGAGAACATCCATTAAGAATCATACTCCAGCCCTACAAAAAAAATACAACTGTAGCATCACAAATTGAAGAATGTATTTTTAATGTAAAAGTCAAAACCAAATTTTAGGCCAATTTAATGAATAAAAGGTAAGAACTAAAAATCAAGAATGATAACGTAATCACCGCTGTGGGGGATTAATCGAATCAAGCCAAATATCATTGGGCTAGAGTTCGGCTCATTCGTTTTTTATCTGGCCTAAGTTCCGCTCAAGCTAAATCAAACATTAATTTAGCTCGAGCTCATCTAAACAAAACTTCGTTAACAAATAAAACAAGCTTTGCTCGAGTTCAACCCAAAAACAGTTCATTGACAAGTAAAACAGGCTGTAGCTCGAAAATTCGATAACACGTAAATCAAACCGAGGTCAGGTTTGGCTCCATAAAATTAGTATTTGAGTTTAATTTCAGCTCCATAAAACTTGAATTTGAGTTTGAGTTCGTTTCGATAAAACTAGCACTTGAGTTCCAGTTCTACAGAGCTTGAAAAGCCTGTTCAGCTTGATTATGCGAGTGTTAAAATTCAAGCCAGAACTCGAGCTAAATTTCATTTCAAATTTGTTTCTTCATGCAGCTAAATTATCTTTCAAAGATTAAAAGTAAACATAAATTACTACTAAAAAATATTAACTGCACATAACATTATTAATAACTAAACATACACGTACTATTTCATTTTCCAAATTCCTTCATAATGCAGAAGCATGCTTATGATGTTTGCAAAAGATACATGCAACCTAAGTTAAGACAAAACAAATTTTTTCATGAGAGAGCGAGCGAGCTTCACATTTCACAAACATCAAAATCATATACATAGTAAACAACAAAACTTAAGAAAGTTTACATCCTTTAAATTTATCCTAATTAGTATTCGATATCTTGTTCTTGATATCAGCGAAACGAAGAACCCAATTAAAAACAAGATGAGAAGCCACCTCCTACAAAGCCTAACACATGAAAAAACTCAAACATCAGAAAAAAACCAGTCATTCGATTTGTAGACTTAAAATTCTAGGAATTAGAATTTGCACAAGAATTGTGTGTTGATAGTGTTTGCGCTTGCCACAGTTCAAATGTCCAAAACTAGAAATACATCAGCATATTGCACATCAAACAAGTTACAGTTTTTAAAAGCTCCCAAAATTTCAAAACTAAATAGAAACAGATCTCTTACAAGCATTACTAATACAACATAAACACATAATTCTTGAAAAAGAAAAAGAAAAGTGGCCTAGGCTCAAGAAACATTAGCAGATGTGCAATCTCAATGTAACACATCAATCTAGGATCCCATCACTCGCTCCTATGTGAACTGTACACATTTTACATTGTTACCTAAATAATGTAACTTTGCACTGCAGGTATGGAGCTCTTGCCGTAAGTACTTAGGAGCCGCTTGGTTTAAATTCCGGAATGGAAATGATAATAGGAATCATGAATGAGGATAATAGCAATGAGAATGAAGTTGATTGAGGGGGGTGAGGAAGTCATTGAATCAATGGGAATGATAAATGGGAATCAATACCCTTTCATTCCCATTACCCTCCCCTATTACCTTTTACCAAGCACTCCCTTAATTCACATAATGGAATCACGCTGATAAATTTATAAACTTGAGCCAGGTAGAGGTAACTAGATGTGCAATCAATTACTTGTTCCGAACACAACTTGGATGTCTTCAAGAACGCAATGTCAATGCATAAACATAAATTATGGATTTTTTTTAAGAATAAAACAATGAACCCCATCAAAGAGCTACCATCACTATTCACCTCTGATTACCATATTAACCAGCAACAAGAGAAAACGACAGAAATTATCAGAAACTGCCAAGCCACATCAATTGATACATCCGCCAGTTTATTTTCCCCTAATCAAATTACAACTAAACTACTATTTCTCCGAAATGAAATATTAATAAGAAGCTGAATTTCTAAATTAAGAATCTAAGTAACAGGTAATTATGAATACATGGGTTCCTGTTGTTAGGTCATACATTGAACAGGAAAATGGAGAAAGTGTAACCTTGGCAGAGAGTGAGAGTGTGAAAGATGAGGTGGTGGCAACGTATTAACGCTGCAGCTTCGTGCTGTTCGGTGCTGCCGGCGAGAGAGTGAAGCCGACGCGCTGGAAGAAAATCACGTTACAACCAAATTAAATCTCACAATGCTCTTTTTTCACCTTAAGCTTGTGTTGAAGGACATAGCAACTAGCAAGAGCGAGTAAATGGTGCTAGCTGAAGTATTATACACCTCTTTTTTTTATTCTACCAAATATTTCACACTTTAACATTTGCTACCTCCGTATGCTTTCAAGGTATCAGTTTTTTCATTTTGAGCGTCCGCCCTCAAGGGTCTTATTTCTTTTTTATACATATATGATCCACACACACCTACTAATACAACTAAAAAATAAAAAATGAGATCCACACCTCCACTAATACAACTATCCACTGTACATTAAATAATAATACTCCTTAATTCATGTGCAAAAAGTAAATGGCACCCTTAAAGGAGGACTCCTTAATTCACGTGCAAAAAGTAAATGACACCCTTAAATGCGGATGGAAGGAGTACATAACAAATTAGAATAACACTATTACCTGATTTATTAAATCAACTTAAATCCAAAACAAATATCACCTCATTAATTAAAGTAAATGCTATATCCTTACGTACCTTGTACACCCGGAACACGAGAGACCAACTCAATGGTGAAAGATACTCTTATTTCATAACAGTATTTCGCTTGATATTTATACTTTTTTTTTCTATTAAAAAATTATTTCCTAATTATTGATTAATAAATCTTTGTATAAAATAATTTAAGTATTTGAACATGATATATGACAGGTATTTAGTAGTTGGAACAGGAGATAAAATAACATTGCAAGTTTGACTCTAAAATATACTCCCTCCGTCCCATTTTCATCTTCATATTTACTGTACACACGCAAATTAAGAAAAGTTGCTTTTTGAGTAGCTTTTGGGGGTAGTTTGGTATTTTGGGGTAATAAATAAATGATAAAGTATGTTATGTGTGTTAAAAAAGTGATGGCAATTTTGAAATTAAAGTATGTTAGAGGGATATTAGTTATGTACCTTTTCCTTTTATGGAAGTGTGAAGTTGAAATTGGGACGGACCAAAACGGAAAGTATGAAGTTGAAGTTGGGACGGAGGGAGTAATAGTTATTTTATTTGGTATATATTAATTATTATACTCATTTCGTTTCAAATTAAACTTAATACTTTCTATTTTCGTTCGTCTCTCATTATACTTTATCATTAAAAAAAAGAAAATATCATATAAATCATCACCCTAAAAATACATATATTAATTACAAATTTACCACTCCCACCCAATACGCCTAACATATTTTATAATTGGATAAATATAGTGTGCATCAGGGTGCACACGAAGATTCGTGTGCACCCACATATAAATATAAACAAAAACATATACAATTATGAGTAAAAATGTATACAATTTAATTGTTAATTTTTTAATGAAAAATTGAGTGTAAAAAAATATACAATTATTAAAATACACGTATACACTATTGAATAAAAAGTTATACACATATGAATGTTAGTTTTTTAATGAAAAACTTAGAAGGAAAAAAATATACAATTATTACAAAACACTTATACAAAAGAGAATAACATGTATACAAATAGAATAAAATGTACACATATGGGTAATATACACTCTTTATTCAATAATGTATACATATTTTTTAATCATTTACTATATTTTTTACATTCAATTTTTTATTAAAAAATTAATAATTAAATTGTATATATTTTTGGTTATAGTATAAACCGCTCATTATATGTTGTTGGGGTTGAATTGATAGCCCTACCAGCTACTCGTTTGTAAGTAGTAAAATTCCCTTTGACCCCTAAATTTTGAAACCCTAGCCCTCTCGTTTTCCTTTCATTTGAGTTGCCCCAAACCCTACCTCCCTCTCTCCAGATCTAATCAAGCCATGGAGAAACGATCAGGATCTCCATCACAATTGATTAGTTTTCCCCAAAAGAAGCAGCTATCAGAAAATCCCGAATCAGGAAAAGTGGGAGTGTTTTGCTTGTCGCTGGAGGCCGAGGAGGAGGATATCAAAGTATACGTGTTGGATCTAGATGGACATGGTAGCCAAGACGAGTTTAAGGAGATCGAGCCTGCGTATCATCTTCGACTTCCTCGCGAATATCAAACGCAGGTAATCTGTGTGAAGGATTCCACGTTGTATGTATTCGAAGGGGAAATCACTTTCAGATCGAATCCTTGGCCCAATCCCAACCGTAAGACGGTAAGGAAGTTAGTTTTATCGCCTGAGGTTTTGGCAGGTGGGAAAGTAGTAAAGGGAAGGGAGGAGGATGTTAAGAAAGTGCGTGATATGAATTACATCAAACACGAGCCTAAAGCCCTTCTCACACCCGACGCCCAACAAATTTTAGTTTTCTCCACTGAGTTCTTTGCTCAACATTATGATTATATGGATATGGATGGTCCATCCCCTCGTGCTGCTTTCGAGTTGTATGATATTGATAACGACCAATGGGATACACTCCCTGAAATACCCATATACCCCCTCCCCCAAAGCACCATTGTTACAGTGACCTCATTTGCTTTCATAGACCACTCTCGTCTCTTACTGTGTGTGTACCAATAAGGGAGGCAGCTTTCACTTGAATTTTAAATCAAAAGAGTGGACTGAACTAGCCGTTGTGGGTACTTTTCAGTATTTTGAGGATAACTTCATAATACTAAGCAGTGGGAGAATTGCTTTGTCTCCTAGAGCGCTTTTCCAAAGCAAGGATGGTAAAATGGTCTTTGAATATCGCAACTGTTCCCGTGAAGCCATTGAGATTTTTCATTTTCCGTTGTCTGAACTTCCTCCTAACGACCACTCTCTTCTAATAATATATCCCTGGTGTTGTTTGTTTCCAGCTTCACTCGTCCCTCTTCAACCCGATGTCTTTAGCATCAAAGAAAACGACTGGTTTGTTACCTACACTTTACAATCACAGTATTTTGGTCATGTGCCCGACGGAACCCATGAAATTCGCCTGTTGATTGATCTTCGTCGCATCCATCTCACCAGTCACGACTCTCAAGTCCTCAACACTGTGAAAGCTCGCATTGGTCATAAAGGGCTTATCGCCGTCCTTGAACTGTTTCCCCTTCCTTGAAAATATTATGGCTTTTCAGTACTTGCATGTTATTTTCTTTGTTTTGTAATTATCTCCATCCTTGAACTGTTTCCCCTTCCTAGAAATTATTACTTGTTATTTTCTTTGTTTTGCCTGAATCCAGTTTTTGAGCTGTTATTTGAATACCACTGTTCATTTTGTTCATCAGTTTCAGCATATGTAACTTGACAACATATCATGAATCACGGCCGGTTTAAAGTTCAAAATTTATTTAACTAATCTATTTAAAATTGATAATGCGTACTTAGTTGAGTAGAAAAGGCACAAGATGTTAAAAGTGCTCTTTTCATTACTCTTATTTGAATTGGATTTAATTTTTTTTAAAATTAATTTTGAATTGCTTAAAACTCTTTGCCATTACTCATGCGCCCATGGAGGAGGTTATTCTATTAATATAACAAGGTGATGATACCCTTCATCTGTTGCTCTAAAGAGGTATATTCTAGTCTCTGATCTTTTACCTATTGAAAACATCTTACATTTTGGTTTAAGAAAATGCCTGAGATCGAACATGTCCTTATCTTCTTATCAGTCTAAAGGCCTTCGATTTTTTTTTATTTCCTTGTTATGTGTATTCTGTGAGTTGAAATTCTATTGCCATGCTAGTTTTTATTGTAAACTCTTCAGCTCGTGGATGATTATATCTTCATAGCTTTAACTTTCTTGACAAGGATGTTGATTCTGTAAGGCTATGTTACACATATAAATTGCAGTGAATCATGTAATTATAGACTGAGAAGCATTTTCTTTTTACAAAATTCTGTCATTGCTCATACTGCTCGTTGATTATCAGATTTGATACTTGTTATGATTCGATACTAAACTAAAATGCTATGGTTTTCCATGTTTTCATTTGTTCTTCCCTTTTTAAGCTGAGGTGATATTGTTCTCTAATATGTTTCCCTTGTACATTGTTATTGCTGCATAACATATTACGTTTTGTCCAGGACCATTCCTTTACTGTCTGTCATGTAATTCATTTGTGCTTTCCATGTCGAGAACGTTACCATTTCAGCTCATGTTTGATGTTTTATCTCCAATTTTTGCTATTCCAATTGTGTTTATGATTAGCACAAGTTCGAATTGTAAGCCATAGTCGCATTGAAAGAGTCAATTTGGATTCTTATCATACAGGCTTGATTATGGAGAGTTGAATGATGAGAAGAAGTCCTTAAATATTTTACATGATTGCTACCAATTTGCATTCAAAAGATTCTCTCGCCAATCAATGTAGGGCGAATTTAGGTTAACTGTTTCTTTGATCCCTTTGATCCCTTCTTTTAAGTTTGGAGAGCATGTGAAAAAGCAAAACATAATACTCCCTTCGTCCCGACCAAACGTCACCGGTTACTTTTTTTAGCATCAAAGAAGACGACTGATTTGTTACCTACACTTTACAATCACAGTATTTTGCTCATGTGCCCGACGGAACCCATGGAATTCGCCTGTTGATTGATCTTAGTCGCATCCATCTCACCAGTCACGACTCTCAAGTCCTCAACACTGTGAAAGCTCGCATTGGTCATAAAGGGCTTATCGCCGTCCTTGAACTGTTTCCCCTTCCTTGAAAATATTATGGCTTTTCAGTACTTGCATGTTATTTTCTTTGTTTTGTAATTATCTCCATCCTTGAACTGTTTCCCCTTCCTAGAAATTATTACTTGTTATTTTCTTTGTTTTGCCTGAATCCAGTTTTTGAGCTGTTATTTGAATACCCCTCTTCATTTTGTTCTTCAGTTTCAGCATATGTAACTTGACAACGCATCATGATTTATGACCATCGAAGTCTTTGATGCGTTCAAAGTTCAAAATTTATTTGACTAATCTATTTAAAATTGATGCTACCCTTCATCTGTTGCTCTGAAGAGGTATATTCTAGTCTCCAATCTTTTACCTATTGAAAACATCTTACATTTTGGATAAAGAAAATGCCTGAGATCGAACATGTCCTTATCTTCTGATCAGTCTAAAGGGCCTTCGATTATTTTTTATTTTCTTGTTATGTGTATTCTATGAGTGGAAATTCTATTGCCATGCTATAAACTCTTCAGCACGTTGATGATTATATCTTCATAGCTTTAACTTTCTTGACAAGGATGTTGATTCTGTTGCTTTGCTCTAAGGCTATGTTACAAATAAATTGCAGTGAATCATGTAATTATAGACTGAGAAGCACTTTTTTTTTACAAAATTCCGTGATTGCTCATACTGCTTGTTGATTATCAGATTAGATACTTGTTATGATTCGATACTAAACTGAAATGCTATGGTTTTCCATGTTTTCATTTGGTCTTCCCTTTTTAAGCTAAGCTGATATTGTTCTCTAATATGCTTCCCTTGTGCATTGTTATATTATTACACTTTGTCCAGGACCATACCTTTACTGTCTGTCCTGTAATTCATTTGTGCTTTCAATGTCGAGAACATTACCATTTCAGTTCTTCTAATGTTTGATGTATTATCTCAAGTTCAAATTGTAAGCCATTGTTGCAATGATAGAGTCAATTCCTCTTTCCCCAAATCCTTCAGTTTCTTATCATAGGCCTGATTATAGAGAGTTGAATGATGAGTCCTTATTACATGATTGCTGCCAATTTGCATTCAAAAGATCTTCTCGCCAAACAATGTAGGGAAATTTTAGGGTAACTGTCTCTTTGATCTCTTCTTTTAAGTTTGGAGAGCATGTGAGAGCAAAACATAATATAGCTCAGAGGGGGAAAATAACAGGTTAATTTGTAACTTAATATTTTGTAGCTCATTGGGCTTTGAAGAATTATTAGTGCTATGTGGACATTCATTCACTATGTTTGTCAATCTAATAATTTGAGCTTGATGCTTTTTTTTCCTTTTCTTTCTGCATCCTATTTCCAAGTTGCAGTAAGCTTAATAGGGTTGAATTGTTTGCTTTGAATGGAGCGCGTGTGACGCATGTTTTGTTTGGTTTAGAGAGAATGATGGAAAAGGCAGGCATGTTACTGTTTGAGGTGATTATTGTTTGTTTTGAATGATGGAATGATACTCGATAGAGAGTGATGACATTATTGTGAATTATTTAATTATGATGGAGAGAATGATGGAATGATACTCGATAGAGAGAATGATGGAATGATACTCGATAGAGAGTGATGACATTACGGTTCTCTGGAAGGAGGGAGTAATTAATTATGAAAGTGTAAAATGACTTAACTCTTGGATGGTATCACCCATGTATGCTCTTTAGAAATAAAGGAACATTTAGGGGAGGTTCATTGAATATGGATATGTTAGAAATGTATGCTTATTATACCTTCTAATGCAATAGTTTTATCATTTTTATAAATTAAATGTAAAATAAAATTATTTAAATTTAGATTTTCATTAATTATTCCATGACAATACTAATATTTGTATTGCATTCTATGATACAAGATTTTTGCAACATATACTGTAGTAAATCAGATGTGAAATTGAATCCAAAGAGAATGAACTAAAATTTAATTAATTAAATATGAAGAAAATAAAATAAAATATGTACTATTATGTAATGACTGGGGCAATAATGGAGAATATGAATGAAATGTAAATCAGCAAAATAAAAACTTTTCTATGTATTTCATTTTCAGCTCCTAAATCAATGAAACCATGCTTGTAGTTCCTATTCCGTCTCAAAGATATTGATACACTTTTCTTTTTAATTATCCCACAAAAATTGACATATTTTCTTTTTAAGGATGTGAAACTCATACAAAAATAATTTATTTATTTATATGGGCCACACACACATCACACTCACCACTAATACAACTACCCACTACAAATTAAATATTATTTTTTTCAATTCACTTTACATTAAATTATTATACCCCTTAATCTTTGTGCCCAAATAAAATATGTTAATTGTTATGGGACGGAGGGAGTAAATTATTTATTTGTGTTGATTAAAAAAACGACTCTAGTCCAGTCAACTAGAGTTTAATTGAAGATGAAAAATGTATAGTTTGCAAAATCAAGAGTACATGGAAGCCATGGATTTCCACTCGGATGATTTTGCAAATATTCATAGCAACAAATTATCATAATAGAATTTTGGTAATTGAACACTGAAGCGTATACACTAAGAAATTTTATCTCGTTTTTTGATTGACTAAAGCAATTAAAACTTTCAAGGTTTAATATTTTTGCAATCTAAGAATTAAAACTGAATTGGAACATACTTTTACATGGTAGAGTTAATGGGGAGGGGGTATGTTTCATAATAAACTCACAATACTCTGTGTTTGGCGAAATTACTCAAAGAAACTAAGAAATCAAAATTGAAGAAGATTGACAGATTGCTTTGATTGTGTGTTGTGTATGGAAATGAAGAAATTGAGACGAGAGATTTATGTGGTTCGGTTATTAAAACCTATGTCCACCGTAGAGAGAGTCTATCTTATTGATGAGTTCAAATCAGATAGTACATTGATGAATTAAGCTATGAAGATAAGCTTAAATACACGTAGACTCCATTTGATTGGCTGATATTTGAAGGATCTTGCCAGCTCACACCAGCTGTCTAACAGATCCTAACTGACACCATCTCAAAGCTTGTGTATCAAGCTATGAAACCACGTAGATCATAACTGATTCACTTAACCCTTCAAAATATCAGCTGAATACACCATACTTACCATGCAACGAGGTGATGATCATGTAAATCCAATGAGCTGATTTTCTTTATCCAGCTCATTGAACTCCACTGCTTTTTAATGAGAGCAACTAACTCCAACCCTTCACACATTGATCAGACCCTTGCATATCTCAAATTTTGAGGTAGCAAGAGCCTTAGTAACAAAATATGCTGGATTCCTTGTAGTATCTACCTGGCAGATTACCACTTCTCCACTTTTAATCATGTCTCTCACAAAATACATTCTTACATCAATATGCTTCATTCTTTCATGGTATCCCTGATGTCTTAACAAATGTATGGCACTTTGATTATCACAACTGGTGATCACATACTTTTGTTCAATGCAAAATTCCCTTAGAATCCCAATTAACCATAAGTGCAATGAATTCAGCCTCTGTTGTAGATAGAGCCACCACTTATTGGTGTGTTGCTCTCCAACTGATCGTAGAACGAAACAAGCAAAACACATAGCCTGAAAGAGATTTATGTGTCTAAATTGGTTGGATAATCGGCATCAACAAAACTTGCAAGAAAATCATTGTCGGTATTAAACTTATTGAATTTCAAACCTGCTGTCAATGTGCCTCTGATGTATTTCTGAATTCACTTGACTGCCTCACAGTGCTCTCTTCCAAGATTACCTATGAATCTACTGACCAAACTCATAGCATAGGCAAGATCAGGTCTACAGCACACCATTGCATTCATAAGACTCCCAACAGCATTTGCATAGGGTACTTTAGGTCGTATTTGATGTGATTTAGATGCTAGCCAAGATGGTGGTGACAAGTTTAAGGAGATCGAGCCTGCATTTCATTTTCAAAGCGAATCCTGAGCCCAATATCAATCGTAAGACGGTAAGGAAGTAAGTTTTACGGCCTGAGGTTTTGGCAGATGGGAAAGTAGTAAAGAAAAAGCCTCTATGCAAGGGTAACTGCACTAATCTTTTGGAAGAATATCATTAGTAGTTTCCAACTTCACTCGTCCCTCTTCAACCCGATGTGTTTAGCATCCAAGAACACGACTGGTTACCTGCACTTTACAATCACAGTATTTTGCTCATGCGCCCAAAGAAGAGCATGGAATTCGCCTCTTGATTGATGTTCGTCGTATCCATCTCAACAGTCACGATGCTGAAGTCCTCAACACGGTGAAAGCTCGCATTGGTCATAAAGGGATTATCATCATCCTTGAATTTTTTCCCCTTCCGTGAAAATATTATGGCTTTTCAATATCTATTATTTTCTTTGTTTTGCATTCAGCTGTTACGTAATCCAGTTCTTGAGTTGTTATTAAAATACCCCTGTTCATGTTGTTCTTTAATTTCAGCTTATTTAACTTGACGGCATATCATGATTCATGGCTGCATTGCATATTAATTTGAATATGAGTTTTGCTGATAATGCACACTTAGTTGAGAAGAGAAAAGTACTAGACGTCTATTTTCATTGCTCATATTTGAATTTGAAATTGCTGCTGCCTGTTTAATTTCATATTTGCTTAAAACTCCGATGCGCCATGGAGGAGGTGCTACACTTCATCACGCACTCGGATACTCTAAAGTGGTATATTATAGGCTCCGATTTCTTTTACCCTATTGAAAAACTCTTACGTACATTTTGATTTAAAAAAATGGCTGTATGAGATGGAAAAAGTTCCTATATATATACTGTTATAAGACTTGACCTCCCTATCCACAGCTTCATTCTTGTTGATCATTAGCCAGCTTCCAACTTTGGTTGGGATGACATTCTATGTCCCCTCTTCCACTGATGAAAGGACAACAATTTCATTCACTCTTATGTGGAAGCTAGAAGCTTAGCAAAGTATCATTCTATAGGAGTAGTTACTACATACTACTATAGTCTATAGTATGTCTAATTCATTCCTCAGGATGCATATGTTCAGCGAAACACTCCAGCGGATGCCTCTTGTAGTCTTGTTTTCAACACTGATCTTTGTGCATCTGAAAAGTTAAAGATTTGCGACTCACGAGGAAGAATGTGAGAACATGACCAACCCATAAACACGCAGTTAGATTAGAGTCATGCATGATGGATGATTTGCAAGATTTCATCTCTGTTTGTGTGATTGTATGGCAGATTATAAGTTCTAAATTCTTGATGCAATCCTTTGATATTTATGATATTTGGTTAAAATGTTGGTAAATTAGTTGTTAAAGGTTGATGCATATTCTAGAGAAATCTAGCTAAATCAATAAGCTAAGCTTGTAATTAGAAAAATAATAAACTAGCTCTAGTAGAACATCTAGAAACACTAGATAGGAGCAAAAATGTTTAGAAATAGTTGGTGTAATCAAGAACATATATATAGTAGAACATCAAGTTAATTCTAAATCGATGGAACATTCTGGCCACCGACCTAATTGTCTATAAATCAACTAGTTCTCTCACTATCACGTCCCACTATCAACAATAATTAATTATCTCTCTTTCAACCACGCTATGAGTTCTACAATAACTCATTAATGTTGATTCCGTCACACTATCAACTTTAAAAATCCAACATTAGTCTTGTGTAGTACATTGCTTATTCTATTTGATATGGAAACTAAAATGTTCGTAATGTTTATATATGATACGTATCAAAAAGCTTCACTTTTTACATTGTCATCATATGAGCTTTGATGTTTTGATAATAATTTAATGTTATAATCAAGATGATTCGGAGGTGATGATGGATGTGTACATAGCAAGTGATTCTTTTACGTTTTTAAAATAAGAAGTTGGAGTCTAATTAAATTGCGAAATTCTTTTACTATTTAGTAAATTTTGTGCAAAACTACGTCAAATGAAAGATTTTTATACTATGGAAAAAATATAATATTTTAATAAAAAGTGAGATTCAAATTAATGAAAAGTGATTGTGGTGATGAAAAGAGGTATCCTCAATTCTCAACTCATCTTCACACTTTGACTTTTATAGATATTAATCCCTCTGTTTCGCACTTATGTTCACACTTCTCGCTTTCGTTCCTCCCACACTTATGTTCATCACCCAAAAAATAAACTTCACATCAACCAACTGTTGGCGTTCGATCATTTAGTTAACGTGAACTGTTAGGATTCCATACGTTTCTAACAGTCAGCGGAAGCATGAAAACAAGAAACGTATTACCCTTTTCACCAGGGTATGTTGAAGAAGAAGGGTTCTCGCCGGTAGTCTGCGCAATCTCACTATTTTGGGCATAACTCCCCCATGTGATATCCGAATTGAGTGATCTATATGCCAAAACGATCCTCTCTTCCGTGACTTTCCATCAGTATATCACACTTTGAATTTTGACTTCTGTAAGATTTTATAAAAATCATTCAAGTTGGCAGACAGCAGCTGCAAACGATCTCTTGATCTTCTGCTGTATTCCCAAGTCCAATCTCGACGTCGTGTGGGCGACGATCCTCGAGATCTTTTCAATCTACTGTTCCTTCTACCCTCTTCACGTGTTAGGCGTGTCTCACTTTTCAGTTAGGGTTTCTGGACAGTTGAGATGGCTTATATATGGACTATAGCAGGGACCACGAGGAGAAATTAGAGTTGGGCCTCCATTGTGCTTAAGTATCCAAGCTTAGCCTAAAGCTTATACTTAAATCCAATAATAATAATACATACCACTAAAATATTATTACTGCACTACCGTTCTAATCCCATAATTACGTTATGGGCTCCTTCTTATTATGAGCCCGTTAGTCTTCCCATGTTTAAGATATACAATGCCCATTAATTAATTAAGTTACTGACAACTCCACTAATTAATATCTCATCCGAGAGTAGTACCACTCAACCTCATTATCATGCTTGAATAAATCCACCTGCAGGGTTTACATGATAATCCTTATGAGCTCCTCAAGGGGACATCATCAACCTATATCGGACACAGATTCTTTCTACAATTAACAGCACACCATAGAGACAACACTATTTTCCAACTCACCGAGTTATTGATTTAATATATGTAAATCTCACCCATTGATGAATCAAAGAAATACATACTGCCTTACGTGTCGAGATTATTGTATAGGAATTAAGAGCACGTACATCCATAATAACTGAGATCAAGTTCTTCTATAAGTCAGTATAAGTCGAACGATCTCAAGCAGTCCTGCTCAATACACTCGAAGTGCACTAATGTGATTCTATAGTCAAGACAAAATAATTCCAAATCACACTACAACCATCCCGATAGAGAGTCCCCATCTATCTCGATTGTGAGCATCTGTTTATACTTTATAAGAAAATCGATAATATGACCTTTCGCGTGTTGTCGCACAATATATTATCTACAGTATAAAATAAGTGGACTATTGCATCAGACATATAAATAAATTATAAGACACAATCTTTTGATCGTATGATTCTCATTTCAAATAAATTGTTATAACATTGTTCATACAAGAAGATAGACTTTTAGTATATAATCCAATAATCTCCTACTTATACTAAAGACTATGCTGTCATATCTTCTGCCATACATCCGATTCCAACTCCCACTACACGATCATCAAAAGCTCTCGCCTTAAGGTCCTTGTAAAAGGATATTACTAGGTTATCATCCGATGAAATCTAGGCGACAACAACCTTTCCCTCATCATACGATTTCTCGTAACAGTTTGTACTCGCGCTCCATGTGTTTAATTGCCTTATGGGCTCGTGATTCCTTCAAGTTTGCAACTGCACCATTACTTTCACAATAAATTGTGATAATATTGGGCAAACTTAGAAACACTTCGAAGTCCATCATGATGTTTCTAGAGTCATATAAATACTTTGGCTGCCTCAGAGGCTCCAATTTATCATTATCGTCTTCCCATGATGGAGTCCAGAGTCCGAAATATATTTCTATATAACACTCCTCCATATTATGATTCAACTTCCTAAAATTAAACACATAACCTTTGAGGTAGATTTACTGTCGTCCCTATCTAATTTGAAAAATCCAAATCTATGTAATCCCCAAGAAGCACTGAATCTGTCTGGTGAGTCCACATATAATTTCTAGTCCTTTTCAGGTACATAAATATATGTCTTACCACAGTTCAACATTCTTGTTTCGGGTTGCCTTGATACCCACTGACCATGTATTTAGCAAAACAGATATCCATTTTCGTGCATAACATTCTATACTTTAGGCTTCCTTATTCGCGGAATCATATGGAACCGCCTTTCTTACCTTTATTTTCTTTTGTGTCGTAAGACACTTTTCCTTAGATAAAGTCACATGCTAAAACGAGAAAGAATTGCATCAATTCATGAAACTTGACATAATCACAAGAATATTTCTTGCTTATCTTAAGTCCTTCATTTCATACTGCTTTATGACTCATACTCATACGCTCGACAATACTCTTTCATTATCTCCAATAGGCAATATATCATCTACGTACAGTACAAGAATTACCACCACGTTTCCATCACTCTTTTCAATACACAAGATACATCTGAGCATTGATTAAATCCACATGCCTAGATTTCCTCATCAAAATTGATGTTTCATGATCTTGAAGCTTGCTTTAGTCCATTGATGGACACCTTTAAGCTCACACTCAAAATGCTCTTAGCCCTTTGCAATGAATCACTCTGGTTGCTTCACATAGATGCTTTCCTCAAGACTTCCAATTAAGAAAACTGTCTTGACATCTATTTGCTATTCCTCATATTTCATATGGATAACAACAAATAAAAGAGTCTGGATCTACATAGGCATAGCTACCGGTGAATAGGTTTTCTCATAATCGAACTCTTTCTTCTGAGTATACCTTTTCGTAACAAGCTTTGCTTCCAAGGTTTTTACCATACCGTTTGATCCTCTTTTATTTCAGGTATGACCACTTCCAATGGCTTCTACACCATTTAGTGGTTCTACAGGCTCCCAGATTTGATTTAGAATCCATAGATTTTATTTCAACATTCATTGCAACTTACTAAGATTTTTTATTTCGATCTTGTAGTACTTCATCGTACCCATGAGTCGATTTCATATTTAATAGGGACCAAGTCTCACGACTCTCCCAAAAATATATATCTTATGGGTTGTCGAACAACCCTCCCACTACGACAAGGCACTACACGCAATTGTGTATCAGACGTGACACTCGATGCAGTTTACCTTGTGGTATATCCTCTTGTACAATTGGTACTATACTATGTGTTTTCCCTCTCACTTCCTATAAAACAACTTATACATAGGTTTGTGATTTATTACATAGTCCTTTTCCAAATATCTAGTGTTCGTGTTAACAAATATCCCTTTGATCTTTTAGACTATAAAATAAGACACCCTTCATTTTTCTAGGATATCCCACAAACAGACAAATATTCATACGAAATACTGTTTCTAGGGAATACTTATAAAATAAATTTAATAATTTATCATCTATCTAACCATTACCATAAGAGTCTTATTCCTTCTTTCGTCATATTATTCTGCTGGGGTTTGCCCGGTGTAGACTACTTGAGATTTAATCTCATCCTCTGATAAATAGCTCCTAAACTATCCTAAGAGGTACTCTCCACTGATAGGCGTTTTCTCAATACACAATTTAATCCTCAAGTATGAAGGATATCAATCGTAGTTTCGAAGGTGACCAAGTTATATATCGAACCCAAGGGACGGATAAATATCACTTTAATTATATTCTAGTTAATTATGACTATGATGGTAATTGTAATGGTTTTGATATTCAAAATTAAGTAATAACTTTTGATTGAAATAGCAAGTAAAAATAACAAGAATAAGAGATAAGTGAGTTGTGATCAAGTAAGATAGTAGGTAGTTCGTCAGGTCATCCAGTTCCACTTATTAATTCATACTTTCGTGTGACGATGTCCGACTCTGCCTTGTGGTTTATGGACGCATCACTAAACCATGCAAATCTACTCTATAGACACAAGTAAATATGCATATGACATGTGTGAATATCCTCGGAGTAAGATGTATACTTTACCCCCTTTCTAGGTACTATCAGAATCAATTATTTCCCGTGCACTTAGTACTCTAACTCGATTTGATCTCCCTTTATAGGTACTATAAAGTTATACTCTTTATCCTACTTATTAACCCGAATAAGATTCAATTAACAAATATTCATATAAGATAGTTCTAATAAGACTTCGGAATCCCTTCACTTAGAATTATAACAGAAAACCTTGTTCAGTAGTGAACGCACTCAACCAATAACCGAATTATGTATTCAGACTCTACACAATAATTATTGATGCATAAAACGATCGTGAATATGGATTAAAAACGCGCAATCTTATATAAAATAAATCACAAGTAGTGTTGTACGGAGTTTACAAAAGAAATATAAATTAACTCATGAAACCTTCATAACCCTAGAACTACCGAAGCGACTCTAGCCCATGATTGATCTAAGAACGATCATGGCTAGTTAGACCAATCTTACTTGAATCTCCAGCGGAACTTCTGTCACAGCCCCTCCGGATGATGGACGATCGCTCCTCTTCTCAACTCCACATCTTGACTCTTCAATGAATGAATCGATCCTTCTCTACTGTTGCATAAGCCTACTTTTATACTTGTAATCATGTCTACTGGGCTTGGCATGGGCTTTTTAAGTGATCACATGCATTGATGGTGCAAAAATACGGATATGATAAGTTCCCGAGCATCGATTCGACCTTAACAACAGGTCGAATCGACCACCACAAGTCGAACCAGAAGTCAAATCAGCCTACTGTAAGTCCCAGGCGTTTGATTCGACCAACTGTCCAGGTCGAATCGACGCGAAGAGGTCGAATCGGCATCCCAGCCAATCGATTTGACCTCGATTCGACCTGATGCTCAGGTCGAATCCTCATGTCATGGTCGAATCCAGCTACTGGACAAGTTATGCTATCGGTTCGACCTGAAGGGCTGGTTGAATTGACCTCCTTCAGGTCGAATCACACTCCTGCTTCGTCCAAATGGATGGCTTCGACTTCCTTTTTTTAGTTTTCAACTATTCCACTCCGATTTACTTCGAAAACTACTCAAATAGCTCCAACAATACCTGATTCATGCCTTTTCACAATATATATTGGTTTTCAACCGATTTCGTCCTTCAAACGCTCCATAATAGTACAAATCCAGATGCAAGATTCATGAATTTACACACTCATCAGACTCCAAACTTACATGTTGCTCGTCTCAATGCAACGCAATCAAACCAAGGAGTCGTGTATAATTCACGAGATCACCAAGTACAACACATATTACACATGCAACTTCATCAATTCAAAAACAAGTATATCCTGCATCATACATATCATTCATGCAAAACATTACTCAATCATAATACCATTCAGAATACTAAATCATCTAGCTCACAAGATAAGTGTTTATTCTCTCACTCAAGTGCTAATTGCACTTAACAGGTTAGTGTATACGCTCATACTCAATCCATACTCACGCGTAATCATAAGCTTGGCAAAGGTCTCAAAAATCAACTCACAATCAACTAAGTACTAGGATCACAAAGGACTTATCTTTGGGTTGTAATGTCATCTCTTTGGAAAGGGTAGGAAAATTTAGATAAGTAACTCAAACACTAGTAGAGAGTTACCTTGGAGGTTCTTACTTTCTTCATTCGGCTTCATATTCACCTCCAATTTCTTCTCTTGCACTTGTAATTTTGAATGTCCTCATCTTTCTTACATCAACATCATTCTTCCTTTGATAGCTCGGGTACCGGTTGTAGGCACTACCCTTTTAACAGCAATCGGGGTACCAGTTTCAGGCACTACCCCTAAACAAGATTTAACCATACACTTCTCTTACTTTACTCAACCATTCTCTATCTTCCTCATTTTCTTGCAACCCTTATTCACCTCAACTCTCTCAACCAATGAATAGGGTATTTTCAAAGCTCAAGTAAAGGCAAAATAAGGCTCTTTTATTCGGCTTGCCAAAGAAAAAGCTTTTAACGGCTCAAACGGGGCTACCAAAGGTATACATAATCAATAGGAAGATAAATTTTTGGCTAAGTGACTCAAATAATCAAAAATGGCCTAAGATCATGTCTTAGTAATTCATCAATTGTAAGTCTCATACAAGACTCCAAGCTAAGTTCTAGAATACGTTCATATGAATGATTCTCTCAAGAATAAACTATCATGATCAAGCATGATTAAAAGGCTCAAATCCTCACATGGGTAAATAGAATCCTAAGTACTCCTCATAGCACATAATCAAGTTCAATTCCACAAGAACTCTACATATTTATTAAATTATACATGCTTTTCATCAATGGAAATTAACACATGAACATATGAATGCACAGAAATCCACGAAGCTCATATATCGAATCAATTATACAAGTTCTCATCAATCCAAACTAATGCATCAATCTACCATCACAATTCATATCCAAGATCAAATATAGCAATATACATGCCACTCACGCAAAAACACACCCCAACTTGTAAAGAGAAAAAGAAGAATGGAGATGAGATGAATCAGAGAAAACAAAAAAACCTGCAGCTCTACTCCTCCGAAGAATCATCCTCCTCATCATCATCATCCTCATCATCATCAAGCTTTTGCTCCACAACCCGGTACAGGTTACTGATATGCCTATCCAACAAGTTCACTCGATCACTCATCTTACCAACCCGCTCATTCAAGGTATTGTACCGATCATTCAGCGTGGCGTAGTTGGCATTGGTGAACACGAGCTTTCTGTTGGTCTCCTGTTGATTTGCGCTGATCATGGCCAGGTGCTCGTTCAAGAGGCAAAACAGCTCCCGTGTGTACTCATCCAGACCAGCCCACTGCTGCTGTGGTGGCACTGCCGGAATGGGACGAGGAACCCTCTCTTGCTGCTCAGGGATATCCATCTCCACGTGCTCATCCTCATCTCCATGTGGTTGCTGCTGTGGTGGTGGCTGCTGTGGCAGTGGCCCGAACTCTCCTTGATCAACAATCTGCTGCAGCTCCGCCATCATACCAGTTGCACATATTCGGGCCACTATCCTCCAATCTCCTCTTGTTTGGACAGTAATGGACAAGGCCGTGTGGCCCAAGGAGCTCATCAACATGTTCCTCGCCTCACGGATGGTAGTCATGTCACTCACGTCAAAGGGGGACATGAAATCAAAGGGCTTAGGACCCCTAGTAAAAAACTAATCTCCATCTCGAAAATGAGCGAATCCTCCCTTCACACAAGTGAACATGACTAAATCAGACTCTCCAAGCACATGTGTGATGCCGGTGAAATCCATGCCATAGTTCTCAGCCAAAATCGTAAGCAACCCTCCGATATTCACCTTCTGAAACCTGTAGGTCTTGAACCGATTTAGCTGATAAATAAAGTATGCTCCTACATTGAACTTCACCCCGTTTACCATGCACCATAGTGTTGGCGCTTGGATCATTTGGTTAACGTGACCAGTTAGAATACCATGTGTTTCTATCACAGCGGAAGCAATAAATTATAGAAACGATTACCGTTCACCAGGGTATGTTGATGAAGATTGATTCTCGCAGGCAGCCTGCGCAGTCCCACGAGAATGGCCATAACTTCCTCGTTTGATATTGGAATTGAGTGATCTTTGCGTTCAGACGATCTTCTCTTCGACGGCTTTCCTTTAGTATATTGATCATCAAATTATGAGTACTGTAAGATTTTATATAAATTTCGCAAGGCGGCGGACAGCAGCAGCAAACTACCTTCTGATCTTCTGCTGTATGTCCCAAGTCCGATCTCGACGTCGTGTGGGCGACGATCTACGAGACCTCCTCAATCTGCTCTCAACCCTCATCACACGTGAATAATGAATTAGATTAGGGTCCAGATAAGTTGAGGTGACTTATATACATGGGCTACAACAGGGACCAGGAGGAGAAATTGGGTTGGGCCTCCATTGGGCTTAAGTATCCAAGCTTAGCCCAAAGCTTATACTTAAGTCCAATAATAATAATATATTCCACTAAAATATTATTATTGCTCTACCGTACCAATCCGAAAATTATGTTTTGGGCTTCTTCTTATTATGAGCCCGTTAGTCTCCCCATGTTTAAGATATACAATGTCCATTAATTAATTTAAGTTACTGACAACTCAATTAATTAATATCTCATCCAAGAGTAGTACCACTCAACCTCATTATCATGCCGGAATAAATTCCACCTGCAGGATTTACATGATAATCCTTATGAGCTCCTCAAGGGGACATCATCAACCTATGATGGACACGGATTCCTTCTGCAATCAACAGCACACCATAGAGACAACACTACTTCCCAACTCATCGAGTTTGTTGATTTAATTATATGTAAATCTCACCCATTGATGAATCAAAGAAATACATACTGCCCTACGTGTCGAGGTTATTGTATAGGGATTAAGAGCACGAACTTCCATAATAACTGAGATCAAGTTCTCCTATAAGTCAGTATAAGTCAAACGATCTCAAGCGGTCCTGCTCAATACACACAAGTGCACTGATTCTATAGCCAAGACAAGCTAATACCAAACCACACTACAACCATCCCGATAGAGAGTCCCCGTCTATCTCGGTTGTGAGCATCTGTTTATACTTTATAAGAAAACCAATAATATGATCTTCCACGTGTTGTCGCACAACATATTATCTACAGTATAAAGTAAGTGGACTATTGCATCGAACATATAAATAAATTACAAGATGCAATCATTTGATTATATGATTCTCATTTCAAATTAATTGTTATAACATTGTTCATACAAAAATCTAGACTTTTAGTATACAATCCAACAATCTCCCACTTATACTAAAAACTATGCTGTCATGTCTTCTGCCATACATCTGATTTTCACTCCCACTACACGACCATCAAAAGCTCTCGCCTAAGGTCCTTGTAAATGGATTTACTAGGTTATCATCCGATGCAATCTAGGTGATAAAAACCTTCCCCTCATCATATGATTTCTCGTAATAGGTGGTACTTGTGCTCCATGTGTTTAATTGCCTTATGAACTCGTGATTACTTCAAGTTTGCAACTGCACCAATATCATTAATTTAAATTGTGATAATCTTGGGCAAACTTAGAAATACTTCAAAGTTCATCATGAAGTTTCTAGAGTCATATAGATACTTTGGCTGCCTTATAGGCTCCAATTTATTATCTTTCCATGATGGAGTCCGGAGTCTGAAATATATTTCTATATAACACTCCTCCATATTATGGCTCTACTTCCTAAAATTAAACACATAACCTTGAGGTGGATTTACTGCCATCCCCATCTGATTTGAAAAATCCGAATCTACATAACTCATAAGAAGCAGCGAATCTGTCCGGTAAGCCTACATATAATTTCTAGTCCTTTCAGGTATATAAATATGTCTTACCACAGTTCAACATTCTTATTTCGAGTTACCTTGATACTCACTGTCTAAGCAATTGGCAATACAGTTATCCATTCTCGTGCATAGCATTCCTTAGATTAAGCTTCCTTATTTGTCGAAGCATAAGGAACCGCTTTCATCTTCTTTATCTACTTTTGTGTCACAAGATACATTCACTTAGATAAATTCACATGCTAAACGAGTAAGGATCGTATCATTATATGAAACTTGAGATAAGCATAACATCCTTTTTTGTGATCCGTATTACCGTGATCAAAAGGATATTTTTGCTCTTCTTAAGTCCTTCATCTCATACCGTTTTATCAACCATACCCATACGCCCGACAATACTCTTTCATTGTCTCCAATGAGCAAGATACTATCTACGTATAGTACAAGAAATACCACCACGTTTCCATCATTCTTTTTAATACACAAGACCCATCCGATCATTTATTAGATCCATGTCACTGGATTACCTCATCAAAATGGATGTTTCATGATCTTGAAGCTTGCTTTAGTCCATGAATGGTCACTTTTAAGCTTACTATCACAATGCTCTTAGCTCTTTGCAATGAATCACTCTGGTTGCTTCACATAGATGTTTCCCTTAAGACTTCCAATCAGGAAAGTTGTCTCGACATCTATTTGCTATCCCTCATATTTCATATGAGTAGCAACAAATAAAAGAGTCCGGATCAACTTAGGCATAGCTACCGGCGAATAGGTTATCTCATAATCGAACCCTTTCTTTCTGAGTATACTTTTTCGCAACAAGCTTGCTTCCAAGGTTTTCACCTTATTCTATGATCCTCTTTTATTCTTGCATGCCCGCTTCCAATGGCTTTTACGCCATTTAGCGGTTCAACAAGCATCCAGACCTAATTTAAAATCCATCGATTCTATTTTAATATTCATTGCACTTTACTAGGATTTGGCATTTCTAACTTGTAGTGCTTCGTCGTATCCGTGGGTCCATTTCATGTTTGCTAGGGACAAAGTCTCACGACTTTCCCAAAATATGTATCTTACAGGTTGTCGAAGAACCCTCCTACTACGACAAGGCACTACACGTAATTGTGTATCAGACGTGACATGCGTTGCAGTTTAACTTGTGGTATATCCTCTTATACACTTGGTAGCATATCCCACAAACAGACAAACATTCAAATGAATTACTGTTTCTATGGCTTATCCATAAAATGAATTAAGTAATTCCAAGTAATTCATCATCTATCTAATCATTACCATAAGAGTCATATTCCTTCTATCCACCACACCATTCAGCTGGAGCATGCCCGGTGTAGACCACTTGAGATTTAATTTCAACCTCTGATTAATAGCTCCTAATTATCCTAAGAGATACTCGTAATCACGATTAAATTGTCATTACTTGATATATTTTTCATGATGCTTTACTGTACCAACCTTGCAATTCTTGAATAAATCAAAGAACTTAGACATGCAGTGCATCAAATAAATATATCGGTATCTAGAATAATCTTCGATTATTCATAACCACCTCTCGCTTGGATAATATTAGGTCCGCTTGAATCAGAATGAACCAATTCCAACATATATATCTTTGGCTCTACACCCCTTTACCTTGAAAAGGTAATTAATCATTTTTACTTCTAAGTAAGACTCGCAAGTCCGATAGTTTCCACTTCAGATAAATATTACGGTCCATCTGCTATCAACTTTTGAGTCCTACTCAAGTAAAATGATCTAGTCTTAGACGCCAAATGCATGTTTAGCTTATCTCCGAAGGTTCCTTTCTCTTACTAAGATCAGAAGATGCATTATTAATTACTATTTGTTGCATCTGTGGAATATACATGATTTAAGAGTATACAAATTGTTCACCAACGTACCATAACAGATTACAACTCTATCCTTCATTATAATGATCATGTCATTTAAATAAAGTGAAGTATCCATCTATTAATGCATAGAAACCGAAATTAAATTCTTTCTATAAAAACGTACGTAAAGACAATTTCACAAAATCAAACGTTTATTCATATCGTAAGATAAATAAACAACTCCCACTGCAATAACCACTGGTCTTGTAGTTTTACCCATGTCATAACAATCTTATCCTCACTTAGTAATGAACATTCAGTGATTCCAGTATCTACACACTTCGTGTCAGTAGATGCCATCACTAATCATGTTTAAACAACTAGCAAGTAAGATTCTATCCTTGTTCACTCCTTTTATGAAATTGGATTTCCTTTACCACATGTTTTGTCAGAAGATTCCCACCATATACAACCTCTTGTAATTCAGGAGAAATTTACTCAAAACATCTAGGCAATTATGAAGAATAAAATTGACTTAGGTTTCCCCTTCAACTTCTATTCCATGTATTTCCAATTCATTCATCAAATTCAATCATGACCTACCGCCTTTTAACTTACTCAAGTATCCGAAGAGTTACATGAGACCATCATATTTCTATGAATCTCTTATCTCTTCACTAGAGACTTTAATATGCATCATGATAAGTCTTTTGTGAGAACACACATGTATTTCTTAAGCAGTAAAATTCGAATCCAAGATTCTTTTCTAATCATCTAATTTTGGACCAGTAAATATAATTTCTCTTAGCCAACCATAAGTGAAATAAAACTATTTGAAATTCAAAGAATCATAAAAAAAATATATATATATACCGATCAAATCTTCGAATTTTATCCTTTTATATTGATTCCCTCAAAACAATATAAAAATAAAATTTACCGACATCTCAAGCACCGTGAGTCTGCAAGCCACGATAGTGTGGATGTTTACAAACCCGAATATTAACAAGAGAAGGTTTTACCCATTAATTTCATTTGTCAACCTAACTTTATGACAAAATAATTAATAGTCGGTTCCTCTTTAGCCATGCAAATAAAAGCAGTGACTCTGATGGGGAGGATACTTATTATTTACACCTAAGTGTACACCATTATTTGACCCCAAGTCCGCGGCCCAAGCTTATGTGCCTTACAGATGGAAAAGTACACACGCGCTCGGATAACTTCCTACAGTCAGCAATTATAAGTTTGTACAGTGATCCGCAAATGAACTCATCCGATGGGGAGGAAGGTCTATGCCAACACGCAAGTTCATGTGCATCACATTACAAATAATAATTATTTAATGAAGTCTGTACCAGTGATCCACAAATATACTCATCCGATGGGGAGGAAGGTCTATGCCAACACGCAAGTATACTTGCATCACTTACAAACCAATAATGGAGGCCGCGGAAATTTTTACCAATTCCCTCTCCCACTTAGTTATTTAAAACCAAGGGTTTTTACATGCATATAATATTCAGAATAATATACGCAACCTAGCAGGCTCATACTTCCAAATATATAACAATAATTGACCAATAAAACAATTACAGCAGTTATATATAAGGAAATAAATTGCCAAAAATAAGTTGACTTGATCAACACTCCAACATACATGCATATAATATACCAAATATAATACGCAATCTAGCATACTTCTATTTAAGGCAATAAATCATAGATAATCATGCTTACATATATAACAATAATCGATTAATAAATCAATTATAACAATTATATAACAGCGAATTCGATTGTTCGCCACCAATCACGAATGCGGACAACTGCGATGGGGATCGACCTCCCCGCAGCCTGCTGCACCACTCTGGCACCCTGCCCGATCATATTGTGAAGACTCATGCGGAACCTGATGCAGAACAATCGAACTTGATGCAAACCCGCTCGAACCTAGTACAAAATAATCGAACCTGATGCAAATTCGCTCGAACCTGGTGCAGCATCGATCGAACCTGATGCAGACCAATCGAACCTGATGCAAATCCACTCGAACCTGGTGTAGCATCGATCGAACCTGATGCAGACCAATCGAACCTGATGCAAATTCGCTCGAACCTGGTGCAGCATCGATCGAACCTGATGCAAACCAATCGAACCTGATGCAAATCCGCTCGAACCTGGTGCAGTATCGATCAAACCTGATGCAGACCAATCGAACCTGATGCAAATCCGCTCGAACCTGGTGCATCATCGATCGAACTTGATGCAAACCAATCGAACCTGATGCAAATCCGCTCAAACCTGGTGCAGCATCGATCGAACCTGATGCAGACCAATCGAACCTGATGCAAATCTGCTCGAACCTGGTGCAGCATCGATCGAACCTGATGCAAACCAATCGAACCTGATGCAAATCCGCTCGAACCTGGTGCAGCATCGATCGAACCTGATGCAGACCAATCTAACCTGATGTAAATCTGCTCGAACCTGGTGCAGTATCAATCGAACCTGATGTAGACCAATCGAACCTGATGCAGATTCGCTCGTCCAAGGGCCTACTTGCACGGAACCAAGTTCAGCCCAACGCGCAACATCAAACTACACCAAATGTCGTTCAGGGTTCGCAACTTTAGGAACCTGGAAATCCAATCTCCACTATCCAGAATCTACGCCTGTGAGTTTCTAACATGCTGTCCAAATTAGAGGTCGATCCAATGGTTAGTTTATGAGAAACGGTTCTATTCCCTCGACTGCGCAGAACAAAATCGCTCAAAAACTGCTTCTGTTTTCGACGTATTCCCGACAACACAAAGCTCCAAATACGATCTTCACCGTTCAAAATGTACATCCACAAAATCCAAACATGCTGATCAAAATTCAGCCTGATCCGACGGTTGAAACTCCGGTTATTGCCTCTTCAATATCACTGCACTGGATTTTCTTTCAATTTCTTCCTTTCATGTGAAATTGACGAACAGTTTTCGTCGAATCCTCTCACACACAACCATCGATGACGAACAGATATGATATAAGGTATATTTCATATAGGGATATTCATGGTTTGCACAGTAAAACCAAAACCCTAAACATGCGATCCTAATTTTGAAAAATTAATCACATAAACCCTAGCCTAACGTGTCACGCTTCACCACGAAACCGAAGCTCTGATACCAATTGTTGGCGCTTGGATCATTTAGTTAACGTGACCCGTTAGAATACCATGCGTTTCTATCACAGCGGAAGCAATAAATCATAGAAACGATTACCGTTCACCAGGGTATGTTGATGAAGATTGATTCTCGCAGGCAGCCTGCGCAGTCCCACGAGAATAGCCATAACTTCCTCGTCTGATGTCAGAATTGAGTAATCTTTGCATTCAGACGATCCACTCTTCGACGGCTTTCTGTCAGTATATTGATCATCAAATTCTAAATACTGTACGATTTTATATAAATTTCGCAAGGCGGAAGACAGCAGCAGCAAACTACCTTCTGATCTTCTGCTGGCAGCAAACTACCTTCTGATCTTCTGCTGTATGTCCCAAGTCCGATCTCGACGTCGTGTGGGCGACGATCTACGAGACCTCCTCAATATGCTCTCAACTCTCATCACACGTGAATAATGAATTAGATTAGGGTCCAGATAAGTTGAGGTGACTTATATACATGGGCTACAGCAGGTACCAGGAGGAGAAATTGGGTTGGGCCTCCATTGGGCTTAAGTATCCAAGCTTAGCCCAAAGCTTATACTTAAGTCCAATAATAATAATATATTCTACTAAAATATTATTATTGCACTACCGTAACAATCCCAAAATTACGTTTTGGGCTCCTTCTTATTATGAGCCCGTTAGTCTCCCCATGTTTAAGATATACAATGTCCATTAATTAATTTAAGTTACTGACAACTCAATTAATTAATATCTCATCCAAGAGTAGTACCACTCAACCTCATTATCATGCCGGAATAAATTTCACCTGCAGAGTTTACATGATAATCCTTATGAGCTCCTCAAGGGGACATCATCAACCTATGACGGACACGAATTCCTTCTACAATCAACAACACACCATAGAGACAACACTACTTCCCAACTCATCGAGTTTGTTGATTTAATTACATGTAAATCTCACCCATTGATGAATCAAAGAAATACATACTGCCCTACGTGTCGAGGTTATTGTATAGGGATTAAGAGCACGAACTTCCATAATAACTGAGATCAAGTTCTCCTATAAGTCAGTATAAGTCAAATGATCTCAAGCGGTCCTGCTCAATACACCCAAGTGCACTAGTGTGATTCTATAGCCAAGACAAGCTAATACTAAACCACACTACAACCATCCCGATAGAGAATCCCCGTCTATCTCGGTTGTGAGCATCTGTTTATACTTTATAAGAAAACTGATAATATGATCTTCCGCGTGTTGTCGCACAATATATTATTTACAGTATAAAGTAGTGGACTATTGCATCGAACATATAAATAAATTATAAGATGCAATCATTTGATCATATGATTCTCATTTCAAATTAATTGTTATAACATTGTTCATACAAAAATCTAGATTTTTAGTATACAATCCAACACATAGAGCATAAAGCTCTCCTCTAGACACGTAGCTCCCCTCCGAGCGAGCAAACAACGTGTTGCTTAGCACCCTATCCATATACCTGAGTACGTGATTCTTGATCAACGAGGCACGAGCATCCTTCATCTTATAATCTCCATCCTTCCCAGAAATTTCTCGCCAAAAACTATTGGCATTGAATCTATTCTCCACCCGAGAAATCTCTGTATGAGTCTAAAATAGCACGTTGAACTCCTCGGCTGACCACGTCCTCATCACTCCACCAAGCTGGAATGTGCACTCGTAAGGATATCTAAGAGGATCCTTCTCCATCGTGATTGAACAGATAACCTCAGCAGTAACATGGAAAAATATCGGCTTCTTCAGCTCCATGAAATGATGGATCCCAACTTGATCGAACATCCAAAGTATATCATCCCGAATCCTCATTGTAAGCATTGCATCCTCATCCTGATACCTCGTCCTTGCAATTTTCTTCGACACCTCAGACCACTTCTCTTTAATCTCATCCCAATCGTTCATTCGAATTTTGAAATTCCTAGGCAACCTCTCCTTCAATCTTAACTTCTTCGTCACCTTATCCTCTTGAGAGGGCTTATCCTGCCTCTTCTTTGATCTAACCTCAACATCCTTGCCTTTGTCTTTACCTTGACCTGAAAACAATACTTCAATAACAATAACAAGGAAGACAAACCAAATACTTGACTAACATAGCATACAACTCTACTCAAGACTTCAAGTTTCAATGCATAACCAAGCCAAACTTGTTCCACACACTCAATCCTCTATCATACACCATGATTCAACACCAATCAAACATAATAATCAACAATCATAACCAATCAACAAGCATGCATCAAGCTATTCAAGTAATTCAACATGAACCAAGCACAATAAACTACTTCAATTTCAACAATTCTAACCCATAATCAACATGCTCATCAATTACACTCCCTAATCACCTAAAAATTCATGTAAAACTCAAGGTTCTAACATCAATTAAGCAATCAAAATCGAACCAAACAAGTATCCACATAAAATTGTTCAAAATATTCAACTATCACCATGAATTTCCAAAAAAACACATTCAATCAACTTACCCATACCACAATCAACATGTAGAACATCAATCCTAGGGTAATTGAGTTGAGAAAACATACATTTTGTTCTTCCCATTGCTTAAATTGAACTAAGAACTGAACTCCCCAATTCGCGAATAAACCCTAATTCACGGCTAATTTTGCCCAAATTCGCGACCAATTGAAGGGATTAAGGGTGTAGTATGGTGTAATCAGTGGAAAAACGAGTAGGATTGAAGAATTTAAGCACAGGTTCTTCAATTAGGAGTGGATTCGGGTGAAGGTGGTATGAAAAAGTGGTAAAATGATTTGAAAATCGGGAATAAAAACACTTACCTAGATTGATTCTTCCTCGATTCGACATGCGAAAGAGGTCAAATCGACTCCATCGTGGTCGAATCAACATTCTGGACAACTTCTGTCTTCCGATTCAATCTCGATTCGACTTGCTCCTCTGGTCGAATCGAAACACTTCAGGTCACCGACTTGATCTCGATTCGACCTAAACTGCTGGTTGAATCGAAGCAGTCGTGGTCGAATTGGCTCACTGGAAGATTTCAAGTTCTGATTTGACCTGGATTCGACCTGGGCCTCAGGTCGAACCACCATGCCTCAGGTCGAATCCAGCTACTGGATAATTTTTGCCCCCCCCGATTAGACCTGTAAGCGTGGATTCGACCATCCTCCTTGGTCGAATTAACTCATTGACACTCCAAAATCGAGTTTTTTTCATCCCCTACACACTTCAAGCTTAACAAACGAACATTAGATACCAAAATAGAGCATAACTTCATCAACAATCAATCCTAAAACTTAACATTCATGAGTAACTCTGCAACCACACAAAACACGGAACAAAACACCACTGAACATTAGGCAAATTGTAAAAAATCGACACATAAAAATAGGTTAAAGTTTTAAATATGCCGCAAAAAATTAACTCCCCTAATAAACGTTACAAAGAAAAGATTATACCATCGGTGCTCATTGAGGTAAGTACATCACACCCCCCAAACTTAGTAGAAACTATAGTCAAAACTAAGTTGGCAAAGAGATATAATTGTCGATAAGTAAGCACTTCAAATATAAAAATTTATTACTCACACGAATGAAATAAAGCAATAAAACAGGAGGGAAAGCCTCCAACAGGTACTCTTGTTTAACGTCGGAGAGTCACGACGGTACCAATCTAGAACAAGGTATCTTCAAAGATGACACAAGCATCATCTGGCAACCTATAGTGCTTCAATCGATGCCCATTCGCCACAATAATGTCTCTATCTTTGTCAATAAGCTCAAAACTTCCCCCTCCACAGGCTCTAATAATCATGAATGGACCCATCCATTTCGATTTTAATTTTCCTGTGAAAAACTTCAAACAAGAGTTAAAAAGTAATACATCATCTCCTTGCTTGAACTCCTTGTATGAGATCTTAGAATTATGCCACTTCTTCGTCCTTTCCTTGTAAATATCTGAATTCTTGTAAGCATGTCTCCTAAACTCATCAAGTTGATTAATGTGAGTCATCCTCAACTCTCTCACATTCTTAAGAGACAAGTTCAAGCTCCTTAAAGCCCAAAAAACTTTGTGTTGGATCTCCACAGGCAAGTGGCACGGCTTCCCATAGGCAATTTGGTATGGTGACATATCCAACACTATATTATATATAGTTCGGAACCCCCATAACACATCATCGAGCTTCATAGCCCAATCTTTCCTATTGGTTCCTACCACCTTCTCCAAGATTTGCTTCACTTGACGGTTAGAGACCTCCGCTTGCCCATTCACTTGAGGATGATAGGGTGTAGTAACCCTATGCTTGACACCATAATCCTTAAGCACCTTTTCTAGAAATTTATTGACGAAGTGAGACCCTCCATCACTCACTAGTGCTCTAGGAACTCCAAAGCGGGCAAATATATGCTTCTTCAAGAAAGATATGACAGTCCTCGAATCATTCAAGCAAGTAGGAATGGCTTCCACCTACTTAGACACATAATCCACAGCTAAAAGGATGTAGAGAAATCCATTAGACGGGGAAAAAGACCCCATAAAATTGATCCCCCACACATCGAAGATCTCTACAATAATGCTCAACTGAAGCGGTATCTCGTCTCTCCTACTTATATTCCCCATACGCTGACATCTATCGCATGACGCTACGTAGGTCTCACAATCTTTAAACAAAGTAGACCAATAGAGAGCGGATTGAAGTACTTTGGCTGCTGTCTTTTGAGCTTCGAAGTGCCCCCATTCGGTTGTGCATGGCAAAACTCGAGAACACTCTCTATCTCTATCTCGGGCACACACCTACGGATGATAGAATCTCTTTTGAATTTGGCAAGTTGATAACGGTTGAGATCTCTTGGAATTTCACCCACGGCAATGTAATTAACATAATCCGCATACCATGGATCAACCCCTTGTGCAGCAACCACACACGCTCATTCAGCCCTTTCAACGAACACAATCATAATCTTCTCATCCGGGAACATCTCCTCAATATAATCAAAAGAATCATCACAATGCTCCCTTGTCTCTAACCTCGATTAGTGATCTGCCAATACGTTCTCCGTACCTTTCGTATCTCGGATCTCTAAATCAAACTCTTGAAGTAGAAGAATCCATCTTATGATCCTTGGCTTCATCTCCTTCTTCTCCATCAAGTACCGAATCGCAGAATGATCCGTGTACAATATAGTTTTCATGCCAACTAAATACTGTCGAAACTTGTTGAATTCATACACCACAGCCAAGAACTCCTTTTCAGCCAAAGTGTAGTTCTTTTGTGCTGCATCAAATGTCATACTCGCGTAGTAGATGGCGCAGAACTTCTTCTCCCTCAGCTGCCCTAGCACCACTCCAAATATTACATCAATTGCATCACACATAAGTACAAACGGCTGAGTCTAATCCGGTGTGATCAAGATAGGTGCAGTAATAAGCGCATCTTTCAAAACCTGAAAAGTTGTTAGACATTCATCATCGAAAACAAAATGAACATCCTTTTCAAGCAAATAAGACAAGGGCTTGGAGTATTTCGAGAAGTCATTGATAAATCTTCTATAAATTCCGGCATGTCCAAGGAAGGACCGCACTCCTCTTTCATTGGTCGATGGTGGAAGCTTCTCAATTGCCACCACTTTGGCTTTATCCACCTGCAATCCCTTGGCAGAAACATGATGCACAAGAACAATCCCATCTCTCACCATGAAGTGGCACTTCTCCCAATTCAAGACAAGATTAGTTTCTTGACATCTTCAACACAGTAGCAAAGTTAGATAAACAAATATCAAAGGAGGAACCAAATACAGAAAAATCATCCATGAACACCTCCATGATCTTCTCTATCAACCCATCAAAAATTGTCATCATGCAGCGCTGAAAAGTAGCAGACGCATTACAAAATTTAAATGGCATCTTTCTAAAAGCGAAAGTCCCGTACAGGTAAGTAAAAGTCATCTTTTCCTGATCCTCGGGAGCAATCATGATTTGATTATAACTCGAGTATCCATCCAAGAAATAATAGAACTCATAACCTAAGAGACGATCAAGCATTTGATCCATGAATCTCATTCAGTTTCCTGTAATCGGTACATACACGCCATCCCGTTGGAATCCTAGTAGCTATTACCTCACAATCTTCAGTGTTCTTAATAGTCATGCCCCCCTTCTTAGCTACAACATGCAATGGACTCACATGGGGACTATCACTAATAGGATAAATAATACCGGCATCTATCCAAGCTAGGATTTGCTTCCTAATCACCTCTTGAATCGCAGGATTCACCCTCCATTGATTTTGGATACTACTCCTGGTCTCATCTAACAATCTTATCTTATGCATGCAATATGAAGGATTAATACCTTTCAAATCATCAAGAGACCACCCAATCGCAGACTTGTAATTCCTAAGAACATCTAGCAACTTCTCAAGTTGATCATCATCAAGGGAGGAAGACACTATTACCAGATATTTTTCATTGTCACCAAGAAAGGCATACTTCAAGTGTTCCGATAACGGTTTCAGTTCCTCTTTCTTCTCTTCCATCAGAGTGCTCTCTCGATCCAATGACAAGTACTTCCTAGTCCACTAAACTTCTTCAACCTTAGTTTTCTCCAATGCATACCTATCATCACCCAAATCAAGTAAGTTTTCAAGATATTCAATACATACCTCATTTGAGAGACCATTAAGCTCCGTAGTGGAATAAGTAAGAGACTCCATCAAGCACGTCTCAAGAGGATCCTTAGACAGGATCAGAGACATATCTTCCTTCACAATCTCCTCCACCACATCAATACTATGACACTGCGACTCCATAAGCATCTTCATTGCTTTGTCAAGGTTGAATAGGACCTCTTCTTTATCCATCCGCAACCTAAGCTCCCCCTTTCGAACATCAATCATGGCCCCAGCAGTAGCAAGGAAAGGTCTCCCCAAGATAAGAGGGATATTATCATTGTCATCTTCTATCTCAAGTACAAGAAAATCCACAGGAAAGACTAGTTTCTCCACTTTGACAAGAACATCTTCAATGATACCTTTCAGAAACGTCATCGACATGTCCGCCAATTGTAGAGCAACTGTGTAGGAGATAACTCCCCCAAACCAAGCCTTTAAAAGATAGACAATGGCATCAAATTGATGCTTGCCCCAAGATCGCACAAGGCTCGTCTTGCCGGCCCTTTTCCAATCTTACACAAGATAGTGAAGCTTCCCGGACCCTTCATCTTCTGTGGCAGTTTTCTTTAGATAATCGAGCTATAATTTTCAGACAAGTTCACCATCTCAATTCCGTTCAAGCTTTTCTTCTTCAACAATATGTCCTTTAGGAATCGGGCTTAGTACGGCATCTCAATTATTGCCTCAGAGAAAGAAATACTCAAGCTTATCTTATTAATGATATCTGAAAACCTCTTGAACTTCTCTTCCAATCCCTTCTTGACCAGCTTATAAGGAAATGATAGAGGTATCTTTGTTTTGGGAATGCTCCACTCATCTCGCTCGACCTTGTCCGCTTTATCCTTCTCGGCTCTCAATCTCTTGGCTCTTTTCCACTTCTTCTTTATTATAATCTCAGTATCTTGCTCATTCGGAACTAATGGAGTAATGTTCACATCACGAGGAGTGTTCGGTGAAGAAACAGGTGCAGTATGAGATGATTCGACCTGGATTCGACTAGGTGCTCTGGTCGAATTGGGAATATAATGGTCGAATTGATCATCTGGAACATGATTCTCTCTCTGTCTCTCCGATTTAACCTGGATTTGACCTGAAGATCTGGTCGAATTGAAGTCCCCCTGGTCGAATTGGCTCACTGTATGATTTCTTCCCTTCGATTCGACATGGATTCGACCTATAGGTCTGGTTGAATCAATAGACTGCTGGTCGAATTGGGATTCTGATAAAATAGAGTACTCTGGATGGGTGGATTCAACCTGGATTCGACCTGAGGGACAAGTCGAATCGACTTGCTATTGGTCGAATCGAGGCGCTGATGCTTCTAGATCACGTCCAATAGGCTAATTCGACCTCCCCTGTTAGATTCGACCTGTAGTGTAGGTCGAATAGGGGTCGAATTAAACCTTCGATGTCTCCAACTTCGATTTCGGCCTCATCGGTCCTTCGTACTGTGTTCCAGACCTCAATGTAATGGCGTTGCAGAATTTTGGATTCTTAATACTTTGAGACGGGAGCTTCCCTTTCTCAATAGTTTGAGTAAGCTTGTTAATACTTCCTGCCATCTCCCCCATCAACAATGTAAGGTCCTTCACTTGCTTAGATAAATCCTCATGGTTTGCATCAATCTTCTTTTCTAACTTCGCCTCAAGACGATCCACTCTAGCATCATTTCTAGCCATGTAATTGTTCACTGTATCCTCGAAACTCGGCTTTCCTTCTTCTACTTTCGCACCCAGATCAATACCCATCGAAGGTTGAATTGCATTGTTCGGATTACTCTATGAAAACTCCGGCCTCCTAGGCTGTTGATAATTACCCGGGGGACCACGGTTGTTGTAGTTTCCTTGGTAATTCTGGTTGCCCTGATTCTGATACCTTGTCTCTTGAATACTTTGGCCCATGGCATAGTTTGCTTCTTCCATATCCTCTTAGATCGGTCCATTATTCAAAACTTCGTGCTGCATGATTGGTACGCGCTGAGATATATCGCTGATTTGCTTTTATTGGGATTCAAGTAGCTTGTTGATAGTCGACAAGCTAGAGACGATCTCATCTTCTCTACTTGTTTTCACCATAGCATATTCAACCTTAGCCACCTTTCCAAGGACTTAAGTGCCTCTAACTCTATCAGTTGACCAATCTCTCGAATTCATCAAAATATCTTCAAATAATTTCTCGGTCTCTACGGATGACTTAGTAAGCAATGCTCCATTAGAAGAAGCATCCAATAACACATGTGAATCACAGTCCAATCCATTATAGAATATGCTGATATATTGAGCTTTAGATAGCTCATGTTGAGGACATTTACGAAGCATGTCCTTGAATCTGTCCCATGCTTCATGAAATTTCTCTCCACTATCGATAGCAAATTGGTTAATGTCTTGCTTCATCTTGAACACCTTCGAAGGTGGCATGCATCTCTCCAAGAACTTCAACTTCAATTGCTCCCAAGTAGTACATTCAGCTGCATTGATATTGTCGTACCAATCTCTCGCCTTTTTCAGATAACGAGAATTTAAACAAGAGGATTTTCCTAGCATCTTCATGTTATCCTGCGACTTTTTGAGTACTTGCATAGCCCAAGAACTTGTTTAGATGCTGCTGCGGATCCTCGAAAGTCCCTCCTGAAAAGGAGTTCCTCTCTATCATGCTAATAAGAGCGGGATGAAGATCGAAATCCGCATTAGCCCCTCTCGCTCCTAGAAGCCCAAAGTTTCCAGCCCTATTATTTTTGAAAACCTCACGGATGCCCAGATTATCCGGATACACTGTCATGTCGACTGTCTCTACTTTCAAATTAACTTCGGTTGCAGCGTCAATCATTTGCGAAATTTGCACGTCAACTTCAACTCCAAGGTTAAGAGCTTCAGTTGGATCTATGGTCTTGGTCTTACTCTTCTTCTTCTTCTTCTTCCTCGATGACGCTCTGATCTCAGGATTATAGGATTCTAATTCACCTTTCTTTGATCTCGTAAGCATACACCTGAAAAGAACAAGAATTAAAATAGTAAAATAAGAATTAAAATAGTCCTAATAAACTAGAAATAACAAAAAGGTATTTTAAGCCATCCCCGGCAACGGCGCCAGAAACTTAATAGGTATTTTCTCAACACACAATTTAATCCTCAAGTATGAAGGATATCAATCGTAGTTTCGAAGGTGACCAAGTTATATATCGAACCCAAGGGACGAATAAATATCACTTTAATTATATTCTAGTTAATTATGACTATAATGGTAATTGTAATGGTTTTGATATTCGAAATTAATTAATAACTATTGATTGAAATAGCAAGTAAAAATAACAAGAATAAGAGCTAAGTGAGTTGTAATCAAGTAAGATAGTAGGTAGTTCGTCAGGTCATCCAATTCCACTTATTAATTCATACTTTCGTGTGACGATGTCCGACTCTGCCTTGTGGTTTATGGACGCATCAATAAACCATGCAAATCTACTCTATAGACACAAGTAAATATGCGTATGACATGTGTGAATATCCTCGGAGCAAGATGTATACTTTACCCCCTATTCTAGGTACTATTAGAATCAATTATTTCTCGTGCACTTAGTACTATAACCCGATTTGATCTCTCTTTATAGGTACTATAAAGTTATACTCTTTATCCTACTTATTAACCCGAATAAGATTCAATTAACAAGTATTCATATAAGATAGTTCTAATAAGACTTCGAAATCCCTTCACTTAGAATTATAACAAAGAACCCTGCTCAGCAGTGAACGCACTCAACCAATAACCGAGTTATGTATTTAGACTCTACACAACAATCATTGATGAACAAAACAACCGTGAGTATGGATTAAAAACGCGAAATCTTATATAAAGTAAACCACAAGTAGTGTTGTACGGAGTTTACACACGAAAGATAAATTAACTCATGAAACCTTCATAACCCTAGAACTATCGAAGCGGCTCTAGCCCATGATTGATCTAAGAACAATCATGGTTAGTTAGACCAATCTTACTTGAATCTCCAGCGGAACCTCTGTCACAGCCCCTCCGGATGATGGACGATCGCTCCTCCTCTCAACTGCACGTCTTGACTCTTCAATGAATGAATCGATCCTTTTTTACTATTGTATAAGCCTTCTTTTATACTTGTAATCATGTCCACTGGACTTTTATTCTAACGGTTATATTTTTTTTATGTATGAGACCCACACAATTAAGTATTGAAAATATCTAATATGACTCATCCTCCACATTAATACAATCATCCACTATACATTAAAATATTATTTATCTCACCCCAATACATATTAAAATACTAAATTTCTTAATCCCCGTGCAAAAAATAAATATAATTATTAGAATGGGACGAAGAAAATACATATGTATGAGGTTTTATATTGTGATGGTATGTATATTTAGTTTAGTTCTTTATGTATAATGAATTAAATAGTATTTAGTTGAATCGATGTTATACGACCCTTATTCGTTTTTTTGTGTATTTAAAATTAATATAATTATAAAAAATCAAAATTTTTGAAATTTTTATTAATATTTATATTTCATTACATAATCATATGTTAACGTATAAACAATTTCAAATAATGGTCTTAATTACTCAACATTATTTTCAAATAAAACCCAAAATTTTCCAATAATTAACTCAAATTGAAACAAATTTTAATATGTTAATTGATAAGAAAAAGCATATTAATAAGAATATTTAATTTTAATTATTTTATTGGACATAAATTTATTAGAATTAAAAAAATGTGATAGATTTTAAATAATTAAATAATTAATGGTTGAAATAAATTGTCCTAAAATAAATACTATATTTAATTATCTAAATCTAATCTAATATAAAGTAATATAATAACAAAGTGAAAAAGTCAAAAATTAGCAAATTTTTAATTTATACCATTGGATTTGATTACTATAAGCCATTTTGAATCTCAATCATTCATCACATTATTGAATCTTATCAATTCATCAAAATTATGAGATTAGATTTTGGCCATTGATTTGATACCTTATTTAAAATATACCTTATTTAATTTTTTGTCCTAATGATACTATATTTAATTAATTTTAATTTTAAGATTTTAAATTTTCCTCTTATTTATTTCAGCAAATTATAATAGCAAAGTGAAAAAGTTAAAATTGAACCAATTTTTAATTTACACCATTGGATTTGATTATTATAAGGCATTTTGAATCTCAACCATTTTATATTATGATTTATTTTTGTAATTATAATTATAATGTGTTTTTTGAAATTATAATGCAATTTGAAACTATATTGTAGTTTTCACAATTAATTCATTATTAAATTCTTTTCTTATTTATTAATAATTTTGAATTAATATTATTGTTCCTAATATTTTAATAATTTTAAATGAATATGTATAATCAACGGGTATTAATAAATGGGTTTGGAACGGTATTAAATTATTTTCTTCATTATTAATAATTTTGAATTAATATTATTGTTCCTAACATCTTAATAATTTTAAATGGATATGTATAATCAACGGGTATTAATAAATGGGTTTGGAACGGTATTAAATTATTTTCTTCATTATTAATAATTTTGAATTAATATTATTAGTCCTAACATCTTAATAATTTTAAAAGGGTATGTATGTGTAATCAACAAGTATTGATAAACGGGTTTGGAACGAAATTAAATTATTTTATATTTTTAATGAAACGGGTACGAATATGAGTAGTTGGGTATTGATAAACGAGTTTAGGACGGGTATGAGTATCATCATATTTTTTTTAATGAAATGACTTAATAATATTAATTTTTAGATGATATTTATTTATACACGGGTACGAATATTATTATGAAATAAGCAAGTATCTTAATTATTTATTATGTTCAAAAAAATATAATAATTTTATAAAAATGCTAAATATTTACCACTACTTAATGGTAAGAGTTTACATAGCATGTTTCTTGATTATTAAATTATTAACAATTAATATTATAAGTCCTAACATCTTAATAATTTTAAATGGTTATGTGTAATCAACCTAATGATAAACGGGTTTGAAATTATTTATTTATACATGAGTACGAGTATTACGAAATAAGCAAGTATCTTACATAATTAATAAACATTATTATTTATTATGTTTAAAAAAATATAATTATTTTATAAAAACGGTCAATATTTACCATTACTTTCTTTCAGTTATATATTTAAAATAAATTTTTTCTTAATCTTTTTACTAATACTAACATAGATTGAGGGATTGTATTACATAAAATTTTCAATTATGATAAATTCTATGTGAAAATATACTTATATTTTATACAAATGTAGAGATATAATGGTTTATATAAAATGCATGATTTAAGCTTCTCCTCCTACGGTTTAGATAATATCAGAACACTTTAGTCTTGTGCAACGTACGGGTTCAAAAGCTAGTACATTAAAAGGAAAATTAGTATAATTGGGATGAGGAGAAATTGAAGAGAATCGAGAAATTGAAGAGATATTATGGAGAAAGTTTGACCAAAATTTGAGAGGAAAAAATTTAATTGACCCTATGTGCTTTATATATATATATATATATATATATATGCGTTAAATCAAACGCAGTAATATAAGCTCAAATTCGTATAAAAAATAATGAAATAAAATATGACGGCAACGTGAATCTCACATACAAAATTTATAATAAAAATATTTAATAATTAATTAAAAAAATATAAAATAATCTCACCAAAAATTGTAACTTTTATTAATTACTATAAATCACCACGAACTTTAATTTTGTTTTTATATATTATGAATTTGAGAATTTTTATATTAATTACATTAGTATTTGGATTTAGCATATTGATCAAGATATTTAAATTTTTGCAGCATTGTGTCAAGTTCATCTTTAATAATAAATATGCACAAATTAAGATGTCAAGTGTTCGACACCAAAAAAAAAAAATCATACAACCAAAAAGTGTAAAAATTACATGAATTAAGCTAGCCCTAACTAAACCAAGTGGTAACACCAAAAAGTTTCCTCTCACCTTATACCGCCTTGTTCTTGAAAACTTCAGAAGTTACTGGTATAACACTTGTATACAGGTCCATATCATCCTTTTCCAACTTTAAGAAGTTAATTAAAATATTGTGTTGCCTCATCAATTTCCTCAATAGAGTATATTCTATAATTTAGAGATGATCTGTTAATTGCCTTCTTAGCGATCTCTTGGACTTGGAGGGCTTTCATTTCAGCTCTCCTTTTCTGGTGTCACATCTGCTGTATTTTGAGCTACTTGAGTATTATTCATGATTTTCAAACTCTCTAAAACCCTAAAGCAAACATCACCTAACATCTTTACTTTAGATTAATTTACATTAATGTAATTTTCTGCCCAACCAGAATCTGGTCAAATAGGACGATCCAAAAAGAAACTAAGGTTATGTTTGGATTGAGTTATTTCAAATCCAATGGATTTGAAAATGAGTGGATTTTAAATTCCTTGGATTTTAAATTAATTCATTTGAATTCCAATATTTGGATAAATTATGGATATTTGTAAGGATTTCAAATCCATAATTCAAAAATTATTTTTAAAGTAGAATTTTACATATAATAAATAAAAATAATAAAATTTTATTATATTAAATATTACAAAAATTAAATTTAATTAAAAATATTTTTTGTGAGGAAACTCTACTATTCAATCTACAACCTACCCACCCCGTCCACCCCCGAACCCAAAAAAAAAATTTTAAATAAAATTTTAGATTTTTAATATTTGAATAATAAAAATATTACCACTCATCCCGACCCCCACCAACACCATCCCACACCCAATTTTTTTTTTATAAAACTTTCGATTTTAATTTTTAAATAATAAAAATATTATCATTCAATCCTACCATCCTATCCATCCACCCACCCCCACCCCCACCCCCCATCCCCACAACTCACCACCCCCTACCAACCAATTTTTTTTTAAAAAAGAATTAGATTTTAATATTTAAAAAATAAAATCTAAAATTTTATTAATTTTTTTTGGTGGACGGGGTGGGGGTGGGGGTGGGTTGGGTGAGTAGGGGTTGGGTTGTAATATTTTTATTATTTAAATATTAAAATCTAAAATTTTATAAAAAAAATTTTTTGGGATGGGATGGGGTGGGGTGGGGGTAGGTTGTGTAGTAATATTTTTATTATTTAAATATTAAAATCTTAAATTTTATAAAAGAAAAATTTTTTTGGCGGGGGTGGGGCTAGTGTGGGGTGGGCTGGGGGTGGGGTGAGTGGTAATATTTTTATTACTTAAATATTAAAATCTTAAATTTTGTAAAAAAAAAAATTGGGGTGGAAGATGGGGTGGGTGGTAATATTTTTATTGTTTAAATATTAAAATTTAAATTTTTATAAAAAAAATTATGGGGGTGGGGTAGGTAAGGGGTTGGATGGATGATAGAGTTTAAAATTTAAAAAATATATATATAAATTTATTTTTTAATTAATACTATTACTCTTACTAATTATTTTATATTTAGCGAGTTATTATTATTTCAAAATTTTATTGCTTTTACTTTTTTTAAAAAAAGAAATTAATAATATATAAATTGTAAATTTTTTTTTATAATATTAATTTGTAAGTATGGAATTTAAAAAAACAAAAAAGAAAAAGAAATTAATTCTTTTTTGAATGAATAAAAACAAAATGATATTTTGTGCGTAACAAAGGGTATATAATTACGCCCACTCGAGGGAGAAAGAACGAGTATAATTTTGCCAGCTGCCGCCCTATTTAAAATACCTTTTATCGAATGGTGTACCCCACCGTTAGGGGCCCCCACCGCCCCTGCCCTGGGGATTGGTGGAGGAGGTAAATCGCAGGATGTGCCTCAAGTGGCTGATGTGCCTCAAGTGGCTTATAGGGAGGGCTCACTGTTAAACTTGTGCTTGCAAGGGGCCAAATCCATGCCAAAGGCAGGATTCGAACCCCCACCCTGGGGCAACCAAGCTCAGCTGGAAGGCATTTCCACCCTCCCCTCTGCCACTTGAGCTATGCTCTGGGAGCTTAAAAATACCTTTTATCGCATTGAAGATAGAGCATTCACGCAGTATTATATATTTAAATATTTAATACAATAGTACTGTTCATCTCTTAATATATTTCAATTTTCATTATTTTATTACCCACATTCATTGAAGATAGAGCAATCACACTATATATTTAATACAGCACTGTATTAAACACATTTCATTATGAACAAATTACCAGTCTACATCTATGAATATTCAATTCATAAATCACCACGCTGAACTAACTGCAGAGAAGTCGAATTATTGTATATACTCCCTCTCGTGAAGAGTGTAATTTCTCTTAATATTTCACTTATGTCAAAAGGAATATTATTTATTTTTAAATTTTTTTACATGAATTCAGTTAAAATAAATTAGTTAATCCGAATGAATAATGCTACCCTAAATAATGTAGAAGGATATATATATATATATATATATATATATATATATATATATATATATATATATATATTATTGGGTCAAAAAGAAAATTTTGTTGAAATTTTTTTCATGCTGTCTCCCGACTATGATAGCTAGGCTAAAAGGGTCATAGACTTTCGTTGGCTATCGATAAAGTGCAGTAAAAGATTTGAATTTTATTTTTTTCTAGGGGTAGTTTATATTGCTTTTTCTAAACGTGTTCTATTTATCCAAAACCATCTCTAGTGAAGAAATTTATAAGAAGCCAATTTATAAACTAAATTAAATATTAAAATATATTTGATCACTAAAAATTTTCTTTACTACTTTTTTAATTAAATTTAAGTGTGTAAATAGCATAGCATTTTAATGTATAAATCATCAATGAAACAAGAGATTTGGAATTAGGGATCAAATTGGTGTCGGTGCATCGTGTTATTACATCAGTCTAATACTTGGTATTTTTTCAATGAGAGAATAAATTGGCATCATCAGACATCAGTATCCTTCCTTGTATGACCATACTTTTTTAAATAACATTAATATTTTTTTTAAAAAAAGAAGGATCACGACTCAATTGATACCATCAAAGGCAGTATAGTTTATACATATATATATATATATATATATATATATATATATATATATATATATATATAGGTTCGTAATAGGAGTTCTTTTATTTATTACATAAGACAACGAGCAGAAAAGCCTGTTGTCTCACTCATCACTTAAGAAAAAATAAATCCCGAGACAGAAGACGGTTTCAACTTTCACAAGTAGGTCATCAGTTATTGCAGCCATGATATTTCCTCTGGATCCCAAATGCTCAATCTTTCTCTACACATTAAGATGAAATTCAAAGATAATCATAAAAACTCATTTGTCAAAATGTTATAAATATACACATGTTGCAATTGCAATACCTGATAAGATGTGTTGCTTTCATTATATATCACATCCAGGGCCGATGGAGAGCTTGGCCACATTGGAGTTCCTAGCCGAGTCAGCCGTCGACTTGCGGACGCGCTCCAGTTCCAAGCTCTCGAGTCGATCCAGCACGCATTTTGGAATTTCCTTGAGCTTTTCGCAACTTCTAAGCACAAGATGTCTTAGATCAGGAAATGTATTGGGTGAAGCATCCCAAAGAAGCAAATCTGAATTGAAAATAAGCAAGAATTGAAGATTCTGAAATTTGTAGCTGCCATCAGCTTTCCAGGAGAACCCTGTGCATGCATTCTCTTTCAGTTTGAGCACCTCAATATAGACCAAACTTGCTAATATAGGCATCACCACGTTCCAATCGAGGAACGTATTCGACAACGTAAGCCTCTTCAGATTTGGAGGGAAATGGTTGCTTCCTGGAAAGTGCTGCAGCCTATTCTCTGTCACTGCCTGATACAGCTTCAGCTTTTCCAGGCCATTTAGACTTTCCAAGGGGAAGTCTTTGAAAAGGGGAGTTAGTTCGCCACGAATACCCAACGTCTTTAGGTTGTTCGCCTTTTCACAGAAGGCTTCTGTGATTGATTCCGGTGACACCCTGTTTAATGTTTGGAGATTTCTCCCTCCTTCGCCTCCAACTCTGCTTACACTTCCGGCTTCCCCTTCACTTTTGCCTTTTCCTTTTCCTTTGGCTTTGGTTTTGGTTTTGGCTTTGCTTTTGCTTGCTTTGTCCAAGACAAGGGCTGCTTTCGACTTCACGTGCCTCAGTCGAACCATCTCCCATATGTTGGCTTTCATCTCAAGGGAATCAGAGCTCGTGTCGACAACTACTGTCTGCAGGTTCCACAGCTGGGAGAGGGGCTCAGGAATTACTTTCAGATCAGCAACACACAAAACAATGTACCTTAAATGAATTAATTTGATGATCCCTTGAGGAAATTGGTTGAATCTGATGGACATTGACTGCAAAATCCTGAGTGCTTTGAAGTGATCAGAGATGGCTGAATTATACTGTGGCTGCAAACCAATAACATCCTTTCGGAGGCATAAAAAGGACCGTACTCGCGGCCCTTCCACAATCCCAGAGAAGAATTTGTCGAGATCAGAATGGACACAAAGACGATGGAGTTTTTCCATCTTAGACCTTATATCCACGTCTGGTACCGACATATTCATCTCTTGGTACAAGCACATCTCCAAAGCTTTTTTCGTGCAAAAAAATCGTATCAGATCATGTACTCGACATCTCTTAACTTCTCGTATTGGATTCATCTTGCGAACTATCAATAAGTTCCTGCTAACAAGATCATTAAAGTATTCTTCTGCAATTTTCTCCAAAGTTCGATGCTCATCTGGTTGTATGAAGCCTTCAGCAATCCACAACCACTTCAACGTCCAAGTTTGGATGTCATGACCAGCAGGAAAAGCTCCTAGATAAACAAAACATTCTCTCAAGTGTTGTGGCAGTCTCTTGTAACTCAACTCTACGACGTCGTTCAAGATTTGTAGCTTGCTATTTAGACCTTGTTTCAGATTATTAGCCATATCCTCCCATTTCTTGTTAACCAAGACCACAGACTTCAAACTCTAAGTAATGGTCCTTGAGGACTCCTCCAATCACCACTATTGTCAATGGCACACCTTCACACTTCTGAGCTATGTGTTCCCCCATAGGCTGCAGCTCGTCGGGGCATATTCCGGTATCCCCAAAGACCTCTAACTGGAGGAGCTCCCAACTCTCATCCAAATTCATAAAACGGAGCTCATGGGGGTCTGTAATTTGCCTCACATATCTGCCAACTTCCATTTCACGGCTCGTGATCAAGACCTTACCATTGCCATTACTAAAGGGCAGGGCGTCTTTAATGGCATTCCAATGCTCGGTCATCCACACATCATCAAAGACCAACAAGAACTTTTCTTGATTCAAGCATGCGTGAACTGCTTTGCATAACTCCCTCGGGCTCTGACCCGACACGTCCTCGCTTTTACTGATGAAGTGTTTAAGGATCTGCAGAAGCACGTCCTTCCCACTGAACCTTTCAGAGAAGAAAACCCAAATGCGAATCGGGAAGGCGTGGCTTATGTTTGGATCATTGAATATTTTCCACGCCAACGTTGTCTTTCCCAAGCCAGGCATACCAATGACGGAGATAACGTCGAGTTTCTTTTGGTCTGCCATCAGATATCCAGTTATCTTATTTTCCTCATCTTTCAGACCTACTATTCTTTCTTGCCTAATTGGCTGATCCTGAACACGCCAATAATACAACAATATCATCAATTAAATATTTTTTAGAAAATGATCTCTGTAACAGAGATACAATTAAATCATAAAAGTCAGATTGAGAAATGTTCTGAAAGGGTAAATCTAAACACTGAATGTTATAAACAAGTACAAAAACCTAAGGAAAAACTTAGCAATAATACAAAAACACACCTCTCGTAATTAATTTCATAATACAATAACAAAGAATGGAACTTAATTATCATCAATTTCTCTCTCTCCCTCTCACACACACACACACATTTGATCATGAATACAGAGTATGGTGTGAATGAATTAATGTCTTACCGATCTCCTGTCATTGGCCTGTTCATCGGTGGTCGTAGCTTGAACTCCTTGGATGCTTTTCATCTCCTTGGCCTTTTCCAACATTTGTTTGACTTTAACCTGTCTGAGAGTGTTCACCTCTTTGGCAAGCGCAGTATGAGTCATCTTTTGTAAACTTCGGCTGAACTTGTTCTTGCTCCTGGCTGCATCTTCTGCTGTCAACCAGGAGTCAATGGCATCCTCCACCTCATAGATAAGTTGTCGTAGCTGGGTCTTGATTTCTCTCGCGTGTGCCTCCTCACTGGATTTGTTGGCCAGATCCATGAGGATCGCCTTCAATTCTTTCAATTCTTTCTCCAGATTTCGGAACTCTTCTTCTGCTCCGGATATCAGACCGGCGTGTGCTTTTATTACCACCGCCACCTGTTCCAGCAGGAACGTCACCGCCGCTGCCTCCGCCATCAAACCCAGTTGCTGGTGTGGTGCGGTGGGGTTATGGAATTTGGAACATAGTATAGAGTTGGTGGAAAAGGAAAGGGGGGGAGGGGTACAAAGAAAAGAAATTTTATTGGAAAATTACCGTTTAAACATTCTCTATGGAGTAAAATACTACTTCCTTCATCCCGGATATTTTTTTTCATTTGTATGGACACGAATATTAAGATGTTTTTTTTTAATATATAATGTAAGAGAAAGTATGGATAAATTAATAATTTAAAAAGAAAAAGTAAATAAAAGTTATTGGGATTGATGAATAAAATATAAAAAAGTAATTAAAGTTGTTGAGACTGTAAAAAGTAGGTAATAAAATATTATGTATTTTTGCCAAAAATGGAATGGGTAAAAATACGTGGGACACCCCAAAATGAAAAGTGGGTAAAAATACGTGGGACGGAGGGAGTATATTAATTTTATATATTATTTTTATATTTAATATAATCAATTGTACAACAACGGAAGGATTTCAAATGGCACGGTATGAGTAATGATTTAAAATTTATTCAAAAACAACTAAAAAATTTTAAAATCAAATCAATAATTTAAAATTTATTAATTTAAAATCTTGGATTTATAAATTTATTAATTTCAAGTGTCATCCAAACATGAAAAAAAATATTTGAAAAAGGGATTTATAAATCTACCATCAAATCTATCCATCCAAACACAGCTTTATGTTATCACAGGGTGTGAGTGGGGTGAATGTTATCTGAAGAGTGCGAGTGTTTGGTATGTGAACTTATTTGTTGGTGTATTGTATTTGTGTATTTGAAAAGGTAAGTGTACGTATTCTTAATAGTTGAAATATGCTTTTTACATCTCAAAATGTTTCTTTAATAATAAAATTATTTTTAATTTTGTAGGATAGATCAAGAAGAAAAAATTACTTGAAGAAGGAATTTTGCATATTAATTTCTTTAGTGTACAATACTTAAATTGTTTGGGAAATTATATCGGAAAAGATTCAATTGAGCCCCTTAACTTATGCATGAGGATCAACTATGCCCTCAACTTTTTGTTTATACATATAAACCGCTTATTTATTTTGACAAGATCAAATAAACCCTTAATTTTTTAAAGTAAAACACCTTCCTATTAAATCTATTACCATCTACTGAGCGTCTAAACGGGAGGAGTGGCCAGTTTCAAGCCGGTTCCCGGTAAGCCTAAAATGCAACGCGTCAAATCTCCAATCTTTCGGTGTTATACATGGCTACGTTTCCTTCTGCCAACACATGTCCTCTCTCTTTCATCTTTGTTCTCTCCATTTTGAATTGATAAGACACTCGCTTCTTCTTGCAATTCTTGTGCTTTTAGCAATCAGCGGCTGTAATCTTTCTCTTTCATATTCACCCACTCTTTGCATTTCCCTTTTTTGATCTCTTGCCTCATGTAGCAGATTCTCTCATTCCTGGTGGATTATATTTTTAATTTGAAGAGAAAACTTTAGGTTAGGTGGAGGGCTTCTCGACCTCCTCCGCTTCGATCATGTCCCTGTTTCTCCATCCTTCTCAGCGTTGGCAATGGTAGATCCCCATAGTGTAACAAGCAGACACAGGAGCCACCGCTGCCGATCGTTGTTTTTAAGTTAACTCCTCAGGTATTTTGTTCAATTCCCTCTTGCTTGCTTTAGTGAATTAACGAAATTTCACTACAAGTGAAGAAAACCTGTTATCGTAATTCGTCGAAAACCTAATTCCCGAAGTTGGGTCATATTCTTTATGCTTGTTTGTTCGTTTCGATTTGGTTATCTGCATGTTATGTTCAAGTCTATCTTTGGTATCTTAAGTTGATTCTTAATGCTGAGAACACATTGTCGCATTTTTTGTAGTTAGTACTATGTTTATTTTGGTAAATTCTATCTTGTTCGTATTTATCATACAACTTATTTGGTTACATCGGTAGTTGTTGATTAACTTCTGTATTTTTTTAAACATGAGGACCTAAGAATTTGAGAGATTTTATGCACTGTGGACTGCCAATTGGTTTCTTATCAATTGATTTGTTGTAGAATTTTATATTTTGCAGTTGGTGTTGGCCTTGTGGAGAATCAGATATTTTGTATTCTCATTGTTGATATGATCATATTTTGTTTTTTAATTTTATCACTTTATTTTAAGTAGTAGTCTAAAGAGAAGATAAACCTACTTAATTTTTTCTTTTCTTGGATATCCAATACATTCTGTTGTTTTAGGTTACTTAATATCATTACAAACTTCCTTGTAACATTAAAAGTGGGCTGATAAATTGCATATTTTACACTTTTAAATTATGTTTATTTAAGCCTTGATACCAAGCTGTGATAAATTTGTAGACGTAGTAGGTGGAAATACACACACTTTTTTGGAGTAGTTTGCTTTAATGGATACAGTGGGAGGTGAGCAACTAGATTATGGAGCAACACCAGCCCTTGCAGAGGAGAAAATCGGTGATGACGATGAATATGATGATCTCTATAATGATGTTAACGTAGCAGGGAGCTTCATTCAGCTGCAGTGATCAAAGGCACAAATGCCTTCAGGTTTTGGTAATGGTGGATTATATCTAGAGATGTTACGATTATCTATATTTTTCTCATCGAGTATACTTACATTTTTTGGTTATTTTGCAGCCAACTGTACCCACGGAGGAAAAATGCCACCAAAGGATAGGATGCCACCCATGCTGGTTTAGAAATTTCTGCAGGCTTCCTCATCTGCATTGCAAACTATCATACTGTGAGTTTGGATTACTTTGTGCTTTTATAGTTATAACGTCCCAAGGGACTTACTACATACTCATAAATATATGTTTATATTATAATACATGGTGAAAAAACTTGAAATAAATTGCACTATGTTGTTAAATATCCGATATATCTACTAAGAAAGTTCTATACTACTTTCTATTTGCAGGAAAAAATTGATTGGGTTGATTGGCACACAAATGTATTGCTTTAATGCAATGTTGTGGGAAATGTCTTTCAGTGGGCATGCGGGTCAATTTTTATTAATTTGCTTTCTATACACAAGACAATAATAATGATAATTGTCATCCATGTTTTTTTTTTGGAATAGGTTTTTTTATTCTGTCCAGAAATCTCAATTGAATTAAGAGGCTCTTGTATATGACTATGACAAAATTAGAATTTTGAAAAATACTTTAGCAGTTGATATATATATTTTTTCATTTGGACACTATATTATTTGAGTGGTAACTTTATGTTCATGTCTTTAATTGAAAATTTTTAAACTATGGAAAGTTTAGTTTGATAAAGAGACATTCTTGCAGATTATATATATATATATATATATATATATATATATATATATATATATATATATATATATATATATATTAATAGAATTACTTGAGGCAGTATGTATGTTTATGGTTCATATGCAAGTGAAATTATCACTTTTGGATTACCTTGAATTAGCTGTGGTGCATCTTGACATATTGAGAGAGGTGATGGTACAAGCTCTGTTGTTATAATTCATTAAAAGGACTAGGTCTTGTTTGATTTATGTGTATATTGGATGTTTTGCCACAAAATTTCTGCTTTGGAACCTCAGAAAGTTGATTCTTGGGTAGCGTTGCTCATAGTCTTGTTTGGCGTGTATTTGCTTTCTGTGCATAGCTATTGACAAAGAGTCTCCTTCATTCACATTTGTATTATTTTGAATCTTCTCTCAGTGAACTGAAATTATGCCCATCGCTCATACATTCTAGGTGTGAACTGCTTTAGCTTTCATAAATCTCAGTCTTGTTATAAATGAATATCTTTGTAACTTTATTAGATCAATGATGTTCGGTGTTTGTGAAACATTATTTAGAGAAGTGAATGGTTTATCACAGCTCACAATATACATCATGGATGTAATTAACGCTCCGTGAGTGTTATGGGCTGATGGCTAAACATTATTCTCATCCAGCGATATAGTTCTCATCGCGTGAGCTTCCAGTACTTATCTGGATGTGCTAATGAATGGTATAGCTTTTATCTAACTGAAGGACATAGAAGAAATAAGCAAATGACATAGGTAATCGACCCTAGAATTTTATTTTTTCTCTTTTATATTGTTTGTTCTGTTTTGAGGATGCCCTGCAGAATAAATAGAAGATGATTTTTACATCCATCTAACACTTGGTAACCTGTCATAAATAAATTGTAGTTAAATCTGTGGAAGACCTTAAGTGTGTTGTTATTTTGCGAATTCATTTATTTAGGCATATAATACAAAGGATTCTACTTCATTCTATTACTTTAAGTCAAACTTATGTTCTAGAAACAGAATAGACTTCATCAGCATTGAGGGTTAAGGGTTGCAATTCTCTTCCTTGTAAGTTGTATCATATTGATTTTTATGTGTTTTTATGGTTTATCATGCATAGTTGATGTAACCTAAGTCTGCTCAAAATTTAGGATTTGCATATGTAATGGCTAATGAGTATTAGTGTGTAAAATTTGTTATGGAAGATTTTATGCTGGCTGCTAAAACTTAATGGTTTCTTCATGTGAGGTGCATATGTTGATGTGCGCCTGCAATTTGTTGCCTAGGAACTTGAGAATTGCGTAGGTATATATTTTTTTTGTGTTTTTATGGTTTATCATACATAGTTGAAAATTTAGGATTTGCATATGTAATGGCTAATGAGTATGAAATTTCTTATGAAAGATTTCTTGCTGGTAGATAAAACTGAATGCACTGTGTGTTTTTCTTTTTCTTTTTTGTGTTTTTGAGGGATTGAGATTGTTTTTTCAAAAGTATCATACTATGACAAAAACTAATAATTTTTATGTTTTGATTTGTAAGAGTGACGATGGAGATATCAATGATTGCATAGATATTTACAAGCAACCTGCTTTTGATCATCGAGCATTAAAGGATCACAAAATCCAAGTTTAAACATTATCAAGATTAAGATATTGCAATAACCAATCTACTAATAATGCATAGTAGAGCAAAGATTTTTAATGACTAAAAGCTGTCACAGATAAACCCGGCCGTGAGGTGAAAACTGAAACTACAAGTGAAGAGTCCCCTGTGAAAGTGACAACAGAAACATTGCATAAAAGTGGTAGTTGTCCGACGGGAAGCATCCCCGTTTGTAGAACACATCAGAACGGTGTTACTAAAGACAGTGGATATGGTAGGAAAAAGGTAAAGCCTTTTAACCGCATTAGGCAACTCATAGACAGCAACACGTTGTTAATACAGAATCATTTAGTAAGTGTCAAGGTATCCTTGTTTCCTTTATATACATTACATCTAATTTCTCGCTTTGTTTGGAACACAGGTGTCGGTCATAAACGTGGAGGGGTGGGCGTACATGGGAGCCTAAGGAACCATTAAATGCGTGAGACATGATGGAGAGAAGGCCTTATTTACAGTAGGCGTGGAGTCCAAATGAAGGTGAGGATAATGCCTGGAGATTGGAGAATCAAGAATCAAATCATTTGCATAAATTTATAGAAAATGTAATATGAGAATGTGTGAATACACAAACTGTGATATGAGAATGTGTTATATGCACTGAAGCACATATTATTATTATTATTATTTAGTTGAGATGATAAGATAATTGTTGTACACATCTGTGATATTTCTAATCCGGGTGAGCACCTCATCTAATGAGGTGCAACACCACCTAGTAATATTATAAATATTGCATGTAACACTTTTGTTATAATCCATGGAATACTGTTCGAGTCTTTTTCTTTTTAATTATTAATTATAACTTTAATTATATATATATATATATATATATATATATATATAATTAATAATATTAATTTACAAGTGCTTGCCAAAAATATCTTTTTTTAAATTGTGAGGTGGCGGATCCACGTTACTCTTTGAAAAATTTTGTGTATGTGGCGCTCCCATGTTGATCCCGCAATTAATATATATTTAATTTAATTTAATTTAATTTAAAATAATTAATATTTTGTAATCCTACCATTAATACATCTTAATTTAAATATTTAATAATTCTACCATTAATACATAATAATATTATTTTAAGTTTATATAAGTAATTTAATTTAATACTTTAAATATTTTTTTATTTAATCCATAAATTTTGTGTGAATTTTAAATTATTTATTTTCATTGGATTTTAAATTATTATTTTCATATTTAGCATATACATTTTAATTAAGCTATGTACAATCGATTAGTTATAAAGTTTGGGCAAATTATTTATTTTCATTAGATTTTAAATTATTTATTTTCATATTTACATTTTAATTAAGGTATGGTACAATTGCTATAAAGTTTTGGTAAATTTAATAGTATTATGTAATAATATTATTTTAAATAATTTTCTTAATATTATTTTAAGTAATTTTCTTATAAAAGTTTATGTATGTAGTTAAATTTAATACTTTAAATATTTTTGATTTAATCTGTAAATTTGGTGTGTATTTTAAATTATTTATTTCCATATTTAACATATAAATTTTAATTAAGGAATAGTACAATTAGTTATAAAGTTTTGGTAAATTTATAGTATTATGTAATAATATTATTTTGAGTAATTTTCTTAATATTATTTTTAGTAATTTTCTTATAAAAGTTTATGTAAGTAATTAAATTTAATAATTTAAATATTTTTTATTTAATCTGTAAATTTTGTGTGTATTTTAAATTATTTATTTCCATTGGATTTTAAATTATTTATTTCCATATTTAGCATATAAATATTAATTAAGGCATAGTATAATCGATTAGTTATAATTTTTTGGTAAAATTTATGAAGAAATAAAAAACTTTTGGTGTTGTTTGATTATTTAAATTAAGTTTTAATAATTTTAGGAAAGATGGAGTATATTATTAAAATTTAATATTTTTAAAGTAATTTTGGTGTTGAATTTAAATTATTTATTACCATATTTATCATATAAATTCATTGTATATAAGTATATGACATAATATAATCGATCTATATTCATTTATAGTGAAGTTTTTTTACCTCCATTGCAATCTTTATATGGTTTCATTTTTCCTTTATTAAATCATGTCATCAATATGATCCTGTGTCTAAAATTACTATGCAAAAGGAGACTTGGCGAATTAAAGTTAAATTTTTGAGGCTTTGGATATCATACCTTGATAATGCAAACAAAAAAACATACTTGGATATGATTATGATGGATGAAAAGGTAAATTTAGTTGATTATAATGATTAAATATTTTTTAAGTATACGGTATATTTTATATTTCCACAACTTTTAGATTATTATCATGATAAGATTTTTTATTTAATTATTGTTATATTATATGTGTAGGGTTCGAAGATTCAAGCAACAACTCGCCATAATCACATCTCAAAATTTGAGAAATTGTTAAGTGAGGGGGCAACATATATTATATCAAATTTCTGTGTTGCTGAAAATATTGGGTCGGTCCTTATTACAAATTATAAATTCAAGTTGAACATCCATAATTACACGTTGGTTCGATTGACTTCGCCATTGGAAACCAACAAAGCTGGCTTGAATGTTATTGATTTTGATACAATCAATTCTCAAGACAACACTGGAGATACAGTACTCATAGGTATGTTTTAAAAGTTTATTATTATTTTTTTAATAGAAACTAATTATACTTTTAAAAAAATTGGTTCTATTTTTTCTTACAATGACAATATCCACAGACATAATTACTTTGGTAGAAAAAATAGGAGATATAATTTGTGTTAGTGCAAGGGGCAAGCCTACTGATAAAATTGATATTGAGCTTGAAGATGAACAATAACTTTCTTTTAAAATATTTATTCATATTTTTTTAACTCAATTTTTATGTTTAATATTTTTTTAACTCAATTTTAACAATAATAATAATTATTATTATATAAAAATTTAAATCATACTTTCTTTGAAATATGCTATAGAAAAAAACATATCAAATTCTTGGAATGCAACAAGGATAACAATTAATGAACATATAAAAGAAGTTCATGATTTTTCGAAAGAGGTACGCTCTCAATCTATACATTACATTTAGTGATTTTTTCTTTTAAAAAAATATATCTATAAATTTTAATATTTATGCATTTGGAAATGTAGCATGGCGTTAATAGGTCATGATAGATTGTCTGGACAGTCTCATATAAATCATATTGGTAGAAGCTTCGTCTTTGAAGAATTTACACAAGGTGTAGAAGTGATATATCTTGCAGAAATTCAAGACATCAAGGATGTAAATATTTCATCATAATTTTTTTGTTTTAAAATATTTTTTTTACAAAGATTAAAATGCATTACAATTATTGTATAACTTATGTTAATTTATATTTTCATCATGGATTTTTAGGAAAGCTATTGCATTGTTGTTGCAAATACTCAAATGATCCAAACTCAATATGGATGGTACTATAATGGATGTAACAAATGCACCAAGAAAGTTAGTTTTTGGGAAACATCGGATTACTTGAGAAAGTTATTTATCGTTCTTTTGGTCTCAGATAGCATAGATTCTCCTAAATGAGTTGGGATTCGACTTGGAAATTTTTATCGGAAGATATTCCTTACAGACAACAAATGGTCCTAAATGTTCAAGGTACACGATAATTTCAATTATATTTAGTTATTATTATTATTGTTATTATTATTATTTTTGACAGAATTATTATTGTTATTATTAATATATGTTTAAAGGAAAAATATTAATTTGGCTTGTGAATGAATATACGAATAGTCAAGAAATGAAAAGGCACTATCATTTCATAATTAACTTATATTATAATTCAAATATTTAATTATAAGCAATTGAATATTATTAGAAATATAACTAATATTTATTAGTTTAATGAGTTTTGTAGACATATAGAAAAGAAAATAAAAATTTTAATCCCATAATTTTATAAAAATAAATATTGACCCTATAACTTATTACATTTTTTATATTGTCATTTAACATTAATTTTATTCCTATAAGTTTTAAATCTTTTTTTCATTTGGTCCTTGAGCAAAATAAATAGTGCAAATCTAATACAATTTAGCAGTGTAAATTTTATCCTATAACTTATTACATTTTTCATATTATCATTTAGTATTAATTTTATTTCTATAACTTTTAACTTGAGCAAATTAATTATTGCATAACTTACACACAGTTTTGGCTGTAAATATTATAAAAATAAAGACAAATGACAAAAATCTAAAAATTATTTTATGATATAGTAACTTAGCTATAATATTTTATGAGAACTAAAATAATACATTGATGTTCGATAGTTACACATATAGCATATTAACAAAACATAAGAACCATATTTGAATCATAATCTACAGCATTTTCATGAGTTAAAATGCAGATAAATCAGTTTAACAAAAAATATCAATTGCTTAAATTGCATAGAAAATATTATTCACAATCATTAACAGAATCTCTTTTTTCCATTCTTGGAAGATATTCCATATCTTAGAGGATCAATTGAAGAATTACACCTTGATTGAGTTAGAAAAACTATTGCTGAAATATGGCAGTAGTCTAAAAAGTTTAGCTGTATGCCATTTTCAGATTTCAATGCCGAGTATTTGAGTAATTTGATTGATCACCTTGATACTTTGAGTTAGAACTACATATAGACGTTAATTTTAAAAGTAAAAAGGTTCTTGGAATTCATATTCATATCAGAATCAAATTATGAATAAAGTTTTTGCTAAATTTTATCAGGCACCACGACAATGTTATGGGAATCTGGTAATAGGTGAGCAGAATTTGTTTGTGTATTTTAGCGAGTACAAAAAGCATGATTTGTGATATTAATATCTTGTGAGTGCATCTGATTGCATGGATTGTCTTAGTTAAAGAAGCTAGATAAGTTCAATTTTTCAAGGGAGATCAGCATGATAGTTTTTGATGATACTTAGTTAAGAGGTTGGAATTGACAATCATTGTATAATGTTGTGTTAAAACTTAATCAATGTAGCATTCTAATAATGCCTTCTCCAACTGTCAGTGAAATGAATACTGTATCTCATCTTTAATGTGTAGATACTGAAAGCTAAGATTGTGGTGAGAGAAATTCTGACGCCTCTTGAGAATTTCCTTCTCTCTATCTATACGGGCTTTTGCTTTCCTAATAAAATTGTTTGATCTTGGTTTATCTGTTAGGTCTTTCCTTTTTTCGTTTTTTTTATGTTTGAAAGTTTTATCTAGCTCGCATATGCTATGTCTACACGGTATTTCAAGATATTGGATGTGGAACTTCATTCTTTATCTTGCTTATTACTTGGAATAAATTAAACATGTCACTTTTTATGGTTAGTAATCTTCTGTTTGTTGTTGGCATCTAACTACTAGTTTTCTGTTTGCAGTATCAGAGTATTCAGTGTTGCTTCTATTGTATGCTGTTTTCTTGTTCTTCCTTTTAATTATTTTGGGAAAGAAATCGAGCACAAGCAAATTAAAGATGAACCTTTGAATGTGTTCACCATTGGAAATGTTCAGGAAGGATCAAGATGGTACGAGAAATCATGTTATGTATTTATTAATGAGATTTAGGGCTTGGTAATTTTTTGTATCGCTATATTTATTTTGTCTCTAGATGTGTAAGATTGAATTGAGAGCGTACTTATTGTTAATCCATATATTTTGTTGTGGTGATTAAATTCACCTATTACTTAAGGGTAGTGCAGGAAATTTTCTTTCCAGGCTCTGTCCCCAATTTTGAGCGACATTTTCCTAATTGAAGATTGTAATTGTCTGCAGGATTTGGGCCCATTGTGTTGCATTATATGTAATATCTCTCTGCGTTTGTCTCCTCCTTTACTTTGTAAGGACTGTATCTGGAACTATCTGTTTTCCTGTTGGTTGATAGGTTTAAGTCAATGGTAATTAAACTCCTTAGTCATCTATGATTGTTTTTCTGCTTCTCAGGAATATAAAAACATAACAAAGATGAGATTGTCCCATATCACAACATCTCTTTACTACCCAAGTCACTTTACAGTAATTGTTCGTGCTATTCCTTGGGCAAATGAAGAATCATATGGTGATTCTGTGACTAAGTTCTTTACAGATTTCTATTCATCAAGCTACTTATCACACCAAATGGTTTATCAGTCTGGTGCAATACAAAAGTTAATGGTGAGCATCTAATCAATATTTTAATGTTGTAGTATGCAGAAGTATCTTTCTGTTTGTCTTTTAAAATATTCCAATTTTTTTAAGGTGCTATTGTTATATTATTTCATAGTCCTGATCTGATAGCATTTTGTTTGTTGTTAATGTGACCTATAATAAATAATTCCAACTACAAATTAAAAAAAAAAGTCTTGATGGTACAAGCATGTTCAATTTTGCTTTCCTCTGCTTACAGCCTTTAATATTGCACGACTCTTATCATAAAATCTATCATAATGTTTCCTAAATGAACTGGGCAAGACTTCTGGCACTACAAAATATTCTTGAATGAGCAGTATATGTGCTCAGAACTTAACTTTCAACATATGTTAGCTTTACCTTCAGAAATTTAGAACAATAATGTGTCAACTTGTCCTCTCAATATAACTTCATTAGAGTTTCCCTATGGACTTCAAGCATTATAGAATTTAAGGGCGTATTTTGAGAATGATATTAATAGATGGGAAATTTACTCATTTTTTACCTATAGTGTGGTCAACTTGTCCTCTCTATATAACTTTATTTTTTAACACACACACACACACAAATTTATATATATATATATATATATATATATATATATATGTGTGTGTGTGTGTGTGTGTGTGTGTGTGTGTGTATGTGTGTGTGTATGTTATATATTAATGCAAAAGTAGTTTTATCTAAGATCAGATTTTACATAGATAAACTATGCAACTATTTAGTTCATCAAATGCCTAACTAATGGCCTTCTGTGGCTACCACTTGAAACTGAAGGGTCATGAATTGAACTTGTTCTTATACCTGTGATCCTTGGGGAAATATGAGTTTCTGGATCTGGTGTGCTAGGATATAAGGAGCTTGAGCAGGTGCAACTGCCTGAGAGATTTGGAATTTAAGGAATTGCTCAGATAAACTAGTCATTAATTTTCTCATTATGTCAGTCTAGGGTGTAAAGTAGAAATGAGATAGTGAGAGGGCAAAACTGTTTCTTATTCTTATCTTCTAGGGAAATCCTCTCCAAGGTGTTCAACATCATTTCCCAGGATCCAACCTAACTATTTGCTTGTTTAATTAAACCTTATAATCAAAGATTACACAAAGAACTTTATGTCCTTCACTTGAAATGAAGTTAAGTATATGATTTCTGAATTACTTCAATGCTGCACCAATCTTATCCTTCGTGCAGATAGAGACCTACACATGCCACTTCCCAACCAATGATCTTGTACTCTTAGTTCAATGTTTGTGTGGCTATGACTATTTCTGTCTTTACACGTTCTTGGCATTTGCACTTCAGTAACTTAAACAGATGATGAACAATAGCTGAGAAAGATACTGTTAGATTGATGAAATGGGTTAATCCAACAAAAATCACTGCATTTTCAAATCTATCACGAGCTATTAATCTTTTTAATAGAGTATACAGTCTTTTATATTATTGTAATTCTATTGCACAAGGCTTTGTAAAGGCATCTAATGTTTGACTTGAAAATAGGTCCTCTAATGAAAATTGCAAATAAATTGACTATCTCTTGATATCGTTTCATTTAAACTCAACCTTTCTAATTTGTCCTGCAATTTTCCACACCACCATATCTTCAGTGGTTTTCAAAAAACAGCCTTATCATAGAACTGCAACAGTTAAAAGAAGTTTGTAGTTTAATGAATATATTAATTCTTGTGATGGAATAGAACTATTTATACAAATAACCCTATATCTAACATTAACTATAGAGGTTTACGCTCCATTAAGTTGTCATGCTTGATGCTTATCTTGGGTAGTATTTTTTATTTAGAAAGAGACTCTCAACCTGTAATCTACTTTGAAGGTTAACACTTCAGGTTCCAGAAAGTTGCTATGCTAGATGCTTAACTCTAACAGTAATATGTAGTATGCAGCATGAAAGTGCATAAGCTGAAACATAGCTTCAATTTTGCAGTGGGTAAGTGCGGACCATGATGAGTTTCAACTTATTAGAGAGAATTATATAAGTTTTGCATGATATTTAAAATATTTTTGTTATAGATATCTGCTCCTCATAACAAGGTCTTAATAATATTATAAGACATTACTTAGCTTAACGCAATCTCATATCTACTGACAGGAAAAGCCTATAGACATTTAAGTTGATATGATCTCTCTGATTTCATTTTTCCTACCAGTAGATTTACCTTCTCATTAAAATCGTCGTTTGTTGTGTAAAGAGTGATGCTGAGAAGATGTATAAGATGATCAAATCCTCCAACATGGATAAACAATGTGTACCAAGACTAATGAGATGTGGCTTTTGTGGAGGCACTTCTACATATTTCAAGATGCTTTCAGATGATTCTGAGGGTAGTTCTAGAGGAAAAAGCTGTTTTGATGGTTCAGATGTGAGAAAACAAGTTTTATATCCATATAAAATTAACTCAATTTTCTGATCATCTGCATCGTCATGCAAAGGCATATATAGGAGGGATTGTCAAGCTTATGTTTAATCACATTATGAACCTGCTAGGTTTTTCCATTCAAGCCTAATGATGGGGTTGATGATTTAAAAATATGCTAAGATTATGGAATGCTAATATTACCTGCAGGAGTGTGATGCAGCTCTGATTTTCTTCAGAACTCGTTATGCTGCTTTGGTTGCCTCCGAGGCTCTTCAATCTCCAAATCCCATGCAATGGGTGATTGACCCTGCTCCAGAACCACGCGATATCTATTGGCCAAACTTATACGTACCATATAGAATCCTTTGGATTCGCAAGATTGCTGTTATTATTGTTGGGATTAAGCAGATCCCCATTCATTCCTAAGGGACAAACAAAGAAGAACATAAAAATCACAACACAAGAATTTACGTGGAAAACTCCAAAATCGGAAAAAATCACGGACCGAGAAAATACCACTATGTGAAAATTTTTTACAATCACACAGAATTTCTCTCTCCTGACCCCAATCCCTACACCCTTACAAATCTTTGACTAATTCTCACCTTTCTTCCCATTCTCACAATCGAGAATCAAAGAAAGGAATTTTAACTAGAATCAAATACAAAGATTAAAGTGTACTTGATTGGTGCACTTAACATTGAGACTAGGGGCCTCCTTATATAGCCTAAGGAGCCCCTCCCCCTTTCTCTCCCACCCGATGTGGGACAACAAAATCCCCTCTTTTAATTTGACAAAATCCAACAATCTCCACCTTGTCAAATAAAAAAAGACTCATTGTCTTTACCGACAATCATTCTCAACCCGAGAATCCTACTCCACCATATGAGTAGACCACTTAGAATTAAAACATTCTAAGAATTTCCTGCGGCACATATCGAAAACACGTGCTGATATTTATGGTGCTACTTCCAGCTCTTAGCTACCCCTGGAAGTCCATCAGCCATCGATATACATCCACTACACACACTACATCACCTGCCAAGTCAATGTCCGTGTGCAAACTTGTGGACCAGCTAATATTATTATACCTTTTCCATGACAACTGAACATGTCACAAGGATCCCCAATAATATTAACTCAACATTCAGAACTGTTGCCGCAATAGCTCCTCCTTGACCAGAAACGTCACCATTGCTCCATCTTAAGCAATTACCGTGTCATTGCTCTACCGCAATTACTGCACCATTGCTCCACCTTGAGCAAAACCCATCTGTACCGACATGATGTCGCTGCATTTTACCGCCAAGCTACACTAGGTTTGCCTGAACCCTTTTCCTACTGAAAGTGTCGTCACTTGAAGCTGACTCTAACCTCCGAAATTCACGATGCTTTCCCCTCTTGTCGGTTGAATCCACGCTATTCTTTACTGATCTAGCGCCAGCCGATACCAAGCCACCACATCACCTTCTTCCCCGTTGAATCGCCACTTCCCACGCCACCAATCATTACCGAAAAAATGTTCCTTTCAAACCCCCTTATGCCACTAGCTTTTTCCCACTTCTTTCATGCCACCCTTAGCCTAATGAATAACCCTCTTCTTCTTATAGTCTTTTATGATGTGGAAGGTCAGACTTTGCTGCAACCACAGAGCATACTAAGAACTTTATAAGCACCCGAACCGGGCTTTGATACTACTTGTTAGGATTAGGGAGATCCCCATTCATTCCTATGGGACAAACAAAGAAGAACATAAAAAGCACAACACAAGAATTTACGTGGAAAACTCCAAAACCGGAGAAAAACCACGGACCGAAAAAATATCACTATGTGAAAATTTTTTACAATCACACATAATTTCTCTCTCCCGACCCCAATCCCTACACCCTTACAAATCTTTGACTAATTCTCACCTTTCTTCCCATTCTCACAATCGAGAATCAAAGAAAGGAATTTTAACTAGAATCAAATACAAAGATTAAAGTGTACTTGATTGGTGCACTTAACATTGAGACTAGGGGCCTCCTTATATAGCCTAAGGAGCCCCTCCCCCTTTCTCTCCCACCCGATGTGGGACAACAAAATCCCCTCTTTTAATTTGACAAAATCCAACAGTTGTGGCCTCTATATGTTTTGTGGTTTTCTTCCTGTTCCCTGTGGTGTTCACGCAAAGTCTTGTTCACCTTGATAAATTGAAGAAGATGTTTCCATTCTTGAAAAATATTGGAGAGAGGTAAAAAATTTCAATGTGGAAATATTTCTGCTATTTCTATTTTCTGTACTTTTGGAAGCTGACATTGCACGAAATGCTAAAAATAGTAAGAAGAACTGGAGAAGTGCACTTATAGGGAGATAAACAACTAAAGTTGTCTTATGGTATTAAATTTTTGGGATTATGCATCAGAGGCCGAATGTTTCAATATCATTTATGTATCAGCTAACTTGATGTATAACCAGAAAAGGAATTAGATTATATGCTTAAATATAATATAATTGGCTATCTAATAAGTTTTTTTTTTATCCCTGCTGTTTTCACTAGTTGAACTATATCTTTTTTCTTTTCCAGGAAGATTTTGGAACAGCTGATCACTGGATACCTCCCCAGTGTTGTATTTATTATCTTTCTATCCATTGTCCCACCTCTAATGTACCTATTCTCTACGTTGGAGGGTGCCATCTCTCGTAGCGGAAGAAAAATAAGTACATGCCTGAAGGTTTTAAACTTTGTCATATGGAATGTCTTCTTTGTCAATATTTTAACAGAGGCTGCTATTGATCATTATCAAGTTTCAATCTTGAAATTGGGAGATGTAAAAAATATACCCGAGTTGCTTGCGAAAGCCGTTCCTGCGACGGTGACTTCCTCATTCACTTTTATGTTTTCCTTGGCTTAATTTATCCTGTTTTCACTTACGAGAATAGACAACTATATGCTAATTTCTCCCGTTCTTTTTCATTTTTCATAGCGGTTGACATGAACATGTTGCTTTGTATATTACTTATTTCAATTCTACATTTTGCAGGCCACCTACTTTATCACTTATGTCCTCACATCAGGCTGGGCAAGTTTGTCAGTCGAACTAATTCAGCCAGTTCATCTTCTCTTCTACTTGTTTTATAAATATATTCTTCAATACAAGGATGATTCAACTTGCAGCCCATATACCTTTCCTTACCACATGGAAGTTCCGAGGGTCCTTCTGTTTGGGCTTCTGGGCTTTACTTGTTCTACACTGGCACCTCTAATATTGCCATTCTTGCTGATTTATTTCTTCCTTGCATTTCTAGTCTATCGCAATCAGGTTAGACTCTTGCAAGATGGTCTTAAAATTATTGCGTTTGGTTGTTTATTTCATACTTGTCTATGACTTTTTTTTTTAATTTTATTTTATAATTATATTATTATTGTTATATTTATTTTTCCTTTCATGATTTGTTATGAAATCTTTTCTTAAAGCTTAATTTGAAAATATGATAAACTTAGAATGCATATAGTGCTTAGAACCCCAGAGTAAATTTTCCATTTGTTAGTCAAAATATGATGGTATGTAAGATTTCTTTAGCCGTGTGCAATAATTATTTTGATTACTTCTTTTTGATAACTGAAGTGTCTAAACTTTCTGATTGGTAAACTGATTTTCTGTAAATATTATGGAACCTACTGCAGTAAGTTAGATTATATTTATTAGGTAAATTGTACTCCGTTTAATACGCATTTAAAGATTTTCAAAATTAAAATGATTTATTTACTAATTAAACCTATGAGGTTTTTTTTATTTATTTCTTCTATGGCACTCTGTATCCTTGATTAAATTACTAAGAAGAAGCTAGTGTGACAGATCTGGCTTGGTTTCATAACCCCCTCACTTTGCATTGATATGATTCTTCTGCATTAAGTTCTCTAGGCCCTAAATTCCTCATTTGCCATTATTATGGGCAAACTTCATCAAATTTCTGAAATTACTTCATGGACTAAGAGTTCTGTGTGCATGAATATGTTAGCACTTGAAAATAATCAAACGATAAACGTTTGCCAGATTAGCCAAGTGGCTACCAAAATTCAATATTGTTCAATGATAAATCCAATAGGTATATCGCGGTATATATATAGAGTAAACAATGAAACCCTAAGGCCTGCTACAACAGGCCCAACTAATTAACAGCAATAATAAGTAATAGTTATATAAGGAAATCTCTAATCATGATCAATCCATTCGTTTCCTGCGGCGATAGATCATCAAGGGTTTTAGTCATTGTGGCTCCTCCACACCATGAGTCGTATCAATTTTCTCCCCCTCAAAAACGACCTTGTCCCCAAGGTCGAACCAAGGATATTGACATCGGAACTCCTCTCGATTCATCCACCTTGCATCATCCTCTGGCAGCACGTTCCATTTTACCAAGAGTTGTTCCACCTCCTTCCCGCCTTCTTGCACAACTCGACGAGCCATCACTCTCTCCGGCTCGAACACCGCCGCCGTAGTTAGCTCAATTGAATCCGGTAAGATGGCCTCAACTGGGTGGTCGCCTATGACTCGCTTGAGGAGTGAGACATGAAAGACTGGGTGGATGCAACTGCTGGAAGGAAGATCGAGCCGATAAGCAGCCGGCCCCACTCTGGCGTGATCTCGAATGGCCCGTAGAACTTGGCAGATAGCTTATGATGTCCTCCACTTGACAAGGACAGCTGCCTGTGAGCTCGAACCTTAAGAAAAACCTTATCCCCTACTTGAAAATTAACGTCACGACGGTGACGATTGGCCGAACGAACCATGCGATCTCGTGCTATACCCTGATTTTCCTTCAACCTTGCTAGCATTACAGCCCTGTTTTCAAGAACCTCCGCCACCGCTGGCACCTTGCACTCACCAGGGAGATATTGCCGGAGGGATGGCGGTGATCGACCATATATCGCCTCGAACGGAGTGGTTTGAGCAGCTGATTGGTAGGATGTGTTATACCAATATTCCGCCCAAGGAAGCCAAATCACCCATTTTCGCGGTTGCTCGCCTGCAAAACAACGTAAATAGGTCTCCAAAACACGATTCAGTACCTCTATTTGACCATCCGTCTCCGGATGGTAGGCGGTGTTGTACTTCAACTGAGTTCCAGACAGTTGAAAGAGCTCATTCCAGAACTGACTCACGAATACAAGATCACGATCACTGACAATCATTGCCGGGATTCCATGCAGGCGCACCACCTCGCAAATAAAAACCTCGGCCACCCCTCGAGCCGACAATTTTCCTTTCAAGGCGATAAAGTGCCCGTACTTTGAGAGTCGGTCCACAACCACCATAATGGTCGTGAAGCCATGAGAACTGGGCAATGAGGTGATGAAATCCATGGACAGGTCCTCCCAGACTTGAGCCGGAATGGGCAGCGGCTGTAACAGCCCTGCGGGGGATATAGCCTCATACTTGGCCCTCTGGCAATACACATTGGCAGCCAAGCGTCGGTAGGTACGCAAGGCGCCAGCATGATCGCCAGTGGGCGTGCTGTGAAACTCACTGAGCAACTTAGGTATCCACTATGAATCAGCCGCTAACACGATCCGCCCTCTATAGTAAAGCTTCTCATCCACCAAGGAAAACCCCACACGACTGGTAGAATCTCTCTGCAAATCTCTCACCACATTTTGGATGAACTGGTCCCGCGACTGTTCTGACATTACATCCGTCAACTCACCCCAATATGGCGCACTGAGTGCTTACAAGTCGCCTCCCTTCTCTCGATGCGACAGTGCGTCTACAGCTGAATTAGTCACGCCGGACTTGTATTCGATTACAAAATCATAGCCGAGCAATTTAGCAACCCAAAGTTGTTGTGAAGGGGTCGCGATTTTCTGAGACAACAAATGCTTCAAGCTACTATGATCCGTGCGGGCAGTGAACTGTCGCCCCACCAAATACGGCCTCCAATGCTGAACTGCCAGAACTAGCCCCATCAATTCCCTTTCATATGCTGATTTAGAAATCGTCCGGTCTGCCAACGACTTACAAAATAAGCAATTGGTCAACCTTCCTACATCAGCACTGCTCCCACACTCGACCCCGATGCATCACACTCCACCACAAACCTCTTTGTGAAGTCGGGCATGGCGAGCATGGGTGCCGTCGTTAATGCTGATTTTAGCGCCTCGAAGGCTCCTTCTGCTGCTTCTGACCAAGCGAAATCCGGGGGAGCTAATTTCTTGAGCAGAGCCGTCAGAGGTCGCGCAATCAATCCATATCCTGCAACAAATCGACGGTAATATCCAGTTAAACCTAAAAACCCTCTCACCTCTCGCACACAGCGAGGTCGAGGCCAATCCACCACTACTTGGATCTTAACCGGATCCATCTCTACTCCAGCTGCTGAGATAATATGCCCGAGGTACTCCACCTTCAAACCGCCAAAGGAACACTTCTTGCGATTCGCCTTGTACTTGTCGTCCTTCAAAATTTGAAGAACCTCTCGTAGGTGTTCCTTGTGCTGCTGCCACGACTGACTGTAGACCAGGATATCATCGAAGAAAATCAGGACGAACTTCCTCAGAAAGGGTCGAAATAAGTCATTCATTGCTGACTGAAACATTGCCGGCGCGTTAGTTAATCCAAACGGCATCACCAAGAACTCGTAATGGCCGCTGTGAGTGCGAAAAGCTATCTTCGGGATATCTTCCGGGGCTACTCGAATTTGATGGTAGCCCGATCGAAGGTCAATCTTTGAAAATACCTCGGCTCCGGCCAACTCATCTAACATCTCTTGGATGACCGGAATGGGGTATTTGTTCAATACAGTGGCTTTATTCAGCTCCCGGTAATCGACACAAAATCTCCAGCTTCCGTCCTTTTTCTTAACAAGGAGTACAGAGCTAGAAAACGGACTCGAGCTAGGCTGTATAATCTGTGCCAACAACATATCAGCCACCAATCATTCTATCTCGTCTTTTTGTGCAAAACTGTAGCGATATTACCTGACAGAAATCGGACCGGTGCCAGGCAACAGATCGATGCAGTGATCTGTCGACCAGGTTGGGGGTAGCCCTTCCGGATCGCCAAACACTTCTTCAAACTGTTGGAGCAGGTCCCCCAACTCACCTTCCCACGGCACACCCTGCGACTGATCCGACACCCTCGGAGGGCCAACTTCCAAAACTAATACACACAACTCCCAATCCTGGATCTGCACTAGCTCACGAACACCAATGGGACTGCGACACAATGCCGGGTCCCCTGACAACCTTACCCTACCTCCTTTCGACTGAAAGGACATAGTCATTTCTGCCCAATTAGTCGTCACCACTCCTAATGTGGCTAACCAAGCAACGCCCAAGATAACATCTACGCTCCCCAATGGGAATACGTGATAATCAGCCACTATAGGGAAGTTCCCGACTAAGGCCTCCACACCGCGGCAAAGCCCCTCCGACTCTTGTCATCGACCATCCCCAAATTGCACCCCAAAGCGAGTGGACCTGTTAGGCAACAATTTAACTCTGTTAATAATGGAGTTAGAGATGAAATTGTGGCTGGCTCCACTGTCCATGAGTATGGATATTGGTTGACCCCGCAGTTTTCCACAAAAATGCATGGTGCGTGGACTTGAAATTCCAGCCATAGAGTAAATAGGTAAGACCACATCGTCTTTCTCCGCTCCATCAGTGGTCACGACCGGATCACCTTCTCCTTGCCCCTCAATCTCTTCGTTACCTCAAGGCACGTCATATCGACTGCCTCATCCTCCTCTGCTATAACCACGTTCAGCTGTCGAAGCATGGGGCACTGATGCCCCGGAGCCCATGTCTTCTTGCAGCGATAGCAAAGGCCTCTAGCACGGAGGTCATTCATCTCCTCGGGGGTCATTCTAGTGAATCGGGAAGGACCCGTCGGCTGGCCCGACGAGGCAGCCCTCACGGGCGGGCAGCGACTCGCCGGTCTCGGCACCGATGAGGCTGAGGATAACGCCGCGAAGCTGCTGAACCTGCCCGACGAGCTATTGTACCGAGGACAAAGTGTGAACGCCAAAACTGCAGGAAGTGAGGCTCGACTGGGTGGCAGCATGCGGCTCCACGAACCACCCGGCAGTCTCATCGAACGTTCCAAACATGGTCCACCAATACTGATTTCTACGAGTCTTGCCAACTCCAATGCCTTGTCCAAAGTTAACCCGGTCGGTTGATGGAGGCGCAAGGAATTGCGCACCTCATCAGTCAGCCCCGCCATGAAGTATCCCAGGTACTACTGATCGCTTAGACCAGGCGCTTGGCTCGCCAATTGCATGAAAACCGACCCCGTTTGCCGAAGTGCTGATAGCCGTTCAAAGGGACTGCCGGTGAAACGAGAGTCATAGCGGTTCACTAATGCCTTTGAAAACTCCTCCCAAGACTTCTCCGGATTCCAGGATCGCCACCATGTAAACCAATTGAGGGTGAAATCCTCCACCGCAACCATGGCCGCCTCCAATTTGGTTTTAGACGGCGTGTGGCAGATCTTAAATTGTTGGTTGGCCCTAGCCAACCAACCGATGGGGTCAGATCCGTCAAAAGAAGAAAGAACCGGTGGTGCAGGGGATTGGTCCATCCCTGGAGCGGCGGCCACGACCGCCGCTGGAGGATCCGTGGCCTGCGTATCGTCGGCAGCCTGCTGTTCAGCCGCCTTCCTCGCTGTGTGCGTCGCAATCGGCGCCTGGTGGATCGCGAATGATGCGTAGTCAGTCGGCTGCTGTCCGACTGCCCCCTTCGCCGCGTTCGCAGCGCTGCTCTCAGCGTGCATCGTACCGACGGCGGCGCGGGCGAGAGCCCCGCCACGGAAGCGGTGAGGCCGACGATCGATTTCGTGATCTCCTGCAACTGGGCCATGATGTTGGCCTGATCGGCCTTCATCTGCGTAAAATCCTCAGTCATGGCAGCCTGCTTGCCTTCAATCTCATTAACTCGTTGCTCTCGGGTCATCATCATCACGAGTGGTTTCCACGTTCACCGCACCAAATTGTTAGCACTCGAAAATAATCAAATGATAAACGTTTGCCAAATTAGCCAAGTGGCTGCCAAAATCCAATATTGTTCAATGATAAATCCAATAGGTACATCGCGATATATATATAGAGTAAACAATGAAACCCTAAGGCCTGCTACAACATGCCCAACTAATTAACATCAATAATAAGTAATAGTTATATAAGGAAATCTCTAATCATGATCAATCCGTTCGTTTCCTGCGGCGATAGACCATCAAGGGTTTCGGCCCTTGTGGCTCCTCCACACCACGAGTCGTATCAGAATAGATACACTTAAACTGATATTAGTAGTAAAGTTTTCTTGATCGCGAGGTCAGCTTTCAGTGAGATTAGTGTGTCTAATGACTCACCTAGTTTGAAACGAAAAAAATTAATTATTGTTTGACCACATGCGTCATCTCATTTCTTTCTTGTATAAATTTCAGATAATCAACGTGTATGTCACAGAGTACGACAGTGGGGGCCTATATTGGCCTATCATACACAACACAACAGTATTTTCTTTGGTGCTGACCCAAGTCATAGCTTTGGGAGTTTTTGGGATGAAAGAATCTCCAATTGCATCAGGGTTCACTTTTCCGTTAATCATCCTCACCCTCCTTTTCCATGAGTTTTGCAGGCAAAGATTTCATCCAATCTTCCACAGAACTCCTGCAAAGGTATCATCATCTTTGGATTGGCTTTTTTAATACTACTTGTCTGACCAGAGAAAAAAAAAGAACATTGGTTCAAAATTATGCTAAGAAATAAGAGTATGATCTGCTGCGGATGCAGATTATCATTGAGATGGATCGCGAAGATGAGCAAAGTGGGAGGATGGAGGAAATTCATTTGAAACTGCTGAATGCTTATTGTGATTGTAATGGCAGTGGCAGCGGCAGCAGTTCCTCAAAGACCCTCAATTACCCTAAACCCACAGAGCCTGTTTGTATTAAGACAGATCCTTCAGTGTCTGATTCAGCGGGTATATCCCAGGCTTGATCCTGATCATCATCAGTACCACACACCAGGTTTTCTCCACTTTCCTTTGCAACATATGCATATATGCGTAGATTCGTGAGTTTTGATGTAAGGCCCGACTGCAGGTTGTTTAAGGAGCCAATCTGCTCGTCGTCCAATGACGTGCCTTGAGTATAACTCCATGTATATTTGTCTGTAATATTTCCTGATAAACAGTTAACTGCATTTTCAGGATATCCTTGATGATGACCTACATTGGAAGTAGTGTGATTTGTAATCATAGAAAAATGCATGTAGATGAATCTTTATGGCTACATGACTGTAAAAATACTCTATTCTTTCTTACGACCTTGATGAGCTTAGTCTATTATTTCTTTTGTGTGCCAAAATTGGTCCTTAAAAGTTAAATAATGTTTTGGTTTACATGCAAATTTCGTATATAATTCCTGGAATATATCACACATTCAATTTAGGAAAAACATTTGATGCTCCTAATTTGTTATGTCAAGTCGTTACATGATTAAAAGAATAGGTTGCACTCTTGTCAGTCTTGTGCATCAATTATACAGCAACGGATTGTGCAATTGGGTCAACTTAACATTCCTTTTGGATGAGGTAGCATCGGATTAATGCCCAATTGGGTCAAGTTAACATTCATTTGGATGAAAAGGTTGCACAATACAAAAAAAATGATGAAAGTGTCTTGTCAAATACTTATTAGGTATGACGGAGTATAGGATAAAGTAAGTCTTGGGTAACACTGTTTTGATATTTTTTTAGAATAGTTATCAATCACATTTCATTGAAGATGCTATTTTCATTTGTCATACGAATATTTTATAAAATAAAGACTCACTCCGTAAGTATTTGAAGACATTACTCATAGAAGAATAAAACTAAAAACCAGAAGCTATGGATGAAAACTAAGAACAAAAAATGATGAATATTTGTGTGAAGAAAACTGTAAAAAACAAGAGAGAATTCAAGTGGTCTAGCTCTTAACCGAGCTTACATCCACTATAGAGAGGTGACCTTTTTGCTATATTCGTATGAAAGTGTTACGGATGAATTAAACCATGAAACTAGCTTATATACACATCAAATGAAATAACTGAAAGTTGCAAGACCAACACACTAATGCTTCTTTTGGCCCTTAGTTTGAGTTGTTAAACAATTATGCAACGGGTCAAACCATTTCCAACTAATAGCTTACTTGTCAAGCTTTCCATCTATATGTATAACTGCTCATATCTCATTCGATTGGCTATAATGCAATTGCTACAACGGTCCTTTAACCAACACTCCCTCCAACTGGCAAATACTTGTGATGATCTTTGTTCTAGCTAATCACATACACCATACTGCACCCGTTTTACTCATGCTACACTACCATAACCAAGTTAAAATAATTAACTAAACAATGCTTAACTGACAATTACTAAGGTTTATATCACAAATCTCAACCTTAAAATTTATACATAGCACCAATCCTCCAATTTATTACATTTAAAACCATTGATTTCATCAGCAAACGTTGATTTAGCTCTTGCTAACAACAAGGTGAAATTACAATAATACTATAAGAATTAATACTTAATTCTAAAAGTGTATATAGTTGGTTTTAAAATTTATAAGTGTGGGTTTTAAAAACCAAAACATGCATGGTTTTTAAAATCCAAAACAAACATAGCTTAAGGATAGATCATAAATTACAAAAATAAATTATCAACCGCATGATGATTTACACTATGAACTAACTGTAAACATAAAAGACTAGCACCTTATGGAACTCGAAGAAGACCATATATCCACGAAAACTAGATGATACTCTAAATGTGAAAAATGAAAAAGCATCCAAATTTGCAAAAACTGAAAAATCTTTAAACTACAGAATTTACGAAAACTGAATGACAATCGCATAGATATAAATAGATTATAAGATGTAACCATTTGATCAATGATTCTCATTTCAAAACATTACATTGTTCATTATAAATACTATCTGATCTGTCTGATTCAAAGTTATGTTCAAAACCGGAGCAGGGGACTGGATTAATACGCAAAATATGAGCAGTTTGAATTTAGTCAACTTGTATAGTCAAATGCTCTACTGTGTATAGGGTGGGATTTGAAGTTCACTAGACGCGAACTAGACGCGAAAAAACCTGTGGTTGCGTGATAATTTCATGCCAAAGAATGGTATCTTAGGTATTTTCAAACAGTAACCGGAGAAATTCCCTACTTCAATGTGTATTTTGACGGGAACATATTAGCTGGGAATAAAGACGTTCACGTCGTCCCCAATTTATAGCCATCACAACCATTTACGTCACTCCCCACTTTCCCAAATCGAAGTGGGCACATGCATATGCACCCAATAACGTTTACGGGAATTTGTAAATTAAGGAAGTATTTGTGAAAAAAAAAAAGGAAGAACTAAGGTTCTCGGGAATATGTCAAAGAGAGGTTTATGTGTTAAAAAAAAAGTTCAAATTGCAGAATTAGCGCAAACATAAAAATTGATTATTGCATCAACATATAAATAGATTATAACATGTAATCATTTAATTAATTATTATCCTTTCAAAATATTATTAAAACATTGTTTATTATAAAACTAAACTTTTAGTATAAAATTAAACATGTTCACGTTCAACCAATTTAATTTCGGTTTTTTATTTCAAAATATTTTGACTTCATTTTGATTTCAAAATATTTTGACTTTAGCCTAAAAATTTAGCAAAGAGAACGATGTTCTCGAAAAAAAATATCTTAAAACACCATATTTATATTTCCTATTAATGCAAAATTAGGAGTCCAACTGCTATGCACCGATGCATCTGGACGATCTTTACCGTTAGATTATATTCCTATTCGATCTCCACTGTCAAATAAAAAATAATAATTAAAATTTTTTAAAAATAACTACCCACTAATCCCTATTTTAACCCATTAACCCTTAAGTGCACCGGTGCACCCGGTGAACCACAGAATAACCCCAAAATTAGTGACCTACTTTCTCGTTCTAATCCTTAATTCTCCATTTTACTAATTCATTTTAATACTATCCGTATTATATTACGGGACCCATGACGAGAACCCACCTGCTCGTCCCTCAGGGTCATTCATGTGAACTATGAGGTGAAATTACAATTGTATCATAAGAATTATATTAAACCTTAGATCCAAAACAGACCATGAACTTAAGGTAAAATACATCATTAATCACAAGGATAAAATACAATATGAACTATTTCAGTGAAATTGCAATTAAATTTTAAAATGATACTATTTTCTAAAAGTATATACTATTAAACTTTAGAGGTAAAATAAGAAATAAATTATTATAAAGATAAAATACTTCATGAACTATAAGGATAAATTATAAGTATATGCAACACTTCCATTCATGCATTTCATTAATTTATTTTTTAAATAGCTAAAAATTTAATTTAAGAGAAAATAAACTGCTTATAATCCATTTGCATATATGATTTTCGTTTATTTATAGTATCAAAATTAATTTTGATTAATCAATACACAAAATTTGAAAGAGACATTAAATAAATGCAACGATAATGCCATTACATCTTAATTCTTATCCCATATTTATTGTGGAACATTAAAATGAACCATTTGTAATAACTAGTAAATGATTAAGAAAATTGAATTGATCTTAATTTTAATCACCACACATTCACCATGCCGCGTCGTGAACTTTGATCTTAGTCTTTGGGTTGGACTTTAATCATTGAATTTAGCAATTGGTCTAAAAGCCCACTTAAATAATTGGGCCCATTAAAGGAGTCCAACAACGGCAGTAGAAACTGAAGGATTTGTGCACTTTATCATAAGAGGAATTAAATTTCCTTTTGTGGGTAAACTAAAACAAATTGGGTTGCGTGTAAAAAGTTGGTGACAATTTTCTTGTATTATGATATCATAAGAGTATTAATATTATATGAATTGCTACTTCTAAAAATATGCATAAGATTTTAGATGAATATAATAAGTTTTGAGACGAATACCAAAAGTGTGAAGTAATTAACGATGGATAATGAATATATATATATCACAGCATAATTTAAAATATCATAAAGAACTATGAAGATAAGAATTTCACAATATATAGCTTCATCCGTGCACACGTACTTATTTTCTTCAAGAAATATATATTAATTGTTTGTGGACCTCTTACCACTCTATCTCTCACATAAAATATATATATATATATATATATATATATATATATATATATATATATATATATATATATATATATATATAAATAAAAGGTTCACATGCATAAAAGTATTGAGCAGCAAAATACATGCAGCAAAGTTTGCAACATGAATTTAATCTAATTAAATATACATTAAAAAATATATAAAATTGATTAACAAAATCATTCATAGATTCTTCATGATTTTCTGTGGAGGGTGTGAGATCAAATAAATAAATAATTAATTAGAGTATCCTAGTTCAGACAAGAGAATGAAGGCCAATTGAGGACCATCTTCTTCTATTTGGATTTAGAATAAACAACAATTCTTAATTTAATACGTATACTTCCTCCGTCCTAAAATTGATTGCACACTTTACACATTTATCCGTCCCAAAATATATTGCACCTTCCAAAAATAGCAAAACAAATTACCAATTTATCCTCCACTTTTTAAACCATAAAGTTAATCCAAAACATAAACTCAAATGCATGGACAATTTTATTCCTCAAAGTTGAGTTGAAAAGTCAATAAAACAACATTTCTTAAACTATGTATCTACAATAATAATGCAATCAATTTTGGACGGAAGTAGTTATTTACACTTAATTAAAACCATAGCACATTCCAATAATGTGAAACATTTAATTGTACCCTCACTGACAAAATTGTTAGCTCAAGGGATTTTATAATCCTAGTGAGTGTCAAAATCAGACATCAAATTGTAATTAAATTTTATAAAATTGTAAATAATATTGATTAATTTGGTCCATATGATCTTGACAGAATTAATTCACATGATTTGAGTAAAGCCAATTCTTGAAAATTTTGTTTTCTTGTTCAGGGATTTATCTGATGTGCTGCTTCTTGATGAGGATATTCCTCTTCACTTTACAGAAATTCAGGTATTGATTTATTCCATAAATTGATTAATAATTGAGTAAATATTATTAATTATTATCTATTGTTGTCCTCTTTATTATTATTTTTTTCCCTTAGCTGCTGATAATGTGCCTTTCATATTGGATGATTAGAATTCTAAATTCATAAAGTGTGAAAATGAAAATTTGTACCAATATATAATCTTGTCTTGTCTTTAAAATATAAATATAATTTTTCTAAGATGATAAATTATTACTCTTCAAATGTAAATAATTACGTGTCTAAAAAATATGGGATTATTCCGCATCGGTGCACCTGAGGGATTATAGGTTAAAAAATAGGATGTAGTGAGTAGTTATGATATTTTTTTAAATTATTTTATTTTATTTAATGGTTAGAATTAACTAAAAATCTAATTTAACAGTTTAAATTATCCAAGTGTAACGATGCACCAGAACTACAGTGTGACTAAAAATAAGAATTGAATTTGAACTTGAGCAATGAGTTGTTTTTATTCAAAAGATTAAGTAGTATTTGGACATTATTCTGAAAAAGAATATTTTATGTACTTAAAAATAAAATTTAAGTGTATATTACATGTTGTGTTGTATTTGGTGTTTCAATATTAATACAAGATAAAAGCACACTGTTTATTGTTGCCACATTACATTTTAAAATTATAAAAAGTGTGATGTGAGATTTATTTGGTGTCGCTGGAATAATATATACTCTATTTCAGGAGGGTTATTTTTTCATTTTGGTCGTCCCACCCAAAGAGTCTCCTTTTTACTTTTTTATACACATGGTACACACACACTCCCACTAATACAACTACCCACTACACATTAAATAATAATATTCCTTAATCTACGTGCAAAAAAACAAATGACCCTCTTACGTCGGGACGGAGGGAGTAGAATACTGCATGGAATAAGAAGTTTAGACTCTATGTTCATATTAGGTGCAAGAAATACTTTACTTTTATGATATTTACTTTGTTCTCTCAAAATGTTATTATTTTCCTATTTACGCGTACACTCTACAAGGATCAATTTCATGTTAAAAAAAAAATCCTCACATTACATAAGGATAATTTATGACATCTCTTTTAACTTACACAAGTAAAAATACATTTATAAAAATATATACAATAATTATATATTTTACATAAAAAAAATATACTCAATCCACATAAAATAGATAGAGATATGGATACTATATGTATAGAGTAAATGGTGGAAGTAATTTTTAAGAAACACGCACTGAGGTGAATTAGGATAGGAATCTCTTACGTGAAATTTTCTGTATATCTTTTTGTTTTAGTTATACGACTTGTACATAATTGCCAAATGAAAATTTAAATATAATTATCTCTAGGATTAATTTTCTTAGGATATAATTAATTAATTCCAATTCCATATGTATAACCTGTTTAACCGTCTAACAAATAAAAGACAATTTATCCTTTGCTGGATGTAATGTGTATCACCCTAGCTCAGAATATATATAATTTTTTTGAATAAAAACATATAAATTAATGAATAAAAATATGAGTGCTATTATTTGCACACCTCTTTTTATTAAATACCACCCTTTTAATAAATACACTACTTTTCAATTTTTAATTTTTTAATTTTATTAATCACACCCTAAAATCCCAAAACTACCCTTTCAAAATTATAATTATACACACCATGCATATAATATAATTAATTCGTCTAAGTGTGCTCTTTAATTATTTTCCGATCAACGATGCTCTGTAATTAAGCTTCTAATTTCATAACCATTGATTCAAACTTTCTGGTAAACCATTATTTAAAAACACACATTTTGCCTATAATATCTTCTTTCTGAATCATGTTAATTATGACTCTTGAATTGATCTGAAATATTCAAAAAAAAATATATATAGAAGAAATCGAGATGAATTATTGCTGAAGAAATTTTGAGATGGATTTAGAGGATAAACCTCATTGGTAAAGCATCGTCCATTAGTGGATCCATCATCAAATGGAAGATCTTTAATGATTGAGAGACAGGTAGATTTAGATGCTTCAGATTCATTGCGTCAAGGATGGACAGTCCATGAGAGATGCAATCAAGCGTAGAACGGGCACGATCTCGATGGCCGGATTATAACTGTCAACAAAGAACAATCTCAAAATCTACATTAAAGTGTTTTTGTTGTGTCGAAGCATTGGCTTAATTATGTTTTATTTGTCGCTGGAGCTTTTTTTCTTCTATGTACCGATCAAGGTTTATAGTTTATATTTTTCACATAATGAAGTTTGAGGTTTTAAGAAAAAAAAAAAGAATGAAAGAGAAATTGACTTTTTAAAAGATAGTAAAATACATGAATGTGTATTTAATAAATTAAGGGTATTTGAGATTTTTTAGAAATATGTATATTAATAATTATATAATAATAGGATGTGTATTTAATAAGTGGAGGTGTTCATATAAGATAGGGCGGGCCTAAGAATATATATCATTAGTGAATTTTTTCGCTAGTTTTTAATAAAAAATTAAATGTAAAAAAACTACACAATTATTAAAAAATATATATACACTATTTAATAAAAGTTTATACATATTTGAACTCCTTTGATGGCTAGAATTTCAGCTAAATGTAACCGCTCCGAGTCCGTATTTTCTTCTAGTTCGACTGAACTGACCTAAAAATCGCTTGGACACACCCGTGTGCACATGATATCAATTCAACTTATTATATGGAGTAATTTATTTATTTATTTATTTATGTAGATAGTTTCCCTTTTTAAAATGAAGCCCCACATCTACTAAGTTACATCTAAATTTTTATTAAAACTAGAACTCATGTTATCTTTCTACAAGGATAATATAATAAATTTTAATATTATAATTATTTACTAGAAAAAAATTATAATACGAAAAGTAATTTGCATTTATTTTCAAATGAACGATTATGAGAATTCTTTTGTTAGATGTTTCTGAGATAAATGTATTCATTTCTTTATAATTATCAAGTTATATTAAGGATTTAGAAAAAAAAAAAAAGAGAAGGCTCATAGGTTGAGTTTATGGGCAACTTAAGAGTTTTAGCTCACGAGCGGTTTAAGTTAACTACTCAATTCAATTAGTTTGATATCGTTCACTTTGAATCTAAACTTATAAATTCATCACAATCCTTACTTCTAAATTTCTAATTTATCAATGTTTCTAAATTTGTACTTATTAACATGGGACTTTGATTGCCCACCTAATCCATATTTCCTCCTCAAATAAAGTCTTATTAAACTATCCAACGAATGTACTAAACCATTATTTTAGTCAAGAAATATCCCACCCATTGGTTAATATATGGGCCTAGATCTGATGTAAGAGTTGGGATTATAGGCTCATGATGAGTCAGGACCCACAAAATACCAAATAGATCACTCGATCCAATTACATGATATTGTTTGATCATTCGATTCAATTACATGATATTGTTTGTTTTAAGCTACTATATATTTTTCTTTTGAATTTTCACTCAAAAATATTGGGTGTTAAAAAAAATTTAGTCCACACTAATAAATTCTCAATTATTTCCACTTGTAACTAATGTGAGATTTTGGTTGACCACCCAACCTACATCATACAACAAATTAACATTTCTAAACGTTTTAAAAAATTCATCTGATAATATCTCTTTATTTCAAGAAATAAGAATAATATGATAAAATTTATATAATAATTACTTGTTTCACGTAATAATACTTTTCATTTCAACCAAAATTTCGACACTAATTTCCATGATTGATGACGTCATGAGTAACTGATGTCACCGAAGTCGCTCGAGTTTATTAAGTGCTCAACACGCCTAAGGTTGAATTAAGTACAAACTCAAAATTACTTTCCTTTGATATTTATTAATATGAATTTTTTTTAATAAAAAGTGATAATATCTTTTATAAAAATGAAAATCTTTGTTAGTGGATGGTAAATTTTGACCTCTCCAAATTAATCGGTCTACAAATCAATTGATGTATGAAAAACAACTATCTAAAAAATACTATAACAAAGTTTTATCGTGTGAGATAGTTCTATACACACAAGTACTAATCTTCAATAAAATAGCTTCACAAAATGAATCATGTGAGACGTGAATAAAATGTACACTTCCTTTTATCTCATAAAATCGTCTTATTATTTTTTCATTTATTTGTTTTATAAAATGGTTCATTTTAAAATAATAAAATATGTTAATCTCAAACTTCAGAATCCATTTTAATTAAAAAAAATATCATCCACATTATATACGCAACATATATTTTATACTTTATTTATTATCTAAAACTACAAAATTATACTCAAAATTTCATAAAATTAATTGGAAAGTAATTTTTTCTTATATAAGTAGTGTGGAATAGTAATTATGAGCGATAATCCAAAATAAGAGAGTAATATGTTTTGATACAATTTTTTTTATCATATCTAGAAAGAAAATATGAAATAACATCGACCGAAAAAGACAATAATTTTTTGTAACCATTGATGACATTAAATAATACTCACTCCCATAGTAAACTATACATTTTTCATTTTCATCCGTCCCATATTAAACTTCATTATTTTAAAAAAAATATATCACATAAATCTTTTTTCTAAAAATACATCCTAATTACAAATTTTTCATTCCTATCACACATAGCATATTTTATAATTTATTTATAACTTAAAAATATTACATTATCCTCCAAATTAAATTTAATAAAGTTGATAAAAATAATCTTAAACTCCGTAGCTATAGTAATAGTGAAGTTTATTATGAGATGGAGGAAGTATTGGGTACATCAATTCTATGTAAAAGAAAAACACTGATTTCCATTTACAATAATCAATTTTATGATTTTGATTACTATGTTTTATCCAATAAAAGAAAAAATAAAAGAGTTGATATTAGGTTCACCCAGATGCAAGGGTGCGAGAAAATTGCAAAACCAGTCCCACTCGTCATGGTCCCGTTTGAGTTTGGTCCCAATAGTCTTGACTTCAATCCCAAACCTTTCTTTTAGCAATAATGGTCCCGCCGTCAACTTTCCCGTTAGCAATTTTGGTCCCACAGGATTTAACCTTAAATATTGGGACCAAAATTGCAAATCTTGCATTTTTGGTCCCATAGCACCTGTAAGTCTGTAACATCCATTTTTGGCAGTAAAATGGGATAACTTTTGGATCTACATAAACATCCTTTTATCATCTCCAAGAACCACACTGAAACATAATTTATATACATTTTTATCATCTCCAAGAATAACTTATGACCATGTCAGAAATTAAGGAACATCGTCAAAAAAATGAGATGTGATCATCATTGATGAGGTTACATCAAGTATGTAAATTTGGAGAGTCACATTGGTTAGCCATAATATAGTGGGCATGACCAATTAAAGAAATTATCGAACCACAGGGAGGAAGGTACTAGAGTTTAATCGATCTCGTATTTGTCATAGTATTATAGAGATGAACGAGAGGGGGAGATAATCAAGAAATGACAATAAAATAAAAGGATAGATGAATGGAAGATGGATGAATGAGCCAAGTAGATAGAGATGAGATTAACAATACTTAAAGTATGGAAAATCTAGGTATCATGCAATGAATTCATATGTGTCATGGGAAAAAGGCTAAGGGCCAACACTAAGATCACCTAAACTCCCTCTCGGAATGAATAGGATATAGAATGACATTCATTGGATTGGTTCTCACTCAAACAATTCCAACTAGGTACTAAGCTTGAAATGAGAGTCCCTTTACATAATCTATTGACTTCTCAATCTAATAAATGATATGTTCTATCAAAGGGTTCTAAACTATGAAGGACTTCTCAATCTCTTCACAATCTATAATGCACATGAAGTGTTTGATGAAATGATTCACTTAATTATCCTAAATATGCAATTGACTTCTCAATCTAATCACATGCTTAAACAATTAAACACACAAATCATCATAAACCTCAAGATCTAAAGCATCAATGATAGAAAATCAATTAACCCAATCAACATAATCATTCAATTGCAAAATACCAAAAATTATCCAACACAATTCATATTGCTAATCTCACAAGGGAGATTAGCCTCTCATATCCATAAGAAAATTAACATAGACATTAAATTCCTTACAAAACATGATAAACAATAGGTTTCAATACAAAGTGTAGATGAAAACTCCCTTGGATGTCTCCAATGGTGATCTTCTTCTTCCCCTTGCAATTCACCTCTCTTCCTTGCTTCTCTAGCTACTTGGATGAAGGATTTGATGGTTGGATGAAGGTAGATCCAAAGGATGAAGAATGGATGAAGGTGAAGGTGAAGAATGGAGGAAATGGTGTGTGAGGTGTGTGTGGAAGGGGTGGAAATCGGATCTTTTTTTCACATATTGAAGTATTGGGTATTTATACCCCTTGGGAGGCTTCTAGAAGGATTCTGATGTATTTCTGATGCTGCAGCAACACGACTCGTGTGCTGCAACACGACCACAGGGTGGCCGTGTAGGCGTTTCTGATGTCAGAAAACGGCCAGGACTTACAGGGCCGTGTTGCGTAACACGGGTCGTGTTGCGAAACACGGGCTACGCAGTCTCACCGTTTCGCGCATAACTTCCACATCCGATCTCTGATTTGAGTAATTCTTGCGCTCATGTGATCCTCTTTTCTTTGTCTTTCTATCCATATAAAGATCTGATAAAACTTCCAATATTTGAGGGTGTAACAAGTCATGCAAAGTAGCACAACCGTACTGAGTAGGAACAGCTTGTGCGACGTCACCATTTTAATCATAACTTTCTCGTTTCGGCTCCAATTGAAGTATTTCTCATACCAAAATAATCCTCTTTTCTATGGCTTTCCAACCATGTATTAAACTTCTAGTTTTGAGCTCCACAAGAGTACAGAAATATTACACAAGTTGGACGTGCGTTTTTTCAGCATTTTTCTTGATTTGACTCATTCTCCCTCGTTTCAACTCCGAATTGAGATCCGTTTTTTCCTACATCTTCCTTATCACGTCTAGAATCCATTTTTACCTAAAAATCATACGTTTAAGCTCATTCACACACATTTCAATAAAAATACAAAACACAACCAAATAACACATAAAATACGGATAAAATCATACGAAAACTCACATAAAAAGATACTAAAATCTAGGTGAAAATATCACTCATCACACCCCCAAACTTAAAGTGTTGTGCGTCCCCGCACAACGAAAATGATAAACCAAGGAGAGTGATTTTCACCTAGGAAAAGACTAAAAGAACATAAGTAACAACACATCAATAATAATAAGAATTACAAACTATGCTAAGGCATCCTACAACATTAGATTCATGACATGAAGAATTAACGAGTTCAATCACAAGAGAATATTAGTGTAATATAGTCTCTTTTTGGTCCAAGCCTCACATAGGTTATAAATGTCACTCAACACTCTTTAAAGTAAGGTAAATCAACACTCATCAATCGATTAGCTCGACTTGCTATAAGCTTGCTCGTGGACTACATTCACAAACCACCAAAGTTTAAATTAATGATCAAAAAGGTCTTTTATTAAGGATGTAATGATAGGCTCTTTGGTAGGGTAGGAAGAGTATGGATAATATTGACTAACAAGTGTAAGTAATCGAAGAGATGATCAACTTCCTCAACTTCTCCACTTTTCTTTCTTCCTTTCTCAACTTTGGTAATCACAAGTACTAATCATCAACTTTCCTTAGATTTTTATCTTCTTTTAATGCATGCTTCCTTCTTTGAACTTTTAAGTACTTGAGCATATTGTTATTGCTTTGCTCATTTTCTTGTTTTGGGGTTGCATGTCCATTCTTTCTTGTGCTCTTTTTCATCCTTTTTCTTGCTTGTTTACCATTTCCTTTTTTCTTTTTCTTCTTTATCAAACCTTTCTAGTTACCATCTCCTCAATCACCCACACAAATGGTATATATGTAAGGCTTAAGTGGGTAATCATGGCTTGTAATGTGCTTATATCACAATAAATAGGCTTTAAGGCTCAAAGTAGTTGACTAGGGATGATGTTCATGGTAGGGAAATATATGGTAATGACTATAATAACAAGGATGGCCTTAGATCTTGTCACTAATCTCCACAAATCGGGCTCGTTCCTATAGTCCTTGAGAAAATTCTAGCTTATCAAACACAACCAATCCACTCATGAAGAAAAATACCATGTATGCACGGTTGAGGCTCAAACGCTCACAAGCTTGTGCTCGGACCTTAAGAAACTTATTACACCATATTCATCTCAAAATTGAACAAGTTAAATAAAACATGTCACAATTCGAAAGTGTAGCGATTCTTAATCATAACTTGTCATCACTTACTACCACAACATATCATCACTCATATTCAAAAATGACTCACAGCATCCCAAAACAAACCACCAAACATACCAAGACAAAAATAAGAAAACACACAAAACATAAAATAAAGACTCAACAAACAAGAAACAAAACAAAAACACATAACATGCAAGAATAAAAATCACCATCAATAACAATAAAGCATACATTCAAATCATCCATAACAATGTAAGCTCACAATCATCCCAACCTTATTGAAAAAGGAAATCCTACGATACGAAAGTAAACATCCCAAAACATAACAAATTAATTAGCATGCTAATCACATCAATACAAATCAAATCAAATTATGCTAAGCAAATAAAAGTGGTAGGGTGTAGAATGAACTCCCTCAATAAGCATTTGATAGTGGAAGTTGTTAGCTCCGAGCTCAATTCGTGCTTCCAATACCCTTCATACATGCTCAACAAAACCATTAGCTCAACAATTGCATTTAACAAATATGGACTATCATGCACTTCAACACCACCAATCATACCAAAATCAAACCAATGCTCATGAGAAAAATTCAAAATTAGCCCAAAAACACGAAAAGTATATGGCTTCAAAACAAAGTATGTCACACCATGCCATATCCCCCCAAACTTAAATTGAAACAAGAGTTTCGAGGTAAGTTTGCAAAAAGTGGTGTGACTTACTTTCACACTTCAAATCAAGTACTTATCGTTTCTCCAATACACATTCTCCTCATGAACACAATCAATCTACATGCCAAAAATGCAAACAAACAAATCCATCAACCTTATTGAAAGCATTAAATAAAGCAATAAAAGGTAATGATGGGTTGCCTCCCATCTAGCGCTAAGTTTAACGTCTTCAAGCCGGACGGGATATGGAGAACTCATCGGAATGGCCACGGATATCTTTCGTCCTTGCCATCGAATTTTAACCGTTGTGCTTCTTCCTCTATTAGGCATTTGTGGCAAGTGACGACCTCAGTTGCATCCTTCGAACATGGCTTCAAAAATTCGACTCTCTTAAGCTTACACTCCATTGCCCTCTCCATTCTTGAAAACCACTTATTCCTCCTTACCAAATAGATCTCCAACATCTCTTCGAGTTCTCTTTTGTTTCTAAGGATATGAGAAAAATCAATGGGTAAAACAAAATCAATGTAAACAATATTATCAAGTTCAAGGCAACTTAAAGAGTTTAAAGGTTTAGAAATGCTCATTTCACTCTTCAAGTCATCATCATTTGTTTCTAGACTTTGTTCCTCTTCATCAACATCATTTGCCTCAATAGGCTCTTCAATCACCTCATTTGATTCTTCATCCCCCAGATTCTCTTTTTTCTCCAACTCTTCTTCGACTTTGCTCTCCTCTTCCAATTCTTCAACTTGTTGAAAATTGTTCAAAGCACTTACAATTTGGCTTACTTGATGCTCCAAGGCTTTGAATCTTTGATCATTATTTTCCTCAATAGCCTTGAATCTTCTTTCATTAACTTCATCTTGAGTTTTGTTAGATTCAATCAACTTCTCAATCAATACTTCTAAAGATGATTTTTCTTCTTCGACTTGTTGAAAGTCTCCTCCCTCTTGGTTGTCACAATACCATTCTTGAATTGGTGGATAATTCCCATGAAAACTTCCTTCATAGTTATGTTGAAAATTTCCTTGGAAATCATCCACTCCCATGAAAGAAACATCTCCTACTTGATGCGTAGGCATCCTCCACTCTTCTTGCTCCATAGGACTAGTAATCGACACACCTTGCACATTTTGAGCACCCCCCAAACTTGAATTAGACAAGACTTGACCGTAAGCACCTTGATTCATCATCCTTATTTGTCTTGTCACTTCCAAAGTAACTTGGGTAATTATCTCGGAGGATTCATTTTGAAGAAAACTTGATTGAAGATCTTGACCTTCATCACTTCCTTGAGCACTTCTTCTATATAATTCAAGTAAGGCGTAGTTTTGAAATGGAGGAGAAGTGTTGGTGTTGGGATTTGGTGGAGAATAAGTGTATGCTTGATACGGATGAAATGTATTTGCATTGTAAGCTTGTTGCCATTCTCCATTTCTTCCTTGATTGTAGTATTGAGAGCTATCTTGATTCATTTGGAAGTTGTACCCATAGTTGCTCTCATTCATATAACCTCTTGATTGTTGAGGTGGAACCCTTGCAAATTGATCCCCAAAGACATTTGTGAATTGGTTCCAACCATCCATTTAAATGCTCTTCTCAAGGCTTACTACAATTCTTCTCAAACTTGCTATTTTTGGCTTTGATCCCCCTTTCTCTTCTCTCAAAGTAGTGTCAAGTACCTATCAAAATGAAAAAGAGAGATCAAAAATTTTCCAAAGCAAATAATGAAAAACAATAAAAATATCTCTAGTAATACCAATCAAAACACTCCTTCGTTAAACTACTAGCAACCGTTGCCTCCCCGGCAACGGCGCCATTTGATTAGCCATAATATAGTGGGCATGACCAATTAAAGAAATTATCGAACCACAGGGAGGAAGGTACTAGAGTTTAATCGATCTCGTATTTGTCATAGTATTATAGAGATGAACGAGAAGGGGAGATAATCAAGAAATGACAATAAAATAAAAGGATAGATGAATGGAAGATGGATGAATGAGCCAAGTAGATAGAGATGAGATTAACAATACTTAAAGTATGGAAAATCTAGGTATCATGCAATGAATTCATATGTGTCATGGGAAAAAGGCTAAGGGCCAACACTAAGATCACCTAAACTCCCTCTCGGAATGAATAGGATATAGAATGACATTCATTGGATTGGTTCTCACTCAAACAATTCCAACTAGGTACTAAGCTTGAAATGAGAGTCCCTTCACATAATCTATTGACTTCTCAATCTAATAAATGATATGTTCTATCAAAGGGTTCTAAACTATGAAGGACTTCTCAATCTCTTCACAATCTATAATGTACATGAAGTGTTTGATGAAATGATTCACTTAATTATCCTAAATATGCAATTGACTTCTCAATCTAATCACATGCTTAAACAATTAAACACACAAATCATCATAAACCTCAAGATCTAAAGCATCAATGATAGAAAATCAATTAACCCAATCAACATAATCATTCAATTGCAAAATACCAAAAATTATCCAACACAATTCATATTGCTAATCTCACAAGGGAGATTAGCCTCTCATATCCATAAGAAAATTAACATAGACATTAAATTCCTTACAAAACATGATAAACAATAGGTTTCAATACAAAGTGTAGATGAAAACTCCCTTGGATGTCTCCAATGGTGATCTTCTTCTTCCCATTGCAATTCACCTCTCTTCCTTGCTTCTCTAGCTACTTGGATGAAGGACTTGATGGTTGGATGAAGGTAGATCCAAAGGATGAAGAATGGATGAAGGTGAAGGTGAAGAATGGAGGAAATGGTGTGTGAGGTGTGTGTGGAAGGGGTGGAAATCGGATCTTTTTTTCACATATTGAAGTATTGGGTATTTATACCCCTTGGGAGGCTTCTAGAAGGATTCTGATGTATTTCTGATGCTGCAGCAACACGACTCGTGTGCTGCAACACGACCACAGGGTGGCCGTGTAGGCGTTTCTGATGTCAGAAAACGGCCAGGACTTACAGGGCCGTGTTGCGTAACACGGGTCGTGTTGCGTAACACGGGCTACGCAGTCTCACCGTTTCGCGCATAACTTCCACATCCGATCTCTGATTTGAGTAATTCTTGCGCTCATGTGATCCTCTTTTCTTTGGCTTTCTATCCATATAAAGATCTGATAAAAATTCCAATATTTGAGGGTGTAACAAGTCATGCAAAGTAGCACAACCGTACTGAGTAGGAACAGCTTGTGCGACGTCACCATTTTAATCATAACTTTCTCGTTTCGGCTCCAATTGAAGTATTTCTCATACCAAAATAATCCTCTTTTCTATGGCTTTCCAACCATGTATTACACTTCTAGTTTTGAGCTCCACAAGAGTACAGAAATATTACATAAGTTGGACGTGCGTTTTTTCAGCATTTTGCTTGATTTGACTCATTCTCCCTCGTTTCAACTCCGAATTGAGATCCGTTTTTTCCTACATCTTCCTTATCACGTCTAGGATCCATTTTTACCTAAAAATCATACGTTTAAGCTCATTCACACACATTTCAATAAAAACACAAAACACAACCAAATAACACATAAAATACGGATAAAATCATACGAAAACTCACATAAAAAGATACTAAAATCTAGGTGAAAATATCACTCATCACACATATATAAAAACTCTCTCGGACATTACATCAAACACTTGGTGAGCGCAATATAATCCATAATGCTTGATATACGAATGCTATATCAAAAAGTAAGATGTCGAAGCTTGTGCAAACTCATGCTCCTCTTGAGTGTATTTTTCAGCTCTGCTATATCAATCAATAGAAGCATTAGAGTATCTCAAATGATTTAGATTAGGAAATCTAGACCATGCATGATGCAAGCAACTTAATTAAGCAACTGGAAAATTACATACTATTCACTCATAAATTCTGCTATGCAATCATTACATTGTTTCATACAACTTATCAGCAGCTAGCTAGATAAAAGCATAATACCTTTAAGGTTTGAATAAGTAGAAGAAACAGAGGATAGAAAAAGAAACCTACCCAGTATTCCAATGAGTAGATCACGATTCTAAAACTCTAGATTATATGCTCATCACTCTTTTGTGTTTCATTTTCGTCAGAAGGCCATACATGAAAATAACAGCACCTGCCCTTCCACAGAATAAAAAATTGCAGTCCCCTTCTTCTTAGTTCAAAATCGAAACTTACTCGTCGAAATTTGTTTAAGCGTCTGAAGTTCATAGCTGCCTCAGGCCCAGTTGACTACAACACTAGTAGTACTGGACAGTGACTCAACACAAAAGGACAATAAACAAACAAAGATTACAAGTCATTCATACAACTCCAAAGAAATGCTTCATAACAAGGTAAACTAGCAAATAAGCTTCATATATGGTGACGAGTCATATGAAGAATATATCATGGAAGGTCAATCAACTTCAAGCAGAAGTGGTAAAGAAAATCATGACACATTATTTGTTAAAATGCCAGCATTTAGATCAGGTATTTTGACGAACACCTCGTGTGCACTTTCATTGCTTATGAAAATCAGAGTAAATTTGTAGAAAGAGCATACTTATATTGATAGATATCAGGTCATACCCGATATAATTACATTCGTTCTGTGCAATAATTTCTACCCAAATCTGCGCAAGACGATGACTTTACATCTGAAAAAAAATCTCAATTAAATATACGAACCAAACTATATTAAGTTTGAGACGATTATAACATAGAACACATATTAGCAATCTCACTAGAAACAACTTGTAATGAGAAAGAGAAATGAATCATAGCATAACTCAGGCTAAATGTGAATTGTAGATAAGCAACTGCCACACACCAAGCATCTATTATGTGCATCAAATTATTCAGAGATAGCTATATACCATAAGTCATGGAAGACACACGTCCGCTTGTAGTGGCGACGAAGGCTCTACTGTGTGTTCAGTAGGTGGAGGAGAAATATTAGATGGAGGCAGTGATTGAGAAGAAGAGAAATTAGTTCTTGTAATGGGTGAGATACGAAGGTTGGAGACAAAAAGAATGACACCATGTTTACACACTTCCCTTCCCTTCTATCAAATGGATATACTGTTTGAGACATATCCTGCAGCCGCATCACCTGCGCCACCTCGGTGATGCGCCACCTCCTCCATCCGTCTGCGGGCTAACCCCAAACCCTCCTTCTACTGACTCTGCCTGCTCTCCCTCAGCCCCGGCCCCTCCAAAATATCCTGCCTCCACATCCATCTGTGGGCTAACTCCTACTTCTGCCTTTGTCTGCTCTCCCTCCGCCCTGGTCCCATTTATCTCCTATAAAAATCCCGCAAATTGATGGCCGACATTAGGGCAGACTCAATCTGGTGAAAATTTTAAGAATTTGACGAGAAGTAATTGATTTGGGAAGGGAATTAGGGCAGACTCAAATTTGGGGGAAAGGTGTTCGTTGTGTTTTGTATTTGGGCAGAGAAACCCCTTTCTATCGATTTAACGGACACGTGAGCTTCTCTGTTAAATTTAGACGACAGTGGGATGAAAGTTTCAAAAAAAATTGTGCGAGACCATTATTGCTGAAAAAAAGATTTGGGATTGAAGTCAAGACTATTGGGACCAAACCAAAACGGGACCGTGACGGGTGGGATTGATTTCAAGGGTGCACTCATACGAGTATAATTTTTTATTTTATTTTGTACTCCTATATAAGTATGTTATTCTATTTTGTGTACGTATTTATTAATAATTGTATACTTTTTTCACACTAAATTTTTCATTAAAAAAATTAGCATCCATATGTGCATAATTTTTTATTCATTAGTGTATACATATTTTTTAATAATTGTATATTTTTTACACTCAATTTTTCATTAAAATACTAACATTGTATATATTTTTGTTCATAATTGTATTTTTTTTATATTTGTATACATTTTTTAAAGTGGGTGCACCCCGATACATGTAAGGTTTATAAATTTAAAATTGGGTGTAATGGATCATAGTTATTTTTTTTTAAAATAATAAAATTATTAGTTTATTTTATTTAATGGTGAAAATTAAATTAAAATTTAATATAACAATTAAATTCTCGAAATGCGCCCAAGTAATAGATGCACTCAAGTTGGACTCTAACATTAAATTCTAAAAGTAAAAATAACTTTAATGGAAGATTTTCATATCAAGACATTTAGTTTACGCCTCAAATAAGGTCTCAAAATAACTTCTTGTAGTAAAGTAGTACTTCCTCCATTTTGAAAAACTTTTCACCTTTACTAATTCCATGTTATTTAAGAAAAGTTTCACTTTTTGATCAATTTTATTGACTTTGGAGGGTATTGTACTATTTTTAGGTAATATAAAAGTATAAAGTAATGATATGTGTGTGAAAAACAAATTTGAAATTAAAGTAATTTTTGAGATTGTTAGATAAAATGATGTTTCATTTTTTGGGGGTGAAAGATTTTGTGGGACAAACAAATGTGAAAAATGAGAAAAATATTATAGAACGGAGGAGTAGTATATAATTAAAATACGTATGAGATTCAACGGAACATTGTATTTGCGTATAACTAATAAATTTGGTTTTAATTTTCCCGCAAGTACTGTTACATAGTTCGTATGATTATGATAAATCCTCTGTCGGCATGCACGTTTTCCTTCAAAAACTGTTCGACTAATCCATGTATCACTATCACTTTCATATAACAACTGTAAAATGATAACTAATTCAAAATAAATACTCTCCCCATCCTGGCAATATTGATACATTTTTTTGGGTACGGAGATTAAAGAATATAATAATTTAATGTAAATTTAGGAGATTAAGGAGTGTAATAATTTAATATAAAGTGAAGTGAGAGAAATAATATTTAATATGTAGTGGGTAGTTGTATTAGTGGTGAATGTGATGTGTGTATGGGCCCATGTAAATAAATAAATTATTTTGTGTGGGTTCCATGTTCTTAAAAAAATATGTCAATTTTTATAGGACTACTAAAAAAGAAAAGTGTGTCAATATATTAGTGGAACCAAACGAATAAGTAATTAATGGAGCAGATTAACATACCCAATAAAGTCTACTACTTGTAACAAACCTTGACCTTTTAACTTAATTCAATTCAGTGGCCAAAAAAGTCCGGATAAAGTAGTATTTGGTCTACCCTATGACAACTGGAATCTAGCTAATACATTTTCCAATGTTTCTTGCAATTACATACAAAAGCTTGATACATAGTACTCTACCTTGCTTAATGATGTATCCCATCATTAGGGACCCCACCACTCTTGCCTTGGGATTGGTGGAGGACTCTACCTTGCTTTGTAACACGACTACTCAACTTTACTATGTTTTCATTGGACGGGTGACTTGTAGAAAAATTAATCTAAATGCTTGCATTTGGAGTTTAAATTTTATCTTAGGGGTTTAGTTAGTTTTTTTTTTCTCTCTCTCCTTGTGTTACTCATCAAAATATCTAATTAAGTGTGTTAGTCCACTTGGCCACTAAATTTTTCACTAAGGTGAGTAATTCGGGTTCGATTCCCTTCGAAATGAATGGGAGAGTTGGAAGTTACAGGAGATTTAGGTGAATAATCTTAGAGTATGTGTATACTAACTTCTAACCACTAATAAACTAACTTTATCCGATAAAAAAAAAAACCTCATCCAAATATCCAATTGGTTAACCTGAAGATAATGTTCTCGTAACTAGAAGGCTATTTTATAAAAGTTGTGTTTTCAAAACATAACCTCGGATCATGAATTGAGACGCACAGATTATATTAATTAGTGAGAGATCCCATTTTATTCATATCAAAATTATATTTCAAAATTTGAAAATTTTGCACTACGAGAGAGTGTCATGTTAAAAATGGCTCATTGTGAAACCATAAAGTATGACACTTTACTATTAGAATGACAAAAAAAAAAAAAGTAACATCTTTGAATAAGAAAATTGGCTATATGATCGCTGCATTAATGAAACCTAACTAGGTAGGTAGTAAAATTAGGGCTTTTTTGATTGAGGAGATTGAGATTATGACTTCTTCATCCAATATATACACTATTATGTTTTTTTAGAACGTTTATTCAGACTTTTAGATGAGTTACAAGAATTAAACACGCAAATATAAAGATTCAGTACACGATACTTTTATGAGAACAAAAAATGAGTACAATTTATTATTTCATCCCACAAACAAGTTCACGCTTTGTTTTGACCGAGATTCAAAATATTCATTTTATTGACTTATATTCTATTGAATTTTTTGGATATTCAGTATTTTTTTTAGTAATAAATAGAGCGTAAAACATACTCTAGGTTTTATTATTATATGGAAGTAATCACAATTTAAATTGAAAGTAAGATGAGATGCTATTGTATTGGGTGTCATTTCATTTTATTATATAAGGTGAAAAGATGAGTTTGGGAGGAATAAGAAATAAATAAAAAAAATAGAAATACTTGAGTTTAAAATGGAGGAAGTAGATATTTTAATCCTCAAAAACATCAGTTCAAACTAGCATACATAATATCTAGGAACCAATTAAGCTTCAATCCAGAAAAAAAATAATAGATTCATCTAATTTAGGGTTTAGAAAGGAATGATATAGGTTACTCATATATAGCTCAAATTCAGTACTACATTATTACAAATCACAATACCAATAATCTTGACTCCATTGATAGACAGCAGATGAACAAGATCAAGAAAACCAAATTGAAGTTACATGAATTGTGGCACACATAATTAAGGTTTTAGGGTTTTTGGTATCTATAACATGGAAACAAATACCATGCCTAAGTTAACAACATTTAGTATGTGATTTGTATGAATGTCCAACAACACTCACACACATATCAAATGTCATTCAACTCAATTATTTCCATGTGTAAAAAAATCGAGTCGACCCATTAAGAAACTTCCCTACAGCTCCTCCCGGGCAGGTAATCAAAGTACAATATACACTGCCAAATGTACAACACTCAAAAGTATGGATCACAATAGGTTAACTAATTTCCATGGTACCTCATTTTATCATGAACTGCAGCCACCTCCTCCATGGTTGGTCCCTGTACAAACCCTTGATTATTGGAAGCAAAAATCAAAGAAGCCGTCATCATCTCCATGGTCATGTCATCACTACCCGAAGCAACGAAATCATCGCACAAGAACTCGAGCCCACCTTGCTCCACCTTGGGTGGATCTCCATAAGGTGATCCAACCAACGTATGATCAAAATGGGGGGCAGTAGTAAGCAGAGAAGTAGTACTAGTGTGATCAATCAATGGCATACTATGATTATATGATATTGGATGAAGGAGATGATCATCATACTGATCAATTAGTTTTATCTCATTAACATATTCTGCTTGATCAAACCTCCCTCCCAATTTAATCAACAAGCTTCTGATGGAAGCACAGTCGTTGAACCGGGGATCCTGGACTACGTCTGAGTAAGGCAAGACAGGCGGAGGAGGCGGAGGAAGAGGCTCGACAACAACATGATCAGAAGTGGTGTGTCTAACCCTACAAGCCCTTTGTTTATCTTTGCGATGTTTGCCCAACAGCTTCTTTTTCAACCTCGTGTTCCAGTAGTTCTTGATGTCGTTATCAGTTCTTCCAGGCAACTGAGCAGCAATTATAGACCATCTGCACATTTTCAATATTCTTGACCTAATTAACATCATCAACCACTACAATAAATACTGCTAGCTAGCTCATCATATTAATTAATTGATTATATTATATTAATTAGGTGAATTAAGTTAAATATTACCTGCTACCAATGCTTATATAGAGGCTACAAATGATGTTGTCTTCTTCCTCAGAGAAGCCTCCATGTTTGATGTTTGGGCGGAGATAGTTGAGCCATCTGAGACGGCAGCTCTTCCCACATCTCTTCATGCCTGATCATATGATTATAAGAGATGATTAGATTCTATTAAGTGATTAGTTAAATGTAATTTATAAAAACGGACAAACCTATCTTCTGAGGCAAGGCGATCCAGTTTCCTCCGGTGCCGTGTTGGTGGATGTACGACTTGAGCTTGGCGTCTTCTTCGGGAGACCATGGACCTTTCTTTACGTTTGCTTTGTCACAGCAAGGAGCTCTTCCCATCTCTCTTTCTCTCTACAACTCTATTTCTTTTGATGTTCTTACATATGAGAGAGAGAGAGAAAGAGAGATTAAAATAGGTGGAAAAGGATAGGGATGTTCTGTGAACAGACATATGATTCAAAAAAGGAGCATGGCAAAAATATTTTTTTATTACTCACTATGTAATTTGTTTATATTTAAATCAAACTACAATATCATAATTGAGTTGCAGGGATATTCTTCTTGCCTTCCTCCGGATAGAATCGTGATTCTATATATGGACATTTAGATCTGCAATATGCTCTCTGATCTTCATTTATTTTGAGGAGCCACTTTTTAATATTCATTCACTAAAACTAATATAAACTGGAACTTATACATTTTAATATGCGCCAATATAAAAAATACCCCCCTTTATTTATCTCCATTATTAATACCAATAATAATCGATTTATATATCAAATTTACCCAATTTACACTTTTTGGATTTTAATATACATACTATTCAACTTATAATACTCAATGTGTTATATGGGTGAATGTATCAATATAGATATCGGTAAGAGTGTCGGTATGGGTGTCAGTACGGATCCCGTGTATATTCCAATGTCAATATGGATTTCGTATTGGTTACCATTGTTGGATTGTATACTAAAAGTCTAACTTTTGGTATGAACAATATTTTAACAATGAATTTGAAATGAGAATAATAGAGAAAATTGCAAAACTGGTCCCGCCCGTCACGGTCCTATTTGGTTTTGGTCCCAAAAGTTTTGACTTTGGTCCCAAACCTTTTTTTTGGCAAAAGTAGTCCCACCGTCAACTGTCCCGTTAACTCCCGTTAGTAATATTGGTCCCACTGGATGTAATCTTAAATATTGGGACCAAAATTGCAAAATCTTGCAATTTTGGTCCCAAAGCACCTGTAATTTTTTTTTTTTGGCGGTAAAATGCAAAAAATTTTTGCGCCCAAATTAATACCTAACCCCACCCTATTCTATCCTTATAAATCAACTCAACCACAGCCCATCTACCATCACAAAACAAAATTACATAGAAGAAAGAAGATAAAAGAGAAGAAGAAGAGAAGAAGAGAAGGAGAAAAATATCATCTTCCTCCGAATCATCCGCACAAAAGAATAAGCAATACCTGGTTTGCTTTTGTGGAAAAGCCACCCGTACGTACGTTTCACAAAAGGCAAGGAGCTTTGGTAGATTGTTTCATACCTGTCCCGAGTCCTTGAACGGTACTGGTTGCGATTTCTTTCTTTGGACTGATCAGTATAATGTGGCTGGCCATGCTCAATTCCCTCTTATGCTTACTAGGATTGACAATTTGGTGTCTGAAAACTTGGAGTTAGCTACTACGCTAAAGGGCACAGCACAAAGAGTTGATGAAATGGCTAAACAAGTGAAGCGGTTGGAGGAAGATGTTCATCAGATTCGAATGCTGAAAAAATTTCTTATTATAGTTCTATTGGTGTCTTGGGCTCCTATCATTGCCCGAGGGTTATTCGCCAAGTAGAATATTATCCTATGATAATCATGTATGACCTTCTATTTTGTATTACGTATAAATGCTAGTATGGAAGGCTAATGTATGAAGCATAATGTGTTATGTAATGTATGAATGTATGAAGCCTAATGTTTTATGACATTCTACTGTCATGGTTCAACAAAATTATCCATCACAATACAATTTAACACCAATACAATCACATAAGATCATAAGCAACATAAAGCAAAAAACATGTGAATATAGTTCTGGACAATCAGTTATAACCAACATAGTTCTTACCAACATCCTAAATCATAGTCTGAATCAACATAAATCAACAAACAGGTAAACATAGTTCAACATTCATAAAAAATTCAATAAAGTAGCAACCAACTACTTCTTCCCCTGTTTCTTACTGTTTTGTGCAGCCTTTTTATTCAACTTAGATGTCTCCGTAAGAGTATTAATAGTCACAAACTTCTTACCCCATTTTTCTATGATTTTCATACCATCTTCCTTGCTACTTTGACCACCTACATTCACATTGCATCCAATGAATGTATTTGGACTGAGAAGTGTTGTGTGCGTGCCTGACTTACTAGTGCTTGCACCCCCAAATTGCACCTGACCTCCAATGAAATTATGTGGATGAAAAGCCATTGGTGGAGGAACCCTAAACTTTACTCCAGATGGACCTTGGCTACAAATGTCTTCTGCCATCTATTTTCAAAATTCACACATGTAAATAAGTAATAAAAATCAATAGGCTCAAACAAAATTATTATTTTTAATTAAATATGTACCCCAGTCACAGTCACTTCAATCTCAGTAGATTTTTTGGCAGTAGCCTTTGGTCTTGCACTACGAGCACTCAACTTCCTCTTTCCCTTAATTAAAAAAGAATAACACGAATATAAATATCTATATATGAACATAATCTACTTAAATAGAAATATTATCAGAGCTTGTCTTCCTCTTCTTGTTGTAGGTCTATCACTCGTAGCATGAGATTCAGTCTAAATAATAATACAAAAATAATTTTGCTCTATATGCTTGATAGGGAGAAACATGACACCCTATCTTCTTCGATGCTAAATGCTTAAAGCCTTTGCTAGTCTGCTTGGGATCAGCTCTGAAATGATCCTCAAATCTCTTCGCCAACCAAGCTGATTTTACATTATCAACAGTGTGCTGCCGAGCACATGAGTGATCTGGATTATATTCTCTAATTTGAAACCCTTCTTTATCAGCCATTTTCAATGCATTGTTTACACCTTGCATAGATTCTTCGAGCATCATTCTTTGAAAAGCACAATGATCTACCTGTCTTAATACTGTGGTGTGTCACAGCCTCCTTAAATAATATTTTCGTTGCGAAAATTTGCTCTATGTAGAAACTATGATTTCTCACTTGAGATTTCTTGAAAACCAAATCAAGATTCCTAGAGTTATCATCATCTGCTTCAGAATCATCCTCAACACTGTCAAAGTCTTCTTCATTGTCTAGGTACTCTTCTTCATTGGAAGAAGATGCACCTGCCTTATCAACGCAGCCTAAACCAGCCCACTCTACTTCATTGTCAATGTTTTCATCAAACATGATATCATTAAGAATGTCATCAACACTATCTTCCTTGTATGCGAATTCATCATCCTCTTCTGAATCATCATCATTAACATTTTTATCCATTGGATCCATTGGCACTATATCTCTTTTTCCACTCAAGTTTACCACTGGTTCTTCTTCAATTCTGTCTCCACCAATAACTTCCACCACATCTTTTTTTCTACTAATTTGTGCATCTTCATAGTACTCTGCCTCCCCCTCAATGTCAGTATCATTACCCATAAAATCTTCTGATCTTAAAGCATCAAGGAACATAGTACATATCCTATTCTTTGCAGCATTAAAACACCTATCAATATCAAATACAATATCAACTATGTCCATTTTTCCATCTTTTCTCATTCCAAAGTACTTTTTACTCCCAACATATCCTAACTATTCACATATACTGTCAAGATATCCTAAATTGACCTTGGAACAGTTGACAAAATCATATGCACTTATTGTCCCTCCAATATACTCAAAATCATCTATGGTATTCCCAATCATCATTCCACCATGATGCAACTTAATAGTATACAGATTCAAAGAATTACCTAAAACAAAACATACCTGTTAGTCACAATATATAGTACACTCCTCAAAAAGATTAATATAATTTAAAAAGTAAGAAGCATGTAGTTTCTTGTAAGCATAAAATTGATCCATAAGTATTAACCCTGTTTAAAATTTATCCTGCATGTATTTAAAATAAATAAATGAATAAGAAATATTAACCATGTTTCTATCACAATAACTTCCTACTCCAAAACCATGCATATAATATCAGTATATAAATTAAAATCCAAGGATAATCCTACTCAAAATCAAATTTGGCTGCTTTGGCATCAATTGGTTGCAGTTTCAAAATTACAGAGTACTCCAGATTGTGAGATTAGCTTAGTAAGAAAATAATTAAGGGATTAAATTAATTAACAAGTTGGATAAATCCCCCTTTCTTAACACTCCCCATTTGTGTCCTATGTTTGACCAGAATTCAATCATACTGTATTGATTCATCACCACCACCCCACATACAGAACGAGGAATTCAACCCTACTGTATTTTTTTTTGAAAATGGTGTGTGAGTATGTGCGAAGTAGAATAGAAGCTGAAAGATTGACTTACCATAATCTGGAGCCGGGAATCGAACAAGAGATCTTTTTCGCCACATTGTGCTATCGATACTGCAAATTGTTGAGACGAGCACGGGATTCGATGGGAAGAAATTGATTAGTGAAGGGAGGGAATTATAGCACACTCAATTTTGGGGATTATGGATTAGGGTTCATCTACAATTTGGGAAGAAATTGATTTGTCATGTTGAAACTCCGACGAAAACGTCGCGTTGTCTTGTCAATTGAAATTCCGATGGGAATGGCGAGATGAGAGAGGAATTCGATGGAGCGGCGCACGAGCTGTGTCTGAAATAAGGAGCGGCCTTCGACGTTAACAACAGCGCAGTGCGCGAAGCAATTTGGGAGGGGAAATTAGAGATTCAGTTTTGGGTCGTTTGGGGTATCACGTGATGTTTATAACCCTAATGGCCACGTGAGCCATTTCGTTAACATTTGACGGCCTTGGGGTTAATATTGCAAAAAAAAAAAGTAGGACTACTTTTGCCAAAGAAAAAAGGTTTGGGACCAAAGTCAAGACTTTTGGGACCAAAACCAAATGGGACCGTGACGGGCGGGACCATTTTTGCAATTTTCTCGAGAATCATATGATCAAATGTTTTACATATTACTCCCTCCGTCCCATAGAAGTTGACACACTTTTCTTTTTAGTTTGTCCCATTAAAGTTGACACATTTCCTTTTTAATACATGGGACCCACACAAAACCAATTACTTTATTCTCATGGGGCCTACATACCACATCTAATACAACTACCCACTACACATTAAATATTATTTCTCTCACTTCACTTTACTTCACTTTACATTAAATTATTATACTCCTTAATCTCCATGCCCAAAAAAAAATTGCGTCAACTTCTTCGGGACGGAGGGAGTATAATTTACTTATATGATTATTGCAAAAGTCCACTTACTTTATATTGTAGATCAGTATTTTCATAACCGGACCGGAGACTGAACCGGTAGATGTAACGATTCGAGGTTCAACCGGTCAGACCGGTTCAACTGGAAAATTGAATTTTACATATTTTCAATTATATTTTATAATATTACAATTCATTAAAAAAATTATAATAATCAAAAAAATTTTATAAAGAGAAAATTCAATTTATATAAAAATATAATTAGATAAAATATTTATAATTTATAATTCATATTTTATATACATTTTTATATATTCTCTTAATAGCATATTACATAATTTATACTCAAACCGCTATACATCTGGTGCACCATTCCAGGAATGTCACATAATTTACTTCAAAATTTAAATATTATATTTTAAAATAAATAAAACTAAAAGTGAAATAATATAAAAATATAAAATATAAAAAGACAAACAGAAAAATAAAAATAATCAAAAAACCGATTGGATCGGTTCAACCGATTTTTCCAATTTTCCTTGTTTTGGCCGGTTCAATCCGATTCAATTCAAAAAATAGTTTTATAGGGGTTTTGGACCGGTTTGGAGGCCGGTTCCCGATTGAACCGGTTCAACCGGCTGATCCAATTGGTTTTTAAAATCACTATTGTAGATAATATGTTGTGCGACAACACGCGGAAGATCATATTATCGGTTTCCTTATAAAGTATAAACTGATGCTCACAACCGAGATAGACGGGGACTCTCTATTGAGATGATTGTAGTGTGATTTGGTATTAGTTTGTCTTGACTATAAAATCACATTAATGCACTTTTGTGTGTATTGAGCAGGACCGCTTGAGATCGTTCAATTTATACTGACTATATGGGAAAACTTGATCTCAATTACTATGGATGTTCGTGTTCTTAATCCTTATACAATAATCTCGACACGTAAGCCAATATATATCTCTTTGATTCATCAATGGGTGAGATTTAAATATTAAATCAACAAACTCAGTGAGTTGGGAAATAATGTTGTCTCTATGGTGTGCTGTTGATTGTAGAAGAAATTCGTGTCCTATTAAATAGGCTGATGATGTACCCTTGATGAGCTCATAAAGATTATCATGTAAACCCTGCAGGTGGATTTATTTCGGCATAATAATAAGGTTGAGTGGTACTACTCTCGGATGAGATATTAATTAATGAAGTTGTCAGTAACTTAATTAATTAATGGGCATTGTATATCTTAAACATGGGGAGACTAACAGGCTCAGAATAAGAAGGAGCCCATAACGTAATTATGGGATTGGAGCGAAAGTGCAATAATAATATTTTAGTGGACTATATTATTATTATTGGACTTAAATATAAGTTTTGGGCTAAACTTGGATACTAAAGCCCAATGGAGGCCCGACTCTAATTTCTCCTCCTAGTCCCTGTTGTAGCCCATATATAAGACATCTCAGCTATCCGGATGCCCTAGATCTGTGCCTAAAATACGTTGAGAGTAAGGAAGGAAGCAGATTGAGAGGATCTTGAAGATCGTTGCCCACACAACGTCAAGATTGGACTTGGAAATACATCAGAAGATCAAGATGTCATTTTCAGCAACCTAATCGTCAACTTCCATGATTTTTCTGAATTCGTGTTGAACTCAAACTGAGTGTGTGATATAGCGTTAGAAAGCCATGGAAGAGAGGATCGTTTTGGCGCAAAGATCACTCAAATCGGAGATTGAATGAGAAAGTTATCCCAAAATCGTGAGGCTGCGCATGCTGCTGGCGATAATTTCTTTTCTTCAACATACCCTAGTGAAAGGTAATGCAAATCTTTATTCTTGCTTCCAATGATATAGTTTGTATGGAACCCTAACGGTTCACGTTAACCAAACGATCAAACGCTAACAACCATATTGGCAACGGGCAGCTGAAAGCAACTGGCAGTGGCGGCGGCAACTAGTGGGGAGGGGAAGGTAAGAGGGGTGGGGATTGGTTGGGTTGGGGTGGGGTGGAGGGTTCTATTTTAAATTAAGTGGAGATATTTTGGGCATTTTAGGGTGTATTTCGATGTAAATGATACAAAAGTTATTTAATGTTGGTATTGATTTTCATTAGGTCTATTTAAGACAAATTTACAGTACCTATTGGCACTTTTAATACTGACAAAAACTAATATACACCGGTCATATGATGGACAAAAAGTAATAAGTAGGGAGAATTTTTTTAACACAAATTTTAAAGTTGAAAATTAATGCCGACACTTTTGTTTTGAAATTATTAATTCTACCAAATATAGACTTTTTGGACACTATTACCCCTAACGTTAACCCTAAACCCCAAACCTTAAACCCTCACCCACCCACCTATTGCCACTGCTGCGCCATCGCCGAAACTGTTGCCAGAGTCACCATCACTGTCGGAATTATTGCTGGAGCCACCGCTGTCGGAACCGTCACCGGAGCTGCCTGGTGTGGGATGGGTAGGCTGGGTGGGGTGTGTAGGGTGTGTACCATCCCTGGTAGAATTGATAAAATATAATGAGGGGTAATAGAATCTAAAAATTACTCCCTCCGTCCTGTGTTAACGTTGACTTTTGCTTTTTGCATAGAGAATAAGAGATATAATATTTTAATGTGTAGTGAGGTGAAAGAAATAATATTTAATGTAAAGTGGGTAGTTGTATTAGTGTTGTGTGGTCCACACATGAAATAATTAATTGTTTTGTGTGGGTCTAACTTGATAAAAAAATAAATGTAAACCATAATGTGGAACAATTCAAAATGGAAAATGTAAACCTTAACGTGGGATGGAAGGAGTATCAATTAGTTAAAAAATATAATTAAGTTAAATGATCGTCGATATTAAATTTTCTCTCTTTATATCGGTTATTTTTCATAATGGGCACTAATAAGTAATATTTTAATAAATATGGAACATTAAACGTAAATTGTATTATATTATAGAATGAAGGGAGTAATATTGTTTATATTTTGCTAAATACTTATATATAAGTATATCAATACTTGTCAAACAATGTGAAATAAAAAGCCCAACAAAAAATTCACCAGTCACTTAACTCTTAGAACGTATGTATGTTTGTTAAAAGTTTATGGGTGAGTTTTGAAAATCATGGATAATAATTTATGGGTGAGACTCTTCTGCCCTCGGGGACATCGTGTCCTTTGCAATTTTCGTACCCTTTTGTAATTTAAAATTACTGTAGGTTTGGAATTAAGAAAAATTACTTTTTGACTTACTTTTGGGGTAATATGATATTTTTGAGTAATAAATAATAAAATATATTATGTGTGTTAAAAATGTAATGACAAATTTAAAATTAAAGTATGTTATATGTATATTAGTTAGTTTTTTTCCTTTTTTTTCCTTTTATGAAAGTGTAAAGTGGAATTTGGGACGGAGCGAAACGGAAATTTTGAAATTAAAGTTGGAACGAGAAGGAAAAGTATAATTGAAGAAAAAAAAATTATATAAGAAATGAGTGAGTAATTGAATAATAGAGTTCGTCAGGTATATAAAAGAATTGTTTTTAAAATTTAGTTGTGATTTTTGAAATCCAAAGCTTAGCCATAGTGCACGGTGGTGAATTAATCAATATATACACAAACACATTCTTGTTCATGTGTAAATTAGTTGTGATCCAAATTAAATGTGTTTTAGCTCCGCAATTTGAATTTATCTACCAACTAATACATAAAAATAATCTGTCTCGATACGAACATAGAGGAGAAGGTTGCACACCTAATAATTGGATAAACCCACGTACGAAACTTGAATTTGGGCCCTCAAAATCACACTTAAGGTTGTAAACGAAAATGGATATACCTATTTACAAAACTTGAATTTGGGCCTTCAAAATCACACTTTATTCTGTCAATTCCTTTATGGCAAACTTTCAGGGGACTAAAAAGGGCTTATAGTGCAGGTCTGAGAAGCACACTTGACAATAATTTAAACAATGAATAATACATGATATATATTTCTTCAATCCCACAAAATCTTTCATACTTTTATCATTTGTTTGTCTCATAAAATCTTCACACTCTACAAAAGGAAACATAACTTTATCCAACAATCTCGAAAGTTAATTTTAAATTTGTCACTCATTTTTCACACAAATACCATTACTCCCTCTGTCCGAATTCAAGGGTGGCATTTGCTTTTGGGTACGGAGATTAAGGAGTATTGTTATTTAATGTGTAGTGGGTAGTTGTATTAGTGGAGGTATGAGTCCAATTTTTTAGTTGTATTAGTGGGTGTGTGTGGATGAAAAAGGAAATGAAACCCTTGGGGCGGATGCCCAAAATGGAAAAATGATACCCTTGAAAGCGGATGGAGGGAGTACTTTATAATTTTTTTATTACCTAATAATACTACAATACTTTCTAAAGTCAATAAAGTTGGTCAAAAAGTACAACTTTTGTTAAACAACTTGAAATAATAAACGCGAAGCGTTTTATGGGACAAAGTATGCCAGTATGAGACAGAGGGAGTATTAAATTAATGGAATAGTAGATGGAATATGAGAGTGAAATAGGTGATGCTATTTGTTATTGTACAGGGTAAACTTTGGACTTTGATCATCTCTAAGACTAAACAAAATCTCTTCAGGAATATACAAACATACAACAAATAGAAAGGATTAAGGACATTGAAACAAGAGCATTTTGTGTACTTTAGCTTATTTTACTTATGCTCATCACATATGTGCACTAATCTTATAATCAATACTGTAAGAACAATTGCAGAGTGAACTAAACATGGAACGATAACTTCATTTATGTATTATTTGGCTCACATCTAATAGATGTATAGTAGCATGGTTGTTATTAGCTTTCATGTGAAGTTGTGAACCAAACATTTATTTCTAACATCATTGTCCAGTGGAAAATAATGTTCAAGAATGATCGCATCTATTCAAGTAAGAGATCGGATGGCTATTGAGTGCATATTAAAACTAACTGCTGCTTACCTCTTACTCTTGTAAGTAATACTTTCTATGGACAACTTTGTAAAGCTTTGTATGTATTGTTATGAAGCATGATAAAAAAAAACTTTTGGAATAGTCTGAAGAATATAATACTCCATACAATGTAAATCAGATAACATAAGAAGGCTGCTCATGATGAGCAGTGGTAGGGGATAGAAAATTGTTTTTGTTGAGGAATGGATACGCATGGTTTGATTAAGGTGGAGATTTGTTAGGAATTGTCATTAAACTTGCAACGGGCATAGCCTTGTAGCTAAAGGAGATGTGGTTGACATGGACGTATTGCATGGAGTTAACACACCAAGGATCAACCACTGGAGCTTTTACAAGTTGCATACACAGCAAATTGCTCATTTTTGGCATATGGATTGGTTGAGGAGTTACATAATATATTTCCCGACAAAGATATCAATTTACTTTTTACGTGTAGATTAAAAAATATTATTAATATATGTGTGATGAATAGTTGTATTAAAGCGAAATAGTGAACTATGTAAGGAGTTTTTTTATTAAAAATGGTAAATTCATACATTTGAATTAACCGCCCAAAATGGTAAAATATATACTTTTGAACTTGCCGAAGGTGTATATTAAATGTTAATTATAACTTTATTATAAGATTATAAGAGACATCAAATTATTGTTTAAGTAAGATTATTATATAAGTAGTAGGTAGTAAAAATATGATTTATTAAACTATGATAGATGATGCATTAAAATATGATTTTAGGGTGTTATAATATGATTAAATAAAGTAGAGTTGATATCCTGAGTACCCGAGTGCACTCGTGTATCTATATCATGTGTACAAATTTTTTTATTCAATAGTGTGTTTATATTTCTTAATATATAATTGTATATGTTATTTATATTAAGTTTTTCATTAAAAAAAGTAGCAGGAAATTCACTAACAATGTGTATACATTTTTATTCATCAATGTATATATTTCTATTCATAAGTGTATACATTTATAAAAATGGGTGTAGGATAAATAAAGTAGTATAACTTTTTGCAACAATCTTTAAAGTTGAGATTCTTTTTTGCAATTTCAGTAGGGATTAATTTGCAATATAAGTAAAATTCGTGATTTTTCTTGCAATATAATTTTAAAGTAGTTAATGTATGAGGAATAATTCACTATTTTTTTAAAGATGGTTATGATATGATTTATTAATCATGAGTCACTCTCTTGTAAGATGAACATATGTAAGACGTGTAAACCTATTATAAAATAATTATTATATAGGTAAAATATGCTTATTGGTACATGAAGTATGTCTGTATTGAATCATATTATAATACCTTAAAATCATACTTTATAAAAATATACTTTATCTATCAATAAACATACTTTATCGATTTTACCCTTCTCTTTTTTTCTCTCTCTAAAAACCCTTGCAGCCCCCCCTCTCCCTTCTCTTCCCCCTCCCTTCCCCACCCATCCCCACCGGAACCCACATTTCCCTTTCGAATGCCACTCGTCGGCGGTGATCTTTTTCCGTCGTCGGCGAGACCCAGACTTAACCCCACATTTTTTCCCTTGATCTTGGGCTCCTTTATCTGTTTTTGCCCTTCTGTCCGATCCTTCTTTTCTTTGTGGATTCGTTGTTCGAATCATGGATCTTGCTCTTTGTTGTGTGGATCGGCTCACCTTTAGGCATATTTTTTCTTCAAGTTGGAAGTGGTGGTGGTGGCGGTCTGGTGACGGTGGTAGTTGTGGATGGTGAGGCAACGGTGGCGTGATGGTGGTGTGAGGAAGAGAGGAGACCCGTTTCTATTTTTTTTTAATTTTCTATGCCTTTTCTTTTTCTTTTTCTTCTTATTCGGAGTCCCTCTAGATCTAGTCTTTCTTAGGTTGATTTTGCAACAGTTTGAACTAATCAGATTTGTAGTGATTCTTGATATTTTCTGTTGTCTCAGTCTCTCTAGTGGAGTTGTTTAGTCCCCCTTCGGGAGAGTGTAGTCCTCTTAATTGAGGTGGTGGAGTCCCGCGTGTGTCCCCTTTTAGTGGGATATTTTCTGTTCTCTCTAGAAATTGTAGGGTTCAATCGAGTCTGTTAGATGGTGCTATTGGCTAGTTAGCCTCGTCGTTGTATTTATATTTGAGTTAAAACTATCGTTTTAGGAAAAAAAAATACTTTATCTACTCTCTCCATCCTACCCAAAAAGTCCTTTTTTTCTTTTTGGGCGTCCCACCCAAAGAGTCCCATTTTATTTTTTACACACATGAGACTCACACACACCCACTAATACAATTAAAATATGGGGCCCACAGTCCCACTAATACAACTACCCACTACACACTAAATAATAATACTCCTTAATCTACGTGCAAAAAGCAAAAACTACCCTTTGAGTGGAATGGAGGGAGTATATAATAAGTACTCCCTCTGTCCACGTTAATTTTTACGTTTGCTTTTTGCGTATATTTCAATAGATACTATAATATTTTAATGTATAGTGATGTGAGAGAAATAATATTTAATATAAAATGAGTAATTGTATTTGTGTTGTGTGTGAGCCCTACATGAAATAATTAATTGTTTTGTGTGGGTTCAACTTAACAAAAAAGGAAGCGTAAATTTTAACTTGGGACAGCCCAATATAAAAAATGTTAACCTTAACGCAAGATGGAGGGAGTATATTTTAACATATTGATTAGTCATTTGTAGTCGGGATGACCAATTACAATAATTTATCGAGCCCAAAGAAGGAAGGTATTAGAGCTTAAGCGATATCATGTTTCTTGTAATTTTATAGAGATGATCATCAAAGGGTTGGTTGTTTAAACAAGTAATTTAAAAGTAATCAAAGCAAGTAACCAAGCAATGATCAAACAAATAAAATTGATAAATGAAGGGTGGTTTCCAAATTGAACAAAAGTGAGATTAACAACACAAAAAAGTGGTAATTCTAGGATTCATGAATTAAACTCATATGTGTCAAGGGTTGAAAACTAAGGACCAACATGAATTCCACCTAAACTTCCTGTCAGAATGGATAAGATGTAGATCCTTTACAAGGTCTCAAAATAGCTCTTAGGTTGGTTCTCAATCAAACAATTCCAACTAGGTACTAAGTTCAATTAGAGAGTCCAACTAGATCATGACCTCTCGATCTAACAAATCACATGTTCTATCAAGGGGTTCTAAATCCTAAAGGATTTCTCAATCTCTTTGCAATTTATAATGCACATGAGATGTTTGATGAAATGATTCACTTAATCATCCTAAGCATATAATTGTTTTCTCAATCTAATCACATATTTAGAACAACAAAATACACAAATCATCATAAACCTCAAGATCTCAAGCATCAATGATAGAAAATCTATTTACCCAATCAACACATGAATTTAAGTACATAAATTCCAAAATTATCCAACAACTTTCATGGTGTTAATCTCACAAGGGAGATTACCCTACCATATTCATAAGGAAATTAACATAGACAATTAAATTCTTACAAATCATGACAAAACTATTATAAGGTTTGGATGAAAACTCCCTTGAAATGCTTCAATGGTGATCTCCTTCCTTCCGTTTTCAATTCTCCTCTCTTCCTTGTTCCTTTTCTTCAATTAGATGAGAACTTTGATGGTTGGATGAAGATAGATGGAATGGATGGTGAATGGATGAAAGAAATGGTGAAAAATGAAAGGAATTGTGTGTGTGCAGATTCAAAACACGGAGAGAACTTGATCAAATGTTGAAATATTGGGTATTTATACCCCTTGGGAGCTTCTAGAAGAATTTGGAAAATTTTCTAATTTTTGCACCTACACGGCTCGTGTGCATGCACACGGCTCGAGTCGTGTTAGGGCTTTTGGTCAACTTTTGGCTCCTGACAGCGCATGGCTTGTGCGCTAAACACGGTCATAGGGTGGGCGTGTAGGTGTGTCTGATGCTGGCGCACAACCACTCTTACAGGGCCGTGTGCGGTACACGGGGCGTGTGCATGAACACGCCTCGTATACTGAACGCGAGCAGCCGTGTTTGTGATGCATTTTCTTTCTTCTTTTGTCTTGACTCCCGACTCTGTTTTCGCTCTGTTTTTACTTATTTTTCACACGTTTAAACTCATTCTCATACATTTCTATAGAAACACATAACACAACCAAATAGCACATAAAAATGGATAAAATACTATGAAAATAGATATAAAAATATACTAAAAACTAGGTGAAAATACCACTAATCACATATCTCCCGTCTCACAAAAAACTTTTTGATTAATTATGGAGGACATATACTTCTACGGTAACCACTTTTAAATTATATTTTATGAATTACTCATCATATTTAGTGAATAATACTTTAATTACCTTAAAATCATACTTTACCTATCCGAAAGCATAATTGATAGAATCATAGATCATTAAATTTATTTATCTTATAATCCATCTTATATACTTCCTCCGTCCCACACAACGCTTCCGGTTTACTGTACCACGTTGTTTAAGAAAGTTGTACTTTTTGACCAAATTTGTTGACTTTTGAGAGTATGATAGTATTTTTAGGTAATAAAATATAATAATGTAATAGTATGTATGTGAAAAAGGAGTGACAAATTTAAAAATAAAGTAACTTTTGAGGTTGTTGGATAACATGATTTTTTCTTTTTTGGGATGTGAAGGGTGGTGTGGGACGGAGGGAGTAAATACTATTTCATATATATATATATATATATATATATATATATATATATATATATATATATATATATATATATATATATATATATATATATATTGACACCGGGATTTTAGAGAAGTAGGAGGCAACACAAGCACACACTCGGATACAATTCCTCACCTATGGAATCCACCACAAGTTTGGAATAAACTCGTCGTCTTAAGGAATCCACCGAAAGACTAAGAGGTGCACTCACCACTCTAGGAATCCACCAAAAGAGTTTAGAGTAAGATACAAGAAGATAACATCTTCTAAACAAGCTTAAAAGCTCAAGATAAGTTTAATTTTCAAATTGGATGCTTAAGAGCATACATAGGATAGCCATTATATAGGCATGAATTGGAACAACCCTCCAAGTGAGTCAAAGAAAATAAATGAGAATTATACATTCTCAAAGCATTGAAAATACTAACTTGGACTCTAATAAATATAAAACATAATGAAATATAGATAAATACTAAGAATATGTAGATAGGAAGGTCCATAGTGAGTAGACGAACCATCAAAAACCAGCAAAGTCGAAGTTGGTCCAGCAACTTTCGTAATCTGAACAGTCTGCCACACTTCAGTCAAATGGCCTTAACTTTCTGTAGGAATATTATTTTTGAGATCCGTAAATTTTGTAGAAACCTAGACTTCAAGAGCTTTCCAATGGTATATGGCATGAATCATAACTCTTTTCCAATCAAAACAGATAAATTCGTGAAGTTGACTGACTGTTGGTGATCTCCATGTTGAGTTGGTATTGCATTGTTGGACCATTTTGTTCAAAGGTGCTGAGTTTAAGGTCTTTATTGATGGGTAGCTTTTCAATACTGCAGGCTTCAAATCTTCACCAAAAATTCCCATGTCATTCTCCCCTGGTTGGAAAAGATTCGTCCTCGAATCTGAACCTTCTTCATCATCAACATATGGTGAAGGATTAGCAACATTGAAAGTAGCTAAGACACTAAGAACTCCACCATTAATCACCTTTTGACCATCCAAAACCTTGCACAACATTATTGCAACAATTAAGATAGTAATTAGGATGACCTGACCAAGAAAGGATTGTTGGAAAAACTTCAAAAACTTCCGTTGCATGATCTTGGCAGATCTTCGAGTGCTTCTGCCACCTTCCAGAAGAATAGACATAACTTCTTGTATAAAATTCCAAATGACTCTCCGTTTATTGCATTTGAAACTAGGCTGAAAGAGCTTTCTATCTATATACTGCTCACTTTCTGAATCCTTACCAATCAGTACCCGAATTATTTTGAAGTTACCCCATATGCACTGCATCATCCGCTTCCACAACACACAAACTTGCTTCTGAATTTCCTTCATATGTCGATTCTTATCAGCATTCATCTTGAATCTTATATTTTGCTTGTCAATCTCTCTGCAAACCTTCTCATGCAATTCCTTGAAGTAAACATCATGAGTTGCATCCATTATTTTGATGCAATGAATGAAATGTGACATCGTTGATAACCGATCAACATCCACCATCACCGAATCCTTGTTCATTTGGGTGCGAGGCAACCCAATAACAAAGTCCATACTTACATCTTCCCATGGACATAACGGTTCCGAAAAAGGAGTGTACAGACCTGAATTTTGCCCATGACAAGTACTCTTGCATCTTTCAACACACTTCTTCTTGACATCTCTTCCAAAATATCCAGCAAGCTGACCTCCACTATTTGCTTTATCAATAATTGTTAGCTTTAAAGAACAATCAAGAACACATAGCAAGTTACCTTTGAAGAGATAACCATCATGAATCAAGAAAAGCTTGAATGAAGCTTTTAAAAATTCCTCCCACATTCTGCCAAAGTATGAATCATTATTGTAGGGATCTTTCATCACCTCAAACCCGACCACATTCACTTGCAAAGTAGTCAACAAAGAGTGCCGTCGACTAAGAACATCCGCCACTTGATTTAGCACACCAGATTTGTGCTTGATCACAAGGTTGAATGCTTTTAATAACTCAATCCATTTACTATGCCATGGATTCAACTTCTGCTTGGAATTCAAGTATTTCAAAGCTTCATGATCTTCTTGGCTAAGAACTCCTCTGAACCCCACATTTGAAACATATCGATCCACGTCGAACACCTTTCCAAAACTTTTCCTTAGCAAGCCTTTATCCACAAGCTCTTGCTCTTGCCTTTGCAACTCATCATGATGCTTCGGATTCATTCGATAAGCGGCTGCCCTATTCGGTATAGAAGCATCAATGCAATTTTGAATGTTCTTCATTGGAGGAAGGCCTATTGGAATCTGTTCAGGTTCCACATCATGAAACTCCTGCAAAAAAGTTTGAACTTGGAATAGTATGGCATCCACTTCATTCTCCTCTAAAGCCATCGATTCAGACTCCATTGATTCATATAAAGGATTTTCATGAATTTGTGAATAAGAGATCATCACTTTTGATGGTTCAAGAATACTCTGCATCTTTGAATCCCCAAAAATCATTTTCTCATCAACATAATCACGAAGCCATAACAACTCGTGAGAATGATCTTTCGATTTCAACTTCTCCACCGTAGTAATAACAACATCTTCACAACTTCCCTCTTCAACAGTAATATCACGTACCTCGTCATTTGACATGAAACTTGTTTGAAAGATATTGTTGTGAAGCCATGGATCATCCTCCACATAGGTGGCATCGAGGCTACGCCGTAACACCAAATCTTCACCATGATCCTCGTAATCAACATCTTCATCATACTCATCATAAATTGGTGTTGATTCATCATGCTCCTCTTCTTCATACTCATCTTCACTTTTGTCATAAACTAGCTTCACCTCTTCTTGCTCTTTCTCAACAGGAGTAATGATCCTCCGATTTGGACAATCGACAGCAATGTGTCCAAACCCCTTGCACTTGAAAGAAATTTTTTGATTAGTTGCAGCACTTGGTTTCAAAATTTTAGCACTACCTTCTTTACTTGCAGCAACTTTTTGTCTTGTATCCTTTGTAGTTGGACTGTTCTTTGAAGTATAAGAATTCCCCCGATTAGAAGCTCCACTTCTCAACGAGAAACGTCCACCGGAACGACTTGATTCTTTTTGTTTGGAGTTGTGAGGAAAAGAATCTCGTAGATAATAATCCGGTAAAAATTTCCCCCTTAACTCCTTCTTCATTTTGTCCCACGTTCTAATCTTCCATTTGCCATAACGAGCACGCTGCTTCTTAAGGTGCTCCCACCATAAGGACGCATGTTTCTTCAATTTGATAGCCACAAGTTTCACCTTGTATTCTTCTTGAATATCTTCGAACTCAAAGACTCTCTCAATAGAATTGAGCCAATCAATGAATTCGTCGGGATCATCTCTTCCTTCAAAGTCTGGAACATCAATATTGAAAACAAAAGATTTCCTACGAACACTGCTCCTTCGAACCCGTACACTTCGAGATGTATTGCCACTTGAATCGTTACTTCTATCACCATGAAATGGATTGAAATCCAAATCATAACTTGCAGAACCACCATCTGAACCATGACACTCAACATCACGTTCAAGATGTTCGCCACGCGCAAGGCGTTGCTTGAGTTGTTGCACTTGTCTCCTTAAATCTTCTAACTCAATATCATGAGTTGCCATTGCTAACCTAAGCTCTGATAACCACTTTGACACCGGGATTTTAGAGAAGTAGGAGGCAACACAAGCACACACTCGGATACAATTCCTCACCTATGGAATCCACCACAAGTTTGGAATAAACTCGTCGTCTTAAGGAATCCACCGAAAGACTAAGAGGTGCACTCACCACTCTAGGAATCCACCAAAAGAGTTTAGAGTAAGATACAAGAAGATAACATCTTCTAAACAAGCTTAAAAGCTCAAGATAAGTTTAATTTTCAAATTGGATGCTTAAGAGCATACATAGGATAGCCATTATATAGGCATGAATTGGAACAACCCTCCAAGTGAGTCAAAGAAAATAAATGAGAATTATACATTCTCAAAGCATTGAAAATACTAACTTGGACTCTAATAAATATAAAACATAATGAAATATAGATAAATACTAAGAATATGTAGATAGGAAGGTCCATAGTGAGTAGACGAACCATCAAAAACCAGCAAAGTCGAAGTTGGTCCAGCAACTTTCGTAATCTGAACAGTCTGCCACACTTCAGTCAAATGGCCTTAACTTTCTGTAAGAATATTATTTTTGAGATCCGTAAATTTTGTAGAAACCTAGACTTCAAGAGCTTTCCAATGGTATATGGCATGAATCATAACTCTTTTCCAATCAAAACAGATAAATTCGTGAAGTTGACTGACTGTTGGTGATCTCCATGTTGAGTTGGTATTGCATTGTTGGACCATTTTGTTCAAAGGTGCTGAGTTTAAGGTCTTTATTGATGGGTAGCTTTTCAATACTGCAGGCTTCAAATCTTCACCAAAAATTCCCATGTCATATATATATATATATATATATATATATATATATACTCCATCTGTCCCACAAATATTGTTATATTTTATTAAATAGGGTATGTTTTACAACTATTATTACATTTTCTTTTTTTTATATGTGTGACCCACACAAAACAATTAAGGGACATAATTTTTAATGACCACTATGCATTGAGTTACATTTTTTTTACCACCTACATAAAAAAAAATTTCTAGTCATTATTAAGGGTTATTCCCAATTCCCCATAACTGTCAGGAGAAAGGACAAAAATCATAGGACCATCAATATGTTTTTGTTGACCGTATTAAATGGTGGTGGGTGGGATCGCATTAAAAATTATAGGAAAATCTCAAAAAATTGATTCTTCTATTCGGCCAATAATTCCTTCTATTCTCCCTATATGCCTTGGCCTATTCAGCCTATATTTTTTCAGAAAAAAATAGAAAAAAATTTCATACGGATAAAATTTTTCTTTGGCCTAAATGTCTTCTATTCGGCCCAAATGGTTTGTTCTATTCGGCCTATATTTTTTTTTCTAGAAAAAATTAGAAAATTTTTTTATACGGATAAAACTTTTCTTCTATTCAGCCTACATGTCTTCTATTCGACCAAAAAGGTTTGTTTTATTCGGTTTATATTTTTTTTCAGAAAAAATTAGAAAATAATTTTATACCGATAAAAATTTTCTTCTATTCGACCCAAATGGTTGTTCTATTAGAGCCAAATAGTTTATTCTATTCGGCCTATATTGTTTTCTAGAAAAAATTAGAATCTTTTTATACGAATAAAATTTTTCTTCAATTCGGCTTAAATGTCTTTTATTCGACTCAAATGATTGTTCTATTCGGCCTATATTTTTTTCCAGAAAAAATTAGAAATTTTTTTTATACGGATAAATTTTTCTTCTATTCGGCTTACATGTTCTATTCGGCCCAAATATTTGTTCTATTCGACCCAAATGGTTTGTTCTATTCGTCCTATATTTTTTTTCTAGAAAAAATTTTCTTACGGATAAAAATTTTCTTTTATTCGGCCTACATGTCTTCTATTCGGCCCAAAAGGTTGTTCTATTTGATCTAAATGATTTGTTCTATTCTGTCTATATTTTTTTTCCAGAAAAAATTAGAAAAAATTTCCATACAGATAAAATTTATCTTCTATTCGACCCAAATAGTTTGTTCAATTTGGCCTATATTTTTTTTCCAGAAAATTTGAAAAAATTTTCATACAGATAAAAATTTTCTTCTATTCAGCCTACATGTCTTCTATTCAGCCCAAATGGTTGTTTTACTTGGCCTATATGTTTTTTCCCAAAAAAATAGTAAATTGCATCTTTTTGCATTTTAATAAATAAATACATTCATGAGACATGTAAAAGCGACAAATTAATGCATTCAGTAGACTGTAAAATAAATTATTGTACTTTGATACTTTTTTGACAAAAAGAGAGGCATTAGATTCCTCAACATGTGATTAGTGAGTCCCTTTCAAAGGTATTTTGGTCACTTCCAATAAAAATGACTAGAATAAATTATTTTTAAGATAGGTGACCAAAATAAATTACTTTTAAGTAAAGGTGGCTATTTTGTGTCATTTCCACAACATTTAATATATGTTTATGGGGCCACATATGATATTAATACAACTACCACTATATATTACAATATTATAATTTTAAATTCATTACACAATAAAATATTATATTATTCAATCTCCGCATAAACAGTAAATGTAATAACGTCTATGGGAGAGAGATAAAAATATATAATTTTTATCTTATTTCATTAATTTTTGCATATATTTATCTCTTTTAAAAACCGTGCATCTCTAACAATAAAATGTACTTTATTCACCCCGCACAGATAACATCATTTTACTATATTGGGCGTCCCATCCAAATTGTAATATTTTCCCCTTTTAGCAAAAATAGCCCACCAATGGTCCACCACTATCCATCACATCTCTCTAATACACCTACCCACTTTACAAAAATAGTAATACTCCTTAATCTACGTCTAAAAAGTAAAAGCATCTCTTTACCCTGGATGGAGGGAGTAATAACACTTAATAGATACTTATGGGACAGACAGAGAAAAATATACTCCCTCCGTCCGCTCGAAAGAGTGTCTTTTATTTTTGTGCACGTTGATTAAGGAGTATTATTATTTAATGTGTGGTGGGTAGTTGTATTAGTGGGAGTGTGGATCCCATATTTTAGTTGTATTAGTTGGTGTATGTGTGGGTCCATAAGTATAAAAAAGAAAATTACCCTCTTTGGAGCAGACGACTAAAATGGAAAAAAGACCCTCTTCGAGCGGACGGAGGAAGTAATTTTATCTTATTTCAATTCATTATTATTTTGCTTCTCTTTGGAAAAGGGTTTCATGGTACTTTGATGCAAATTACTTAAGTACGAAGTACATTGTTGGGAAGCAAGGAGTATGATCATTTATGTGGCAAATCATGGCATTAAAGACAAAACAAATGTAAGAGAAGTTAATATTGGTACATATCACATCCCTTTCTTTCACGTGTTGAAGAACCTTATCTCACCTTCTCAGAACAGAACAGAACAAAACCGAACCCCATTCTTCCCCTGAAATGTACAAGAGTAGACGGCAAGAATTGTGCCAGAAAAGAAGCTGGCCTTCGCCTCCGCCGCAGTGATACCATTCCTGTAGATCCGGCTCTTGGTGCAATTCTTCTTCTCTTCTATCAATATTTTTTATTTTATCTTCTAAGCACTTCTTATTTTATTTTTATTCAATATAATCAGATATCTGCCCTATATATTTTAGGGACAGTGGTCAAAATGCCCTATTTGAATTTAGGGACATCAATTTTGCCCTACCTTTAATAAACTATCTATTTTGCCTAATTTTTAGTGACAATTCCTGAACTACCCCAATGACACATGATCAAATTAGTTGCAGATTACATTAAAGTGGGGATAGAATTTTTGACCACTTATAAAATTTTCAACAGGTTTTACCACTCTGTCTCATTCTTCCTGCTGCGGACACCCCATCTTTCCTACCCGGTGGACACATAAAAAAATATTGTATTCAATTGTGACAATAATATATTTGTATATATCGTGTGATTAGGATTTAAAAAATATTAAATTGTGAATGAGTTTTCTTTCTTTTATATTTTTAAACATGCGGACATGATTGTACTTAAGATAATGTAATTTTTTTTAATATATATATATATTATGATAGGAATTTAAAAAAATAAATTGTGAACGAGTTTTCTCTTTCTTTTTTTTAAACATTTTTAAACATAGCGGACATGATCTCATTAAAAAATAATTTAATTTTTTTAACATGACATTTGGGGGCGGATGGCGGAGATGAAATTATCGGGGGACATGTAAGCATGTAGAATTTTTTGTATTTAATTGTTGTGATAATTAATTGTGAATGAATTTCTTTTTCTTTTTTTACGCGGACACACAAGATTTTTTTGCGGACATCCATGATTTTCTTTTCATATATATATAAAAAGATCATAAATAAGATTATTTTCATAATAAATTGTGAATGAGTTTTATTTTTTATTTTTATTTTTACAGTGGACACGTGAGATTATTCTGTGGATATGCATGATTTTCTTTTCACACACACACACACACACACACACATATATATATATAGTATTGTCGAAATCTGACCGGACCGGCCAGTTCAATTGGGAACCGGTGCCTGATCCAATCCGAAAGCCCCCCAAGAACCGTTTATTGAGTCAAACCGGGAGAAATCGGTTAAAACTGGAATAATTGGTTCTGACCGCCCAACTGAAAATCGTCAGTTTTGGGTTATTTCAGCTCATGGTGGTGCTGTACTTGACTGGCGGCAGATCTAAATGACGGACGGTGGGCGGCAAATCTAAATGGCGGACGACGGGCGCCAGAACTGCAAGTCAGATGGCGGCAGATATAGATCTAAACAACGATGATGGAGTACTTAAGGGGAGCCGATCTTTCACGAACTCATAAAGAGACCTTCGTTTTCTAAGTCGCCATTGACGAAGAGATCTGTCGATTGGGAAGTAATCTCGGTGAGTGAGGATGACATTCTGTCAATGGTGAAGCGGTGTTGTTGACAAGGTTGGGTCATTTAGGGTTTTTTTATATTTCAGGCCCAATTTTAATAACTAATTAAAGCATATATGGTAAATTAATAAAACATTATTAAAATATGTGATTTTTGTTTTTTTGTTTGAACCGTCGGTCCGTCTGTGAACCATTGGAGCCACCAATTTGATCTCCGATCCGATTATAAAAATATTGTGTATATATATATATGAAAAATCTTAAATAAGATTCTTTTCATAATAAATTGTGAATGAGTTTTTTCCAGTGGACACGTGAGATTTTTCTGCAGACATGCATGCGGACACGTGAAATTTTGCGGACATGCATGTTTTTCTTTTCATATATATATGTGTGTGTATATGTAAGATCTTAAATAAGATTCTTTTCATAATAAATTGTGAATGAGTTTTTTTTCCAGCGAACACGTGAGATTTTTCTGCAGACATGCATGATAAATTGTGAAAAGATCTTAAATAAGATAATATATATTAGATCTTAAATAAGATTTTTTCATAATAATTGTAAATAATTTTTTTTAGCGGACACGTGAGATTTTTCTACATGCATGATTTTCTTTATATATATATATATATATATATATATATATATATATATATATATATATATATATATATATATATATATATATATATTCCATCCGTCCCAGCTTAAGAGGGCAATTTTTTCATTTTGATCGTCCCACCCAAAGAGTCCCATTTTTTTTTACACACATGGGTCCCACACCCCCCTCTAATACAATTAAAATATGGGACTCACACTCCCATTAATACAACTACCTACTACACATTAAGTAATAATACTTCTTAATCTGCGTGCAAAAAAGCAAATGACCCTGTTACGCCGGGACGGAGGGATTATATATATATATATATATATAATAAGATATTTTTCATAATAAATTGTGAATGATTTTTTTTTACAGTGGACATGTGAGATTTTTTTTGGACATGCATGATTTTCTCTATATATATATATTTAAGATCACATATATAAGATCTTAAATAAGATTATTTTCTTAATAAATTGTGAATGAGTTATTTTTCAACGGACACATGAGACTTTTCTGCGGACATGCATGATTTTTCTCAGACATGCATGCTTTTCTTTCTTTATATATATATATATATACATATTTCCTATGATAACATTTTAAATAGTTGCGTCCGCTTATAAATTTTATTTTGGCCATTGCCAGAATACACCACCGTGAAAGATGGACCTGGCCATATGTTTCGATTTAAGGCCATCGTTTCTATTCAGAATCAACTATTACAGATGCCAGAGGACTGCATGTCCGTTAATTAAGGAGGCCCAAAACAGCGCCGCTAGTATCACTTTCCAACACTTTAGTGCTCCTCCGCCGCTCGCCAGAAGTAATTTGCCTCACTCAGCTCCGACGTACAGCAGTGATACCATTCCTATAGCTGTTACAAACACTCAACGTCCGGCTGTTGCTATTTACACTACAAAAATATTTCTCGTTTGTGACGGTCTTAGGACAGCTTGACGGGTGTTGTGACGGTGTTAGTGACAGCTTTGTGGCAGTCACAATGTTGGTCTTTACTATTTTTTTTGTGACAAAAGGCTATCACAATTGTGACGATTTTAGTGACGAATAAAGTTTGTGACGGCCATTGTGACGGTCTTTTATAGACGGACTTCTGTGATGGATTCTGGCTGTCACAAATTAGTGACGGCTTAATATTTGTCACTAAAGCCCTCACAATTTAAAAAAAAATTGATTAAGTCATCATAATTGTGATGGCTATATAGCCGTCGCAATAACCGTCACTAAATTTTTGACAAATCTACAAAAAACTATTTTGAACCCTAGCCAACTGGGTGATCGAATCGTGCTCTTGCCACCTGGCCCAAGCGCTTACTCTTTTTCGAAAAATGAGCTATTACTCTTCAAAATAAAAAAAAATTATATTTCAAAGAATAATTTTTTATATAGTAAAAAATTATTTTACAAAAATAAGATTCATATATAAACCCAATTCACAGACCCACTCTAAAAAATAATAAATTAATAGTCATAAATAAAAATAACTGTATATAATTTAAAATTAATATTGGTTTATTTTTTAAATATCCAAATTATCTACTTATTATATAAACATTATGTTTATAAGTTCTATATTTTATAAAAGATACATTAACGTTTTAATCAATATTCTTAAATTAATATATTTTTATTTAAATATAATCTCAACTTAAAGGTAATGGAGATGCATGCTCTTTCAAACAAAATTAAATACTATACAAATTCATTTAAACAAAATTTAAGATAGAAAATGTTAAAAGGAGATGAGGACATATACTCTTCAATTTGTGATAATTAAGGAGATGATAACACATACTTCTCATATTGTAAAAATATACTATATTTTGATACATACACAGATGACTAAAACTATATATGAAAATTACTACTCCCTCCGTCTCAATAATTGAGAGCAAAATATTCGCAATTATTGAGACGAAGATATTACAATATCATTTACACTCATAAATTTAATTTAAAAAAAATCAAATTGCTAAAGTGGGTTGAACTTTAAAGGGTTTCATGGTAATCTGATGTAAATTACTAAGGCACGAAAAAGGAAAGGATTATCTCATTTATGTGGCAAATCATGGCATTAAACACTATATAAATCCAAGAGAAGTCGAAGTTGATATTAGTACCCTTCCCTTCTTTTATGGGTTGAACCTACCTCCTCACAAACTCCAATCCCTACCAATGTACAAGAGTGGATTGCAGGAATTGTGTCAGAAAAAGGGTTGGCCATTGCCAGAATACACCACCATGAAAGATGGACTCGGCCAGATGTTCTGATTTAAGGCCACCGTTTCTATACAGAATCAGCTATTCCAGATGCCGGAGGACTACAGGTCCGTTAATTAAGGAGGCCCAAAATAGCGCCGCTAGTATCGCTTTCCAACACTTCAATACTCCTCCGCCGCTCACTGAAAGTAATTTTCCTCTCTTAGCTCCGACGTGCAGCAGTGATACCATTCTTATAGCGGTTCTAAATGCTCAACATCCAGCCATTACCATTTACACTATAAAAATATTGCTCGTTTGTGACGGCCTTATTGACCCGCTTGATGGGATTTGTGACGGTGTTAGTGACGACTTTGTGGCAGTTACAATGTTGGTCTTAACTAATTTTTTGTGACGAAAAGCCATCACAATTATGACAGCTTTTGTGACGAATAACGTTTGTGATGGCTTTTGTGACTGATAGGTGTTTTCTCAACATACAATTTTAATCTCCAAGTATGAAGGATATCAATTGTAGTCTCGAGAGGTGACCAAGTTAAATATCGAATCCATGGGACGGATAAATATTACTTTAGTTATTTTCTAGCAATTATGACTATGTTGAGAATTGTAATTGTTTGTTTGTAAACTAAGTAACAATTAAAATAGAAAATAAATAACAAGAATAAGAAAATAGTAGTTGTGATCAAATAAGATTATAGGTAGTTCGTTAGACCATCCAGTTTCATTCGTTAATTCATACTTTCGTGTGTCGATGTCCGACTCTGCCTTGTGATTTATGGACGCATCGCTAGACCATGCAAATCTATTCTATAGACACAAATTGATAAGCTTTTGACACATGTGAGTATCCTCAGAGCAAGACGTATACTTTACCTCCCTTTCTAGGTACTATCATAATCAATTATTTCTCGTGCACTTAGTACTCTAACCCGATTTGATCTCCCTTTTTAGGTACTATAAAGTTATACTCTTAATCCTACTTGTTAACCCGAATTCAATTCAATTAACAAACATTCATATAAGACGGTTTTAATAAAACCTCGGAATCCCTTCACTTAGAATTATAACAATAAATCATACTCATTAGTGAACGCACTCAATCAATAACCATGTTATGTATTCAGACTCTACACAACGATTATTGATGTACAAAACAACTATGAGTATGGATTAAAAACGCACAATCTTATATAAACTAAACCACAAGTAGTGTTGTACGGAGTATACACACGAAATACAAATCAACTCATGAAACCTTCATAACCCTAGAACTACCGAAGTGGCTCTAGCCCATTATTGATCTAGGAACAATCATGGTTAGATGGACCAATCTTACTTGAATCTCCAGCTAAACTCTCTTGTATTATGTTTTGTGTATATTGTGTTTTTGTGTCTGGTGACTGGTGATCGTGTGATCGTGATGATGATGATGATGATGTCTTTCTTGACTGCATGAGCCTCTTTTTATACTTGTAATCACGTCTCTAGGGCTTGGAATGGGATTTTCAAGTGATCCCATACATTTTGGCCTCGAAAAATCCAGATAAGGTAAGTTTCCGCACGATGGTTCGACCTCAAAAAACAGGTCAAACCACTGGCCGCAGGTCGAACCATAGGTCGAACCCACCTACTGGAAGTATTGTGTACTTGGTTTGACTTCTTGTACAGGTCGAACCCCTCCGTCTTGGTCGAACCATGCTACTGGATAATTTTTACTCCCGATTCGACCAACCGTCAAGTCAAACCCCCAGCGTCGTGGTCGAATCCACTTTCTCGCAAATTGGTTCGACCATGGTTTGACCTGATAGACAGGTCGAAACCCTCGAGTAGTGGTCGAACCCATCTCCTGCCACTTTGTAATGCTGGTTTGACCTGCTAGAGAGGTCGAACCCTCCTCCAACAGGTCGAACCCACCTCTCTCCTTGGCGGTTCGCGTGGTCTCGACTTCGTCTCTTTGATTCTTAGCACTTCCACTCTGATTTTGCTATGAAAACTACTTAAATAGCTCCACTAACACCTGATTCATGCTAATTCATAATATATATAGGTTTTCCACCTATTTCCACCTCAAAACTCTCCAAAACTAGCACAAAACATGATGCCAAACTTGTGAATTTACACACTCATCAGTGACGAATAACGTATGTGACGGCCATTGTGACGGCCATTTGTGATAACTCTTTGAGTTTCACATGGTGATGTCCAACTAAGGCTAGATCTTTGAAATCTACTAAAGAAAATTGGACACAAATAGTTATCAGCTGCTTTATTGATTATGAAAAGATAAAAGTTTATGATCCGATTAATCAGATCATATTTGAGACAGGTAATAATGTATTCTTTGAGGATGTTGAGTTTTAGGGGAAGAGTGATATTATAGACATTGTCCTTAAGGGGAAGTCGATTTATCCCCCTACTTATGCTTTTAAGAATCTGTAAATACAGTTATTGTTAGGACATTGTCAATAATATTTAAGGAATACAAACTCAACAATCTCAAGAAATAATGTCACTAAGGAAACCACTAGAGTTGGGAGAAAGACAATTTGGATGATTATGTAGTTTTCTCCTAAACAATGAGGACACTACGGAATTAATGGTAGAACATTCCAACAATGTTCATCAAGCCATGCAAGGTCCAAATACTCGAATGTAGGTTAATGCTATAATTTATGAGTTTAAATTAATACGAGATGAGCATGCTATAATTTCTAAGGAACTCTCTATCCGGTCCTAGAAAGTCTCTTTTAGGATAATTATGGCATTAGTGGCACACTATGATTTTGAATTGCAATTGATGAATGTAAAGACACAGTTCCTTGATGGTAACATTGATGATACGATCTTAAGTTTAAGAATTACAAGGAAATCCATCTATGCATTCAAGCAAGTTTACCCATAAAGGAATCACAATTATCATCATGAAGTAATTGACTCATTTGAATTTGAGACAAGTGTAGATGATTATTGATGAGTGATATTTTCACCTAGATTTTAGTGTCTTTTTATATGTATTTTCGTATAATTTTATCCGTATTTTATGTGTTATTTGGTTGTGTTTTATGTTTTTATTGAAATGTGTGTGAATGAGCTTAAACCTATGATTTTCACTTTTTATTGGAAGCTAGATATGATAAGGAAGACGTATGAAAAAGCGAATCTCAATTCGGAGTTGAAACGAGGAAGAACGAGCCAAAACAGTGAAAGAGAAAGCAGGGCAGCAAGAACACGGGCCGTGTACAGCGCACGGCCCTGTAAGAAGAGGCCGTGTGCCGACATCAGAAGATCCAACACGACCGCCCTGTGCCCGTGTTACAGCACACGAGCCGTGTTGCAGCACACGAGGCGTGTTGCGTAACACGGCCCTGTCCAGAATGGCCGTGTGAGAGTAACAAAAGACACAACACGGCCACCTTATGGCCGTGTTGCGTCGCACGACTCGTGTCGTGTCTGTGATCAGAAAAAATCAGAATCCTTCTAGAAGCTTCCCAAGGGGTATAAATACCCCTTTATTCAACAATTGCCGGGGGATCCGAATTCCAACCCTTCTACACACACATCACACACAATTCTCTCCATTTTACACCATCATCTTCATTCATTCACCATCATTTGGATCTACAATCATCCAACCATCAAAATCATCATCCAATTGAAGAAAAGAAGCAAGGAAGAGAGGAAGATAACAAGGGAAGGAAGGAAATCACCATTGAAGTGACATCAAGGGATTTTCCATTCATTTCTTGTATTAAACCTTATAGTTTCATCATGTTTTGTAAGGATCTTAATGTCTATGTTCATTTCCTTCTTAATATGGTAGGCTAATCTCCCTTGTGAGATTAGCAACATGAGAGTTGTTGGATAATTTTGGGGATTTGTGTATTTGAATTCATATGTTGATTGGATCTATGATTTTCTATCATTGATTATTAATTGCTTGATTTGTATTGATGATTTGTGTGTTTAGTTGTTCTAAATATGTGATTAGATTGAGAAATCAATTATATGCTTAGGATAATTGAGTGAATCATTTCATCAAACACTTCATGTGCATTATAGATTGTGAAGAGATTGAGAAGTCCTTCATAGTTTAGAACCCTTTGATAGAACATATCATTTATTAGATTGAGAAGTCAATAAATTATGTGAAGGGACTCTCATTTAAGCTTAGTACCTAGTTGGAATTGTTTAAGTGAGAACCAATCCATTGAGCTATTTGATATTCATATCCTATCCATCTCGAGAGGGAGTTTAGGTGATCTTAGTGTTGGCCCTTAGTCTTCAATCCATGATACATATGAATTTGATACATAATTCCTAGAATTTCCACTTCTTAATTGTTGTTAATCTCACCTTTAATCAATTTGGTAAATCACTTTTCATCCATCCATCTTGTTGATTGATCATTACTTTCTTTGATCACTTGTCATTTAATTGTTTGCAACCAATCCTATTGATGATTCGTCTCTATAAAATTACAACAAACGTGAGATCGCTTAAGCACTAGTGCCTACCTCCCTTGGGTTCGATAATTTCTTGAATTGGTCATTCTCCACTAAACTATGACTAATCAAATGGCGCCGTTGCCGGGGAGGCAACGGTTGCTAGTAGCTTGAAGAAGGATCGTTTTGAGTAATCTTAATAGTGATATTTTTTTTTATTTGTTTACTTGTATTTGCTTTGTGAAACCTTGTTCTAACTTCTTTTGCTTTGAAGGTGTATGCAAACAAGATCCAAGGGGAAACAAATAGAACCTATCGATTGGGAGATTGAGCATATGTTGAGAAGGAGAAGAAATAGTGAGCGAATGGAGAACTTTCAAGAGGATAATCGTGTGGAGATAGAGCATGATGGGGAAGGAGGACACAATATGAACGTGCATGACAACACACCTCAATTCAATGCAAATCTTCCTTAACAAGCCTATCAAAATCATGGAGCTATGAACAACCAAGCTTTGCTTCAACAAATGGTGCAACAAGTTCTAAGGCAACTAGGCTTTCAACAAGCTTATGCTCCTCCGCAACAAGCATATGTACCACCACCACCACCTCCGGTGCAACATGGAATACAAAATGATCAAAGGATGATCCGGGATTTCTTCATGCCAAGGGCAATGCCACAAATGATGGGACCACCAATCAATGCCAACAATTTTGAATTTAAAATGGGCTTGATTTCTATGGTGAGAGAGCAACAATTTAGTGGAACCCCGAATGAAGATCCTAATGCTCATCTAGCTCAATTTGTGGAGATTGCCAACACCGTGAAGATGAATGGGGTGAGTGAAGATTGTATCAAGATGAGGTTGTTTCCGTTCTCGTTGAGGGATAGAGCTCGAACATGGCTCTCCACTCTTACTCCGGGTACGTACAATACATGGGACGAGCTAGCACAAATATTTTTGAACAAGTATTTCCCACCTTCTAAGATGCTTCAAATGAAGAGTTTGATCACTCAATTCAAGCAAATGCCTCAAGAGAGTTTTTATGAAGCGTGGGAGAGGTTTAAGGAGATGCTACGCAAGTGTCCACAACATGGTTTCCCGGAGAATCAACAAGTTGGATTTTTCTACCAAGGTTTGGTAAATGGTCAAAGAGTGCTTGTTGATGCTTCGGCGAGTGGATCCGTACTTGGAGTGACTCCGGAAAGGGCTATAAGGATTTTTGATGAAATTGCTACAAATGTCTACCAATGGCCATCGGAGAGGGTTAGTGGATGCTACGGATTTGAGAGCTATGATCAAGGGCAACACTCGAGTGTGAAGAGTGTGAATGTTGAGCCACAAACGCCAAGCATGGAAATGATAGTAGCGGAGGTAATGAAGCAAATGAGTTTGAAACAAGGAGTGACTAATCAAGGAGTTAATATGGTTGATGGCCAAATGGATCAAATTGTGCTTCCTCCAAATGGTGTTAGTGGGGAACAATGGGCTATGACAATGCCACGTGTGGAGGATGTGCAATACATGCAAGGAAGAAACTACCAAGGGAATTACCAAAATAATTTCCAAGGTAGTTTCAACCAAAGTCAAGGAAACTATCCACCAAGGCAAGGAGGTTTCAATGGTCAAAGTAGTGGAAGCTCATACCCACAACAACAACAAAGGCAAGGTAATTTCTCCTACTCTAATCCAAACAATGCGGTTGCTTATCCTCCGGGGTATTAACCGGGAGCTAAAGCACCAAACAATGAGGGAAGAGCATCGATTGATGAGCTACTTGAACAATTGCTCGCGTCTAACAAAGCTCAAGAGGCATCGTTCAAAGCTCAAGAGGAGTCGAGAAGGAAACTTGATGAAGCTAATGAGAAGAGGCTTAGAAACTTGGAATATCAAGTGGGACAAGTTGTCAATTCTTTGAATGCTCAACAAAAAGGAAAATTTCCAGCCACAACCGAGGTGAATTCGAAAGCTCAATGTTTATTTGTTGAAACGGAAGAGGAACGAAAGATTGAAGAAGGGTTGGTAGAAAGCAAGGTTGTTGGAGAAATGAAAGAAGAGCAAAAGCCTAAATGGGTACCAAAGTGGAAAAGGGTGCAAGAGGAAAAGAAAGTAGAGGAGAAGGTCAAAGAAGAAGAGTACAAACGTGACTATTGGGATATCCCGATCACTCCATTCCCTATTCCCTATCCACAAATGTTTGTAAAGGAGGAGAAGAAGAAGGAATTTGAGGAGTATGTCATGTCGCTCAAGAAGAAGTATGAAGAGAAAAAGAAAGAGGAGCAACTTGATACGAGTGAGTCGATGCAAAAAGGGGGACCTACGAAGGTTGGTGATCCGGGGATGTTCATAATTCCTTGTGATTTTGAAGGAAAAAGCACCCTTGATGCATTGTGTGACTTGGGGGCAAGTGTTAACGTGATGCCTCATGCCACGTTTAAAGACCTTGAAATTGGAGAGCTAAAGCCTACAACTATCCATCTCGAAGTGGTAAATGGTGAAGTTGTGAAGCCACTTGGGATTGTTGAAGACGTGGAGGTGAAAGTGAAGGGGCTAGCTTTCCCGGTTGATTTCATGGTGTTGGAAGTAAAGGCGGAGCCTCGAGTTCCACTCATTTTTGGAAAGACCATTTCTAGCCACCGGAAGAGCAAAGATTGATGTTGGGAGAGAAGAGCTTTCTTTGAGCTCAAATGGAGAGAATGTCACATTCTTGTGCAAGAAAGATAAAGGGATCAAGCCTCATCATACAAGGCCTCCAGATGATTTCGATGATCATGATTATCTTCTCTTTGACAATTTTAATTCATTTCTTCATGATTATATGAAATTTTCAAATGCTAACTTATCTTCTTATGATGATAATAGGATGAAAGCCCCGGACCTTGATTGGAAAATTGATAAAGGAGAAAAAGGAAGTCTACTAGAATCACTCATTGATGAAGATTTGATGCTTGTAAGCAAGAATGGTGAGGTTGAGCTTGTTGACAAGAAGAGGGCAAAACTAATGTTCAAAGTGAGGATGCGAGGAGAAAGTGGGATGGACCATCCTTTGGTCCAATGAGCATGAAAACTCCGTCCGGCTTGAAGACGTTAAACTTAGCGTTAAATGGGAGGCAACCCATTCTTTTTATGTTTTGATGCTTTTTGTTGATTTTGGTCATGTAGGTGGATTGAGCTCGTGAGAAGAAAGCGTATTGAAGAAAAGAGAAGTGTTTCATGGCTTCTCCACAGGAAGACCATCAATGGAAACTACAAGGGTAAGTCTCACCACTTTTTGCAAACTTAAGTCTCAACTTGTTTCGATTTAAGTTTGGGGGGAGAGTGTGTGGTGTGACTCACCAATTGAGTGTGCTTGATATGATGATATTTTGATAATGATAAGTCTTCTTGTAAAAATTGGTCAATTTTAAAATTTTTCTCATGAGTTTTGGTTGGATTTTGGTATGATTGGTTGTGTTGAAGTTCATGATTGTCCATATTTTTTTATGATATTGTTGTGCTAATGGTGTTTGTTGAGTCTTTGAGCATGAGTGAAAGGTATTGGAAGCATGAATGGAGCTTGGAGCTAACGCTTTCATTATCAAATGCCTATTGAGGGAGTACTCTGCACCTTATCACTTCTAGTTGCTTGACATATTTTGATTTGGATTGATGGATTAACATGCTACTTTATGTGTTATATCTTTGGGAGGTTTCCTTTTCAATCAAGGATGGGGATGATTGTGAGCTTACATTGTTATGGATGATTGAATATGTGCTTCATTTTCTAATGATGGTGATTGTTGTTTTTGCATGTTATGTGTTTTTGTTTTGTTTCTTGTTTATTAAGTCTTTATTTTATGTTTTGTGTGTTTTCTTATTTTTGTCTTGGTATGTTTGGTGGTTTGCTTTGGGATGTTGTGAGTCATTTTTGAACATGAGTGGTGATATGTTGTGGTAGTAAGTGATGACAAGTTATGATTAAGAATCTCTACACTTTCGAATTGTGACATGTTTTACTTAACTTGTTCAATTTTGAGATGAATGTGGTGTAATAAGTTTCTTAAGGTCCAATGCATAAGCTTGTGAGAATTTGAGCCTCAACCGTGCATACATGGTATTTTTCTTCATGAGTGGATTGGTTGTGTTTGATAAGTTAGAACTTGTCAAGGACTATAGGAACGAGCCCGATTGTGGAGATTAGTGAAATGATCTTAGGCCATCCTTGTTATTCATAGTCATTGCCATATATTTTCCTACCATGAACATCATCCCTAGTCAACCACTTTGAGCCTTAAAGCCTATTCATTGTGAATTTAGCACATTACAAACCTTGATTACCCATTTGAGCCTTATATAATTACCCTTTTGTGTGGGTGATTGAGGAGATGGTAGCTAGTAAGGTTTGATGAGATAACAAAAAAAAAGTGGAAATGATAAATAAGTAAGAAAAAGGATGAAAAGAGCAAAAAAAAAAAGAAGAATGCACATGCAACCTCAAAACAAGAAATATGAGCAAAGCAACAATAATATGCTCAAGTACTTAAAAATCCAAAGAAGGAAGCATGCATTGAAAGAAGCTAAAGAAATCCAAGGAAGTTGATGATTAGTGCTTGTGAGTAATAAAGAAAAGAAAGGAAGAAACGGAAAGTGGAGAAGTTGAGGAAATTGGCCATCTCTTCTATTACTTACACTTGTTTAGTCACTATTATCCACATTCTTCCTACCCTACCAAAGAGTCTATCATTACATCCCAATTAAAGACCTTTTTGATCATTAATTTAAACTTTGGTGGTTTGTGAATGTAGTCCACGAGCAAGCTTATAGCGAGTCGAGCTAATCGGTTAATGAGTGATGATTTACCCTACTTTAAATAGTGTTGAGTGACATTTATAACCTATGTGAGGCTTGGACCAAAAAGAGACTATATTAAACTAATATTCTCTTGTGATTGAACTTGTTAATTCTTAATGTCATGAATCTAATGTTGTACGATGACTTAGCATAAATTGTGATTCTTATTATTATTGATGTGTTGTTACTTATGTTCGTTTAGTATTTTCCTAGGTAAAAATCACTCTCCTTGGTTTATTATTTTCGTTGTGCGGGGACGCACAACACTTTAAGTTTGGGGGTGTGATGAGTGATATTTTCACCTAAATTTTAGTGTCTTTTTATATGTGTTTTCGTATGATTTTATCCGTATTTTATGTGTTATTTGGTTGTGTTTTGTGTTTTTATTGAAATGTGTGTGAATGAGCTTAAACCTATGATTTTCACTTTTTATTGGAAGCTAGATATGATAAGGAAGACGTAGGAAAAAATAGATCTCAATTCGGAGTTGAAACGAGGAAGAACGAGCCAAAACAGTGAAAGAGGAAGCAGGGCAGCAAGAACACGGGCCGTGTACAGCGCACGGCCCTGTAAGAAGAGGCTGTGTGCCAACATCAGAAGATCCAACACGACCACCCTGTGCCCGTGTTACAGCACACGAGCCGTGTTGCAGCACATGAGGCGTGTTGCGTAACACGGCCCTGTCCAGAATGGCAGTGTGAGAGCAATAGAAGACACAACACGGCCACCTTATGGCCGTGTTGCGTCGTACGACTCGTGTTGTGTCTGAGATCAGAAAAAATCAGAATCCTTCTAGAAACTTCCCAAGGGGTATAAATACCCCTTTATTCAACAATTGCCTGGGGATCCGAATTCCAATCCTTCTACACACACATCACACACAATTCTCTCCATTTTACACCATCATCTTCATTCATTCACCATCCTTTGGATCTACAATCATCCAACCATCAAAATCATCATCCAATTGAAGAAAAGAAGCAAGGAAGAGAGGAAGATAACAAGGGAAGGAAGAAAATCACCATTGAAGTGACATCAAGGGAGTTTCCATTCATTTCTTGTATTAAACCTCATAGTTTCATCATGTTTTGTAAGGATCTTAATGTCTATGTTCATTTCCTTCTTAATATGGTAGGCTAATCTCCCTTGTGAGATTAGCAACATGAGAGTTGTTGGATAATTTTGGGGATTTGTGTATTTGAATTCATATGTTGATTGGATCTATGATTTTCTATCATTGATTATTAATTGCTTGATTTGTATTGATGATTTGTGTGTTTAGTTGTTCTAAATATGTGATTAGATTGAGAAATCAATTATATGCTTAGGATAATTGAGTGAATCATTTCATCAAACACTTCATGTGCATTATAGATTGTGAAGAGATTGAGAAGTCCTTCATAGTTTAAAACCCTTTGATAGAACATATCATTTATTAGATTGAGAAGTCAATAAATTATGTGAAGGGACTCTCATTTAAACTTAGTACCTAGTTGGAATTGTTTAAGTGAGAACCAATCCATTGAGCTATTTGATATTCATATCTTATCCATCTCGAGAGGGAGTTTAGGTGATCTTAGTGTTGGCCCTTAGTCTTCAATCCATGATACATATGAATTTGATACATAATTCCTAGAATTTCCACTTCTTAATTGTTGTTAATCTCACCTTTAATCAATTTGGTAAATCACTTTTCATCCATCCATCTTGTTGATTGATCATTACTTGCTTTGATCACTTGTCATTTAATTGTTTGCAACCAATCCTATTGATGATTCGTCTCTATAAAATTACAATAAATGTGAGATCGCTTAAGCACTAGTGCCTACCTCCCTTGGGTTCGATAATTTCTTGAATTGGTCATTCTCCACTAAACTATGGCTAATCAATTATGTGATTCAGTTGGAGAAGGTTTAAGTTAAACTAAGGGAGACAAGTACAGTCTCAATAAGGTGCCCTAAAGTTAAACTAAAGATTTAAGAAATGTAGAAATATTCTATATGTTTTGATTGTTGGAAGTTGTTGTATGATGAGGTTTGTACAAGACCTAATTTGGCTTCTGTTGTTGGTATATTTTGTAGATACTTAAGTAACTCTAGAAATGGATCTTTACGAAGTATTTACAGAGAACTAAGGATAACATGCTTGCATATCAGGGATCAGATTTGTTGGAGATCATAAGGAATTATGATTCTGAGTTTGTTGGATGCCAATACAGTATAAGATCCACTTCAGGCTATATCTTCTGTTGGTCTGGAGAGCTATACAAGTAAAAGTGATAAACAAACACTTGTAGCTCCTTAATCATGACAACGGAATTAGTAGCAAACTAAGGGGCATTCAAATATGAAATAAATGTTGCGAAATTTTGTCACATAAAGTTTATTGTGACAGTTAGTTCGCAGTAAAGTACTGACGACAAGAGTACTATAAGTCATGCATATTGACATAAAATTCTTGGTTGTTAAAGAAAGTGTTTTGTGTAGATAAAATTTTAATAGAGCTTATTGTGATAGACTCCAAATGAGGATTCTCCACTTATGTATTCAATGCCCTGTATTTGAGCTAGCTACTCATGGGTGTTATATGGTTTCAGAATACATTGGTTTAGTGGGAGTCCATATTTATTGCTCTTTAAACTTTTTTAAGACACTATGATTTGGATAATTCAGTTTTCTGCACAGTAAAATTGGTGGCTTTGAATTCATTGTGAATTCACTTAAGTAATTTTCCTTTTTATATTATTTTATATTATGGATTGATCTCACTAAAGGTTAAAGTTGGACCAGTTAGAAATAGACATGATATTGATCACATTGCATGTAATTTTCATGCTACTCACCATATTTAATCTATGTCATTAAGTATACTGATATGGTGATTGTCGAGGTTTAACAATAATTTGTAATGTGGTGAATGCCGCGGTAGTTTCATATTAGTATATGAGATGGACCAGATTGTTAAGTATAGCCTGAAGAGGAATAGCATAAAGTTGCACAACTAAGGACTCTTGGTATAATTACTTTGAGAAATATATAGCCCAAGTGGGAGATTGTTGAAATTTTTTTATTTTCATTATAATCTAATTGTGGGCAATATATTATTATGCAATTATATTAGCTATTCAATTATTTTATATACTTAATTAAGTGATCCATTAAAGTTAAAAGTCCATGGACTATAATAATAATATTATGGACCAATTGAGTAGATATCCAATACTATATAACTAAGGTGATTATGGGTGGCCCAGTTGTATAGTATATAAAGGCTCACTGGTTATGGTCCCCAACATACTAAGCCGCACATGGTCTTCCCTTCTCCACATTGGGAGGGATTACTACGGTCCAATAAGGAATAAGGAGGTTTAGTTGAGGAATGTCGTAATATCTATCGATCTCGAGTTCGTGTTCCGCCTAGAGGACTCAATGGATCCAAGGTACGCTTCCGATTTACGTTTAAATCTCGTTAATCATAATAGGGTTAAGGTTTCATGGATTTATTTTCTACCATTCAAGCAATGATAGTAATACATGATATATATTTAATTAATGAATATGGAACATTAAACGTAAATTGTACTATAGAATGATGGGAGTAATATTGTTTACATTTTGCTAAATACTTATATATAAGTATATCAATACCTGTCAAACAATGTGAAATAAAAAGCCTAACCAAAAATTCACCAGTCACTTAACTCTTAGAACGTATGTATGTTTGTTAAAAGTTTATGGGTGAGTTTGAAAATCATGGATAATAATTTATTTTTATTTTTAGTTATTGATATAAAATGTATTCTTTCCGTTTCAAATTTATCTTCACATTCACTGTAGGTATGGAATTAAGAAAAATTACTTTTTGACTTACTTCTGGGGTAATATGATATTTTTGAGTAATAAGTAATAAAATATGTTATGTGTGTTAAAAAGGTAATGACAAATTTGAAATTAAAGTATGTTAAATGTATATTAGTTAATTTTTTTCCTTTTATGAAAATGTAAAATTGAATTTGGGACGGACGGAAATGGAAATTTTGAAATTGAAGTTGAAACGAAGGGAGTACTAATTTAATGTCAAATCAATATGCAATAGATATACAATGATATGTGCAAGACTATATTTTTTTGGGTAAATAAAAGTTTTATTGATAATGTGTAACACTATATTTAAATAAGAAAGAATAAAGGAAAAGTATCATTGAAGAAAAAAATTATATAAGAAATGAGTGAGTAATTGATTAATAGAGTTCGTTAGGTATATATAAGAATTATTTTTAAAATTTAGTTGTGATTTTTGAAATCCAAAGCTTAGCCATAGTGCACGGTGGTGAATTAATCAATATATACGCAAACACATTCTTGTTCTTGTGTAAATTAGTTGTGATCCAAATTAAATGTGTTTTAGCTCCGCAATTTGAATTTATCTACCAACTAATAAATAAAAAATAATCTGTCCCGATTAGGGTTGGGTGGTATGGCGTACCGAAAATTTTTGGTCATACTAAATACTGTACCGAAATTTTTGATATATAAAAAATCATACTGTTACCTTACCTAAACTTTTGGTATACCGTAGTTCGATATACCGATATTTCGGCATAAGAAAATAGTATACCTTCTACTTACCGATATTTCGGTATACCATATCATACATAAAATATCGGTGTATACCATCCTATTAGATAGTTTGCTATCTCGTTATACACCTAAAATTCAATAAATCTAATAAAAAATTGTACTAGAAAAGTGAAAGATAGCTATAAAATAAATTCTAATAGATAACAAATTCATAATAAGAAAAATATACGACAATCCACAAACGACCAAATTAAATAAGAGTAAGTCTCATGAAAATCGGGTTTACATGTAAGCCTTATTTTTTAAATTACTCTTCAGTATATAAAAATTACTCTTTAAAGAGTAATAATTTTTATACAGAAGAGTAATAATTCATATCTCTAAAAAGTAATTTTTCATATAGTACCAAAAAGTAATCGATATGTCAGGATTTACAAGAATTTGAAGAGTGATTTTTTAATTCAGAAGAGTAACAATTTATGTGCTAAAGAATAATTTTTTATGTACTAAACAGTAACAGAGTTTATATAATTAATATATCTAAACCTGATTTACACAAGTGTTTGTCATTAAATAAATAATACCTAAGAGATCTACACAAAAACCATATGGAACTTATATTAAAATCAACACTTTTTAATTTCATATAGGATAGAACTACATAATTAAAAATATAGGATAGAACTACATAATTAAAAAAGAAGTACAAGATATCATGAAAGCCAATCAACTTATCACCCATTTATAATTATGAAGAAATATACAGTAGGATTTCAGATTTAATCTTTTAATTAAATAGTGTATATATATAATTTAATGAAAAATTATAATATATAAATAATAATTATAATTGGATATATAATGTAGTATGGTAATATCGTATCATATTACTCAAAAATTGAATATTTTACGGTATTTCGGAATATACCGAAATACCGCGATATTGATCATTCATATACCTTTATCGTATCAAAATTTTCAATACGGTATCATACCTTACCAAAAATTTCGGCATACCTAAAATTTCGGTTAAATTGGTATTTTTCGATATGGTAAGGGCGGTATACCAAAATTTCGATATTTTTCCCAGTCCTAGTCCCGATACGAACATAGAAGAGAAGGTTGCAACATAATAATTGGATAAACCCACGTACGAAACTTGAATTTGGGCCCTCAAAATCACACTTAAGGTTGTACACTAAAATGGATAAACCCATTTACGAAACTTGAATTTGGGCAAAATGGATAAATCACACTTTATTCTGTCAATTCCTTTATGGCAAAATTTCAGGGGACTAAAAAGGGCTTATTGTGCAGGTCTGAGAATTAAACCATTGCACACTTGAATAATACATGATATACTATTTCTTCAATCCCACAAAATCATTCATACTTTTATCATTTGTTTATCTCATAAAATCTTCACACTCTAAAAAAGGAAACAACACTTTATCCAACAATTTTGAAAGTTATTTTAATTTTAAATTTTTCACTCTTTTTTCACACAAATACCATTACTTTATAATTTTTTTTATTATCTAAAAATACTACAATACTCTCTAAAGTCAATAAAGTTGGTCAAAAAGTGCAACTTTTGTTAAACAACTTGAAACAGTAAAAGCGAAGCGTTTTATGGGACAAAGTATGCCAATATGGGACAGAGGGAGTATTAAATTAATGGAATAGTAGATGAAATATGAAAGTGAAATAGGTGATTCTATTTGTTATTGTACAGGGTAAACTTTGGACTTTGATCATCTCTAAGACTAAACAAAATCTCTTCAGGAATATACAAACATACAACAAATAGAAAGGATTAAGGACATTGAAACAAGAGCATTTTGTGTAATTAAACATGGAACGATAACTTCATTTATGTATTATTTGGCTCCCATCTAATAGATGTATAGTCGCATGGTTGTTATTAGCTTTCATGTGAAGTTGTGAACCAAACATTTATTTCTAACATCATTGTCCGGTGGAAAATAATGTTCAAGAATGATCGCATCTATTCAAGTAAGAGATCGGATGGCTATTGAGTGCAGATTAAAACTAACTGCTACTTACCTCTTACTCTTGTAAGTAATACTTTCTATGGACAACTTTGTAAAGCTTTGTATGTATTGTTATGAAGTATGATAAAAAAAAACTTTTGGAATAGTCTGAAGAATATAATACTCCATACAATGTAAATCAGATAACATAAGAAGGCTGCTCATGATGAGCAGTGGTAGGGGATAGAAAATTGTTTTTGTTGAGGAATGGATACGCATGGTTTGATTAAGGTGGAGATTTGTTAGGAATTGTCATTAAACTTGCAACGGGCATAGCCTTGTAGCTAAAGGAGATGTGGTTGACATGGACGTGTTGCGTGGAGTTAACACACCAAGGATCAACCACTGGAGCTTTTACAAGTTGCATACACAGCAGATTGCTCAATTTTGGCATATGGATTGGTTGAGGAGTTACATAATATATTTCCTCCTGCCATGACAAAGATGTCGTGGATTAAAAAATATTATTATTATATGTGTAATGAATAGTTGTATTAGAGGGAAATAATAGTAAACTATGTATGGACTTTTTTTCTTAAAAAGGGAAAATTCATACATTTGAATTAACCGCCCAAAATGGTAAAATATATACTTTTAAAAATGTTAATTATAACTTTATAAGATTATAAGAGACATCAAATTATTGTTTAAGTAAGATTATTATATAAGTATTGGGTAGTAAAAATATGTTTTGTTAAACTATGATAGATGATGCATTAAAATATGATTTTAGGGTGTTATAGTATATGATTAAAATATGTATTGTTATGAAGCATGATTAAAAAAAAACAACTTCGGAATAGTCTAAAGAATATAATACTCCATACAATGTAAACCAGATAACATAAGAAAGCTACACATGATGAGCTGTAGTAGGGGATAGAAAGTTGTTTTTGTTGAGGAATGGATACACATGGTTTGATTAAGGTGGAGATTTGTTAGGAATTGTCATTAAACATGCAACGGGTATAGCCTTGTAGCTAAAGGAGATGTGGTTGACATGGACATATTGCATGTAGTTAACACACCAAGGATCAACCACTGGAGCTTTTACAAGTTGCATACACAGCAGATTGCTCATTTTTGGCATATGGATTGGTTGAGGAGTTACATAATATATTTCCCGACAAATATATCAATTTACTTTTTACGTGTAAATTAAAAAGTATTATTAATATATGTGTGATGAATAGTTGTATTAAAGCGAAATAGTGAACTATGTAAGGAGTTTTTTTATTAAAAAGGGAAAATTCATACATTTAAATTAACCGCCCAAAATGGTAAAATATATACTTTTGAACTTGCCAAAGGTGTATATTAAATGTTAATTATAACTTTATTATAAGATTATAAGAGACATCAAATTATTGTTTAAGTAAGATTATTATATAAGTAGTATGTAGTAAAAGTATGATTTATTAAACTACGATAGATAGATGATGCATTAAAATATGATTTTAGGGTATTATAATATGATTAAATAAAGTAGAGTTGATATCCTGAGTACCCTAGTGCACACGTGTATCTATATCATGTATACAAATTTTTTATTCAATAGTGTGTTTATATTTCTTAATAATTATTTACGTCTTTTATATTCAGTTTTTCATTAAAAAAATAATAGAAAACTCGCTAACAAAGTGTATACATTTTTATTTATTAGTGTATATATTGCTATTCATAAGTGTATACGTTTAGAAAAGTGGGTGCAGGATAAATAAAGTAGTATAACTTTTTGCAACAATCTTTAAAGTTGAGATTCTATTTTGCAATTTTCGTAGGGATTAATTTGCAATATAAGTAAAATTCGTGATTTTTCTTGCACTATAATTTTAAAGCAGTTAATGTATGAGGAATATTCACTATTTTTTTTAAAGATGGTTATGATATGATTTATTAATCATGAGGCACTCTTGTAAGACAACATATGTTAGACGGGTAAACCTATTATAAGATGATTATTATATAGGTAAAATATGCTTATTGGTAGATGAAGTATTTCTGTAGTGAATCATATTATAATACCTTAAAATCATAATTTATAAAAACATACTTTATCTACCAATAAACATACTTTATCGATTTTACCCTTCTCTTTTTTCTCTCTCTAAAAACCCTTGTAGCCGCCCATCTCCCTTCTCTTTCCCCTTCGTTCCCCGCCCATCCCCACCAGAACCCACCTTTCCAATCGACTGCCACTCACCGGTGGCAATCTTCTGTCGCCGTTGGCGAGACCCAGACATTTTTTCCCTTGATCTTAGGCTCCTTTCTCTGTTTTGCCCTTCTGTCCGATCCTTCTTTTCTTTGTGGATTCGTTGTTCGAATCATGGATCTTGGTCTTTGTTGTGTGGATCAGCTCAACTTCAGGCATATTTTTTTTCTTCAAGTTGAAAGTGGTGGTGGTGGCAGTCTGGTGATGGTGGTGGTTGTGGATGGTGAGGCAACAGTGGTGTGATGGTGGTGCGAGGAAGAGGGGAGGCTCGTTTTCGTTGTTTATTAATTTTCTATGCCTTTCTTTTTCTTTTTGTTCTTATTCAGAGTCCCTCTAGATCTGATCTTTCTTAGGTTGCTTTTGCAACAATTTAAACTAATCAGATTTGTAGTGATTCTTGATATTTTCTGTTGTCTCAGTCTCCCTCGTGAAGTTATTTAGTCTCACTTCGGGAGTGTGTGATGAGAGTGATAATAAGCGTGTTTTAGTGTTCAATTTAAAATTTTTTTAATGGGAATTATTGTCATATATAGCACAAGTGTCTTATATTCAATAATCATAAAGGTGCATTTGAGTTGTTCAATTGTGTTTTAGGTGGAAAAATGATCAAAAGTACAAAGTTGGAGAAAATGTGCAACTTATGCAAGAATGCTGAAAAATGCATGTTCAACTTGTGTAATTTTTCTATATTCGTGTGGAGCTCAAAAGTGGATGTGTGATACATGGTTGGAAAGCCACAGAAGAGAGAATCATTTTGGCTTAAGAAACACCTCAATCGGAGTCCAAACGAGAAAGTTATGATCGAAATAGTGACGTCGCGCAAGTTGTTTCTATTCAACACGAATATTATACTTTACTCCCTCCGTCTCAGTAATGAGGGCCATAGACCTTATGTTTAACATAAGATCTCTGGCCCTCTTAGCCTGGGATAGAAGGAGTATATAACTTGTTACATCTTCAAATGTTAGACTTTTGGTGAGTTCTTTATATGGATAGAAATTCAAGGAAGAGAGAATCGCGTAAGCGCAAGAATCACTCAAATTAGAGTTTGGATATAGAAGTTATACGTGAAACGGTGAGACTGTGCAAGATGGTTCGACCTCACGATCTGGTTCGACCATTGAGTTCGGGTCGAATCAGAAATCTGAAAGTTTGTTACAGTGTGGTTCGTCCTCGATGACATGGTTCGACTATCCATGAAGGTCAAACCATGATCAAACCAAAAGTCTGAGACTGTGTTAAATTTATTCAACCCTGGTTTGACCAGGGGGCTGTTTGTTCGACTATGGCTTTGGTCAAACCACCATGAGGGACAACTCTAAATCCATATTTTTCAACCCCAGTGTGTGTATGTGCATGTTTTGAAGTGAAAAAGCCCATTAAGGTCACTTGGAGGGTCCAAAAAATATAAAAGGGCATCATTAAAAGGGTTAGAAGGACAACAACACAATCATCCTTATGGGGGGATCACCCCCAAACCATCATCTGCGTGTTTTGATGTGAAAAAGCCCATTAAGGTCACTTGAAGGGTCCAAAAAATATAAAAGGGCATCATTAAAATGGTTAGAAGGACAACAACACAATCATCCTACACCCCACAAGGGGGGATCACCCCCTAACCATCATCCACATCCTTTCCTTCATCCATCCATCACTTTGAAGATTCATCTACTGAATCAAGAGGAGAATTCAAGACGGAGAGGGACGCGACGACTCCCACATCTAGGGTTTTATTTATTTCTTAATTTATCTTTTATTTTCCAGACATATGGGTAAGATCTATCCAACCCCTATTATTGATCTTCGAAGCATCATGGGCTAGAACCGTTTTGGTATATCTAAGGTTTCGAAGGTTTTATGAATTAATTTACTCTTCTTGTATATTCTCTGTACAACACTACTTGTGGATTTATTTTATATGTGATTGTACTTTTTTAACTCATATCCATGGTCGTTTTGTGCATCTTCAACTGTTATATAGAGTCTGAATATATATCTTGGTTGTTGATTGAGCGCGTTCATTACTGAACAGGGTTTTATGTTACGATTCTAAGTGAAGGGACTCTGAAGCTTCATTAGAACTATCATATATAAATGTTTATTAATTTAATTGAATTCGGGTTAGTAAGCAGGATAAAGAGGGTAATTTTATAGTACCTATAAAGGGAGATCATATCGGGTTAGATTCCAGACGTGGAAAATAATTGGTACTGATAGTACCTAGAAAGGGGGTGAAATTACGTCTCTTGCTCTAAGGTTATTCACACATGCTACACACATATTTACTTGTGTCTATAGAGTAGATTTGCATGGTTTAGTGATGCGTCTATAGTCCACAAGGCATATTCGGCTTGCACTGGAGAGGAAAGTTAAGTAGTTAAACTGGATTACCTTAGAGCTAACTATTCTCCATTCTTGAGCCACTTTCGTATTCTTCCAGTGTTATTTAATTTATTTATTATTTTAATTATTTGTTATTAAACAATAATTCAATCCTCAGACTTAATTGTCTTGTCTTAATTAATTTAGTAAATAATTAAATTGATAATCGTCGTCCTTTGAGTTCGATATTTAACTTGGTCGCTTGCCTAAGCTGCAACTGATATCCTTCATAATTGGGGATTAATTTTGCGAGCAAAGAAAACGTGCATCAAGATTTTGGCTTCATTGCCGAGGACGGCTGTTATTATTGATTTTATTATTTCTAGTTGATTAGACTTTTATTTGTGATTATTTATTTATATCTAATCTTGAATTTTTCTGAGGTACTTGTGCACTAGGAAAAGGAAATTAAAGAAAGGAATAAGTAACACACAGAGCTATATATGACCGAAGCAAGACAAAATCTGGATAATGTTGCCATACGTGAAATTTTCACGTACAATGGGATTTGCAACATGGGATTGATAGGAGCAAGGGGGAAAGATTATGATTTTGAGATACATCCCGCTCTTATTAACATGGTAGAGAAGAATTCCTTTGCTGGATGTTACTTTGAAGATCCATATCAGAATCTCAAAAGATTCCTTGGTTATGCAAACACTCAAAAGGGTGTTGGAGCTCATGATAATGCTAGACGGATCGCCTTATTTAAGTTCTCTTTGATTGATAGGGCAGAAGCTTGGTATGAGACTCTTGATGCCACAGATTGTACTACATGGGACCAACTGCAGCAGAAGTTCTTAGAGAGATACATACCACCCTCAAAGTTTTTCAGAATGAGGCAAGAGATCACCCAATTTGTTATGAATCAGGGTCAGAAATTTCATGAGGCGTGAGATAGGTTCAAAGATATGCTCAAGTGGTCCCTATATCATGGAATGTCTAAGGCTCAGTACATAAGTATCTTCTACTATGGATTGGATTGTGAGTCGCGTATTTATATTGATGCATCATCAGGTGGAGCGCTGTTATCTAAAATAGTACTTGAAGCAGAAAAGTTATTTGAAGACATCTCTATAAATTCACGTGACTGGCTTATGGAAAGAGTAAGAGGATCTTATGTACTAGGTAAGGTAGCACAGGTTGAACATCAAGCGGTGAAGCTGGGTAGGACTGATGAAATAGTTTGTAGTGTAGCTAATATCAACAACCTACTAGAATCCCAGCAGAGACAGATTACAGAGTTGGCACAAAAGGGGTCTAGTCTGCAACAGCAAGAAGTAAAGTCTAGTGTTGAAGATACCTTCAATCGATACATGGCTAGGAATGATGCAAGAGTGGATCATCTTGAGGCTACTATGAATGCTAACTATACGATTTGTCTAAGCAGTTGAAGGATCTAACTCCGATGATGGGGCAGATGGCCGGGAATGTGAATCAGTTGACGCAGACATTGGAGAAAGAAAAATTCCCATCTCAAGGCATAATGAACCCGAAAGAGTGAAAAGCTATCACATTTAGGTCCAGAACACGGTATGAGGGACTGATGATGCCAGCAACAAATTCTGGAGCTTCAGGAGGCCGTTTCGACCATGGTTTGACAAAGTACCTTGATCGAACCACCCCAATTAAGTAAAACCAAGCACCTGGGCACGCTTTAGAGCTTGTTGATGGTCGGTTCGACCATTACAGACCTAGTTTGACCAACCAACTAGGTCGAACCAGCTCTGTACAATGATGTAGTGCTCTCTGTTTGACCACTACACTGCTAGTTCGACCAAGCCTCACAGTTGAACCATGGTCGAACCAACTCATAAGATAGTCGAATAGAAAACCATGGAAGAGAGGATTGTTTTCGCGCGTGAATCACCTCAATCGGAGATCAGATGAGAAAGTTATGCTCGAAACTATGAGAATGCGCAGTCACGCCCAAAAGGTCCATTCGACCAGCCATTCGGGTCGAACAATATAGCAATGAATATGCCCATGGAGACTCAATCATGAAAGAGCATAGTTGTGGATTCTAACTTGTTTAATCTTGATTTTAATAGGCCAGATGATTCTGAAATTAAGTGGAAGATTGACAAGGAGGAGTCTAGACAGCCATGGGAGGAAGGAAATTCTGAGGATCATATTTTTGTGACCAAGAAAGGTGATGTGCTGAGTATAGACAAGAAGAGGGAAAGAAAGTACTTGAAGGTGAGGATGCGTGAAGACCGCCCTCCGATCCAATTGTCTACAAGGTTACATTCGTCGTGACTCTCCGATGTTAAATATGAGCACCTGTTAGGGGCTTGTCCCTTCTGTTTTATTGCTTTCGTATTTTTTTGTGTGAGTGAGGAGTTATGATATTTGAGGTGCTAATGTTTTGGCGATTAAATCTCTCTAAACCTAATTTTGACTTACGTTTTTACTAAGTTTGGGGGGTGTGATGTACTTTCCTCGTCTTATGAGTACTGAGGCTATAATTTTTCCTTTCGTTGGTTGTTTATTTGTTAGGGGGTTGATTTTTTCCGGCATATTAATATCTTAACCGGTTTTGGTATGTCGATTTTTTGCAACTTACCTAATATTTAGTGTGTTTCCTAGCATTTAGTGGTAGAGTTTTTTATTTTTCGTCTTTTCGATTATTCTAGTGTCTTCTATTTTATTATTGATGAAATCTTTAATGACGAAGTTGTTGGTTTGTATACTAAAAAAAAGAATTTAATTTCAGTTTCTATGCATTTACAAATGGATACTCTATTGCATTTAAATGACTTGGTCATTATAATGAAGGATAGAGCTATAATCTGTTATGGTATGTTGGCGGACAATTTGTACACTCTTAAATCATGTTTATCCCACGGATACAACAAATTGAAATTGATAATGCGTCTTCTAATCCTAATAAGAGAAAGAAACCTTCAGACATAAATCAAACATACCTCTGGCATCTGAAACTAGGTCATGATTGCCTTTTTCAAGGCAAAAGGGTGAAGAGCGAAAGATATGTTTGAATTGGTTCATTCTAATTTGTGCGGTCCTATGACTATTCAGGCGAGAGGTGGTTAGATATACTTTGATGCACCGCAAGTCTTAGTACTATGATTAATTCAAAAGTGCATGGCTCATGCTGTGAAGGGTCATCGATAAAAATATTAAGTACCTTTTAGGATAGTTTAGGAGCTATTTATCAGAGGTTAGTATTGAATTCCAAGTTGTCAACACCGGGCAAGCCCCAGCCGACTGGTGTGGCGAAGAGAAGGTATAGGACTCTTATGAAATTGGTTAGATAGATGATGAATTATTTAGAATTACTAAATTCATTTTACGGGTATTCCTAGAACATCATGTCGTGAGGATGTTTGTCTGTTTGTGGGATATCCTTAAAAAATTAAGGGTATTTTATTTGATAGTCCAAAAGATCAAAGGGTGATTGTTATTATGAACACTAGATTTTTGGAAAAAGACTATGTAATAAATCACAAATACATGTATAAATTATTCTAAATGATGTGAGAGAAAAACATGAGGTATAATACCAATTGTACAAGGGGATATACCACAAGGAAACTGCATCGCGTGATACGTCAGATACATAATTGCGTGTAGCGTTTTATCATAGTGGGAGGGTTGTTTTACAACCTGATAGATTTATGTTTTGGAAGAGTCATGAGACTTGGTCCCTAGTAAACATAAAATCGGCTCATGGGTACGACAAAGCACTATAAGATAGAAATGCGGAATTTTAGCAAAATGCAATGAATTCTTAAATAGAATCTATTGATTCTAAATTAGGTCTTGCTGCTTATAGAATCGCAAAATGCTGTGAAAGCCATTGGAAGTGGTTCTACAAAATAAAAGAGAATCAGACGGTAAGGTGATACTTTGAAACAAGTATTGTCGCGTAATGGTAAACTCAGAAAGAAGGGTAAGTTCGAGTATTAGAAAACTTTTTCGCCGATAGCAAAGTTTAAGTCGATCCAAATTTTTTTATTTTATTGCTGCTCATATTTAATTACGAGGAATAACAATTATATGTTAAGACAGCTTTCATGATTGGAAGTGTTGAGGAAAACATCTATGTGAAGCAACCTGTGTGATTCATTGCAAAGTGTAAAGAGTATTATGAGTATAATCTTAAAAGTGTCCATCAATGGACTAAAGCAAGCTTTAAAATCAAAGTACATCTGTTTTGATGAGGTAATCCTGTGATATGAATTTATTCAATGCGCGGATGGGTCTTGTGTATTGGAAAAGAGTTATAGATACGTGATGGTATTTCTTGCACTGTACGTAGATGATATATTGCTCATTGGAAATAATAAAAAAGTATTGTCGGGAGTATGGGTATGACTGATAAAGTAGTATGAAATGAAGGACTTAAGAGAAGCAAAATATATCCTTGCGATCATGGTGATCACAAGATAGCATGTTGTGCTTATCTCAAATTTCATAAAATGATACAATCCTTACTTATTTTAGCATGTGATTTTATCTAAGGAAATATGTCATATGACATAAAAGAAGATATGGGTAATGAAGGTGGTTCCTTATGCTTTGGCGAATAAGGAAGTTTAATCTAAGGAATGCTATGCACGAGAATGGATATCTGTTTTTCACATGGACAGTGGGTATCAATGTAACCAAAATAAGAATATTGAACTATGGTAACACATAATTTTGAAGAACCTAAAAAGGACTAAAAATTTATGTGGGCTTACCGAACAGATTCATTGCTTCTTGTGGTTACATAGATTTGGATTTTTCAAATCAAATAGGGACGGCAGTACATCCACCTGAAGGTTATGTGTTCAATTTCAAAGTTGAGTCATAATATTGAGGAGTGTCATAAAGAAATATATTTCGGACTCCACCATGGGAAGATGATAAATTGGATCCTCTGAGGCAGCCAATGTATTTGTATGACTCTAGAAACTTCGTAATGGACTTTGATGTGATTCTGAGTTTGCCCAAGGTTATCACAATTTATTTTGATAATGATGGTGCATGCAGTTGCAAACTTAAAGGAATCACAAGTCCATAAGCAACTAAACACATTAAGTGCAAGTACCACCTTTTACGAGAAATCGTATGATGAGGGGAAGTTTGTTGTCGCCTAGATTGTAACGGATGATAACCTAGTAGATTCTTTTATAAGGACCTTAAGGCGAAACCTTTTGATGGTCATGTAGTGGGAGTGAGAATCAGATGTATGGCAGTGGTCATGACAATATAGTCTTTTAGTAAAAGTGGGAGATTGTTGGTTTGTATACTAAAAGCTTAGCTTTAGTATGAACAATATTTTAACAATATTTGAAATGAGAATAATTGATCAAATGATTGCGTCTTATAATTTATCTATATGTCTGATGCAATAATACATTAACTTTATACTATAGATAATATGTTGTGCGACAACACTTGAAATATCATATTATCAGTTTTCTTATAAAGTATAAACAAATGCTCACAATCGAGATAGACGGGGACTCTCTATCGGGATGGTTGTAGTGTGATTTGATATTAGTTTGTCTTGACTATAAAATTACATTAGTGCACTTCGTGTGTATTGAGCAGGACCGCTTGAGATCATTCAACTTATACTGACTATATAGGAGAACTTGATCTCGGTTATTATGGATGTTCGTGCTCTTAATCCCTATTTAATAACCTGGACATGTAAGGCAGTATGTATTTCTTTGATTCATCAATAGATGAGATTTACATGTAATTAAATCAATAAACTCGGTGAGTTGAGAAGTAGTGTTATTTCTATAGTGTGCTATTCATTGTAGAAAGAATTTGTGTCCTATTAAATAGATTGACGATGTCCCCTTGAAGAGCTCATAAGGATTATCATGTAAATCTTGCAAGTGGATTAATTCTGACATGATAACAAGGTTGAGTGGTTGTTCTTAGCCTCATTTTAAGGTAAAATGATTTAGAGTAAGAGAGCTCTATCGTTGTTGTAAACGTAGTGACCAAGTAACAAAATTTATAGAATATCGTCCCAAGGGAAAAGTAAAATCAAAGTGTATCTGAATTTACCTTTGATCATGCTTTGTAAAAGTGATAGAATTTGAGTTTTGGTTTTAAACTAATAATTATGCTAAGCAATTAACTAGAAAAGCAAGTAATGACTACGATTATCAACGAACAAGGATGAAATGAATGAAATAGATCTTAGAGAGAATGCAAGGCTAACCACAATTAAAGTCAAGGTAGTATCCTAGATATGCAAGACTCTAGTAGCAAACATCATCAACAATGGACTAGAAGCAATCGTAATTGTACCCCTAATCCATATGGCCAAGGTTACTAGGTTCTCATCCCTTTTACAAGATTAAATCCTCTTAGATTGATCTTATTATCAATTCCCATGAAGGTACTATGATTCTAAGTTTGGTTCTTCTCATTTAATTACTCAAATGTCCTCTTATAAGTGTTCTAAGCTTTCAAAGGGTATGCCTTACCTCTCCTCATACTAACATGCATGTTCATTTCACTAATTGATTCAATTCACCCCTAATATATAACATCAGAATGGCCATCCTAACATCATGTGTGCAGAAATCAATCACACAATTAATAAAATGAAACATGAATCACAATTTATAAGAAGAAATCCATCATCAATTCAATTTACTACTAAAAATCTCATAAATCTAGTTTAACCTCAACTCATCATGTGGCTAGCCTCACAAGAGGTCTAGCCACTAATAATCATCTTACAAACCTTACAAAGTTCATAAAATGCCATTGCTAACTTCAAATCGAAGAAAATACAAAATGAAAGTAGAAGTTCTTCCCTTGCGATTGAGAGTTGATCTCCTTCCTTCATAAGCTTTCCAAGCAAATAAGTCTTAAATCTCTCTAAGGATGGTGTGGGTGAAAGATGTATGGAGAGAATTATGGAATCAAAGTGGTAGAAATGGATGAATTTGGTGGATTTGGATGTAGGAGAAAGTGTGTAAATGTGGTGTAGCAGTGTGTGTTTGATCTTGGAAACTGCTCAAATGGGACTCTCTCATAAATCACGCTAAAATTAGGTATTTATACCCCTTAGAATCTTCTAGAACACATGCAAAATCTGTGCTGGAATTTTGCCTGACTCGACTCGACTTGTGCTGCTCGACTCGGGTGCTGTGCACGACCTCGAAATGGGCGAGTTGCTATTTTTGAAGCCCGCATACGACCTCCTGTTATAGTCCCGTGTTCGACGCACGACACGAGCTCTGACACCAGCTCGACTCGAGCTTCAGAGCTCGACTCGAGCTTGGTCGAGTCCTGTCCACCTTCTTCGTTTCAGCTCCTGACTCTGTTTTGCTCCATTTTGACCTCTTTTATATACATTTAATGTTATTTCCACACATTTATCAATTATACACACTCCTCCTTATTATCATGAAACTCCACAAAAAGTTACACAAATACGGATAAAAATATCCAAAAATTCACAAATAAAGATACTAAAATCTAGGTAAAAATGACGACGATCAGTGGTACTACTCTCGGATGAGATATTAATTACTGGAGTTGTTAGTAACTTAATAATTAATGGACATTGTATTCTTAAACATGGGGAAACTAATGGGCTCATAATAAGAAGGAGCCCATAACGTAATTATGGGATTAGAGCGGCAATGCAGTAATAATATTTTAGTAGAATATATTATTATTATTGGACTTAAGTATAAGTTTTGAGCTAAACTTGAATACTTAAGCCTAATGAAGGCCCGACTCTAATTTCTCCTTCTGGTCCCTATTGTAGCCCATATATAAGTCATCTCAACTGTCTAGAAATCCTAAGAATTCACGACTAACTTGTGAGAAGGGAAATGGAACAACAGATTGAGAAGATCTTGAAGATCGTCGCCCACACGATGTCAAGATTGGACTTGGAAATACAGCAGAAGATCAAGAGGTTATTTTCTGCAGATGTTCATCTTCAACATACCCTGGTGAAAGGTAATACGTTTCTATCTTCTTGCTTTCGCTGATTTAGAAACGCATGGAACCCTAACGGTTCATGTTAACCAAATGATCGAACTCCAACAGAAGTGTGTTTGAGTTTTAGTGATAGAAAAAGGTAAAAGAGGGGGAAAGACGAGTTCTATACTGAGGCTTGACCTGAGGAGTCGTGCATGCGTTGAAGAGAAATCAAGTGCCCTCGTTTCCTTATTTTAATTTTTATGTGCTTTCAATTCGAGTAGTGGAAGGGTTGAGTTTATATTTTTGGTGATCCATATCAGCTTATATTGTTTAAATTGTGCTTAAAATTTATATTCTCTTGAAATTGATGAAGGAATTGTACTTTAGTTATATTGTAGTATGAAGTTCTATGTGTACTTGTGGGATGTTACCTACCATGAAAAGTGCTCTGTTACTTGTTAAAAATCCTAGTGAGATTTTGAGCCTTATTCATGTACAAAATCACATGATATTTCTTTTCTGGTGAGTATCTTTCTTGTGTGTGTATTTTAGAACTTGTCTCTTGTCTTACTTGAAACTACATGTGTGTCAGATGATGGAAAATGATTTAAGGTCATCCTTGAATTTATGAGTCACTTAGCCAAATAATTCCCTACCAAATGATGTTTATTCATAGTTAGCCCCGTTGAACCTAAAAACCTCATTTTTTTGGCAGCCTACGAGAAATAACCACTTTGAGTATCTGAATTTTTTAGCCTTAATTGTCCTTCAAGAAGAAAATTAATGGCTAAGAGAATTAATAACAAATATAGAAAACATAAACCTTAACGCGGGACGGATGGAGTATATTTTAACATATTGATTAGTCATTTATAGTTGGAATGACCAATTACAATAATTTATCGAGTTCAAGGGAGGAATGTACAAGAGCTTAAGCGATATCACATTTCTTGTAATTTTATAAAGACGAATCATCAAATGGTTGGTAGTTTAAATAAGTAATTTAAAAGTAATCAAAGCAAGTAACCAAGCAATGATCAAACAAATAAAATAGATAAATGAAAAGTGATTTTTCAAATTGAACAAAAGTGAGATTAACAACACTAAAGAATTGGTAATTCTAGGATTCATGCATTAAACTTATATGTGTCAAGGTTAGAAGACTAAGGGCCAACACAAATTCCACCTAAACTTTCTCTCGGAATGGATAGGATGAAGATCCTTTACAAGGCCTTAAAATAGCTCTAAGGTTGGTTCTCAAATTAAACAATTCCAACTAGGTACTAAGTTTAATTAGAGAATCCCTGCACACGATCAATTGATCTCTCGATTTAACAAATTACATGTTCTATCAAGGGATTCTAAATCTTAAAGGATTTCTCAATCTCTTTACAATTTATAATGCACATGAGGTGTTTGATGAAATGATTCACTTAATTATCCTAATCACATAAGATTTCTCAATCTAATCACATATTTAGAACAACAAAACACACAAATCATCATAAACCTCAAGATCTTAAGCATCAATGATAGAAAATCCATTTACCCAATCAACACATGAATTTAAATACATAAATTTCAAAATTATCCAATAACTTTCATGTTGCTAATCTCACAAGGGAGATTACCCTACCATATTCATAAGAAAATTAACGTAGACAATTAAATCCTTACAAATCATGACAAAACTATTAGGTTTAGTACAAGTTTTATGTGAAAATTCCCTTGAAATGCTTCAATGGTGATCTCTTTCCTTCCCTTTGCAATTCTCCTATCTTCCTTATTTCTTTTCTTCAATTAATGAGAACTTTGATGGTTGGATGAAGATAGATGGAATGGATGGTGAATGGATGAAATAAATGGTGAAAAATGGAAGGAATTGTGTGTGACGTGTGTGTGCAGCTTCAAAACCACAGAGAGAACTTGATCAAATGTTGAAATATTAGGTATTTATACCCCTTGGGAGCTTCTAGAAGAATTATAATTTTTTTTTATTTTTGCACCTACACGGCTCGTGTGCATGCATACTGCTCGAGTCGAGTTAGGGCTTCTAGTCAACTTTTGGCTCCAGACGATGCACGGCTCGTGCGCTGAACACGGTCACATGGTGGGTGTGTAGGTGTGTCTGATGCTGGCTCACGGCCACTCTTACAGGGCCATGTGCTGTACATGGGGCGTGTGCATGAAGACACGGGGTGTGTGCATGAACACGCCTCGTGTACTGAACACGGACGGCCTTGTTTGTGCTGCATTTGCTTTCTTCTTTCGTCTCGACTTTTGACTCCGTTTTCACTTTGTTTTTACCTGTTTTTCATATGTATAAGCTTATTCTCACACATTTCCATAGAAACACATAACACAACCAAATAGCACATAAAAAATGGATAAAACACTATGAAAATAGATATAAAAATATACTAAAAACTAGGTAAAAATACCAGTAATAACATATCTCCCGTCTCACAAGAGAATTTTTGATTAATTATGGAGGATATATACACTTTTACGGTAACCACTTTTAAATTATATTTTATGAATTACTCATCATATTTAGTGAATAATACTTTAATTACCTAAAAATCATACTTTACATATCCGAAAGCATAATTGATAGAATCATAGATCATTAAATTTATTTATCTTATAATCCATCTTATATACTTCCTCTGTCCCACACAACGCTTTTTGTTTACTGTACCACGTTGTTTAAGAAAAGTTGCACTTTTTTACCAAATTTATTGACTTTTGAGGGTATGGTAGTATTTTTTTATAATAAAATATTATAAAGTAATAGTATGTGTGTGAAAAAGGAGTGACAAATTTGAAAATAAAGTAACTTTTTAGGTTGTTGGATAAAATTTTTTTTCCTTTTTTGGGATGTGAAGCGCGGTCTGGGGTGGACGGACGAATAAGGAAAGTGTGAAGGATGGTGTGGGACGAAGTGTATATATATATATATATATATATATGTATATATATATACATATATATATGTATATATATATATGTATATATATATATATATATACATATATATATATATATACATATATATATATATATATATATATATATATATATGTATATATATATACATATATATATATATATATACCCATATGTGCCGCAAATATTGTTACATTTTATTAATTAGGGTGTTTTACAACTATTATTATATTTTTCTTTTTTATATGTGTGACCCACACAAAACAATTAGTGGATAAAATTTTTAATGGCCACTATGCATTAAGTTACATTTTTTTTTCCACCTATATAATTTTTTTTCTAGCCACTATTAAGAGTTGTTCCCAATTTACCCTCATAACTGTCAGGAGAAAGGACAAAAATTATGGGACCATCATTACGCTTTTGTTGACCGCATTTAATGGTGGTGGGTGGAACCATATTAAAAATTATAGGAAAATCTCAAAAAATAGATTCTTCTATTTGGCCTAAATTTCTTCTATTCGGCCCAAAATTCCTTCTATTCAGCCTATATGACTTGGCCTATTCAGCCTATATTTTTTTCAGAAAAAATTAGAAAAAAGTTTTATACGGATAAAATTTTTCTTCTATTCGGCCTACATGTCTTCTATTCGGCCCAAAATTTTGTTCTATTCGCCCTATATTTTTTGTTCTATTCGGCTTATATTTTTTCCCAAAAAAATTAGATTTTCATATGGATAAAATTTTTCTTCTATTCTGCCCAAAATTTTGTTATATTCGACCTATATTTTTTCCAAAAAAAATTATATTTTCATACGGATAAAAAAATTTAATTCGGCGCAACCTGCCTATTTTTCAAGTTGTCTCCTACTGCTAGTTTTTCGGGAACACATTTAGCATCTTTGGTGCGGCTATTTCAATCCCCTCCACATAAGGTAACTAATATCTCCATATTAGAGTAAATAAGCATCATGCATTTCAAATTCAGCTGAATTGCGGACGTCAAAGAGTAGTGAAATCTTGTTCACTCCATTACTCATATCCGTGACTATTATTTCACCAAAAAGAGTAAACATGCCTTCTCCCAACACAAAAGAAAAATTACCAAATTCAGTGGGTGTGAACGACTCTTCACATTCTATAAATCACCACCACCTTCTTCTTCAACTCTTCAATCACCACCACATTCTTCTTCAACTCTTCAATCACCCTCTCCACCATCGCCGGTGAAGTCTCCACCACTATATTTTTTTTCAGAAAAAATTAGTAAAAAATTTCATACTGATAAAATTTTTCTTTTATTCGGCCTAAATGGTTGTTCTATTCGGCCCAAATGATTTGTTCTATTCGGCCTATATTTTTTTCTGGAAAAAATTTTCATACAGATAAAATTTTTCTTCTATTCGATTTACATGTCTTTTATTCGGCCCAAATAGTTGTTCTATTTGGTCTAAATGGTTTTTTTGTTGTGCCTATATATCTTTTAGAAAAAATTAGAAAATTTTTTTCATACAGATAAAATTTTTCTTTTATTCGGCCTAGATGTCTTCTATTCGGCTGAAATTGTTGTTTTATTCAGCCCAAATAGTTTGTTCTATTCGGCCTATATTTTTTTCCCAAAAAAAATTTGAAATTTTTTTCATACAGATAAAAATTTTCTTCTATTCTGCCTACATTTCTTCTATTTGGCCCAAATGGTTGTTTTTTGCAGCCTATATGTTTTTCCCCAAAAAAATTGTAAAATGCATATTTTTGCATTTTAATAAATAAATAAATACATTCGTGAGACATGTAAAAGCAACAAATTAATGCATTCAGTAGACTGTAAAATAAGTTATTGTACTTTGGTACTTTATTGTCAAAAAGAGAGGCATCAAATTCCTCAACATGTGATTAGTGTGTCCTTTCAAAGTGCATTTTTGTCACTTCCAATAAAAATGACTAGAATAAATTATTTTTAAGATAGGTGGCCAAAATATATTACTTTTAAGTAAAGGTGGCTATTTTGTGCCATTTCCACAACAGTTAATATATTTTTATGGGGCCACATATGATATTAATACAACTACCACTATATATTAAAATATTATAATTTTAAATTCATTACACAATAAAATATTATATTATTTAATCTCCGCAAAAATAGTAAATGTAATAACGCCTATAGGACAGAGAGAAAAATATATAATTTTATCTTATTTCATTAATTTTTGCATATACTTGTTTCTTTTAAATTTTGATTGAGTTTTCTTTCTTATATTTTTTTTTAACACGCAGACATAATTGTACTTAAAATAATTTATGTTTTTTTAATATATATAAATACTACAAAAGGAATTTAAAAAAATAAATTGTGAATGAGTTTTCTCTCTCTCTCTTTTTATTTTAACATTTTTAAACACAACGGACATGATCTCATTTAAAATAATTTAATTTTTTTTAACATGGGATTTGGGGGCGGACAGTGGACATGAAATTATTATCGAACATGTAAGCTTGTAGGATTTTTTGTATTTAATTTTTGTGATAATTAATTGTGAATGAGATTTTTTTTTCTTTTTTATTCGGACACACAAGATTTTTATGCGGACATTCATGATTTTCTTTTCATATATATATATGAAAAGATCATAAATAAGATTGTTTTCATAATAAATTGTGAATGAGTTTTTTTTTATTTTAAAAAAAACACCTGAGATTTTTCTGCGGACATGCATGATTTTCTTCCATATATATATATATATATATATATATATATATATATATATATATATATATATATATATATATATATATATATATATATATATAAATATCTTAAATAAGATTATTCTCATAATAAATTGTAAATGATTTTTTTTATAGCGGACACATGAGATTTTTTTGCGGACATGAATGATTTTCTTTTATATATTCATTTAAGATCACATATATAAGATCTTAAATAAGATTCTGTTCATAATAAATTGGGAATGAGTTTTTTTTCCAGCGAACACGTGAGATTTTTCTGCGGACATGCATGATTTTCTTTTCATATATATATATATATATATATATATATATATATATATATATATATATATATATATATATATATATATATATATATATATATATATATATATATATATATATATATACAAGATCTTAAATAAGATTCTTTTCATAATAAATTGTGAATGATTTTTTTTACAGCGGACACATGAGATTTTTTTCGGACATGCACAACTTTCTTTATATATATATATATATATATATATATATATATATATATATATATAATATCTCAAATAAGATTCTTTTCATAATAAATTGTGAATGAGTTCTTTTCATCGAATACGTGAGATTTTTCTACGGACATGCATGAAAACAGTATTTTTATAACTGGACTGGAGGCTGAAACGGTGGAGGCAACGGTTTGAGGTTTAATTGGTCAGACCGATCGAGCCAGAGGTTCGACCAGAAAAATAAAATTTTCCTATTTTTAATTATATTTTAAAATAACCATTATATATACATATGTATAAAATATATAAATAAAATTAATTAATACTAAAAACTTGTAAATATAATATTCCACTTAAGCCCAATAGCAACGTAGCCCTCTAATACAATTACTATTGGATAGTAAATAGATTGCTTTTAAAGCCCATTTGTTTGGTTTGCTAATAAAAGTATATACGTTTAATGGACAGAGAGAGAATTAAGGTTGGCAGTTGCATCTCAGCCGCTATTTCACTTTAAAGGAATATCAGAAACCTGCTCTCCCACTAATCCAGAAATTTGCAAAACTTCTATTTCTTTCATCGATTGGAACATCGTAGATGCTTACGTAGATACTGAGGTGTCTTCCTTGTCGGAGCAACAACGATTTCACGATCTACGGGGCGGTACTTGGTGTTTCTCTTCGACTTTTGGAGGGTTTTTATTTTTTCAAATTTTCACTTCCTTTGATCTATTGGATCTATATTTCCTTCAGAAATTCTTCCCTTCTTTGTGACTGTTAAGATTTCTATTAATTTAATTGATTGAACAGAACAGTGTTTGTTAGGAGTCAGTGCAAATTTAAGAACAAACCCGTCAATTTTCCGATTCAATGGTTTTGCTGGTTTTTCGATTCCAACCAGTACAAAACGGTTGTGATACCCGAGCTTCTCACTACTCATGTGTCAATATAATTTAATTTGTGTTATGTGTATTTTATAATTATATGATAATTATGTGGTAATTATGTGATAATAATGTGGCAATTACGTGACAATTATTTTTACATTTTATTTATCTTTACATTTTATTTTAGACATCCATGATAAAAATAGTGACAATATATGAATATATGTGTGCATTAATATTTACTTGCATTAATTTTAATATATAATTAAATTGTCTTATGTGTATAAAGACATTATTTCTTAATTATTAAGTGTCACGCGTGTTCTTCTAATAATAATAATTGTAAGAAAATATTCACGTATGTATATTAATTTGTAAATGTATCATATCTTAATTATTAAGTATTGCACGTGAATCAAGAAAGGATAACAACAACAATAATAATAATAATAATAATTTAATAAATAAATAAAAGATGGTGGATAAATTTGGCGGTGTGACCGACTTACCATCTCCGCGTTAATATATTAACCCCAAATGGTGTGACTAGCAGGCAACAATTCGTGAAGAATTAAATAGAGAGAGACAGAGAGAGAAAGAGAGAGGGGAGAGGAGAGGAGAGAAAGGAAGAAAGGAAGAGAAAAGCGTGCATTGACGAGACAAGAAGGAAGAGAGTAGTTCACGAGGTCTATAGTATTAACACTATTTGGAGTCCAGGTAAGTAGAAGTCCAACTACAATACATAAACATGTTGTGTGTGGATTATTTGTGATTAATATGTGATAATTATGTCACGAATTATTTGTGATTAGTTTATTTACGTTATGAATTATTTGGAGTTAATTAGTGATACAAGTTGTGGATTTATGTGATTTGAAATAATATAATTGTCCTATATAGATCTGTGTGATTGGAAACTGTTGAATATAGATCCGTATGATCTGAGAAGATATTGTTTATAAGGATCTGGGTGATCCGAGATGAAGTTGTTATTTTAAAAAAAAGGATCAGTGTGATCCAAGGTGAAGTTGTTATTCTACAAATAGATCTATGTGATTGAGGTGAAGTTGTTGTTTCAGACGTGGATCTGTGTGAATTGAAGTTAAGTGGTTACTTTATTGTGATTAAATGTTCATGTTGATGTCGTAAATGGTTTATGATGCATATTTAATTATCCTGGTTGCATACCATGCATAATCATGAAAAGTGTTTTTCCCAAGATTAATAAGATACTAATGGTGTGTGCGGCCACTATATATGCATCTCTGTCAGGGTTCGAAAAAATCATTCCCGACACTTTATTCTGGGTTCAGAAAAATCATTCCCAGTACTTTATTTTGGGGTTTGGAAAAATTATCCCCAACACTCTGCCAGGGTTCAGAAAATTATTCTCGACACTATATTCGGGATTCAGAAAAAGTATCCCCATTGAGCTCATTGGGGTGCATATCATAAATGTGTCATGGGGATCCCGCAACGTGAACATTTTTCAAAATAAAAGAGACCAACTAAAAAGACTAGAAAATATGCGATAGAGAACTAAATGCATTTTCATGCACTGGCATGCATGATTTCTATTTACTGAGATTTTTGTATCACTAGTTTATGGTGAGCCTAATGATGATTGAGCTTGTGATGTGACTGTGCAAGCTGTGGAGTCCTTCAGGGTTTTGAGCGGATGTACATAGATGACTACCTGTTGGGCTAGGCGGTGGGTTATTTTATTTCCGCTGATGTTTTGCTATGTAATATAATAAATATTATCATAAGTTTGTGTGGATTAATGTGGTGTCAGAAATTGGTGACGTATATTAAACTATGATTTCAGTTATGAGTATATTATATGAGAAAAAAAATATATGTAGTTTTATAATGATGATGTTTATGTTAATAAGTATTTGAATTATAAGTTATGTAAGGTGGGTCGTGTCAGAGTGGTATCAGAGCACGGTTTGGGTCCTGCAGACTGTCTATGTACCTGAGCTCATTCATTGGGAGGACAGCTTTGCATGTAAGTGTTATTTTCATTATGTTGTGTTATGTGTTTTATAAATCATATTGATCATGTGGTGGAGAACTTGTTGTTAGATAGCATAGATATGATAAGGACTACAGGTGAAAGTACTGAATGAAGACTACTCCTTGCTGACTTGATTGTGTTAAGTATGAATGATTATGATATCATATTGGGCATGGATTGGCTGTCAAAGTACGATACTACAATAGATTGTCAGAAGAAGAGTATATTACTTTTAAGCCATTGGGAAGAGAACCCTCACATTTGTTGGGATTAAGAAGAAGTTTAGATTTCCTGTGATATCGGCGGCAAAAGTATAGCGGTTGTTGAAAAGTAGTTGTGATGGGTATCTGGTGAGTGTGATGAATATTGAGGGACAACAGTGTCCAGTCCTCAATGATATACCAGTAGTTCGGAAATACCCAAAGGTGTTTTAAGATGATCTTCCAGGTTTTCCACCAGATCGGGAAATAAAGTTTGTTATTGAGCTACAACCAGGAGCTGCTCCCATTCCTAAAGCGCCATATAGAATGGCACTAGCTGAACTAAAAGAATTGAAGATACAATTGCAAGAGTTACTAGACAAAGAATTCATTCGACCTAGTTTCTCACCTTGGGGAGCACCAGTTCTTTTTGTTCATAAGAAGGATTGCACATTGAGGATGTGTATCAATTATCAGAAGCTCAATAAAGTTACAGTCAAGAATAAGTATTCATTGCCTCACATTGATGATCTGTTCGATCAACTACATGGTGCAGCTATCTTTTGAAAGATTGATTTGCTATCGGGGTATTATCAGCTAAAGATTAAGGAGGAGAATATTCCGAAAACTGCATTCAGTACAAAGTATGGACATTATGAGTTTTTAGTGATGCCGTTCAGTTTGACGAATGTTCCGGCAGCATTTATGGATTTGATGAATAGAGTATTTCAAGATTTTCTTGATAAGTTCGTAATTGTGTTTACCAATGATATTCTGATCTACTCTAAGAATAAGGAGGATCATGCTCTGCACTTGAGAAAGGTGTTAGAGATTCTGAAGGAGAAGCAGTTACATACAAAGTTTAAGAAGTGTGAACTTTGGTTGGACCAAGTTATTTTCTTGGGACACGTGGTATCAGGAGAAGGAATTTCGGTGGATCCTAGCAAAGTTAAAGCAATCCATGATTGGACACAACCCTCAAATCCCACTGAGGTTCGTAGCTTTCTTGGATTGGCGGGATATTATCGAAGGTTTGTTGAAGGATTCTCTAAGATTGCTTCACCATTAACACAATTGACCAGGAAGAGTATGAGATTCACATGGACGGAGGTATGTGAACAAATTTTTCAAGAATTGAAGATACGATTGACATCAGCACCTATCTTAACTATTCCTACAAAGACTTGAAACTTCAAGGTTTACAGTGATGCTTCAAAGAATGGTCTTGGATGTATGTTGATGCAGAATGGGAAGTGATAGCTTATGCATCGAGACAGTTAAGGGAATACGAGGAGAACTACCCTACCCATGATTTGGAGTTAGCCGCAGTGGTGTTTACACTCAAGATTTGGAGGCATTATCTGTATGGTGAGCGTTGTAAGATCTATACTGATCATAAGAGTTTGAAATACTTCTTCACTCAGAAAGAATTGAACATGAGGCAAAGAAGATGGTTGGAGCTGGTGAAGGACTACGACTGTGATATTAATTATCATCCGGGTAAAGCTAATGTGGTTGCTGATGCATTGAGCCGAAAGGTAATACAGGGTGTAGCTAATGCGAGCTTAAAACAAAAACTAGAGTTGCTTGATTTGCAAAGGATAGTGATGAGTGTGTAAATTCACAAGTTTGGAATCATGTTTTGTGCTAGTTTTGGAGAGTTTTGAGGTGGAAATAGGTGGAAAACCTATATATATTGTGAATTAGCATGAATCAGGTGTTAGTATAGCTATTTAAGTAGTTTTCATAGCAAAATCGGAGTGAAAGTGCCAAGAATCGAAGAGACAAAGTCGAGACCACGCGAACCGCCAAGGAGAGAGGTGGTTCGACCTGTTGGAGGAGGGTTCGACCTCTCTAGCAGGTCGAACCAGCGTTGAAAGAGTGCAGGAGAGGGGTTCGACCACGACTCAAGGGGTTCGACCTGTCTATCAGGTCGAACCATGGTCGAACCAATTCACGAGAAAGTTGATTCGACCACGACGTTTGTGGTTCGACCAAGATTCGAGGGGTTCGACCTGTACAAGAAGTCAAACCAAGTGCAAAAATTATCCAGTAAGTGGGTTTGACCTGTGGTTCGACCTGTTTGCTAAAGTTGAACCGTCGTGCAGAAACTTACCTTATCCAGATTTTCGAGGGCAAAATGCGTGGGATCACTTGAAAAGCCCATTCCAAACCCTAGAGACGTGATTACAAGTATAAAAGAAGGCTCATGCAGTCAAGGAAGACATCACCAAGGACACAATATACAACACAATACAAGAGAGTTTTAGAGAGCGTAAGAACGTGAAGCACAAGAGGAGACTAGGAGGAGCTGTGACAGAGGTTCCGCTGGAGGTTCAAGTAAGATTGGTCCATCTAACCATGATTGTTCCTAGATCAATCATGAGCTAGAGCCACTTCGGTAGTTCTAGGGTTATGAAGGTTTCATGAGTTGATTTGTATTTCGTGTGTATACTCCGTACAACACTACTTGTGGTTTATTTTATATAAGATTGTGCCTTTTTAATCCATACTCATAGTTGTTTTGTGCATCAATAATCGTTGTGTAGAGTCTGAATGTATAACATGGTTATTGATTGAGTGCGTTCACTAATGAGCAGGGTTTATTGTTATAATTCTAAGTGAAGTGATTCCGAGGTTTTATTAGAATCGTCTTATATGAATGTTTGTTAATTGAATTGAATTCGGGTTAACAAGTAAGATTAAGAGTGTAACTTTATAGTACCTAAAAAGAGAGATCAAATCGGGTTAGAGTACTAAGTGCACGGGAAATAATTGATTATGATAGTACTTAGAAAGGGGGTAAAGTATACATCTTGCTCTGAGGATACTCACACGTGTCAAAAGCTTATCTATTTGTGTCTATAGAATAGATTTGCATGGTCTACTGATGTGTCCATAAACCACAAGGCAGTATCGGACATCGACACATGAAGGTATGAATTAACGAATGAAACTGGATGGCCTGACGAACTACCTAACATCTTATTTGATCACAACAACTCTTCTCTTGTTCTTGTTATTTATTTGCTATTTTAATTGTTACTTAGTTTACAAACCAACAATTACAATTCTCAACATAGTCATAATTGCTAGAAAATAACTAAAGTAATATTGATCCGTCCCGTGGATTCGATATTTAACTTGGTCACCTTCGAAACTACAATTGATATCCTTCATACTTAGAGATTAAAATTGTGTGTTGAGAAAACACCCATCAGATAGGTGTGGAGATCATTCAGGAAGGATCGTTGGAAGCAAATATGGCAGCTCTGACACTTCGACCAACTTTGATTGATAAGATTTGACAGGGACAAGAGGTGGAAAAATTGTTTGACAAGATAAGAAATGATATCAGCTCTGGAAAGTCTTCTGACTTCCAATTAAGATATGATGGCGTGATTCGTTATAGAGATCGATTATGTCTACCAGAAGTGGATGACATTCAGAAGGAAGTGATAACAGAAAATCATTCAACACCGTACTCTGTACATCCAGGAGCTACTAAGATGTATAGATTTGAAGTCACATTATTGGTGGACAGGGATGAAGAGAGATGTCGCTCAATATCTGGAGCAATGTTTGACTTGTCAACAAGTCAAAGTCGAGCATCAGAGACAAGCAGGAACTTTACAGCCTTTATTTATTTCAGAGTGGAAGTGAGAGAATATCACTATGGATTTTGTTATCGGGCTACCGAAGACAGTGAAAGGTCACGATGCCATTTGGGTTATCGTGGATCGATTGACTAAGTCAGCTCATTTTCTTCTTATATGCTCTATGTATTTCATGGATCGTTATGCCTAGCTATATATTCAAGAGATTGTTAGACTCCATGGAGTACCACTTACCATTGTGTCAGATAGGGATACAAGATTTTTGTCTGCTTTTTGGAAAAGTTTACATAAGGCGTTGGGGATACAGTTATCTTTAAGCACAGCATTCCATCCACAAACAGACTGTCAATCAGAGTGTACAATACAGATTTTGGAGGATATGCTCAGAGCATGTGTGTTAGATTTTCAAGGTCAGTGGAGTAAATTTTTGCCTTTAATAGAATTCTCGTACAACAACAGTTATCAGTCTACTATCGGGATGGCTCCATATGAAGCACTATACATGAGAAAGTGTAGGTCTCCAGTACATTGGGATGAAGTTGGAGATAGGAAACTTTTGGGTCCAGACTTGACTCGTGAAATGTCAGAAGCTATTACAAGTATTCGGGAGAAGATGAAAGTTGCTCAAGATCGGCAAAAGAGTTATGCAGACAAACAGAGAAGAGAGTTGGAATTTGAAGTGGGTGATCAAATATTCTTGAAAGTATCTCCAATGAAGGGGATAATGCGGTTTAGCAGGAAAGGGAATCTCAGTCCAAGATATGTTGGTCCATTCACTATCATTGAGAAAGTTGGCAGTGTTGCATATAGGTTGGAATTACCAGCATCGATGTCTAGAGTACATGATGTGTTTCATATGTCTGTGTTGAGGAAATATGTTCTGAATCCATCTCATGTTCAGATGTTCTTAGGCAAGAACCAGTTGAGTTGAAAGAAGATTTGAGTTATAAAGAGATACCAGATGAGATTTTGCAGCGAGAAGTGAAGAAGCTCAGATATAAAGAGATACCACTAGTAAAAGTTTTATGAAGAAACCAATTAGTTGAGGAGGCTACATGGGAAAGAGAAGATGAGATGATGGCTAAGTATCCAGAACTCTTCAAGTAAGTAAATTTCGAGGACGAAATTTTTATAAGGTGGGGAGGATGTGATACCCTACTCATGTGCCAATATAATTTAATTTGTGTTATGTGCATTTTATAATTATGTGATAATTATGTGGTAATTATGTGATAATAATGTGGCAATTACGTGATAATTGTTTTTATATTTTATTTATCTTTACATTTTATTTTAGACATCCATGATAAAAATGGTGACAATATGTGAATATATGTGTTCATAAATATTTACGCACATTAATTTGAATATATAATTAAACTGTCTTATGTGTATAAAGATATTATTTCTTATTTATTAAGTGCCACGCTAGTTCTCGTAATAATAATAGTTGTAAGAAAATATTCACGTATGTATATTAATTTGTAAATGTATCATATCTTAGTTATTAAGTATTGCAAGTGAATCAAGAATGGATAATAACAACAACAACAACAATAATAATAATAATAATAATAATAAGTTAATAAATAAATAAAAGATGGTGGATAAGTTTGGCGGTGTGACTGACTTACCATCTGCAAGTTAATGTATTGACCCCAAATGGGGTGACTAGCAGGTAACAATCCATGCAGAATTAATAGAGAGAGAGAGAGAGAGAGAGAGAGGGGAGAGGAGAGGAGAGGAGAGAAAGTAAGAGAGGAGAAGGAGGAAAGCGTGCATTGAAGAGACGAGAAGGAAGAGAGTAGTTCACGAGTCTATAGTATTAACACTATTTGGAGTCCAAGTAAGTAGAAGTCCAACTAGAATGCATAAACATGTTGTGTGTGAATTATTTGTGATTAATATGTGATAATTATGCCACGAATTATTTGTGATTAATTTAATTACGTTATGAATTATTTGTTAATTAGTGATACAAGTTGTGGATTTATGTGATTTGAAATAATATCATTGTCCTTTATAGATCTGTGTGATTAGAAACTGTTGAACATAGATCTGTATGATCAGAGAATATATTGTTTATAAGGATCTGGGTGATCCAAGATGAAGTTATTTTTCTAAAAAAAGAATCTGTGTGATCCAAGGTGAAGTTGTTTTTCTATAAATAGATCTATGTGATTGAGGTAAAATTATTGTTTCAGAAGTGGATTTGTGTGAATTGAAGTTAAGTGGTTACTTTATTGTGATTAAATGTTCATATTGATGTCGTAAATGGTTTATGATGTATATTTAATTGCCCTGGTTGCATACCATGCATAATCATGAAAAGTGTTTTCTCCAAGATTAATAAGATATTAATGGTGTATGCGGCCACTATATATGCATCTCTGTCAGGGTTCGGAAAAATAATTCCCGACTTTTTATTCTGGGTTCGAAAAAATCATTCCTAGTACTTTATTTCGGGGTTTGGAAAAATCATCCCCAACACTCTGCCAGGGTTTGAAAAAATCATTCTCGGCACTATATTCGGGGTTCAGAAAAATCATCCCCATTGAGCTTATTTGGGGTGCATATCATAAGTGTGTCGTGGGGATCTCGCAACATAAATATTTTTCAAAATAAAAGAGACCAACTAGAAACACTAGAAAATAGACGATAGAGAACTAAATGCATTTTCATGCACTGGCATGCATGATTCTACTTACTGAGATTTTTGTCTCACTAGTTTATGCATTATAGGTTAGCCTAATGATGATTGAGTTTGTGATGTGACTGTGCAAGCTGTGGAGTCCTTCAGGGTTTTGAGCGGATGTACATAGATTACAACCTGTTGGGCTAGGCCGTTTATTTTATTTCCGCTGATGTTTTGCTATGTAATATAATGAGTATTGTCGCTAGTTGTGTGGATTGATGTGGTGTCAGAAATTAGTGACTGATGGGCGTTTTCTCAACACACAATTAATCCCCCAAGTATGAAGGATATCAATTGTAGTTTCGAAGGTGACCAAGTTAAATATCGAATCCACAGGACGGGTAAATATCAATTGAATTACGTTCTAGTAGATTATGACTATTTTGGAAATATAATAGTTTTGGTGTTAAGTAACAACTAATAATTGAAAGAACAAGAAATAATAACAAGAATAAAAGATAAGTGAGTTGTGATCAAGTAAGATAGTAGGTAGTTCATCAGGCCATCCAGTTTCCTTCGTTAAATCGTACTTTCGTGTGTCGATGTCGACTCTACCTTGTGATTTATGGACGCATCGCTAGACCCTGCGAATCTATTCTATAGACACAAATAGATACGCTTTTGACACGTGTGAGTATCCTCAGAGCAAGACGTATACTTAATCTCCCTTTCTAGGTACTATCATAATCAATTATTTCCCGTGCACTTAGTACTCTAACCCGAGTTGATCTCCCTTTTTAGGTACTATAAAGTTATCTTCTTTATCCTACTTATTAACTCGAATTCAATTCAATTAATAAGTATTCATATATGATAGTTCTAATAAGACTTCGAAATCCCTTCACTTAGAATTATAACATAAAACCCTGCTCAACAGTGAACGCACTCAACCAATAACCATGTTATGTATTCAGACTCTACACAACGATTATTGATACACAAAACGACTATGAGTATGGATTAATAAAGCACAATCTTATATAAACTAAACCACAAGTAGTGTTGTATGGAGTGTATACACGTGGAAGTTCAATTTACTAGATAAAACCTTCACAACCCTAGTTCTACCAAAAAGGCTTTACCCCATGGTGTTGTAGGAAACACACATGGGTGTTGGATAGATCTTACCCAGATGTCCGGAAAATACAAGATAAATTAGGAAACGAATAAACCCTAGATGTGGCGTCATCGCGTCCTTCTCGCTCTTGAATCCTCCTCTTGGTTCTCCTCTTGATTCCACAAACGAATCTTCAAAGTGATGGATGGATGGAGAAAAGGATGATGGTTGGGGGTGATCCCTCCTTGTGGGGTGTTGTATGTTGTGTTGTGTTCCCCCTTGATTGGACGTCTTTCTTGACTGCATGAGCCTCCTTTTATACTTGTAATCACGTCTCTAGGGCATGGAATGGTTCGACCTCCTAAACAGGTCGAACCAACCCTTACAGGTCGAACCAAACATGTCGTGGTCGAACCAGCTATTTTTCCGTTGGGTTTGACCTCGGTTCGACCTGAAGCAGGTCAAATCGATTTGTGCAGGCTCACCGTTTCGCGTATAACTTTCACATCCGACCTCCAAATTGAGTGATTTTTGCGCTCACGCGATCCTCTCTTCCTGGGATTTCTATCCATATAAAGAACTTATAATAACTCTAAGAATTGAATATGTAACAGGCTATGAAAAATAGAACTGCAATTCTGTTCGGCACAGCTCGCGCGGCGTCACCACTTTTCTCATAACTTCCTCTTTCGGACTTCAATGATGGTTTTCTTTACGCTAAAACGATCATCTCTTCAGTGGCTTACAACCATATATCACACCAACAGTTTCGAGCTCCACAACAATACAGAATAATTATGAAAGTTGGATGTGCGTTTTCAGCATTCTTCCATAAATTGCACCTTTTCTCCAACATTGCACTTTTCATCCTTTTTCCACTTAAAACACAACAAAATACCTCAAGTGCACATAATTCTCACATATATCGAATATAAGACATTTGTGCTCATATAAGACTACAATATCAATCAAAAAGGTGTTAAATTAGATATTAAAACACGCTTATTTTCACTCTCATCAGTGACGTTTGTTAAACTATGATTTCAGTTACGAGTATATTATGTGAGAAAAAAATATATGCAGTTTTTATAATGATGATGTTTATGTTAATAAATATTTGAATGATAAGTTATGTAAGGTGGGTTGTGTCGACAGTTCTTTCCAGTTCAATTAAGAAAACAGTTTTTATGTTGTTCCAGACTGGTTTCGACACCGGTTGTGAATAATTTTATTTTTACAGCAGACATGTGAGATTTTTTTACGGACATGCATGATTTTAAATAGTTGCATCCGCTTATTTTTTTACAAGTATTTTGTGGTCAAATTAGATGTAATATATATGATAGGGTAATTTAGATGTTACACACCCCATATAGGCAAGATGTGGGATTTTTCTATATTTTATTAACTAAAGAAAATGAAAATTTTTCAATGAAAAATATTAACACCGTTAATGGTATGGACCCATGGTTTAAAATGACAAATTAACAAGTGGCTGGGAAATATTTCGCCTCCCCCCTTTCACAAAATTATTTTCCCCTGAATATTTGGAGAGCATTTCGGTATCTGAAGCTGTCCCACTTTTGTTTTTATGTTTGATTACTTAATTGTGTAATTAAAAGTATGTGTTCGATTAATTAAATGAAGGGCATAAATAATAAGGTAGCTATCAATGTAATTATATCCTAAAAACATTTTTAGGCAGATAAAGTGGAAGCAAAATTTGAATAAACGTGAAACTGAAAGTTAGATCTGTGTAAAAGATAGAGAATCTTATTATTATATTTTTAAGTGCTTAGACGGATAAGAATAGATTGAAGCGTTATCCTTTGTTATTATTCATCAATCCATGTGTTTTTCTGTTAGTATCTTATCTGCGTGTGTTAAAGAAAATCATGCGACTATATTGATCCAATTATTGTTAATTAGTAAGGAAATAGATGACAAACTTATAATAAAGAAATTATAATTTTAATAATGAAAACTTAACGGTATTGCCTTTTCAAGTTAAATGTCCATATTGCTAAATTTATAAAAGATTGAGGGTGGAGATGATTCTTTAAACAGAAAAATATTTTAAATGTCTAAAAAGTAGATTAGGGGTCAAATTGATCCTCTGTTGTCTGAAATCTTCAACCTTGTTATTTTTGTAGTCCTAAGTTCCATTGTTTAGATTTCTGCACATTCTCTTTCTTATACTTAATCATGGATTATGCTTCACTCAATTCCGATAATGACTTGTGGCCCTATCAGTTTAGTTGTCAACCTAACTTGGAACTATAAGAATCCAATGAATCTTGGTGTCACATGACTCATGTCTTTTATATGTTTTTTATTTTGGAAACTCAAGTTTTCTGCTATTTGATCTTCAATGAGAAACTACTTGAAAATGTATAAGTTTCTATTCTTGAAAATCATTGAATGATATGCGTGTTACAACTGTATAATCTTTCTCCATGAATGTCAAACTTCTTTTCATGTGTTCTCATGAGAAAGACTGATATTTTTGTGAGCACAATTAATAATTCATATAGTTCTCAAGGAACTAGATAGCTCTATTTTTCAGTTGTGCTTCTATTAAGCTTCATATTAAAGGATTTTAATATTTTGATCAAGCAAATTTTATTGTTATTTAGAAAATCCCCAAGCACAAGCACAAGGGGTGCTTTAGTGTTTTCAGTATATTTTGACAGCAACCATAAGTTTTGACAGTAGGACTCGAGTTTATGCCAAAGTTCAAAAGTTCATATCTAGTCAATCCCTAAGAATTTGACAGAAACTCAATTTCTACTGGTTCATTTATTGCAGCAATTACTCTTCGTCTCATAATTACTACTTCCCCTAAACATATTTAATTCTCTCTCTCTTCTGTTTCTTTTGTAGGAAAATATTTTCTCATGAATGTATGCAATATTTGGATTACTTTCTTATCAAAACTCACACATGATCTCACTTATAACTCTCACGTAATGAATCGTAAATGAATATTAAATAAAAACGATAAAGAGACTCAAGATGTATAGTGGTTCGGCGTAAGCCTACATCCACTCTTAAGGAGAAGAATGATCACTTATGACTATTACAGGTTACAACTCTTGATGAAGAACTTAACTTCTAAGAACCCTAATAGCTTGAATACTGAAACTGATATGAATATGAACAGGCTCGTGCGAATGATCGGAGGAGAAATAACTCCGACTGTATGTGGGCTGCACGGGCGGGAATTCAGCCCAGTTGCATGTATAGTCAGGGGCGTGGGATGATGATGTGCGGCTTAAAGAATAACGGGGCACTGCTCCCCTTGATTCCGTGGAGCATGAAAAGAAGACATCATTAACCTTCTTCACAACCTTTGTGACCTTTTTAACATATTTTTCCTGCAAAAGAGGGAAAATAGTTGTTAGAAAAAAGAAAAAGAAACTGGAAGGCGACTAAAAAAAATATGCCGGCGGTGGAGTTGAAGAAGAAGGTGGTGGAGAGGGTGATTGAAGAGTGGTGGTGAAAAGAAACTGGAAGGCGACTAAAAAAAACGTACCGGCGGTGGTGTTGATGAAGATGGTGGTGGAGTGGCATTGGAGTTGAAGAAGAAGGTGGTGCATAGGGTGATTGAAGAGTGGTGGTGATTGAAGAAGGGGATGGTGATTTATAGAATGTGAAGAGAATTTGGTAATTTTTCTTTTGGGTTGGGAGAAGATGTGTTTATTCATTTTGGTGTAAGAGTCACGGATTGGATTCGAGTAATGGGTAAATGGGAGTGAACAAGATTTCACGTCAGCAGCTGAATTTGAATTTGAAATGCATGAAATAATAGAGATATGACACACAAGATTTTTCTGCGGATATTCATGATTTTCTTTTCATATATATATGAAAATATCATAAATAAGATTCTTTTCATAATAAATTGTGAATGAGTTTTTTTTTTAATTTTAAAGCGGACTGTAATAACAAATTTTGTATTTATAATAAAATAAATACAAGAGAATTACAATAATAATCCAAAATGATTAAACTTGATAATTTAGGAAACAATCTCTATTTATCCTCTGATTCTTCTCTCGAACCAATTTGGGATTTGACTGGTTGTGTTGACCGCGCTGATCATGTTGACTGTGTGTGTTGAGCCGGATCTTCAGTTGAAGCTTGTCCGAACTCGGATTTGGGACCTTATAACGTTACTCCAGAGGCGTCGAACCTTTATTTAGATTAAATGTGTATTGTAAAAACACTCGATCTGGGGGCTTAGCATCTTAATCTCGGGTCGTATGCTGTTCTTGGCGCGAAGAACGCTGAAGAACTTAGTGAATGAAAAATGCTTGATTTGGGAGGCTTAGCACCTTGATCCCGAATCGTATGCCATTCTTGACTTAAAGATGGTTGAAGATCTTGAGAAGCGTCGCTCGTGTTTCAATCTCTTCAGAGAGTTAGCGTCTTCGGGTCTATGAATGTGTGTGTCTGGAATGAATGGAGGAGGGCTCCTTATATAGGTGAAGGGTGAGGACGCCCCATAAATAACTCGCAGTCTGATTGGTCCAGGGCAGAACAGACCTGATTCTTCGGGCTTGGGTCTTTCACTTGCTTAGACTTTAAGTTAGACTTATTTGACTGGTTATGGCTTAATTATCAATTATTTACTCATTTATTTTAGGAATAAATTTATTTAAATCCCTTAACAAATAAATAATTAATTGATAATTATTGCATTAATTTGCCACATATTTTTCTTTAATAGACAATAAAATTCAAGTGCCTACACAGACACCTGAGATTTTCTACGGACATGGATGATTTTCTTTTATATATATATATATATATATATATATATATATATATATACATCTTAAATAAGATTCTTTTCAAAATAAATTGTGAATTTTTTTTATAGCGGACACGTGAGATTTTTTTGCGGACATGCATGATTTTCTTTACATATATTTAAGATCATATATATAAGAACTTAAATAAAATTTGTATTTATTCATTTTGGTGTAAGAGTCACGGATCGAAACCGAGTAATGGGTAATGGGGAGTGAACAAGATTTTACGTCCGCATGAAATAATAGAGATATGACACACAAGATTTTTCCGCGGACATTCATGATTTTTTTTTCATATATATATAAAAAGATTATAAATAAGATTATTTTCATAATAAATTGTGAATGAGTTTTTTTTTTTTTTTAAAGCGGACACCTGAGATTTTTCTGCGAACATGCATGATTATCTTTCATTCATATATATATATATATATATATATATAATAAGAAAATCATGCAAGTCCGCAAAAAAATTTCATGTGTCCACTATAAAAAAATCATTCACAATTTATTATGAAAAAAATCTTATTTAAGATATTTTCATATAAATATATATATATATATATATATATATATATATATAAGTTTTTTTCGGACATGCATGATTTTCTTTATATTTATTTAAGATCATATATATAAGATCTTAAATAAAATTTGTGTTTATTCATTTTGGTGTAAAAGTCGCAGATCGGATTCGAGTAATCGATAATGTGGAGTGAACAAAAGTTTTCGTCCGCATGAAATAATAGAGATATGACACACATGATTTTTTCGCGGACATTCATGATTTTCTTTTCATAATATGAAAAGATCATAAATAAGATTCTTTTCATGATAAATTGTGAATGAGTTTTTTTTTTATTTTAAAGCGGACGCTTGAGATTTTTTTACTGACATGCAGGATTTTCTTTCATATATATATATATATATATATATATATATATATATATATATATATATATATATATATATATATATATATATATATATACATATGTAAATATTTTAAATAATTTTTTTTCATAATAAATTGTGAATGTTTTTTTATAGCCGACACGTGAGATTTTTTTGAGGACATGCAAGATTTTCTTTTTATATATTTAACATCATATATATAAGATCTTAAGTAAAATTTTTTTAATAATAAATTGTGAATGGATTTATTTTCGGGCGGACAAGTGAGATTTTTTTGTGGATATGCATGAATTTTTATTATATATATATATATATATATATATATTATAATATCTTAAATAAGATCATACATATAAGATTTTTTTGTGAACTTGCATGATTTTCTTTATAATTATTTAAGATCATATATATAAGATCTTAAATAAAATTTGTGTTTATTCACTTTGGTGTAAGAGTCACGAAGCGAATCCGAGTAATCAGTAATGTGGACTGAACAAAATTTCAAGTCCGCATGAAATAATAGAGATATGACACACAAGATTTTTTCGCGGACATTCATGATTTTCTTTTCATATATATATGAAAAGATCGGAAATAAGATTTTTTATATAATAAATTGTGAATGAGTTTTTTTATTTTAAAGTGGACACTTTAGATTTTTTACGGACATGCATGATTTTGTTTCATATATATATATATATATCTTAATTAATTTTCTTTTCATTATAAATTGTGAATGATTTTTTTTATAGAAGGCACGTGAGTTTTTTTTTTGCTGACATGCATGATTTTCTTTATATATATTTAAGATCATATATATAAGATTTTAAATAAAATTTGAGTTTATTCACTTTGGTGTAAGTGTCACGGATCGGATCCGAGTAAACGGTAATATGGACTGCAGAAAATTATACGTCCACATGAAATAATAGATATATGACACATAAGATTTTTGCGCGGACATTCATGATTTTCTTTTCATATATATATGCAAAGATCATAAATAAGATTCTTTTCAAAATAAATTGTCAATGAGTTTTTTATTTTAAAGCGGACACCTGAGATTTTTCTGCGGACATGCCTGATTTTCTTTCATATATAAATATATATGAAAATATCTTAAATAAGATTCTTTCATAATAAATTGTGAATGATTTTTTTATAGCGGACACGTGAGATTTTTTTGCGGACATGCAAGATTTTCTTTATATATATTTAAGATCATATATATAAGATCTTTAAAAAAAATTATGTTTATTCACTTTGGTGAAAATGTCACTGATCGAATCCGAGTAAACTGTAATATGGACTGCAGAAAATTTCACGTCCGCATGAAATAATAGATATATGACACATAAGATTTTTCCGCGGACATTCATGATTTTCTTTTCATACTTATAAGCAAAGATCATAAATAAGATTCTTTTCATAATAAATTGTCAATGAGTTTTTTTATTTTAAAGCGGACACCTGAGATTTTCTGCGGACATGCATTATTTTCTGTCATATATATATATATATGAAAATATCTTAAATAAGATTTTTTTCATAATAAATTGTGAATGATTTTTTTATAGCGGACACGTGAGATTTTTTTGCGAACATGCATGATATTCTTTATATATATTTAAGATCATATATATAAGATCTAAAATAAATTTTTTTCATAATAAATTGTGAATGGATTTGTTTTCCGGCGGACAGGTGAGATTCTTTTGTGGACATTCATGATTTTCTTATCATATATATATATATATATATGTATATATATATATATATGTATATATATATATATATGTATATATATATGTATGTATATATATATATGTATATATATATATATATATATATATATATATATATATATATATATATATGAAAATATCTTAAATAAGATCATACATATATAAGATTTTTTGTGGACATGTATGATTTTCTTTATATATATTTAAGATCAAATATATAAGATCTTAAATAAAATTTGTGTTTATTCACTTTGGTGTAAGAGTCACAGATCGGATCCAAGTAATCGGTAATGTGAAATGAACAAAATTTCATGTACGCATGAAATAATAAAGATATGACACACAAGATTTTTCCGCGAACATTCATGATTTTCTTTTAATATATATATGAAAAGATCATAAATAAGATTATTTTCATAATAAATTTTGACTGTGTTTTTTTTATTTTAAAGAAGACACCTGAGATTTTTTTGCGAACATGTATGATTTTCTTTCATATATATATATATATATATATATATAATTCAATTTAATCAAAGCTTCAATAACTAAACGATTTTTCCACAATAGAGGAGAAGAGAGAAGAAAAACATACCTTTGGATCTTGAATATGGATTGAAGAGACTCCAAGTTTTGTGTAAATGGGTGTGTGGCTGTGAGCGAAAACAAAAGTGAAAGAGTGAAGACTAGGACAATTTTTGAAATGAAGAACGAAATAAGAAGAGGGGGCAGGGCTTTTACGGTTCTGAACCAAGAAAGATTCGACTAGAATATACCAAATGCGACCAGAATTTTATATATATATATATATATATATATATAAATATCTTAAATAAGATTCTTTTTATAATAAATTGTGAATAATTTTTTTTATAGCGGACACGTGAGATTTTTTGCGAACATGCATGATTTTCTTTATATATATATTTAAGATCATATATATATAAGATCTTAAATAAAAATTTTTCTTAAAAAATTTGGAATGAATTTTTTTCAGCGGACAGGTGAGATTGTTTTGTGGAAATGCATGATTTTCTTAATATATATATATACATATATATATATATATATATATCTTAAATAAGATCATACATATATAAGATTTTTTTTGGGGACATGCATAATTTTCTTTATATATATATTTAAGATTACGATCTTAAATAAAATTTGTGTTTATTTATTTTGGTGTAAGAGTCACGGATCGGATCCGAGTAATGGGTAATGGGGAGTGAACAAGATTTCACGTCCGCATGAAATAATAGAGATATGACACACAAGATTTTTTCGCTAACATTCATGATTTTCTTTTCATATATATATATGCAAAGATCATAAATAAGATTCTTTTCATAATAAATTGTCAATGAGTTTTTTTTATTTTAAAGCGGATACCTGAGATTTTTCTGCTGACATGCATGATTTTCTTTCATATATATATATATGAAACTATCTTAAATAAGATTTTTTTAATAATAAATTGTGAATGATTTTTTTTATAGCGACACGTGAGATTTTTTTGCGGACATGCATGATTTTCTTTATATATATTTAAGATCATATATATAAGATCTTAAATAAAAAATTTTCATAATAAATTGTGAATGAATTTTTTCCGGCCGACAGGTGAGATTTTTTTTGTGTACATGCATGATTTTCTATATATATATATATATATATGAAAATATCTGAAATAAGATCATACATATATAAGATTTTTTTGCGGACATGCATGATTTTCTATATATATATTTAAGATCATATATATAAGATCTTAAATAAAATTTGTATTTATTTATTTTGGTGTAAGAGTCACTGATCGGATTCGAGTAATCGGTAATATGGAGTGAACAAGATTTCACGTCCACATGAAATAATAGAGATATTACAAACAAGATTTTTCCACGAACATTCGTGATTTTCTTTTAATATATATATGAAAAGATCATAAATAAGATTCTTTTCATAATAAATTGTGACTGTGTTTTTTTATTTTAAAGAAGACACCTGAGATTTTTCTGAGAACATGTATGATTTTCTTTCATATATATATATATATATATATATGAAAATATCTTAAATAAGATTCTTTTTATAATAAATTGTGAATAATTTTTTTTTATAGCGGACACGTGAGATTTTTTGCGAACATGCATGATTTTCTTTATATATATATTTAAGATCATATATATATATAAGATCTTAAATAAAATTTTTCTTAAAAAATTTGGAATGAATTTTTTTTCAGCGGACAGGTGAGATTGTTTTGTGGAAATGCATGATTTTCTTAATATATATATATATATATATATATATATATATATATATCTTAAATAAGATCATACATATATAAGATTTTTTTTGGGGACATGCATGATTTTCTTTATATATATATTTTAGATTAAGATCTTAAATAAAATTTGTGTTTATTTATTTTGGTGTAAGAGTCACGGATCGGATCCGAGTAATGGGTAATGGGGAGTGAACAAGATTTCACTTCGGCATGAAATAATAGAGATATGACACACAAGATTTTTTCGCGAACATTCATGATTTTCTTTTCATATATATATGCAAAGATCATAAATAAGATTCTTTTCATAATAAATTGTCAATGAGTTTTTTTTTATTTTTAAGCGGATACCTGAGATTTTTCTGCGGACATGCATGATTTTCTTTATATATATTTAAGATCATATATATAAGATCTTAAATAAAAAAATTTTCGTAATAAATTGTGAATGGATTTTTTTACAGTGGACATGTGAGATTTTTTTGTGGACATGCATGATTTTTCTTATCATATATATATATAAAAGATTATAAATAAGATTCTTTTTAAAATAAATTGTGAATAATTTTTTTTACAGCGGACACGTGAGATTTTTTTGCGGACATGCATGATTTTCTTTTATATATTTATTTAAGATCACATATATAAGATCTTAAATAACATTATGTTCATAATAGATTGGGAATGAGTTTTTTTTTCAAGCGAACACGTGAGATTTTTCTGCGAACATGTATGATTATATATATATATTTATATATATATATATATATATATATATATATATATATATATATATATATATATATATATATATATATATATATGAAAAGATCATATATACAAGATTTTAAATAAGATTCTTTTCATAATAAATTGTGAATGATTTTTTTTACAGCGGACACGTGAGATTTTTTCGGACATGCACAACTTTCTTTATATATATATATATATACACACACACATATATATATAATATCTAAAATAAGATTCTTTTCATAATAAATTGTGAATGAGTTTTTTCATAGAACACGTGAGATTTTTCTGCGGACATGCATGAAAATAGTATTTTTATAATTGGACCGTAGGCTGAACCGGTGGAGGCAATGGTTTGAGGTTCAACTGGTCGGACTGATCGAATAGAGGTTCGATTGAAAAAATAAATTTTACCTATTTTTAATTATATTTTAAAATAACCATTATATATGTATATATATACATATATATAAAATTAATTAATACTAAAAACTTAATTAAATATAATATTCCACTTAATCCCAATAGCAACGTAGCCCGCGCAATTACTATTAGATAGTAAATAGACTGCTTTTAAAGCCCATTTGTATGGTTTGCTTATAAAAGTATATACGTATAATGGACAGAGAGAGAATTAGGGTTGGCAGTTGCGTCTCAGCCGCTGTTTTACTTTGAAGGAATATCAGAAACCTGTTCTCCCACTAATCTAGAAATTTACAAAACTTCTATTTCTTCCTTCGTTTGGAACATTGTAGATGCTTACGTAGTTACTGAGGTGTCTTCCTTGTCGAAGCAGCAGTGATTTCAGGATCTACGGGGCGGTGCTCGGTGTTTCTCTTCGACTTTTGGGAGGATTTTTATTTTTTCAAATTTTCACTTCCTTTGATCTATTGGATCTATATTTCCTTCAGAAATTCTTCCCTTCTTTGTGACTGTTAAGATTTCTATTAATTTAAATGATTGAACAGAACAGTGTTTGTTAGGAGTCAGTGCAAATTTAAGCATAAACCTGACAATTTTCCGATTCAATGGTTGTGCTGGTTTTCTGATTCCAACCGGTCCAAAATGGTTCTTTCAGGTTCAATTAAGAAAATAGTTTTTATGTTGTTCCAAACTGGTTTCGGCACCGGTTCCCGATTTAATCGGTTGAACTGGCCGTTCCGATCTGATTTTGAAAACACTGTATGAAAAAATCTTATATATATATATATATATATATATATATATATATATATATATATATATAAAAGAAAAATCTCACCTGTCCGCTAAAAAAAATCATTCACAATTTATTATGAAAAGAATCTTTATATATATATATATATATATAATAAGATTCTTTTCATAATAAATTGTGAATGATTTTTTTTTACAGCGGACATGTGAGATTTTTTTGCGGACATGCATGTATTTTTTTCTCAGTCCACAAGGTTTTGAAGTCGCGCAACTGCTGTCCTTATAATTTTATTGCGCTGCCGCTGTATTCTGCTGATTTCGCCGCCGTTTCTGCTGATTTCGCCGTCAGGATTCCGCACCGCCGTGTTTTGCTGAGTTCGCTGCCAGATTCAACCACCATCATTTGTCAATTTCACCACCATTTATGTTCTGCTAATTTTACAGTTGTTAAAGTTTATTCAAAAATTAGGTAAACTTAATCTTATCTTCAATTATAGTTTATGATTTCAAATAATATTGTTATATTTTTTTCTAATTTATGATTCATTCTTCTCAAATTGTATATATTTCTGCTTTAGTTTATTGTATTGTCATTGTCAATCCAATTTATTGTTTAATGATGTGTACAATAAGTATTGGTTTCTGTTATCTAATTGTATATGTTGTATCTGTTAATTGTATAAAGGTATGGTCTGTATTGTACATGGTTATGATTTGTTTGTTGGATTAGTTTAATTGTATATGTTATCTCTATTAATTGTATATAGGTATGGTATTAGTTGTATGTTATATTTATTTCTCTGTTTATTGTATATATGTATGTTCTGAATTGTACATAGGTATGGTCTGAATTGTAAATGGGCATGATTTATCTGTTGGATTATTTTAATTATATATGTTTTCTTCGTTAACTGTGCATAGGTATGTTTTGAATTGTATGTGGTTATGATAGGCATCTTTGTATGTATGGATTTTTCTTTAATGTATATGTTTTCTCTGTCAATTGTACATATGTATGGTCAGAATTGTATATGGGCATGATTTATACGTTAGATTATTTAAATTGTATATGTTTTCTCCATTAATTGTTTATTTTTATTAAATCACAGGGTATCTTTCAATATACTTCAAGTGTGAATCTATTGCGCATATATCTAAAGATGGACACTACAGAAAATCAAAGTATGACTCCTCTACCTAAGATTTTATTTACACTTTACACCTGCCATTGATTTTATTTAATATTTAGACTACATAAATAATGAGTTCAGGGTATGCAGGCATTACCCAATGTTTCTCATCAACTGAAGATGATGTATTAGATTTCAGTTGTCTATTTGAAGTACATGATAGCGAAATAAATGATGAATTTTCCAATAATAACAAAAGTAACACGTTAATAGAAAATGCAGGTATATATGCTCTTGATTTTGTATGATATAATCTATTATATGTAAAAATTATTTATTCTAATTTCATATGGAATTTTATTTTCTTTGTATACATAGATACAATTTCTATATTGTGTACAATTGAGCATGAAGGAGACAAGAAAGACAACAATACCATAGGATTGGAGAATGAAGCTTATTTTGAAAAATATGAAGGCTTATTGTGCAACAACATAGCAGGAGTGGAGACTGAAGGTATTCTCTTTACTGTATATGTTTTCTCTGTTAATTGTATATAGGTAGGGTCTGAATTGTACATCAGCATGATTCGTATATTGGATTATTTTAATACATATATATTTTCTCCGTTAATTGTATATAAGTGTGGTCTGAATTGTATATGGACATGATTTGAATAGTTGATTATTTTAATTGTATAAGTTTTCCCCTTTAATTGTGTATATGTATGGTCTGAATTGTATGTGGGCATGTTATGCATTTGATGTGATGGATTTTTTTTTGTATATGTTTTCTACGTTAATTGTATATAAGTATAGTCTGAATTGTACATAGGCATCAGTATGTGTATACGATAAGATGGATTTGGTGAAAGAAAAAAACCCTAAACCCCTAAACCCCTAAAGACCCTAAAACCCTAAACCCCTAAACCCTAAATCCCTAAACCCTAAATCTTAAACCCCTAAATCCTAAACCATAAACCCCTAACCCCTAACCCCTAAACCCCTAACCCTATCCCTAAATCCTAAACCCTAAATCCTATATCCCTAAACCGTAAACCCTAAATCCCTAAACTGTAAACCCCCTAAACCCTAAACCGCAAACCCCTAAACCCTAAACCGTAAACCCCTAAACCCAAAAACCCTAAACCCCTAAACTTTAAAGCCCTAAACCTAAACCCCTAAACCCTAAACCCCTAAACCACAAAACCCTAAACCCCTAAACTCCTAGACCCTAAACCCCTAGACCCCTAAACCCTTAAATCCTAAACCCTAAACCTCTAAACCCCTAAACACTATACCCCTAAACCCTAAGTTGTACATCAATATATTTTGAATTGTACGGGGGCATGATTAGCATCTTGGCAGCATTATGCATTCGAAGTGATGGATTTTTCTTTATTGTATATGTATTCATCATTAATAGTATAGAAATAACTAATTATGTTTGTTATACACAGATTTTATTCAAAATTTATGCTCTAGTGAAGATGAGAAAAGTAGGAAATATGAGAGAGTAACAGATTCACTAGTTGGATTAAAAAGAGATACACTTGGGGAAATGCACAAATTGTATTGTAAGCATGCAAGAGAATTAAGATTTAGTGTACGTAAGTCCACCACTAGAATTTCAAGTAAATCAGTTGAGACAGGAAAAACTTATGTGTGCTCTTGTGCTGGAAAAAAATGAAATTACTGATGAAAGAAAAAGGAAAGTTAGTAATACAAGGACTGATTGTAAGGCACTTATGAGAGTGAAAAGGATGGATGAAGGGATGTTTGAGGTGATAGTTCATGAGATGACCCATAATCATCCATTGACTAGAAGAGAATGGAGTTATCTCCATCGTTTGGAGAGACAAATATCCAATGATAAGGGTGATGCTATAATAGACATGATATCTTCAGGAATTGGAGCTACCGATTCTTATAGATATATGCTACATACTGCTGGAGGAGAAGAAAATGTAGGGCATACAATGAGAGATCACATAAATTTTGTAAATCAATGGAAAATGAATAGGATACAAGGTGGGGATGCTCAAACACTAATATCACTAATGAAAAAACAAGAAGAAGAAGAGGAAAGTTATTATTACAAGGTGATATTGGGTGAGGGAGGAAGATTGTGTAATGTGTTTTGGAGAGATTCCATGATGAAAGAAGATTTTAACACTTATGGGGATGTGTTGGTGTTCTACACCACATACACAACAAATAAGTATAACTTAATTTGTGCCCCATTGATGCGCATTTTCTTTACACGCAAAATTAATCCCCAAGTATTAAGGATATCAGTTGCAGCTTAAGCAAGTGACCAAGTGAGTTATCGAACCCAAAGGACGACGTATTATCAATTTAATTATTTACTAAATTAATTAAGACGAAAGAAATAAAGTTTTATGATTTAATTATTAAACTAATAAAAAATTAATTAAAATAAAAATAAAATAAAATATCACTCGAAGAATACGAAAGTGGATCAAGTAGGAGAATATGTAGCTCTAGGATAATCTAGTTTTACTTATTAATTTATCTTCTGTGTGTTGATGTCCGACTATGCCTTGTGGAATATGAACGCATCACTAAACCATGTATATCTACTTTGTGGACACAAGTAAATATGCGTGTAACGCGTGTGAATAACCTCGGAGCAAGAGATATAATTCCACCCTCCTTTCTAGGTATTATCAGTATCAATTATTTCCCTGGCCAATTGGTACTCTAACCCGATATGATCTCCCTTTATAGGTATTATAAAATTCTCATCTTTATCCAACTTAATAACTTGAATTCAATTCAATTAATAAGTATTCATATATGATAGTTCTAATGAAGCTTCGGAGTCCCATCACTTAGAATCATAATATGGAATCCTGTTCAGCGGTGAACGCACTTAATCTTCAACCAAGATATATATTCAGACTCTATATACCAATTAAAGATGCACAAAATAACCGTGAATATGGATTAAGAAAGCACAATTATATATAAAATAAATCCACAAGTAGTATTGTATGGAGTTTACACACGAAAGTTCAATTAATTCATAAAAATCTTCACACCTCTAGTTCAACCAAAAAGGCTGTAGCCCATGATGTTATGAAGAACAATCATAGGTGTTGGATAGATCTTACCCGGATGTCTGGAAAATTACAAGATAGATTAGGAAATAATAAACCCTAGATGTGACGTCGTCGCGTCCTTCTCCATCTTGAATTCTCCTCTTGGTTCTCCTCTTGATTCCACAAATGAATTTTCAAAGTGATGGATGGATGGAGGAAAGGATGTGGATGATGGTTGGGGGGTGATCCCCCCTTGTGGGGTATAGGATGGATTTGTGGCTCTCTCCAATCCAATATGATTCCAATTATCAATAATGATGTGATCTACACCCCCTTTTATACTTGTGAGCTCTCCTTATAGGCCTTCGATGGGCTTTTACTTGAGAAATATGCCAAATTTGGCAAAAGAAATCCGAAACTACCAAAAATAGAACCCAACGACATTTTGTTAGACCAAACCTTCTTGGTCGAGCAAGGCCTCCAAGTTGAGCAACTGGTCGAGCAAGCTCTCTGTAAGTTTTTGGTCATTTTGCTCGAGTTTCCCTCTTCAATTCGACCAAGACGATACTGGTCGAACAGGTCTCCTTTGGTCGAGCAAGCTTGCACAGTCTCACCGTTTCTCGTATAACTTCGACATCCGACCTTTGATTTGAGTAATTCTTGCGATCACATGATATTCTCTTCATTTCTTTCTATCCATATAAGGAACTCACAGAAACTCCAATATTTGAAGGAGTAACAAGTCACGCAAAGTAGCACAGCCATTTTGTTCGGCACAGCGTGTGCGACGTCACCACTTTGATCATAACTCTCTCATTTGGAATCCGATTGGAGTGTTCTTTATGCCAAAACGATTCTCTCTTCTGTGGCTTTCCAACCATATATCAAACTTCCAATTCAGAGCTCCAAATGAACACAGAAAAATTACACAAGTTGGACGTGCGTTTTTCAACATTCATACACAAATTGCATCTTTTCTCCAACTTTGCACTTTTGATCCATTTTTCCACCTAAAATACAATAAAACACCTCAAGTGCACCTTTTTCTCATATATATTGAATATAAGACACTTGTGCTAATATATGACAATAATATCAATCAAAAAGGTGTTAAATTGGACATTAAAACATGTTTATTTTCACTCTCATCAATCCCCCAAACTTACTCGTTGCTCGTCCCAAGGCAACAAAATAAAAATAAAGAGAAAGAGAGAGTAAGAAATTAGTGGGGAAATAAGAATTATGACAAATACCCCATTCAAAATACAATTGTCCTCAACTTAGGTCATGCAACTCTCATTACATGTAATAGTCAATTCATAGCATACAAGATAAGACAATCACCGCCAATTCAAATGCTCCATTGACATGTTCTCACGGGAAGTATATATCACTCGCACTCAAGTGTAAAAGATGTACACTTATGTGTTATGGTGTTTACGCTCAAATTCAATTCAAGTGCATGCATAACCATAAGCTTGCCCATTGTCTCAACTCTCCTTTTACTTGTAGCTAGCAAATCATGGATCAAAAAGGTCTTTTATTTGGTTGTAATGTAGGTTCTTTGGAAAAGGTAGGGAATATATAGATAAGTGATTCAAAACTCGGATCGATCAAGTTGCAGTCTCTCTCTATCTTTTATTCTTCCTCATCACTTCAATCAAGCACAACATCCTCTTCTAACTCTCCCATCTTTCTCCTTTTCTTTACCCTTTTTTTCTTTCTTTTTTTCTTTTGAGGTACCAGTTTCAGGCACTACCTCTCGTATCCTCCATAGGGTACTAGATTTAAGCACTGCCCTAGTGTATTTATTTCCATGGAGTACTAGATGTAAACACTACTCCAAGAATTTTTCTTTTGATCCTTAAGATTCTTCCTTCATCATCCTTATCATCCCTTAAATCACCACTCTCTTTAATTAAGCTTTATTGGCTATCAAAAGAATAGATTTAAAAAGGCTCAAATGGGCTGAAAAGGGATTTAATGAATTCAAGTAAAGTATATGGAAAAAGATGGGCTAATCAAAAATGGCCTAATATCATGACACAACTATGATTTTTGAGGTCTTCTCTGTTGATAATGATGGGAAAAAAGACAATGTCATGTTTGATATTCATATGAATCTAATTAATGCACATGTAAGAAATTTGAAGTGTGTGGGATCTTATACTATCATTGTTAAAGAGTGCTTCACATAAGTTTTGTGCAAAGAATTCCAGACAGCTACATACAGAAAAGATGGACAAAATTTGCAAAGTCTGAAATATGGAATAAATTCAGTGGGAAAAATTCAAGTATTGAGAGTAGTGTACCATGGAGACATGAAGCAGTTAGGAATTACTATAATCTGTTACTAAAATGTGGAGAGAATGAAGAAGCTAGAAAGATTATACATGAAGGCTACAAAAGAGATTTGGTGGCTATTGAAGCCTTGGAGAAGTCAGCAAAATCTCCGCCAAGGGAAGAACCAGTTGATTTGTCAAATAATGTACTTGATCCCATCCATGCAATTACAAAAGGTAGAAAGAAGAAAGTTAAAGATCATTTTGAAAAACGTAAAGGAGCAAAAAAGAAAAAATTAGATTTAGTGAAAGAATTTGGATCCAAAACTCCAAATGTTCATTTGTTTTAGTGATGTATCAATACTTGAAATTTTGTTCAGTTACTAGTACATTTGTCATTCTTTCATGTTATATAAATTTGTTCTTTAATGAGATATTCATCATTGTTTGAAATTATTTTTTATATAATATAGGATTCTCACGTCAAAAAACTAGCATTGCCCATATATGCTTATCACTCAAAAAGCAAATCTATTGTTAATTGCATATGTTTTCTCTGTTCAGTGTATATAGGTATGTTCTGTATTGTATGTGGGCATGATGGGCATCTTCGTAGCATTGAGCATTCGATGTGATGGATTTTTCTTTACTTTATATGTTTTCTCCATTAATTGTATATAGGGGTGGTCTAAATTGTACATGAGCATTTGTATGTTTTCTTTACTTTACAACTATTTTTAAAAATAAATGAGCTACACAACTCTGACATATGACTAATGTCCTTTTTTACTTAGAGCTTCACTTTTTTGTAGATTCGTCTCAAGTGTGCTTCCATAGTTTTATCAAGTAATGATGTTTACTGCACCGATGGAGCAATTCCCCTCATCATTAACAGTTTTTTTTATAGTAGCATAGAAACATATTTACATAATAAGCACAAAAATCAGATGGTCATGCAATCTTACAAACCATAAAACCATGTGTTGTAACTTATAAGAGTGAAGGCACTTGCTAACCAATTTTCAGATAGTGCTCATAAAACATACAAAGAAGAATGCAATAAAAAGAAAAACTTGTTATTCAAATTAAAGCAAGAAGAAGAGTTAAATTTAACAATACTTCCATTAACTTCTCCGGTCCTTCGCCGCCAACGATGAAGATTGGATCACCATGAAAGCTCCACCACCAATCCCACTCTACAGCAGACACACAACTCCAAGGCACAGCGCCGTCTCGACGACAGCATCAACATCATGCCCACCTTAACTTCATTCTTGGATTAATCTTATGACTCATTGCCTTAAATATTTGAATACTTTTAAGAAAATTATTCAAATTTAAGGTTATCCAATCTAGATTATAAAAAAAATGGTCAATCATTAAGTATAGATAATTACCCTTTCAACAAAGCTATGACTGTTAGAGAGTCGACAGTCGCGAACAGCTGCTGGTCTCCCTTAGTCCCGCCGTCGACCGATCACTCAGGTCAGTCAATGGCCATAAATCACAGAAGCCCTTCACCGTAGTTCGGACTACTATCGAATCTAGTGCTGCCTCTGCTACAGATCCGAAGTGCCACCATGCCAAGGTCGTCTGCCTTACTCGCCATTATCAACAGCTATCGGAACCCGATGGAGTAGCCAGCGTTTGGTGCCTTCTTCACCAGCAGGCCACCATTTTATAGATGTTTCAAGCTTCTTGAAGAAGTTCCACCTTGGTAAATGTTTCAAGCTTCTTAGAGAAGATGGCGCCTTCTTCCATTGTAAGCCACTATTGTGCTTTTATTAATATATAGATATAGATAGTCTGATTTTTCAGAATTTTCTCCAATTTGATCATGTACTTTTCTGTTAATGCCACAGTCTCCTTTTTTATCTCCAAAAGAAAAAGCTCTAGTTCCTAATGAAAATATAAAAATAAAATAATTAGTTTAGTTCATAAAACAAAAATAGTAGATAAATATGCATAAAACCTATACAATTACATGTCATATATTATACAGTATTGATAATTTAACCTTAAAAACAAAGAATTTTTTTCAAAAAAAGTAAAATAAGAAAGTTAAATACCTGTTCAGATGGAACAGATGTGGACTTACTCTCGAAAGAAATATACAAAGCTTCATCAAATTTTCTCAAATGGCCATTGATAAATATAGGAAAATATTGGTCAACCAGCTTCCCAATACCATAAGAACCAGCAGTTACCTCTTCATCACACCGCAAATCTATGCTCTCATTTGTCCAATATCGCACAAGAGGTAGCGTGCGTGGCAAGTGTATACCCTTCCAAAGAAGCTTGTGCATGTAGACGAGTTGTAAAAGCAACAAACAACCACCAATATTCTTGGTGTTTTTTTCCTTATATGAGCTAATGTTGTCACACAAATCCTTCAAAACATGCTCACACCAATCAAAGTTTTTAATCTCGTCTACATACTCTAAAGATTTAAACATCCCAGTTCTTAGTGCACGATTAGGGACGGGGGTCAGAAAACAAATCAAACTGAAAATAATAAAAACTCTCTTAAAATCTTCACCACCATCTGTCAATTGGTTAAGCAGCAAATTGGATAAAATATGCAATGGGGATAAAGGCTTGATGCCATAATCAGATTGAAGCCTAAACAAAATAGCATGTTTTTCTTTTTTGTAATATTTCAAAATAGGTCGACTACTGTTTCTTGGAAGGCAAAACATGTCATAAACATCATCAGCCGTGACATGAAAACTTCTGCACTCATCAATAACAAAGAGCCTAGCAACTGGATTAAAATTTTTTACTAACCAATCAAGCATCTCATGGTTTGAAAACCTTTCAAATTTCACAAAAAACAACCCACCAAATCCTATACTTTGAATAGCATTTCTCTGTCTGTCATTCAGATTTGCCATTACTTTGCCCAATCCATATGGATTACACTGAGTAGTGAATGAGCTGAAAAACATACAAAAATGTACATATATAATATTCTGATATCAAATTTACAAATATAAATTTAGTTAATACATGTACACTTTAAGTTAAAACGTATACAATTTTAGGCAAATATGTATACAAGAAACAGAGCACAACATAAAATTTTATAACATGCCCATAAATCAAGAGCTACATAAGGAGATAATAAGTATAATAGATGAGAATAATTTTAGCAAGTACTTGACTGTGAATATCATATATTTTTTTCTCCAATAATGATCAGTTTGCGTACTACAATTTGAAGATCATGCAAACTTTTGTGCACAAATGAATTGATGTAAATTAAAAATAAAGTGTATAACATGTAGATGAAGTAACATTAACGACCATTTCTTATATTCAGACATCAATTCATTGATTTGCAAAGAAAAAAATGAATCAAGTAACATACTAAACACAAATATAGGCAAAATATACATATACATATTAAAGTAAAAAAAGACCTTTTTTTCTTCTTAGTTCTGATCTGAACATCTTGATCCTCAACAATCCACTCTTCATCAACATGATCATCACTTTCATCAGATTCGACCTGCTTACCATCAACTTCAAAATCTTCATCAGATTCAATCTCATCAAGATCCTCATTGGAAGGTTTTTTGGAGCAGCTTTCTTAGGTGGAGGCTTTCTAGGAAAAGATTTACTAGTAGAAGGAACTGGAGCAGATTTAAAGGAAATGGTTTTAGAGGAAGGCATTTTGGGAATGACTTTTGCAGTTGATGGATCTTTGGATGAAGGCTTCTCAGAAATAGGGTCCTCAGAGGCCTGTTTTTTCTTCTTTTTTACATTAGCATCAGCCCTATCAGTCTGTTTTCTTTTAAAAGGAACCACTACAGGCTCATCTTCAACAAAATCTTATAACAGATGGTTGTCTAGCTCTTAATCAGGAACCTGTGTTCCAATAGGGTCCTTTGTCTTGCCTTTCCGTCTTTTATACATAGAAGCAGTATTCATATTCTTCTTCATTATAGATGCCTAAACATCAAAACACAAAACGTTAATAGAGAATAATCAACTTTCATATGTTAAGAAAAATACATACAGAAGAACCACATTTCTACTACAAAAGGAGACTATTTACAATACAGTAAGAGTAAGCATAAAAGAATATGTATTATTATGTTTGCAAGTCACAGAGCAACGAATTCTGTGTGCAAGTCTCAACAAAAAATATGTCAAACCACAAAACATAAAATAACAGAGGGTTGCAATGATGAGACCATGAGGACAAGATTTTGAAGATGGAACCTACCAGCTACACAAAACATATTAAGGTCTAGACAGATGATGTATTATGTCTGCATGATTTATTTTGGCGCTCACTCTGAGAATATCATTGTTCAAGTATACATAAAGCATATAAGTTGTCGATTTCAGTCACATTACAAATGCTAATCTGATCAACTTCCACAGAGAAAATAAACACACAAACAAATACTTGGAACAGAGTAACCACTTTACTCTCATAGATGAAATCAATTGAATATGAACATATCTAATTTCATGTTCATGAAAGACATCAAAGAATGATTCAGAATATGGAATATACAAGTACTGTTATTAATCTAAAGCTAAAGTATACAAAAGATTATTTAGCAGTTTGAGATGCATGTTTCTTAGTAAAGCTATCATAATTCATTAAAGAATTTAAGAGAGTACACTAAACTGATTTTCATATGGTAGCAGAGTCGTACACCTCTCAATAGAAATACAAAATCAGCAGTGACACAAATTAGCAGTCACACAAAAAAGGGAAACAGAAAAGCCCATCATCAATCACAAAATCAGCAAAAAATTACAAATAAAAAATTAGCAGAATAAGCGCAGAAAATGTGAGAACATATATACCTTACACAAAATAGGGATAGAGGGTTTAACCACACACGAACACGAAAAACCCTACATAATCACCGCGATAATCACCGATTGAACAAAAACATAAAAATCAAACAGAAATTGAAACTAAAAAAATAGATAAATACTTACCGTGAATAATTGAAGAACAGATGTGGAAATACTTCAACTGCAATTCATACAGAAGATAGAGATGAAGAGAGAAATAGAGAGAGTAGGAGAAGACTAGGGTACCAGAGAAGAAAGAAAGGAAGAAGAAAGAGAGTGGCGTGAGCTAGGGTTCCAGAGAGGATCTGAACAAAGAGAGTGACTTGGGCTGAAGAATGAATATGGGTTAAAAATTATATATATATGGCGGATCAGGAAAACGGCTCGGATCCGGGTGCAACCTTGCACCCAGTTGCACCCAATAAATTGTCTAATTTATTTATCTTTTCAGAATCATGATATTTTTGTTCTCAACACAATTATCCTTTTCATTTCTATATCGTCATCTTCTTTTCCAAATCCTAAAAAATTATTGTCATTCCTCTCGATCATGGATTCGATTCTCTATTGTTAGACTCACGAGTTGAGTTACTCTTCTCGTCGGTACGTAGTCAAGAAAAGAGGAGGTATATTGCAAAGTTTAACTATAATGTTGTGCTGAAATGTGTATGTCCGTCTGTGCAAAAATTGCACACGAAGTGAAGATTAAAATGCTTTGTATCAACTTAATGTAGCATGTGTGAAGTTTCAAATAGTACAAAATATCAAAGAAGCCTTTTGAAAAAAGAAATTTGTATGCGAAGTTTCAGCCTTGAGATGTGGAAGGTGAAGATTCGTATGTGAAGTTTCAGTATTGAGATGTGGAAGGTGAAGATGAATCAGAGAAGTATGAAACTATCTTAGTATAGACAAGCACTGCGTTATGATATAAGGATGATATATCCACAAATGTATCGAAACCAATCATTATTTTTTCACAGAAAAATAATTTCTAGTTCAATATAGATCTTCAAGTAAGAAATAAGTCGTACTATGCTTTGATAATCTCTTGTCGAATGAAACTTCTTCGTAAATGAATGATGAATGTAAGCATGAATTATCTCACAATTGGCATATGAATATCTTTTATTTTGATTTGCTCTATCTGATATACAATACATCATCTATGTTGTGCAACAATTATTTGCCTGTGTTAAAAGTTGTTGTGCAGAGTACAGGGCCGGCCCTAAGCATAGTCAAGAAGGGCGACCGCCCAGGGGCCCCAAATTATACCTACATAATATATATATATATACATATATATATATATATACATATATATATATATACATACATATATATATATATGTGCGTATATATATATGTATGTGTGTATATATATGTATATATATGTATCTTAATCGTTGTATATTCAGCATATCTTTCTCTTTTCAATGTTATAATCTTAATTTATTTTTTATTAATTTATTTTATGACCTGTTAATTTATTTTATAACCATGGTGTACTCAACCTATATAAATCTAACTTTTAGTAAATATTTTTGCAATTCTTATTCTTATCGAATTTCTATCTCTCTTAATAGCTATTATTAGTGTGCTCTAATTTCAAATATAAATCAACCATTCTTCAAATTTGGTTTTATCATTCTTTTATTGTTATTTTATTGATTTTGTTAATTATATTTTTTATTTATTTGGTTATAAATATCAATCATGTTTTCTAGAAAATATGCATCAGTTAGGTTTTATCATTCTTTTATTGTTATTTTATTGATTTTGTTTATTAAATTTGTTATTTATTTGGTTATAAAACATCAATCATACATCAGGTATTAAAAAAGAAACAAAAGAAAAAGACTTGAGGCTTATTCTCAAAGAGGCGTTGTCGATAAATTTATAAACTGAGTTCTTCAAAAGAAAATGATCTAATGTAGGAAATGAGCGAGAAGAATTAAAAAATAGTGATGAGTTACCTGCTGTGAATACGGTGGGTGTTGAGAATAAAAATGAGTTAAATAAGAATGATGAAAATAAATTTACTTAGAGCAATTGAAGATGAAAGTCTTAAATGGTAAAAGTTGCTAAACAATGAAAATGAAATAGATGATGAAGATGTTGATAATGAAATAAAAAATATGAAAATATTTTAGAGAATAAAGATTATGCGTGTGATATATGTGATCTTATAGATTGGGATAACATTGATAATAAAATTATAGATATTTTGGTGGAGAAATGTCCTAGAAGAGAAAATTATCTCAAATTTTCTAAAGATGAACTTTTTAGACACTTTTCATACACACATTACACAAGAAAATTATCATATGGTGAGAATCAAGATAAAAAATGGCTTGTTTACTCAAAAAATGCAAACACGGTGTATTATTAGAGAATGAAGACTTCAATGATTGGGGTCCCTTTTTTTATTTCGCCTAGGGCCACCAAAATCTCAAGGCCTGCCTAGGTAGAGTAATCTGTGTTGTGCAATGTCTCCGATATGAATATATCATAGACTCTTCTCATTCTTCCTAATGAATTCCTATGTTCGTAATGAATTCTCATGTTGTGCAAAAATCATGTGTATTGTGCAGTCTTTGTGCAGAATCATCTATGTTGTGCATCACTTATTTGTATTTGTCAAAAAGTGTTGTGCTGAAACTTTTCACATTTTTCGTTATGAATTCACATGTTGTGCAAAAATTATATGTATTGTGCAGTCTATGTGCAGAATCATTTATGTTGTCCATAAAAAGAAAAATAATTGTTTGTCTCATTTTCGTAATGAATTCTCATGTTGTGCAAAAATCATATGTATTGTGCATTTTTTTTTTGCAGAATGTTGTCCATAAAAAGAAAAACAATAGTTTGAAACTATTTTGTGTGTGTATTTTTTTAAAATAACGTAGATGTATGCACTCGTAATAAAATAATTTTTGAAATAAGGTAAAATTGAAAATCAAATATTTGATATTATACTGTGATTTCTTCCTAAGATTGTTGGAGATATATTTGGTATATTAGGATAAATTGGAAAATACTTTTATATCTTTAAGATTATATATATTGCGATAATTTGTTGGATAAGATTCTTGTTTGTCTATAATAATCTATGGAATTTCTACTTTAAATTTAAGTTAATGGAATAAAATCTACTCATCTGGATTGTTGAGGTTTGTAAATTAATTCATGGAGTCGTAAACTCACCTTCAAATATTTCATATCAGAAATGAACTTTGTTGCTGAAAATTATGGACGTTATCACAGCAAATTCAACAAATTGATGATGTGGAGATGATGATAAATTTGAACGAGATAAGATTTTTTAGAATATGGAAAACATTTAGATATATTTGGATAAGATTTAATTTATTATGTTAAATCATTTAGGGGTATATTAGATATATAGTTTTATATTTTTGTATTTTATCGTAATATTTTATACTGTACATATCTTATAGTAATAATCCTTAGAACATTGTATCTTAGAGTAATTAATCCTATAAATATATTATCTTTGAGCATTGAGTAAGTGTATGGTTCGGGGTTCTCATCGCTGCACACGAGAGGACTATCGGGTTGTCGAATCTTGGGAGAAGAACGTGTAATAAAGAATATCATACTAGTTCAGTGGGGGCGTTTCTTCTCTAAAGATAGCGCTACGACATGCTTCGATCCAGGCTACTCTTAACCTCTTGTTTTATCTTTATTTGAATGATTAATATTATATTTGTTATATCCTAAATTAATATCCCTACTGTTTGTTGAATTGGTTGAATTTACTTGAATATTTTCCAACAATTTTAGAGAATAAAACGTTTATACTAATTTAGGATTATTAAATTTTGTGTGCAATATGAATTTCCTAAACTTTTGTGATATGAAAAAATTAAATGGTGTTTTAACGATTTTTCAAAATCAAAAAGAAAAAAAAATTATTAGTGCTTCTTTTAATAGTGAAAATTATTGGGTTGGGTATTTAATTACAATAAAATTATTATTTTTAGATATGGTCAATTTGTGTGTAAAGATTATGTTGTGTGCTTGAATCATTGAATTTAGATCTAGTTAAAAATGGACTGAATTTGAAGCCAAGCTACATTCTTGCAGTGTTTGAACTATATATTTACTTTCCTTGTGAATTTCTTGAGAGGTTTATCATGATTCAAAAGTTACTTGAGGAGAATGAAATTTTTTCATTTTAATAAAGGTGTTAAGTTTGCCTCAAATTAAATAGAAGGTCAAAATTCTTATGAAATATATATGTTGTACAAGTGCAAATTATTTTTTCAATAAGGAATGATTTATTTCACAATTTAAATTATCCTTCTAGATGAGATATGTTCTAAATAATTAAGTAACCTGGATCTATAATAGTTTTGGAATTTGGAACAACCCGAAAAGCCTTGAGAGTAGATTTTTAGTTGATTTATCTAATATTGATGGAATAATTGTTATTACTTTGTTACAAGTGTAAATCCATCAAATTTATGTTTCTTATGGTTTCAAGTATGGTTGAATATTCTTATTTGGAGTTGTTATATATTATCCAATGATACTCAATGTAAATGTTTTGTGAAAATTACATATAGTTAATGCAAAAATATAGTAATTAGTAGATTTTAAATGTTTGGGTTGATTTTAGGATTTTTTAAGAGTGTGGAAGAAGGTTCGAAAATAAGAAAAAGCAATAGGTTATATTTGTGCCATGCATAAAATAAAATATAATTGATGAGAGAGAGACCAAAATGATTGTTCACCGGAAGAGGTGATGGATAGTTGACATTAATTTAAAGCTATTTATGGTTTAATTAGGATAGTTTTTCATTTTTTTTAATTTGTTTATTGTTGGTTTTTATTATGTAAAATGTGAAATGGGTTAATCTGCAATATTGGTAGACTGTTATGCTTAAATATTTTTTTGGTCTTGCCTCATTTAAGTGTCCAATTGATCAGTTATGCTTGCTTCGTATGAATAATAATTGACTTTCATGTCTAGTCTAATTTTGAAAAAATGGATTCCTTATAAAATTCTGATTAAACCCATATGAGTTCATGTGGTTGTGGAAAATAAAAATATATAATCTTTCGTTTATTTTTTGAGTTTGGTGATGATTGGAAAAATAAATCTTATTCAATTAATAGTACTACTTATAAATTTTGAGTGATTAATTTTGGAGTTTGTGAAAATTTTATAAAATTAATTTTGAGTCTCGAATTGATGTTTCTTAGAACATATATTGGTGCATGGGGTTATACATTTATCTCTTCAAATTATTGATTAAACATTTCAATTAATATTTATATAGAGTGTTAGTAGAATGGATGATACTACATGTTATTGCTCATACGAATTAGTATAATTGCATGCCTTGATCTTGATGAAGTTGAACATGATATTTATAAATTATGAATAAAAAAAAAAGAAATAAATATAAAATATTCCAGCAGTTAGTGCTATGTTGTCATTGGGCTTGTGATAGATTATTTTATCAATTTGTACTATGTCATCCTTGTCTTGTAAATTATCTCATGAGTGGGTAGTATGCCTAAACAGAATGGAATGGAAGATAATAAATTCATGGCAAAAGCTCCTGTGCGCCCGGGGACACGGAAAGATGCTCCGTGTCCTCATGTGAACACAACCTTCCCCTCCAATCCTATTTAAACATATGTATTGCTAGGAGTTTAAATTGTAAAGGGGCATGAAAATTGTAAAGGCGCACGGAATGTGCTCCGTACGCCCAGGTGCACAGGAGCCTCACTCTAAATTCATAATCCTTGTGAGTATAAGTGAAAATTATTTTCCCATGCCATATGTCATCATAGTTCACATACACATTTTGAAATGATTTTTATTCTTCTTTCTTTAATTATCACGTAATTAGACTAGGATGTATTAATTTTTTACTCCAATATAAAATGTCTTTTAATGAAAGGTTAGTGCAAATTTGGAAATTAAGAACTTTTCTATATAAAAAAAAATGTTTATGTGATAGCTCAAATAAAGGTACTATATAATATGTACAGAATTTGAGATTTTGAACAAAAATGCTAGTTACTATTGCTTCTTATATTTTAGATTAGATATACATCATATAAAGTATCTTCTTAAATGGAGATTTGAATGAGATATTTATGTGAAATTTCAAACGGAGATTTGGATGACATATTTATGTAGATTAGCAAAATGGTTTTGTTGTGGTTGGTGAGAAAAATAAAGTTTATAAATTTGTTAAATCTTTTATAGATTGAAAGGTGTTCTGAAATAGAATGAAAAGCTTGATAGTGTCATTACTTATTATTGGTGTGTATTATGTGATAAATGTGTTATCATTTGGACATGAAATTTTATAAATAGTAATATTTGATATTAAAACATTATTGTCTTCCAATTTGAAAATAAAAATTGTTGGTCATGTAGATGTAATTTTTGGGGACTAAACTCATTAAAGATGGTGAATCCATTTCTTTGTCACAATTTCATTATATTGAAATTATTTTGATGTTAGTGCACATATGTTGTTGGTGGATTATTGAGATATACTTTATATGCATTTGAATGACTATTTTGAATATTTTGAAAGGGACTATAAATTATTATTTTAAATTAATTCACTGATTTTACTAATGTCATATAAGATTTCAATGATGCGGACTGAATCGTTGATTCAAATGAAACAAAGTCTACTTGTGGGTGGCTATGTGTGGAGTAGCAATACTGTGAAAGTCTACTAAATAAACTGTGATCTTTAGATGCTGTTTATATGGAGGCTGGATCGATCGATATAAAGTTTACTAAATGTGTCACTTCGTTGCCTAAGCCAATTACTCTCGTCTCACTACTTTGTGATAGTGAAGTGGCTACTGCTAAGGATAAAAGTAAAATTATAATAATATAGAGGCATTTGAGTGTTAGACATAAATCAATAAGATAATTAATTTCTCACGGTGCTATTTCTTTGGATTTTGTCAGGTATGAAAATAATACAGTGGATCCGCTCACAAAGAGATTAACATGTCAACGAGTTTTATTTATATATAATTATCGAGGGGAATGGGATTGGAGCCTATTAATTAAGTCACCATAGTGGAAACCCGTCTTCGGAGGTATGGCGATCCCAGGAATTCAACGAGTAAGAACGAAACTGTAAAGGGGTGACTTGAAAGAGCACACGTGATGAATATAATATTTTTTGCGGAAATATTTCCGGATCTCATTCCTATGGTGATAAGTGCTCTTCATGTGTCGTTTGAAGTTGAGTCTAACTCTTAATAAATCAAAAGGCATATATTCTTTGCGGGGTGGTTGGTCACAAATCACTAGTGGAGGATTCACCTAAGTGAATATAGTGGTGGGGTCGGCTACTCCCTAAAAAATGTTCATTATACAAGATTCCGTGCATGACCGTAAAGCACACCACTGATAGAACCACAATGTTTACTCATACCGTGTGTGGAATGAATTGCCATATTTTTTCCAAGGACATAGTTCAAGACATTCATGTCACTATGTACTTAACATGGTTAATTCGTTTACATTAAGCGGAGGTTCAAACCCGAAAGGTACCTACACCTATTACACGACATTATATGCTCAATTTATTTTCTTAATTATATATTATTTATTTTAAATTATGTGGGTGATTGTTGGATATTTTATAATTTAAAATAAAAATTATTATTACATAATTATTATGATAATTATTATATATTTTTAAAACCTCAACAGTTATGTAACCGTCTATTTTTTATGACCTCCATTAATAAATTTATATCACATGAATGTGTATTAATTCTCTTAATTAAAATGGGTGCATGAGAGGTTTATAAAATAGCTACAATGTTTCATGTGATTGTGTCACATAATTTTATATTCTACACATATTCACATCTATCCAACTACTACAATACACGTTGATATATACTATATACATACTTCTATATTATGTATACCTCCATACTCCCTCCGTCCCCCGATGTATTTCACGTATTTGTGTGCGCGGAGTTTAAGAAAATTTTGTTTTTTAAGTATAAAGTAAGAAAGAGAAAAAATATTTTAGTTAATTTAATGAAAAAGGTGTGTAAAGTTATTGGAATGTGTGAAAAAGTGAGTATTTTGTTGGGATATGTGTAAAAAGTAGGTATTATTATAGTGTATTCATTACCATTTTTAGTAAAAGTGAAGTGTGAAATACTTTGTGGGACGGATGGAAAAGGAAAGTGTGAAATACTTTGGGGGACGGAGGGAGTACTACATAATACACATACCTTCACACTACAAAAATATATTTTTCTATATATAAATATATTATCTTTGGGCATTGAGTAAGTGTGTAGTTCAGGGTTCTCATCGCTGCACACAAGAGGACTATCGAGTTGTCGAATCTTGTGAGAAGAACGTGTAATAAAGAATATCATACCAGTGCAATGGGGGCGTTTCTTCTCTAAAGATAGCGCTAAGGCGTGCTTCGACCCAAGCTACTTTTAACCTCTTGTTTTATCTTTATTTGAATAGTTAATATTGTATTTGTTATATCCTAAATTAATATCCCTACTGTTTGTTGAATTTGTTGAATTTACTTGAATATTTTCCAACATCATGTCGTCCATATATTATAGATACGATTTGATTAATTCAAACGCAAAACACGACTAAATAAAATTTATGCTGATGCAAGTTAAAAAAATCATTAATTAGTAGGTATAAAACGTTTTTAAGTATTACTAAATAATACATTCGCTTTAGAAAATAACTAATAAATAAAAAAGTTTATTTTGTTTTACGCATAATACTCATATCCATTTAAACATCAGTATGCATCGTTAAGAGGGAATAAAAGAAGCCCGATTAAGTAATTGTACTAATGTACATCGGCGTGCATCCTTATGAGAGAAATAAATTAGGGAGAGAGAAATAAAGAATAAACTATTAAAATCACCATTGAAGAGTACACGATGATGTACACCAATCTGGCCAGAGGAAAGGCACGTCATTAAAGTTCTCCTTAAATAAGAAACTCATTAAACTTTCACGTTACTATACATTAAAGTGCAATTCCGATAGAGAAACAGAATATATTAAATCGCGATTGAAGAGCGAACGCTGGTCAGAGAAAAGAACACGCCAATAAATTCCAAAAAAAAAGAAACCTATTAAACTTTTACTTTAATGTACATTAGCCTGCAATTTGGAGTGAGAAATAGGAGATATGATAGTTCCTGAAATCTCTCCTCAAAGTGCAATTGAAAAGTACACTAAGTAATGCTGGAAAATAGATTAAGTTTTATGTATCTGTCAGTAGTTATATTAAATCAATGTATTTATTAATAATCAGGCTATATAAACGCGTACATATCAATAATAATAATAATAATAATAATAATAATAATAATAATAATAATAATAATAATAATAATAATAATAAATTATTTAAGGTAATCAATGCATTAAATGAAAGAGATAATCCTCACTCAAAATGCTACAGAGGATTTTTTTTTTTTTTGCGTTGCCAATAACAAAATATGTCGATACGTATTCTAGATTTACTACGGAATATAAATACTCAATGATGCCCATGAATAAAGACCAACTTTAAGAGCATCTCCAAGACTCTTTAAACTCAAATTTTTAGTTAATTTAAAGAGTAAATAAAAAAAAACTCAATCCAAAAGGCTCTCTATAATAACTTTTGGGTTTAACTTTTTTGTTTCACTCTTCAAATTTATAGAGCCTACTAAACTCTTTAAAATTTAATTCATTAATTGATTTACAACTTTCAATACTAATTTTATAGGAATCTATGGAATGTGCAATTAATAAATTATAATATAATTATGTAATTGGATGAATAAAATATATAAATAAATTAATATGGGAAATTGAGCAAATAAAGAGTTAAATACTTAAATTTAAAGAGTGTGTTGGACTTACTATTTTACATAAAAATATACATATGCTTTTGGAGTTGCTCTAATACTACCTCCGTCCACTGTCAATCTATTCATTTTATCATTTTGAGTCGTCCACTTTTAATCTATCCATTTTTCCTTTTAAACACATGGGACCCACACATACTAATACAATTAAAATATAGGACACACACCTCCCACAACTACCACTACACATAAAATAATAATATTCCTTAATCTACACGCACAAAGCAAACAAATAGATTTGACAATGGATGGAATGAGTATATATGAACGTGCCCCCAGAGCATAGCTCAAGTGGTAGAGGGGAGAGTGGAAAGGTCTTCCAACTGAGTTTGATTGCTGCAGGGTGGGGTTCGAATCCTGCCTTTGTCATGGATTTAGCCCCTTGCAAGCACAAGTTAAACAGTGAGCCCTCTCTATAAGCCACTTGAGGCACATCCTGCGATTTACCTCCTCCACCAATCCCCAGGGAAGGGGCGATGGAGCCGCTAATAGTGGGTACACAATTAATATATGAACGTAAAAAAATTCTATGGTACGGTTCCACGGAAAGTAACACGAAAACATTTCATTTTCTGTATGACAAATGATTACTCTCCCATATAAAAGTTAATACGATTTTTCTATGACAGACTAATACTTTTTCGAAAAGAGTACCACCTGATATTTTGAGCAATATCACTCGTCGACATGTTTAGTAATGTTTTCTGAAGAAGAAACACCTACACCCAATTCCACACAATTCATACTCATACTAGAAATATTTCAAATTTGGTGGTGCAGTTGGCTGCTCCTAGGTTCAATATTCACATGGGAGAGCACAGTTTTATTTTGTAGAAACGTTTTTTATTAGTAAAGTGTAAGCCATTGTAGTAGTTGCATTCATCACACAAGTTACATGTACCAAGGCCAATCAATCAGTAAATTAATGAGGGACACAAAGGTGTCAATTAATTTGTACAACCCATCCCCTAGTATCTTCAATGTCACCTCTTTGGATCCCATTAAGTCTTGAGTAAAGTTTTTGGGACACAAGCTGAGTGTTCATCTTATATTCAATCCTGTCCAACAAGAAACACAAAAAATTATAGAAATAGAACAAGGTATGAGGATGTATCCTATGATATACATATACGTATATAAGAGAACTGTTGATTCCTTATCATTACTTAGGGTATGTGCATAAGCTTACTCTTAGTTCGTTATCATTACTATAAGCAAGGGTGGGAAAATTCGATAAGCAAACAAACCACGAAGTTCTCTGAACTTATATATAGCTCTATAGATAATACTCTATTACTTTGCAAGGATTGAAATATGTAATTAGAATTTATATAAAGTGGGTTTAGTGTCTCAGAGTTGACAAAATCTAAAATTCTATTGCTGATCTAAAGCTTGACTTTTTTTAAGTCATCTATAACTGGAAATTTTATACTATTCAGCTCCATCGGTTTTGACATTGCATTGTTGTTGTGATGTTATAAGTTTTTTTGCTTTTGTAGTTCTTTACTTTGTCTCATGCACGTGTGTGGATTATTACTCTGATATATGGAGAGTGTTTTGGTGGTTTTGAATGATAATTTTGAGCTGAAAGAAGCAAGAAACAATTGCAAGTTATTTAGCAGTACAGCTGACAGTTTCTGGAAATTGTGAACGAGTACAGCTGTTTGAGGTGGTTTTCTGTTGTTCTGATGGGATAAGTTTGGAACATATTCAAGCCTATAGTAAAGTGAAAAATATCATCTTTCTATTGGTGCATAAGTCGGTTATTTTGGATTCCATTTGATCAGCTATATAAAGCCTCAAAGTCAGCTAGTTGGTCAGTTTATCATCTTCTAGCTGCTATTGTTCAGTGATTGATTCTATCACCTCTGTAAACTCGAGCAATAAAGATACTCATTATACCTTAGTGGATGTAGATCAAATTGATTGAACCACTTAAATCTTGTTCTTCACTTTTCTATTTCTCAGATTTTGTGATTCTTGTTTAGTGTATTACTTTGGTTTCTCGATTGATTTGCACGACACTTGTTTTATAGCTTCCCTGTTAATATGAGTTACTGGACCTTAACATCTAACACCATCGTTCAGTTTTAAAAAACGAATAACAATTAGCATCTCCGTAAATAAGAAAGCGACAAGCATAGGTCTACTATTGTTTACCTGTTCCCCATATAAGTAATGCTTCCTACAGGAGCAACACCAACTGCAGTTCCCGTGCAGAATACTTCATCCGCATCAATTACTTCATCAATTGGAATACAACGCTCCTCAACCTGGTGAATTCAGAAAACACTGAAATGTTTTTTTCCAGAGCAAGATGAGACTTGAATAAAACAAGAGAATGCTACAACTCATCAAGATTATCAACATTTAATGGAAAAATAATATTTAGTGATGATTATAAAAGTTCTCAACTTTGGTCATGTTAGAGAGAAACAGATAAGCTGCCCTGCACAACCCATATGCATCAAAAGGAATTAAGGAGTGTTTGCAAGGAAGAACTATTTCTAGTTTAAAAGAGTTTTGATGAAATCATTTAATACAAAAATCATAAAATTGGTGTATAAGAATTAGTGATCAATGTAGTAATGCTCGAGAGGTATCTTCTAGAATCGGAACTAAACAGCTACCATCAACCAATATATCTAGGTGATCTGAATGAAGAGATCACATAATATCTTATGTTCGACTACCTAGCTTACAATTAAGGATCTTACAGATATTATGATTTGAAGACCATTTACATACAGGAGTATGTCCACAAAGAAAAAAGTAAATTGTTAGCATAGCAGAATTCAATCTTATCATTGAAAAAATAAGATATGATGGAGGAATGATAAGAGGGTTGAAGCATGCTTAAGAATATCATAGCTTTGCTTGAGTTAGCTCTTTAGTGCAAGACTTAGATTATGAGAGGTGATTAGTGAGATCTTATTTAAAAACAACTTTGTTCAAGGGTGATTCCAGAAAAGAGGTTATCTTAAAACATAATGAATTATGCCTGGCAGTAATCAAGATTATAAATTTACTGTTTCTTTATGAGATGGTATGAATTGGACCATGGAGAGGCTAAAAAAGATTTATAAGACCAAATTTATGGTGGTTCTGAACACATCTGCATCCAGACATGCAAACATTAATAAATATGTATTTCAAAAGACAAACGTCTGTGGTCTCTTTTGTGTTTTACATTTGTAGTCTTCCCTAAAGTCTAAAGATTAAGGGCAGTTACACTTAAATCGTCCATTCAAAATTTTACTAGAATGAATTTTGTTTTAAAATTGTTATTATGATATTGAAATCGTGTTCCCAGAAACTTTATTGCATCCGATGAAACCACACTTTGCAAATTATGTGTCCATGATTTAAGCTGCATTACCCAGTACCACTGCTAAAAATTAGCTCTAGATTAAACACCACAGAAAGCCAGAGCATACCTGGTAGCCTTCAATTCGTGCAATGTCCATGATGCTTTTACGAGTAATTCCTTCAAGAACAGTACCATTAGTTGATGGAGTTGAAAGAATATTACCCTGTGCGTTAGAGATCATAAAATACACAATTAATGCTGGAATCAAGTAATTATTTATTTTTATAAGAACGTGTGTAATCTCTTGAGACAGATATATGAGCATGCATCATCTACTCATTATGAGAACAGAACATTTCATATTGTCACATGAAGCTAGTAGTATAAAAATAAATTTTATGAGTCTAGTACCTTAACTATGAAGACATTACAAGACGAAACCTCTTCAATGTTTTTTTTATTTACTGAATTCAGGTACAAGACATCGGAGAATCCTCTATCCTTTGCTCTTTTCATGGCTTTCAAAACCTACATGACAAGGGAGAATCAAAGAACTACCATAAGGACGGTCAAGATGCTAACATCCCACCAAAATCAAAAGGCTAGAAATACATTAAAAGCATTCAATCCCATTTTCACTTAGGACTTTCATCGAACACATTAAAAGCAAACATTACTGGTGCATAATTCGTGATGCTTTTGACGCCTCCAGCACCACCACGCGTGGCGCGATGATAGATATCCTCAACATACAAATTAGAGGTGCAGTACCCTCCTGCAATAGCAATCCATACCAAACATCAATGCATTCATTCATACATCATCTACTTATTCACACAAGATGCAAATTGAAAAATACCTTGAAATAGTTTCCAACAGGAGAAGCATACACAAAAAATGTGTATTCAGGAGCAGGTGCTAAGCCTAACACAGGTCCACTTCCAATGAGCAGTGGCCTAAGGTACAAAGATCCTTTTCCTGGGGGAGGAATCTGCAGTAAATCAAGAAAGAGAAGTGAGAAATTTCTGAGGTTGTCAATCAGTTCAAACAGAATTGAAATGATGAATTTACCCATCGGCGATTAGCGAGAACAGTTTGTTTAACAGCGTGGATGAATTGATGAACAGAAGGAGAAGGCATACACATTCTATCGGCCCCAATTTGCATTCGAATGGCATTTTCTTGTGGACGGAATAGAAAGATACCGCCATCTTCTCTCCTGTAAGCTTTCGTACCTTCAAATAGTCCCTGTGAAGCATGATTTCAGAACATTTGCTTAACAAATCAATTCCAAACATGGTGGCAATGGCGCCGGATGCAGTTTTATTTTGATATTGAGACTTACATAGAACCGGTTACCGTAATCACTGTAGATCCTGCCAATTAAAACCACTCCTCTCGCGCGATTTCGATTTTCTGTTTTTTTTTTTTTAATTTAATTCTTGGGTGATAATTTTATTTTCAAGGCTTAGGGTATACTTTATCCAGACTTAGAATTTATTATTTTTGTTAGGGGTTAATGTTAATGTTTATGATATAATTGCAATTTTATACATTTAATATTATATTTTACACTTAGAATTTATTATTTATTCTTAGGTTTAATGTTAATCTTTATTATATAATTGTAATTTCATTTTTATGGTTTTTTATATTGTATTTCTTGGATCCGTCGAAAAAAAATCTCAACTTTTCTCTTTTAAATTTTATTAATATTATTATTATTATTAATTTTGTAATATTACTATATTTGTAAAAAAAAAAAGTAGTTGAAAATTAAAGCAAACTACACTATACAAGACTCGAAATTATTGGATGAAAGTTTTTTGAGCTCGTTTTAATAAATTTATAAAAAAAAAATTGAACAAGAATTTTGTTGTTTATAAAACTAAAAACTTGCTCGAGTTAGGAGCATCAAATAAGCTGAAATATCGTTAGACTTTAGTCTTTTACCATGATAAGTGATTTCCAAAGTGACGATCGATAGGTCAGTTTTGTGTGGCCGCATGGCTAGAAGTTACTACACGTCTCCTTTCTGTCGTCATCGAATTTTGGAGTTCTCATCATTTTTTTTCTTTAATAATTGTAAAAATCTATTAATTTATAATATATGTCTACAAATTGGATCGACTTTTAAAAATGATAATTTACTATATTTTCGTTGTTATCTCCAAATTAATTAATCACATTTTCATGCACATGTATATATGTAATGTCGACTATTTTATTACTCCTACTATCCCGTATAAAAGATTACTCTACAAATATAGTCCTTTAGTCTCGGAAGGTCTTAACTACGCTGGTGCTGTTACTGTTACCCTATATAAGAAATTTAAGAAAAATTATTCTTTTTTATAACTTTATTAATTTTTTAAAGTATTATGGTATTTTTAAAATAATAAATAAATTATAAAGTAGGTGTTAGGTGGGATTGTAGGAGAGACATTTTTATAATGAGTAATGCATTTACAATTTCTCTGTGCTGCAATTTAAAACTCTTATCAATACATAGGTTTAAATAAGTTTAAATAGAATTGAAGGATGCGGAGGGACGGATGAGCTTTTGCCTTTTAAAATTAAAATAATTTTTTAAATTTTTGGTTGATGTGAAATTTTTTTCTATTTTGCGACGAAATAGAAGGTGTGAAAGATAATTTTGGGGTGTGGGGAGCAGTGTAATCCGTAATAATGGAGCGGATGAAGAAATAAAAACGCAGATAGATTACCTGACCATAATTCAAGACGCCAGCGGAAGGGCTCAACTGAAGATTCCCGTATTGTGTAAGGTTGCCACGATGGAATTCCACGTCATTATTCCCACATTTCATCACATACATGTTAGAGTAGTATGCCCAGCGCACCAATTAGATTGGATAATTATACTCTTTATATTTTGAATATAAACAATCTCATTGGAAATTATATTATTAAAGGTTGTTTTAATTTATCTATTTTATGCATTATAACATATGCTTATTAGATAAAATCCCTAGACCAATTTAAGCTAAAATGTATGGTTACGCATATGATGGTAATCATGTAATTTATACATAGAGCTTTGGTCTTAAACATGGTTCCGAGTCAAGAATTTTTCTAAATGGGACAAAGAATAATTCAGTAAAGACTCGTACATATGATGAATTGTATTCCATCAATATTAGTGTTGTGACACAAATTCATACATGTAGATACTTATTAGAGAATAAGTTTATCGAACATGGTCCGTAGAAAATTCTTATTGGATATGTCGAAATTATAATTTTCTAATTATGATAGTACACGATTAGTCTTTAGACTTGAAGCACCATGGTAGTCTTGTGTACTTCATCTAATACTTAGACTTATCTTCTGATTGTTTAGCAATCTTAAAGGGGATATGTTGGGTATTATATTGATGTACATGAAGACTTATGTGTGACTAAGATAGAATCTAACACTTGTCTAGGACAAGAGAATCTTCTGTGTATTTCATTGTTAACGATTCAAAGACCTTGGCCAAGGCAATGAGAATATAGATTCACAATGAATCATTGTAACATGAAATAGAAACACAGTTATTGAGTTAGTAGAGTTTCGACTAATATTCCTACTCTAGACTCAATCGGGAGATTAATTGTTAGAAAGACCATACGTGTATGTCACTCGTTAATTTGCAGGTTTACTCGCTATTTCACCTAACACTAGAAGATCACGCTACTTGCTAGGTGTTACCGTGATTAGTAGGTTCTTGAAATTAATTAGTTAATTTCAAGTGAATTAATTAATTGGATTAATTAATATAATAATTGTTATTTATAAGTTACAAGTGTTGTAAGCCTACTGCTAGAGTTAGTAGTGAACCTAAAGGATCACACCTTAATTTGAATGAACAATTTTTATCAATTGGAACAATAGTTAAATTGTTAACTATTTATTATAATTAAATAATTTGATTATTTAATTAGTATTAATAAATAAATAAATAAGATATTGGTATTGGAGATAAGATAGTGGTGTTGGAGTCAGCAGATAATTTGAGGATTAATGGATTTGCTTTTGCATTGTGGAGTAATGCGTGGAAGGCATTAGATGCCATTGATATAACTCCACTCTTCTCCACCAATATGTGAACAACAAAAAAAAAATTATCTACTTATTATCTCCTCAAATTCCTACGGTTCTCTCTGCTTCCTTCTTACACGTTGGTAAAGCGTGTGTGGATATACGTGTGTGGAAATACACCAGTACATGCCCATCCATACACTATCTTAAATCCATCTTGTTGTTCCAATTCACAAGTTTTACACTACTAGCGAAGTGCAAAATTTGTGTTGTTATTCAATTGGTGGATTACTTTAGAGGGGATACACTTGGATCCCTTATTGAGAAGAACGGAGTTTTAGCCACAATCCGGGAATTGATTCCCTCACTCCTTGTATCAATTGGAAGAAAGTCTACGAGGGTAAGAATAATCTTTACGTAGATTTCTTTCAATATATTTTAACACCGGATCTTATAATCATTTTAGAGCATCCGGAGTGAAACACTTTCATATATTTAATAAATATGATTTATTAATTATGAAAAATTTTAAATTCCGCTGCGTTCACCCGGATCGCTATGACGAACCCAACAGTGGTATCAGAGCCTAGATTCACGGTGTTAAAATATATTTGGCACTAAAATTGTTTTAGTATTATTTAATGGTTAAATAAGAAAATTTGAAACAACGAGAAAAGGTTTCTCGATAGTTATTAATTACTCTAAAATTTCAACTGTTGCAGTAGGATGAGAATGGTTCTTAAACTACTAATTTTGCAGTTAAAATTTTTTCGGTAATTTTAATTAAATTGGCTAAATATTAGTTTATGACTCTATTGGTTTAAGTGTGAATATGAAATATTAAATAAAAGTTATTTATATTTCTTATTCAAAATATTCATTTGGAATGAAGTTTTAGTAATACGTGGTATTTAATGAGAAATTATTTCTTGAAATATCATTGTTTAATATAATAATTATTATTGATAATTTGTTATCAATATTTAATATTTAATTTGATAAAAGCATTAGATGTTTATTATCAACAATGATATTTGATGGCTATTTCTAGAAATGGGTTTTTAGAAAAATGTTTCTAAGAAGAAATAATTAGCTATCATTGAATTGATTTGGTTTTATTAATTTAGAAATTGTTTCTTAATTAATTAAGGCCAACAAAATTCTTAAAGTCAATTCTAAAATTTAGTTTTGTAATATTGACTAATTGTTAGTCATAATTCTCAACTAGTATTATTTTTAAAATGAGAAATAGGAATAATTGTTATTCTTATATCTCGTTACGGTATTATTCATTGTGAATGGATATAAATAAATTTAATATGTTAAATGCATATTTATTTATTTAGGGATGATCATGAGCCTTGGACTTTATGTGATGGTTGTAATTTATTTGGGTTTTATGGGGACTGCGAGCCTCTTTAATTTACATTTGTAAGTTCTTTAAATTTATGCAATGAGAGTAGATTAGTCCGTGAGAATTTAATTTATTCATTGTAAATTGGAGGACTTGAAGGAAGCCCAAAAGAAGACTCAATTGTTGATGGGTAATTAAATGTAATAGAATAGATGCTCAAGGCACATAAGTGTATGGGTTTTACATTATGATGTAAAAGATCTCATTGTCCCTTAGATTGACCATAGACCTGTTTTGGCTCAAACGGGTCGCATAGGTTGGCCTTGATCATCCCACCGCTTTAATGTATGTATAGGATATATGCATGCTAGAATCTATTTAATGCACTCATTTGATGAACATTAAATAATTTACCTAAATGAGATGATGAGATCTTGGAAATAAAATAATCCCTAAGTTTTTGAAACTTATACAAGAATTTTTTGAAAATTTTATTTCAAACAAATATGGATGATGAGTATGACCCATCAATCCATGCCTACTATCAAAAGATAGAAACATGATGATGCTACTACACTTAACCACTGGCCATGAGTCGTGGGGTAGGTTTGTGGAAGAAAGCTGTGTTCTTTATCTATCATAATGATGCTCATGAATTAAATGCATCACTGCATCGGCCATGAGTCGTGGGGTGTTTTGATGTTTTAATTGCATGAAGGTTTGATAGGTATTGTTTGACACTAAGTAACGTATGGGCTCATAAAATTGAGGTATACGTGAAAGGTGAGGTAAAACATATTGAGGGTTGTATAGCGATACAATTGTAAAATGTTTTACTACCAAAGAAAATTTTTCATGGGCTCATATAATTGGGGCATGAGGGATTTTCATTGGACCTCAAGCCTACTAGAAAATTATGATTTTTCGATTTTCATTGGGGTTATGAAATTCGAATAAAATAGTGGGAGACATTTAATATTGAAGACCTTATATTAAATTAATATTAATTTTCATAGTTTTCTCATTTTCTGCTTCATCATTTTGTAGATTCATCTACTGAAATGGCAAACAATCCTATAACTGCTTTAATTGGGCAAAACAAGTTAACTGGACCAAACTTTAATGATTGGCTGAGAGATTTCAAAATTCTCTTAAAATCTGAAAGAAGTGAATATGTTCTTGACAAACTAATCCCTGAAGCACCTGGTGCTATAATGCTACGACTGAGGAATTTGAGAAGTTCAAACGTCATCAGGATGACGATCTGAAAGCACGGTGCTACATGTTAGCATCTATGTCAAGTGAGCTGCAGAGACAAAATGAGGATCAAACCTCTGCTTATGCTATTCTTAAACGACTTGAGAACTTGTTTGGTGAGAATAGCAGCCAACAAAGATATGAGATATCTAAAGAGCTCTTCCGCAGTCACATGGCTAAGGGCTCTTCAGTCCAGGAACATGGATTGAAGATGATAGCCCTAACGGAACGACTCGCGTCATTGAAAGTTGAGGTTCCATCTGAGCTTTGCACTGACTTGTTGTTGCAGTCTCTGCCCCCTTCATTTGACACATTTGTTGTCAATTATAACATGCATAACATGACGAAAAGTCTCACTGAGCTTGTTAGCATGTTAAAGACAACTGAGTCCACGATGAAAAGGGACAAATCAGTCATGTTTGTTGGGTCCACTTCTGGATCTAAGGCTACAAAGCCTAAGAAAAAGAAGGGAAATAGAAAGGGTTCTAACAATCCCAACAAACTTAAAGCAAAGGGAGGTGTTAAGAAAAAGAAAACTTCTCAGGCCAATGATAAGTGTCACCACTGCAATCAAACTGGACACTGGAAGAGGAACTGCAAGGATTACCTTGCAACCCTGAAGAGTTCAGGTATTTATTATGTTGAAGTTAACTTATCAGTTAATGATACTTCTTGGGTATTAGATACCGGTTGTGCCTCACACATTTGCTATGATTTGCAGATAATGGAAAGAAGTAGAAAGCTAAAAACAGGAGAAATGGTTCTAAGGCTGGGGAATGGAGCAAAGGTTGCTGCATTAGCCATAGGAACTATTCATCTAGCTTTAAATAATGATTTAGTTTTGGTTTTGAACAATTGTCTTTATGTTTCAGAGATTATTAAGAACATTATCTCTATTCCTGTTATGGATAGAGAAGGTTATTGTTTTAAATTTGAACATGGAAGTTGTTCCATTTCTAAATATTCTTCTTTAATCACTACTTGCATATTGACGAATGGTTTATATACCTTAACTCCCCAAAATTTCATTCTTAATCTTCAACAAAATAAAAGAAAATTAGATAACCGTAGTTCTATCACATTATGGCATGCAAGATTAGGTCATATTTCTAAGAAAATGATAAATAAGTTGGCAAAATTGCTTGACCTAAAGGACGAGCAAGAACTACCAACATGTGAGTCCTGCCTCAAGGGAAAAATGACCAAATCTTCATTTGTTGGACAAGTGGAGCGAGCTACACATCTATTGGAATTAGTTCATACAGATGTATGTGGCCCATTAAGTGTTAATGCTCGTAGGAACTATAGCTACTTCTTAACCTTTACCGATGACTTCTCTAGGTATGGTTATGTGTACCTATTAAGGTACAAATCTGAAGTTTTTGAAAAGTTCAAAGAATTCAGAACTGAAGTAGAGAAACAAACTGGCTTAAGTATAAAAACACTTCGATCAGATCGAGGAGGTGAATACTTAAGTGCAGAATTTCTAGATTATCTAAAAGAGAATGGGATTCTCTCACAATGGACTCCTCCTGGCACTCCCCAACTCAATGGAGTTTCGGAACGCAGGAATCGAACCTTGATGGACATGGTTCGATCTATGATGAGTTTCACTTTTTACCTCTTTCTTTTTGGGGCCATGCTTTAGAAACGGTATCACACCTATTAAATAGGGTGTCTTCTAAGGCCGTCCCTACTACACCTTATGAGATGTGGTGTGGTAAAACACCCTCGTACAAATACCATCGAGTATTGGGGTGTGCTGCTTACGTGAAGCAACAAATGGGAGATAAATTGGATATGAGATCCAAAATATGTAAGTTTGTTGGATATCCAAAGGAATCAATTGGATATTACTTCTACGATACCTCGGAACAAAAGGTGTTTGTTTCAAGGAATGCCACGTTTCTTGAAGAAGAATTTCTATCTGATAGAAATGGCAAACTCGTAGAACTTGAAGAAGTTCAAGAAACAACAAACCTTCCAATTGCAGTGAGTGAAAAACCAGTAGAAACTGGGACATCTGATACACAACCTCTTAGGAGATCCGAAAGGATACCTAAGATACCTAGTAGGTACACTTTGTTATTAGAAAACAAAGAAGAGGGACTCCTCTTGGATAATGATCCAAGAAGCTATGGAGAGGCAATGTCAGACATTGACTCAAAGAAATGGCAAGAAGCAATGCAATCCGAGATGGACTCCATGTACTCTAACAAAGTATGGACTTTGGTAGACCCACCAGAAGGAACAGTTCCTATTGGATGCAAATGGGTTTACAAGCGAAAGCTTGAAGCTGATGGGGAGGTAGCAACCTATAAGCCAAGACTGGTTGCTAAAGGTTATTCTCAGAAACAAGGAATTGACTATGAGGAAACCTTTTCACCAGTAGCAATGTTGAAATCCATTCGAATTTTATTAGCTATATCTGCATATTATGACTATGAGATATGGCAAATGGATGTAAAGACTGCTTTTCTTAATGGTAACGTTAAGGAAGAGATCTATATGAAGCAACCTGAGAGCTTTATATCTAGTGGGAGTGAGCAAAAGGTTTGCAAGCTCCAAAGATCCATTTATGTGCTTAAACAAGCTTCGAGGAGTTGGAACATTCGATTCGATGAAACAATCAAATCGTTTGATTTTTAAAAGAATCCGGATGAACCATGTGTATACAAGAAAGTTAGCGGAAGTGCAGTTACTTTTATTGTGCTCTATGTTGATGACATCCTACTTATCGGAAACGATATAGGAATGTTGCAATCAACAAGAACTTGGTTGTCTAAACAATTCTCCATGAAGGACTTGGGAGAAGCATCATTTATTCTAGGAATAAATATCTATAGAGATAGATCTAGAAGAATGATCGGACTATCCCAATCCATGTACATAGATAAGATACTAAAGAGATTTTGTATGGAAGAATCCAAACGAGGATTCTTGCCATTGAGTCATGGGGTTTCACTTTCTAAGGCTATGTCTCCTAAGACGCCTGAAGAAAGAGAAAGAATGACTCGCGTGCCTTATGCTTCAGCAATTGGAAGCATAATGTATGCAATGCTATGTACAAGGCCTGATGTCGCGCATGCTCTGAGTGTCACGAGCAGATATCAGTCAAATCCAGGTGAAGAACACTGGAAGGTCGTCAAGATGACACTTAAGTACTTGAGAAGGACTAAGGATATCTTTTTGATATATGGCCCTGGAGAGCTGAAACTAGAAGGATATACTGATTCTAGTTTTCAGTCTGATGTGGATGACTCTAAGTCAATGTCAGGTTATATATTCACTTTGAATGGTGGTGCAGTAAGTTGGAAGAGTTCCAAACAAGAAACTACTGCAAACTCCACCACTGAAGCTGAATATATAGCTGCATCAGATGCAGCGAAGGAAGCTATTTGGATCAAGAACTTTATCCAAGGGTTGGATAGAGTTCCATCTATTGTTGATCCAGTAATGATATACTGTGATAACAATGGAGCCATTGCGCAAGCAAAGGAACCAAGATCTCATCAAAGATCCAAGCATATCTTGAGAAGATACCACTTGATTAGAGAAATCATGGGGAGAGGCGATATCGTTATGGATCGAGTCGCTTTAGCAAAAAATGTAGCAGACCCACTGACTAAATCTTTGTCTCAAAAGATATTTGAGAAACATCTTGAAAAGATGGGACTTAAATATATGGGTAATTGGAGCTAAGGCAAGTGGGAGATTGTTAGAGTAGTATGCCCAGCGCACCAATTAGATTGGATAATTATACTCTTTATATTTTGAATATAAACAATCTCATTGGAAATTAAATTATTAAAGGCTGTTTTAATTTATCTATTTTATGCATTATAACATATGCTTATTAGATAAAATCCCTAGACCAATTTAAGCTAAAATGTATGGTTACGCTTATGATGGTAATCATGGAATTTATACATAGAGCTTTGGTCTTAAACATGGTTCCGAGTCAAGAATTTTTTTAAATGGGACAAAGAATAATTCAGTAAAGACTCGTACATATGATGAATGCTCGTTGGACGAGAATATTGTATTCCATCAATATTAGTGTTGTGACACAAATTCATATATGTAGATACTTATTAGAGAATAAGTTTACCGAACATGGTCCGTAGAAAATTCTTATTGGATATGTCGAAATTTGAATTTTCTAATTACGATAGTACACGATTAGTCTTTAGACTTGAAGCACCATGGTAGTCTTGTGTACTTCATCTAATACTTAGACTTATCTTCTGATTGTTTAGCAATCTTAAAGGGGATATGTTGGGTATTATATTGATGTACATGAAGACTTATGTGTGGCTAAGATAGAATCTAACACTTGTCTAGGACAAGAGAATCTTCCGTGTATTTCATTGTTAATGATTCAAAGACCTTGGCCAAGGCAATGAGAATATAGATTCACAATGAATCATTGTAACATGAAATAGAAACACAGTTATTGAGTTAGTAGAGTTTCGACTAATATTCCTACTCTAGACACAACCGGGAGATTAATTGTTAGAAAGACCGTACATGTATGTCACTCGTTAATTTGCAGGTTTACTCGCTATTTCACCTAACACTAGAAGATCACGCTACTTGCTAGGTGTTACCGTGATTAGTATGTTCTTGAAATTAATTAGTTAATTTCAAGTGAATTAATTAATTGGATTAATTAATATAATAATTATTATTTATAAGTTACAAGTATTGTAAGCCTACTGCTAGAGTTAGTAGTAACCTAAAGGATCACACCTTAATTTGAATGAACAATTTTTATCAATTGGAACAATAGTTAAATTGTTAACTATTTATTATAATTAAATAATTTGATTATTTAATTAGTATTAATAAATAAATAAATAAGATATTGGTATTGGAGATAAGATAGTGGTGTTGGAGTCAGCAGATAATTTGAGGATTAATGGATTTGCTTTTGCATTGTGGAGTAATGCGTGGAAGGCATTAGATGCCATTGATATAACTCCACTCTTCTCCACCAATATGTGAACAACAAAAAAAAAATTTATCTACTGATTATCTCCTCAAATTCCTACGGTTCTCTCTGCTTCCTTCTTACACGTTGCTAAAGCGTGTGTGGATATACGTGTGTGGAAATACACCAGTACATGCCCATCCATACACTATCTTAAATCCATCTTGTTGTTCCAATTCACAAGTTTTACACTACTAGCGAAGTGCAAAATTTGTGTTGTTATTCAATTGGTGGATTACTTTAGAGGGGATACACTTGGATCCCTTATTGAGAAGAACGGAGTTTTAGCCACAATCCGGGAATTGATTCCCTCACTCCTTGCATCAATTGGAAGAAAGTCTACGAGGATAAGAATAATCTTTACGTAGATTTCTTTCAATATATTTTAACACCGGATCTTATAATCATTTTAGAGCATCCGGAGTGAAACCCTTTCATATATTTAATAAATATGATTTATTAATTATGAAAAATTTTAAATTCCGCTGCGTTCACCCGGATCGCTATGACGAACCCAACAGTGGTATCAGATGAGCTATTGTTTCAAAGCACTCTAAGTTGTTAGGTAAAACATCATTGGATGAGGAAGATAAACGACTCTGACTTCTGCATGACATTAGTGATCTTGCTTTATAGATAAAATATTTTCAATTATTTTGATTTAATATTCTATAATGTAAGCATGTAATACATGACTTATTATTTTTCTGCAGCGACCATTTTGTTATAGATGCAGAAAATAATTAATTAAATTTTTTATTTTTTTATTTTGTCTATGGTGCTAAATAGTTGTATCCACTATTATTGTATATTCAGGAGTTCATATTTTTGTTATCAATTTAATTACGAGTTCAATTATGGTGTACTTGGTGTGTGACAGTGCACTTGGACAAACTTAATCGTTAGAATGCTGATTATTTTAATATTCATCATTAAACAAAATAATATAGTTTTTATTTTAAAAAAAACTACCCACTATCCTATTTTAACTCATAAACAGTGATTCATTCTTCATGCACTTAAATCTATTTTTTGATTTATTTTGGTTATTATCCCAAAATTATTGTTTCCAAAAATTTTGGTATTATTCTGAAAATAATTTGGTTATAATTTCAAAATTATTCCAATAATTTAGTGATAATGATATAAATTTACCATATCAGTGTAACTGAATGTTTATTTGTGTTAATAATATTAAAATTTTTCTCTATATATTTAGTTAATAACAATAGTATATTTTTATGTTAAATATTAATTTCATCACTAAAATTAAAAATATATGTATATAAATTGATATTAAATGAGTATTTATAATATAAGATATTGATAAACATGTCTGGGATTGCTACAAATATGGTTGATTGAGTGCAGGTGTAACATTTAAATCTTATTTTTAAAAATTATTCTTCAGTACATAAAAAATACTCCACTTTTTAAAGAGTAATTATTTTTATTCAGAAAAGTCATAATTTATGTCTCTGAAGAGTAATTTTTTATGTACTAAAGAGTCGACAAAATAAGGATTATAAGAATTTGAAAAGTAATTTTTTATTAATTAAAAGTATAATAATTTATGTCTCTAAAGAGTAATTTTTTTATTTAATAAATAATGATATTTTTTTATCAGATTTAATTTATACTCCCTCCGTCCTACACTTATACTCACACTTTTTATTTTCGTCCGTCCCCCATTTATCTTCACCATAAAAAAAAGAAACTTCATATTAACCAACAACCTCAAAAGTTATCTTAATTTCAAAAATATCACTCCCACCTGACACACATAACATACTTTATAATTTATTTATTACCTAAAAATATCACAATACCCTTAAAAAGTCAATAAAATTGATTAAAAAATAACTTTTCTTAAACTCTACATCTATAGTGTCGGCGAACATAAATCCTGGACGGAGGAAGTACTATTTATCTGAAAAATAATATAATTCATATTATTTTCAGTTAATAACAGTATATTTTTTATTAAAATATTTATTTTAATATTAAACTTATGTTAAATACATGTTCGAAACTTATAGACTTTAAAAATTAATAGGTGTATTTTAGCTACTGATGAATGGCTACAAGTAAAGGAATGTGATGTCATATACTTGGCGATTGTGCCACCAATTGATTAGAAAACAATAGTGGTAATTTTAATTGTACATTTAAATATTGAAATTCTTACACTACATAATATTAAAATAATTCTTACTGGGGGATTGTTAGGCATGGTGTAATTGATTTTTTTTTTTTTTTGAGAACTTGATTATTATTTTTATAACTATTGCTCAATTGAGTCTTATTCAAGTCAATGAAAGTTGATGGTTAAATAAGATGGACTTCCATTTAAAGTATGATTACTGTATTTGCTAGTGTAGGAAATCAACCATTGTATATCCACTCTAATTATTTGAGATATACATAGTATATTGTTTTAGCAAACGTTCATTTGATTGTATGACAATTAACAGATTGTTTTTGCAAATATCATTAATATACTTGAAATAATTCTTTAAATAAATGAGAGATATACTTGAATTAATTAATAATAATGTAATTTTTATTATTATATTTATTTAAAAAATAAAAAATATAAATATATATAAAATCAATGAATATTAAATGGATACAGGTACCCGTGGGTATTGACAAATGGGTATGAGACAGGTACCATAATAAATTTTTTAAATGGAATTAGTATGGTTATGGATATTTATTTTTAATCGCGTACGGATACCCCAAAATAACTATGTACCCTACCCGTTGCTATACATACTTCCGTCCTACACTTATCTTTACACTATGGGGCTTACACATAACAATAATACGTAGTTATAAAAATTATAAATCTAAATTTCTTTTCAACCATTTAAAATAATATTAATGATGTAATGTTTAATTATTTATTGCAACATAAAAAATTATTTTATAAAATTGATCAATAAAATAAAATAAATAAATAAGTACTTCATCACACACATCATGTCTAGGAATAACAATTAGAAGGGTATTTATGCGTATCTGGTCTACTTGAACTCAATGAAACAGATACGGAATAATTTTAAACGGATTTAGGAGGGGTACGAGTAGTTAAATAAAATCTCATTAGGTTTTGGGATGAGTACGGATAATCCTTCGGTACCTCCTTCCATATATACGTATTTTTAATATAATTATTTTATACAATATATTATGAGATATTTTATTTATTTTATTAATAGTTGTAAGTTTTATTTAATTATAATTATTAAATATTTATTTAAAAAATAGAATTTATATTATATTCCCTCCGTTTAGGGATGACAAAGGGACGGATTTTTCTTTGTATTATATTTACACGAATTCTAATGGATGTGTGCAGGTAGTTGTAAATGGGTTTGGTACAGGTACTTAAAGTTTTAGAAAATGTCATTAGAATTTGAGATGAGTACGTGGTAATGACTCAATACCAGTGGGTACCCATTTATATATATATTTTTATAAAATTTAATATATATTATATAGTTTATGCGCGTTAAGTGAGAATGATATTTTTGAAATTAAAAGAGCCTTTGAGGTTGTTAGTTGATGTGAATTTTTTTGGGTGGTGAAGATATGTGTGGGACGATCGAAATCGAAAAATATGAACATAAGTATGGGACCGAGGGAGTATTTTATATATTTAATTAATAGTTATAAGTATTATTTAATCATATTTATTAAATATTTATTTAAAATAATAGAAATTATATTATATTTATTTTACATTTAATTAATAATAATGTGAGTAATTTTTAATATTATATTTATTTTTAAAAAAAATTATATATATATAAATATATATATATATATAATCAAATTAATATTAAACGAATACAGGTACCCGTGGGTATTGATAAACGGGTATGGAAGGGGTACGGGTACCATAATAAATTTTTAAACGGGATAGGTATGGTTACGATAGTTATTTTTAATCGGGTACGTGTACCCCAAAATAAACGGCCGGGTAACCTACCCGTTGCTATACCTACTTTCATCCTATACTTATCTTCACATTATAGGGCTTACACACAACAATAATACAACTACTTATTATATATTAAAATATTATATTTCTCAACTCAATCCACTAAAGTTTAAAATACAATATATTTTAATTTCCGTACAAACAGTAAACATATGTGACAAAGGGAGTATAAATCATTGTCCCGTACAACGCAAGAAGACGAGGGAGCCCAATCTTGGAGTAAAATTATTTTTGGGTAGTGTCAGGGTACAGAATACTGGCACAGAGATTGCTTCTACCTTGAACAACTTGGATGTCAATAGTGAGGATGTCTTGAAGCTTCGCCACAAGATTGAAGAACAATGTGTTAAGGTATGCAGGTTTTTATATGTTTTAGATAAATAAATAAATATTAAAAGAGTATGGTAATATGTATATTGATAAACGAGATTGAGATGATTATGGGTATCAGAATATATATTTTTAAAATATGATGGAATATGAATTCGAGTAGTTTATATTTAAATGAATACGGATAAGAGTACTCTATCATTGTCATCTATGTGTGAAATCAATTTAAAATTAAATGAAATAATATTAATGTCAATCCCTTATTTTTATTCAAGTTCTATAATTTTTTCTTTTACATCAACTATTTATTATTACATTTCCATAACTTATTCCTTTTCAACTTATTTATTTGTAATAATCTTTTAAAACTCACAAGACTATCAAATCATATTATAATTTTATAATATGATTAATTACAAATATACTTTAATTATATAAATACTATATTTTATTTATATAACAATTCTACCTTAATATAATTACCGTTTAACAAAGCTTTATATTTTTATGTACTAAATGTTGTGACAAAGTAGATATCATTTTCTTCATTCCTCTAATCTTATTTTTTCCGTGAAATTATCTCTGAGTTTGTGGCATTCCAAAATCTTTTTAAATAATTGCTATTTCATAAGTATAATTTTTTACATCATACATCTAAAAAAAATTCAATTTCTTAATATACGCATACTTATTCACAATAACAAATAACATGGATATGGATTGAGTACATATAAATTAATTAAGACAATTTATAATTAATCATTCTCAAATATGATATTGTTCTTCCTCTTCTTCAATTTTTTATTTTCTAACATAATAAGAGGTAAGTAAGAAGATGTAGTTTGCACATGATGAACGAAAATTAAATGGCTTGGTATTTTTTGAGTAATTTGTAATTAGTTGATGCATTGCTCTTCAAAATTCGAACTAATAAAACTCAAGCATGCCAAGTGTCCGTAAAAATACCTCAATGAAAATTCAAGTTATATTGTAATTTGGTTCAATAAATTGTACTTTTGGGGCTTAGAATTGCTAGTACAATGTTATTGGATAAATTATAGTGAACTTGCGTTGCAAAAATTATATGCGCATAATCATTTCAGTAAGCATTATTGAGCTCCTCATTTAATATTTACCATTCAATTTTTCTCAATAAATTTTTTAAAAATAACTGCTTGCAAATGGATATATGTGTTTAAGTATATTAGAATTTTTTTTTGTTTTAGTTATAAATATAAGTCTCTAAATGTATAAGGAGTTTTTTTTTAATGTATAAGAAGTTTTTTTTTAATCTATCAGCTGATCAAAGTAGTTGTTATTAAACATATCATGTTCTGATTAGATATGGGTATGAGTGATGGAAATTTACTAGAATACAAGTACGAATAATTGGTATTTCTCTTTGTTAATGGATTTGATAATCCTTTGATCACCCAATCTCATTAGTTATATTTTCTTTCATTTTTATATTTTTTGTATTTCTTTTTCAAGATCATATTCATCATTTATTTATCGATAAAGTATGAATCAGTAAGTTTGGTAGAATTTGTAATATGTCATCTTTCAAAAGTTATATTGTCTAGATACGGGTGATAGATATGGGTGATGGATATTAAGCTGAATACTGGTACGGGTGATGGATATTTTATTCAGCAATGTCTTTGGTAACCCTTCGATCACCCATTCTCTATACTTATATTTTCTTTCATTTTTTTCTTTTTATGTTTTTATGTTTCTTTTGCAATTCCATATTCATTGATTATCCACCTATAAAGTCTGAATGAGTAAGTATGATTTGAATTTGTAAAATGTCAACTTTCAAAAACTATGTTGTAGATACGGGTATATACGGGCGATGGACATTTAATGATATGGGTACGGGTGATGGATATTTCTATTTGGTAATAACTTTATTAACCTTTCGATCACCCTTTCTCTGTAGTTATATTTTCATTTTTAGTTGATAAATTGTAAGTATTCATGATTATTATTTAAATAATCAGGTTTCTTTAACTAATAACCATATGCACTAATTTGAGCGAATGAATTCTTAAATGAATTAGAAACCCATAACATTTATAATTGATCATAGTTCAAACATAATTAGTTCTTAACATGCTTAGCTGAGTTATAATTCAATACTCACATTATTTTACATATCAGTAACCTTTCTCATCATTACATATCTATAATCTTCCTCATAAAAAGTTTTATCTAATGTGACAATGAATTTGCAGATTCTTCCAAATATTTAGTTCCATGCTCAAGCTTTATTACATGCTAATATCAACAATTGGGAAATTCAACCTAGAACGACAACGCGTACTCATCAATCTGATCATCATCACTAGGTAAAACTATCACATTTCTCATGCTTCTTCCCAAACTAAGTATTTTAGTCCTCATAGTTGTTAATGACAGCGGTTTAAGAATCACAATCAAGTCATGCATGAGATCGTTGTGGTTTTAGATTAAAATAAATTACTCATCAATTCCAAGGAAATATTATTAACCTCATAAAAAAAACAAAAGTAAAAATATTTAAAAAATGTCCCTGTCCGCGCAACGCGCGACTGGGTAAAAACTAGTATGTGTAAAAAAGAAAAGATGACTTTTTGCTGGGACGCCCAAAATGACAAAAAAAAATCTTTGTATAAGACCGAGGGAGTATGTGATCGTGAAATTTTTTTTATGTAAATTATGTGTTTGTATCTTAATTCGTTTGTAGCTCAATTTTAATTTTACAGCTTAATTTTATGTAATGTGAATTTTTTAACTTTGCGAATGAATTCTGACAACACTTTTATTGGGCTCTACCTTGATTGATTAGGTAAGTAATTTGAATATATAATTTTAAAAGCATAACTCTCCCGATTAATTATATAGATGGTTTTTTATGAACATAGATTGCATGTTATATTGAACATAAACATTCCTTATATTTAGAGAATAAAAATATTATAATATGAATTATTATGTAGTCTTAAACATATCAAGTTCTAAAGAATGGAATATATCTCTTTTTTAAGTTTAAAAAATTAGTGTTTCAAGTTTTAAATTCTAGACCATTCATATTATTCTAATTTATTAATTCATGCGTAAGTACTATTTTATATATTTTCAACTAAAAATATAATTTCAATTCTAAAGTGAAATATTCTCAATTCAATATCTAAAATACAGATAAATTATTAATTCGAAGCCTAAAAATTATTTTTCAATTAACTACCCAAAAAATATAAACTATATATCAATTCAACGCATGAAATCATAACATTAATAATTGAGTTATTACTCCTTTCTTTTACCAAAAAGGAAAATGCACACTTTGTATTTGGACGGATCAAAATAGAAAAATGCGTACGTTTCAGTGTGACAGAATGGGACAGAGGGAATATTAAAATTTTCAGATAATTAAAATGTTATTAAAAGACATCTTACTTTTATGTAGTTTAATGTTGTTGTAATTTTATTTCGACAAAGTCAACTGTGAGATGTTACGTACGTGAGATGGTTTGTGAGACGTGTTAAAGTATACCTATTATATAGATAAAGTATGTTTAATAGTTGTTAAAGTATGTTTTCTAAATTATATTTGATTATGCATTAAAGTATGATTTTAGTGTGTTATAATATTATTTATTATTGATGTACTTTAACTACAAATAAGCATACTTCATCTATACAATAAGCATACTTTAGTAATGGGTCGACCCGTCTCACAATATCCCTTTTCACAAGAGAGTGTCTATATTATTTCTTAAAAGATTTTATGATTTTCAATCTCTAAATTTATAGTTTTATATTTTTCATATTCTTAATCGATAGAAAGAATTTTTTAGGTCTTGAATTAATAGTTAATTTATACTCCCTCCATTCGAACTTCAATTCGGAGCCTAAAAATTTATTTTCAATTAACTACCCAAAAAATATAAACTATATCAATTCAACGCATGAAATCATAACATTAATAATTATTACTTCCTCCGGCTCGTTGAAATATGAGTGTTTGTTTTTTGTACGTAAATTAAGAGATATAATATTTTAATGTATTATGAGGTGAGAGAAATAATAATTTAATGTAAAGTAGTTATGTGTATTACTGTGATATGTGGGCCCAAAGAGAGAGAAATAATTAATTTTAGTGGGGCCCTCACATACTTTAATTTTAAGATTAATGTCATCCATTTTTTAACATAAATAACATATTTTATCATTTACTATATTTATTATTAAAAAATATCATACTACCCAAAAAATAAATAAAAAGTGACTTTTCTTAAACTCCATATGTAAAATAAACATAAAGATGAATTTTGGACTAAGAGAGTAGTATTGGCCTTTATTGAATAAACTTGTTTTAAATTTTAATATTACATTAAATTTTCTTAAATTATTTATATAATCCCAATTAAAAAAAAAATTTAAACATAATATTAAATTATTTAAAAATCTTAATAATAGTTTACATATTTTTATATTTATCTTAATCAAAGAAAGAAAAAAGAAATTAAATTGTTTAAGAAAAAGTGAGTACTTTTTAATTATATTATACTCAAGAATACATTCATACTTTCCATTTTGGTCCGTCCCAAGAATACATTCGCCCCCCCAAAATGGAAACAATACACAATATCAATAACCTTACAATACTACAATATTACAAAAATGCCACTTTCTTTTTACACACAATCTAGTCAAAGTCAACTATATCATACATTTTATTCTACTCAATTACCCAAAATATCCCTTCTCTTTCTTACATCACACCACCAAAAAGTTACTTTTCTTAAACTACGTGCCAGAGAATACGCGAACGTATTCCTGGGACGGAGGGAGTATTATTTATTTTTTGGAGATAATTTGATTTTTTTACTCGTATAAAATATGTATGAGTATATTTTAAAAATATTTATTATAGTAATTTTGAAATTGAAGTATTTTTTAGGTTTTGAAATGAGATATTATTATTATTTATATGAATAGTTTTAAGGAAAAAATGTTAAATGATTATCTTCTATAAAAATTTAAATTTGATAAAGGTGAATATTATTAACTAGTATTTAATTAGCTGTCACTAACACGAACTAAAAAAATTAAAAGGTATTATTGTATAGGGGGAGTATCAAATTACTTTAACATGCATGTCAAATATTGTGTTGTTGCTGAAAATGGTACTCGGAATAATTGATAAGTCTGAAAATTACCAATTGTAATTGTTGGTGGTGTTCGGAGGTAGGGATAAGGATGAGTTGTGTCAAGCCAAATATAGAAATATTGAAGCTTATTTGAAATAATTATAGTATTATTTAAAGTTTAAACTTATTTAATAAGTAATCTAGTCAAACTTTAATTGAAAGTAATTCAAATTAAGCTCCAGTGGGGGTTTTCGTTTATTCAGACACAAAAATTCAAACTTATTTGATATTTTTGACCAATTGAATTCTAAAGAATTTTAAAATGATCTAGAGTAAGAACCCTATATAAAGATGGATAGGGATATCATAAAGTGAGTATTTTTATATGATATCACATCTTTTTTAGGTAAAGATTTAGGGTAGTTTTTAGTATTACCCGTTAAAGGAAAGAGAGGTTCTACCAAAAATCTCGATGAGAGGAAAATAAGTCGATAAGAAGATGCTACTCAGATGGAAAATAGGACTTTATTAAATAAACATTGTATTCTAGAAAGGTATATAGAATGGATAACAAACTAACTCTTCTCACATGAGATATATAACCCTTCTTCATTGATGATGGAGCGGGTTAATGGACATAACGCAAGTTAATTTTCCACCTTTGTAAAATTTAAAAAATAAAAATCTCAAATTTAAACATTGTTGCAAAATATTTTATTTGAAAATCATTAATTATAAATTGTCTTAGTAAAATTTTCGGGTAATCTATGTCAGGGACGAATGTGTTTTGTTGTTTAATTTGATTATTTTTAAGTTGAATAATTTATGTGTGAAAATTGACTTATTATTCGAGAACAATTACGTAGAAATTGTGTTGGTAAAATTAAATTTACTCACTCTCTTGTTTATTAGTCGATGTATAACAGTGAAAATAAAATAATAGAGTTTTTTGGTATGTAATATGTGAGTGTTTCATGAACAAAAAAAAAATAGTCAATTATCAAAGAAATCGTTGAAGGATATGCTAGTCCAATTCGATTTTCCAAAGATAGGTGGTTGGACATAAAACGAAATTTGAAACTCTTAAACAAGATTAAGAATATAAGCACAAAGACTTGGTTAAACCGAGTTCACACAATATAAGATCAAATTATAAAGATGTACAATAGCATAATTGTCTACCAAATATTGTTAATGTTTAGTAAAACTACTGTCAACACAACTCTAGATAAACATGCACAATTAGGAAATAGAGTTCACTTTTTCTATTCTTCATGTACATTAATGCGGTGGGTGGAGGAAAAAAAAAAAAAGCCAAGCCAAATACCACCAAAATCTTCATATATTTATTCAAAGATTAAATTAAAATGCAAACATATTATAAAAACATCCACAACACTTCATATAGAGAAGTATTAAGTCTAAATTTTTAAATCATACGCTAAAATTCAAATTATTAGTCGGAATTACCATGAGTCTTTTCAAAGTTTTTTTTTTAATTTTTTTTTAATTTCAATGATAAAAAAAAAGTGAGTATTGCTGCTGGACAGGGATATTGGTAAAGTGACTATTTTCATAGGATAGGTCTTACGTGAGATCGTCTCACGTAAGACTATTTTATATTTTTTAAATTAAGTATCAATTTTGCTATAAAATACTACTTCCTTCGTCTCAACTTCAACTTCACACTTTCTGTTTTGGTCCGTCCCAAATTCAACTTCACACTTTCATAAAAGGAAAAAGCAACAAACTAATATCCCTCTAACATACTTTAATTTCAAATTTGACATCACTTTTTTAACACACATAACATACTTTATCATTTATTTATTACCCAAAAATATCATACTACCCTCAAAAGTAAGTCAAAAATTGATTTTTCTTAAACTTCGTATCTACAGTAAATGTGAACTTGAATTTGGGACGGAGAGAATATTATTTTTGCTATAAAATTTCATCATTTTTTATTTATATTATAAATTGTTCATAAAATAGCATTATTTTTTTTTTATTAACTGAGTATTACTTTTTTATTATAAAAATTATCAATTTTTTATATTTTTACTTAAGCCTTCACATGAGACACGGTTTCATACAAGTTTTGTCATTTTCATATGATATATATATTATTTTAAGTCAACGTATTCCTAAAAAGAAAAGTTGCACTTCTTGAGGGGGCATAACCGGTATTTCAAATATTTTGGGTTGGGGGAGTTTGGTTTGAGGTGTCTTCAATAATTGGGGAGGGGTGTGCAGTGCGGCAGTGAAAAATGGCAATTAGTGTGCGAATTTACCAAACACGCAACTTTAAATAGCTTTAATTTACAACGTGTATAGAGATTTTTTTTTTTCCAAATTAGGACTATAATCAATTTAGTAATTTTTGTGCATATAATTATATTATTGACATTGAGTAAAAGAAACTTCAATAAAATTTATAAATGAGTTGATATCCGATGCACCCGGGTGAAGGGAGTACTCATATGTGTATAACTTTTATTCTATATTATATATATATTTCTTAATAATTGTATATTTTTTTCATACTTAGTTTTTCATTAAAAAACTAGCATCCATATGTGTATAACTTTTTATTCAATGGTGTATATATGTTTTTTAATAATTATATATTTTTTTTACACTCAATTTTTTATTAAAAAAACTAACAAAAAATTCACTAACAAAATGTATATATATTTTTTCATAATTATATACTTCCAATGTCCCATACTTATCTGCACCGATATTGTAGATACGAAGTTTAAGAAAAGTTACTTTTTGACCAACTTTATTGACTTTAGGGGTATTGTGGTATTTTTAGGTAATAAATAAATTATAAAGTATATGATATGTATTAGGTGAGAGTGATATTTTTGAAATTATGATAACTTTTGAGGTTGTTGGTTAATGTGAAGTTTCCTTTTTTGGGTGGTGAAGATAAGTGTGGGACGGACGAAAACGAAAAATGTAAAGATAAGTGTGGGGCGGAGGGAGTATATTTTTGTTCATAATTATATATATATTTTTGTTTATAATTATATACATTTCAAAAAATTAGTGTACCGTATCTTGGGATGCACCCAAATGCACAGTAGTATTAGCCTTTATAAATATTGACAGAGATCCTATTACAATAGCTTTTACAGTTAATAATTATTTCATTTGTCTCAATTTTAACCTTACATTTTCTGTTTTGATTGTTCTAACTTAACTTTTTACTTTCATTTAAAAAAAAGACATTTACTCCTTCAATTCTGAACAAAGATTTACATGTTGACATTTAGATTTATCCTAAATTAAAATTTACATTTACCTTTTCTTGAGATTCATACAAAAGAATTGATATTCCTATTTTGGAACCCATATATAAAATACTAACACAACTACCCATTATATATTATACTCCCTCCCTCCCGCGTTAAGTTTTATATTTTTTTATTTTGGTTTGTCCAAAGTTAAGGTTTACATTTTTTTTTGTCTAATTATGCCCACACAAAATAATTATTTATTCCACGTAGGAGTCACACACAACACTAATACAAATACCCACTTTACATAAATATTATTTTTCTCGCATCACTAAATATTAAAATATTATACTCCCTTCCTCCCGCGTTAAGGTTTACGTTTTCATTTTGGGTTGTCCCAAGTTAAGGTTTACATTTCTTTTTTTATCATATTGGCCCCACACAAAATAATTAATTATTCCATGTAGGGCCACACACAACATTAATATAACTACCCACTTTACATTAAATATTATTATTTCTCTCACCTCACTACACATTAAAATATTATATCTTTTAATCTCAACCAGGTGGGCTAGCCCCACCTGGCCACTGGGTTCCACACAAAAGTGAATGACCCAGGTTCGATTCTCATTGGGAACGAATAGGAGGGGAGTTATACGGAGGTTTAGAGAATAAGGTACTAACAACTAATTTTGTCTGATAGAATAGGAGGGGAGTTATATGGAGGTTTGGAGAATAAGGGTGTATGGTGCTTGGTAAACTAACTACTAACTATATTAACAACTAATTTTATCCGATAAAAAAAATTATATCTCTTAATCTCCGTGCAAAAAGCAAACGTCAACGTTAACGCGGGACGGTGGAGGTTTGGAGAATAAGGGTGCATGGGTGCTTAGTGAACTAACTACTAACTATACTAACAACTAACTTTGTCTGATAAAAAAATTATATCTCTTAATCTCCATGCAAAAAGAAAACATCAACGTTAATGCGGGATGGTGTATCTCTTAATCTACGTGCAAAAAGCAAATATTTGACGTTTACTCGTGACGGTGTATCTCTTAATCTACGCACAAAAAGTAAACATAAACGTAATTAACTCAGGACGAAGTGAGTATTTCTTTAACTTACTATATATTAATATATTATATCTCTTAATTTACATGTAAAAAGCAAATATATACCTTTACTCGATTGAGGGAGTATTCTTTTAGGCTGTATTTGGGTGCAACTTGAAATCAATAAATTTATAAATTCAAAATTTTAAATCAATGGATTCAAATAATAAATTTGATTTTAATATTTTTTTTAGTTGATTTGGATGGATTTTTAAAAAATCCTTACTCAAACAGTATCATTTGAAATCCTTGCGTTAATGTATGAAAATATATATAATTAATAAATTAATTAAAAATTTATACATTTTTTAAAATTTTAACTCCTACCACCCAACCAACCCCCACCCACTCACCCACTCTCCCCCCTCCCCTAAAAAAATAATAATAATTTTTTTATATAAAATTTTAGATTTTAATATTTAATATAATAAAATTTTCATTATTTTTATTTATTATAAATAAAATTTATTTTAAAAATTAAAAAATAGTAATTGTTAAATTAAGGATTTGAAAAACCTTTCATAAATTCATAATTCATACAAACAATTTAATTCAAATGAATTGATTTAAAATTCATATAATTTAAAATCTACTCATTTTTAAATTCATTGGATTTGAAATGATTCAATCCAAATATTTAGGTGATGTTTGGTTGGGGTTATGTGGGGTTTGAAAACCATGAATAATGCGTTCTATGTTTGTTTTGGGTTTTGATTAGGGTAAGTTTTAACTTTATGTCAGATCAATGTATTAATTTATTTAAAAAAGTTAAATAAGAGAGAAGAGATTATGAGATAAAGTGTTTTAGTTGAGGAGATAGAATGTAGTAGGTATATATATGGGTGGTTTTTAAAATTTGGATATGTGTTTTAAAAACCAAAACCTGAGTTTGAAAACCATAAACGAACATTGCATTAGGCTTTAACACATTCTAATTTCAAAATTGTCCATTACATTTTTAAGTCGTAAATTTATTATTTATTTATTACCCAAAATATCTAACCATATTCGAAAGTAAATTAAAAATGATTTTTATTACTAACATTTATGCAAACAGTAAATTGTGAACTCGAATAACTTTAACTTTGTAACTCGTGTATAGTGGATGACTTTTCTTTTAGCTATTTAGGACTACAACCAATTTATTTTCTATATAGATTTATTTTCTATATAGTTCTTGTGTATTATTTTTTATGTTGCTAATTATATTATTGACACGTTAAAATTGAAGGAGGGTACAATAAGACATATACAGTGCGTTATAAACAAGGAGACATTTAGAAAATATATCTACTTTAATTATTATATAATAACAGAGTACAAAATACATCTATTTAGCAACACTTATTACAATTATACTAGTATTAACACTAAATTTAGAGATTAAATCTTAAAGGATATATATAAGGGCGGCACTATTGCCATCCGAAAATCTGTCGAAGACACCCAATAATTAAAAAATAAATAATGTGAAGACAATAATATCCCTACCTTTAGTTAGAATAAAAATAATATATTCAAAATAATTTTTTTTGCCACGCACACCCAAACCACCCAATCACCCAACACACAGCCTTGGAAACCCCTGTTTTTGAGAAAATTATCAATTCGGATCATATATCTTTTACCAAATTCAATTTTAGTCATATAACTTATAGTATTCTCAATTTTAGTCCATTTTAGCTCAAAATTGATCCTTTAAAAGCTATTGCCAAACCTAATTTCCACTATGCTATTTACGAAAATGCTACTAAGCTTTTAAACAGCAATATACTTATTTCTAAAGGCTGATTTTCCTCTGGTTTCCGCTCAAAATGGTATCAGAGCCCTAGGTTTATTTATTTATGAATGGAAACATTTATTATAAACTTATAATACTTAACGAAAGGAGAGTTTCAAAGAGGTATGGATCCGAATGAAAGTTCGACATCCGAGAGTGACAGGACTATTAGCCCTGTTCCAAGCTGGAGCAACTGTGACTTCTGGCCCGTTGGATATGACGAGACAAGCAGCTCTATACAACAATACTATAATGTGTTGTATTGACAATATACAGAAAAAGAATACGAGGACGCCGATCGATTTTGGGATAACCTCGATCGAAGGTACAAATTGGTGGAAGCCCGTGCTAACCACACCAAAGAAGAATCTCTGGAGGAACTCCGTCAGATGGAGATAAGATATTCCAAAGAAGTACCAAGAAATATCGTGGAAATTCAAAGTTCCACCGAGATCCATGGACGTATCCCCAAACAAGAACAATGGAGGAGACGATCAAACCAGGGGCCAAGAGAGATCTGCAAGACTTACCACTTTTCACACTGGACAGAATGACAGAGTGAAAGGAGATCGAGGCAGATAACTCTAAGATGAACCAAGATCTTAGAGAATTGCATAATAGGGTGAGATTCTTTGGAGAATATTACCAAAACATGTCCAAGATAATCTTCGAGATCAGCCTTAAGATGGACAAGGTGGAGAAATTGCAGAACAAGCAACTCGACCTCATCATGAAGTTGATGGAACAAGTAAAATCCTTGGAAACCAAGGTGACAGGAAGAAGGCCAGGAGAAAGGTTACCACTGACATTCGGAACAGAACCCCTTTTACATCAAAAGGGAAAAACGACGAAGGTCATAAGGCCAAAGTCGAAAAGCGAGAAGATGATTGCTATCCTTCGAGGAGAATCCACATTCCCGATGGAAAGAGCAAATCTTGAAAATCTACAAGATCTATATGAGTCCTTCCGAGGACTATCAATTGTAGATCTAAAGATGAACATTGAAGAGGCATCAAGTTCTCAACAACAGTCCCAGGCTCAATAGATACAACAAGATCGGAGCCAAGATAAAGGAACATTTGGATCACACGGAGTCCATGGGGCAAGACAAGAATATACATTCCAAAAACCAGGAAACTTCAAAATGTAGGAATGTCAACAGGAGCAAGCCGAGTTCGAGGATCTAATATACACAACACCCCATATGGCCGGTCTTACCTTGAACTGATAAATCCATACGGGTTGATTTTAAACCCCGACACTCTAGACTTCAAGAATAGAGAAGCCTTGATCGATTAATGGATAAATGTCATGAAAATCGCAAGTGGTGCATTGGAGCTGGACAAAGAAGGGTTCATAAGATTCCTAACTATGAGCCTGGAAGGATCAGTAAAATGCACCTGGGAGGAGCTCTCAGACGAAGTCAAGAAGAAAGTCATGGAAGGCGAAGATCTAGGTAACATTGTAGATCGAATGGCCAAGATCTTCAAGATCCACTTCATCGGAGTAGGTTACTTCGAAGGAATGGAAGAAGAAAAGAAAAAGAAATATAGGAATGCCCTATACAACCTAGAACTACTTGACATTTGTCACGTAGATGAGTACATCAAACTCTTCACAGAGTATAGATGAAAATTTAAGGTCAAAAAGAAAGAAGTATTCCACCTATTCTTTGCCAAGATCCCGAGTCCATGAAGAGAAATGCTGATCAAAGAGTATGAACCATGCTAGCTGGATTCAATAGCAAGAAGAATGTCCTTCTTCAAAGCCAAGATTGCAGAGTGGTGTCATCAAACGACACTACACAAAAACTACAAGAGATTAAGAGGAATCAATAAGACAGTCCCCTTATGTTTCGAAAGCAATGATCTTCCAACTATTATTGGAAGAAACCCAAAGAAGCAGAAAATGATGAAGAGGAATCATCCTTACAATCAAAGGAGCGGAGGATGGAGATCCAGAAGACCAAGATCATTTTGGTCTAAACAAAAGGCCCGAAGCTATATATCAGGGCAAAGATCTGGACTATCAAGATGAAGTTCCAGAAGCCAAGCCTCATCCTCAGGGTCAAACCTGAGGAGCACAGGAAGAACTTCCACAAGAAAGACGTTTCGAAGAGCGGCCACACGAATCAATAAAAGATTCAAGGATTGCAACTGCTACACGTGTGGAGCAAGAGGGCATATCTCACCAGATTGCCCAGAAAACCAGAAAAGAGGAGTATGACAATTCGAGACAACTCCAGAAATGGAGGAAGCAGTTTACTTCCAAGACCTAGTACAGGTATATCAGTTCGAAGATATACCCTCGGACGAGAGCATCTATGAAGAAGAATTCTTTAGCCAAGACGAATCTTCCGAAGATGAGTCGGAGTGAAGAGGAAATCTTCAGGAAAGAGATGCAAGAAGATATGTCTGGATTCTTTTCCCAGACATCTATTTCTCATAAAACCCTTATGAGAATCATGAAAGAGGATCCAAGGCTCAGCCTATACGATGGATTCACTGTAGGGAAATTGGAAAATTCTTTCCAAGTTTCAAAAAGAGGAAATACAACATCATATACAAAGTGACCGAAGGGGACATTGTCATCCCAATGGAGCTCACAGAAAATATGATGGAAATACAACTGGTTCCTTATGAATAAATCAAGAAGGACCTAAGTAAACTCCCTGAGAGGATGTCCAAGACTATGTCTTGGGTCCATATTGGAGTTATTCGGATTCTCATCAAAGCTAATTCAAAGAAGGAATCGATACTCCAATCAATATTGCTGTCTTTGATAAGAGAATCATGCCTAGGAGGACTCTCGGGAAATCTGTACGCAGAAAAAGTAGCATCCTATATTTATCCAAGGATTTCGTACAATCTGGAAGACCGAGATTTCAACAGAGCACTTACCCTTCATCAAGATTTCAAAAACAAAGACTTGATAAAGGAAGGGAACAAGCCTTACTCTATCACATACAGTATCTCGTATGCCCTCTCCAACACTCATTATTCGGATCTATTCCAAATGAAGGAGTATATTGAGATACCTGAAGTATTCGAGAAAGTTGCATGTGCAACTAGACCAGAGATAATGGAGCTACCGCCAATTCACGATATGGATTTGCGGATCAGGGACAAGCCGGTCTGGAGTAGACAAGACAGCCTCAAATTCGAACAAATGAGGATTTCTTTCCAAGAAGATAGAATGAGCAGTGAGAAATGGGAAAAGAATCCAATCGTGGAGGTAATCCAGGAGCTGAAAAAGTTCATAACCAAAGGTGAACTAAAATGCTCAAAAGGATGGAGAGAAGTCGAAGTAATATTCGATATCAATAAAAAGGTAAACTCTATTCCTTGTGATGTCTTGTATTATCTCCAATAACCAACAATTGGGAGATACCAAGGACAGCTCAAACTCGGTGATCTAGAGCTGATAATCGAAGGAGTTGCAGGAAGATTCCCAGAATAACTAGTACTGGGATTAGAGTTTCTCGAGGACCATAAACCTTGGGAAAGGCTACACGATGGAATGGAGTTTACGGTAAAGGAAAAAAGACACAAAGTCTATTAGTAGAGGCTCAGGGTTTTAAGCTCTGATCCACCCATGGCCACCAGTCCATTTTCGATATATATCACCATAGGGATGATATATAAGGAACATCGTGCAGAGTATTTTGTGGCATACATTGATTCAGGAGCCGGGATCTGCACAGCAAAGGAAGGAGTCTTTTCGAAAGACTCATGTGAAGAATTGCCAACAGTACTAGGAAAATATTTCTCTCAAAGGGTGCTAATCCTTAACAGAGGAATCAAGTAGGCAGAAATCATGATCGGAGGAGCAGATCGTACCCCGTGGTACAAGGTGAAAACTCCACCGATATATTTCCACGACACCGGAATAGATATTCTGTTAGAAAATAATTTCCTACAGACATTCAAGCATTTTACCTAAGAAAACACAACAAGAAGGCTTATTTTCAAACCCTTTGTGAACATAAGATCATCACACCAAGACTGCGTAATGTATTTCAAAGAAAAATGACAATCAAATTTCGCAGCAAGCGTGGTGATAAAGGAAAACTTAGCCATCCAAAGATGAATGATCGTAGGAAGTATGGCGAAGCAGTCCTTCAGATGAGAACCGAGACAAGAGGAGGATGGAAAATGGAGAAACTAAAAGAAGATACAATCCACCTTCTCAAAGCAAGCTTGGGAGAAAGTCTACAGAAAGATGTCATATTTGAAGAACAAACATCTTTGGAGGACGTTAAAAAGAAGAGACAGAGGAACTTCAATGAAGATCCTCTAGCCTAGTGGGACAAGAACGAGCTCAAAGCCTCACTCAAAGTAAAAGAAGGAAAGGAGCATGAGTTCGTAAGATACAAGTCTATCCTGATGAACCAAGAGGATCAAAAGGATATGCAGTTAATACTTAAGGAACACCTGGACCTTAAGTTGATATTACCAGGAGTATCCCTATACAGCAGTCTAGGATTTCTAGTACGAAATCATGGAGAAGTCAAGCGGGGAAAGCCGAGACTTGTGATCAACTACAAAGGGATCAACAACATCTTGGAATTTGATGGATACTACATACCAAGTAGAGAACACTTGGTTAACTGTATCAAGAATGCCAAGGTATTCTCAAAGTTCGATTGCAAATCTGGGTTCTACCAGATTATGATTGAAGAAGGGAGCAGGAAGTTCACAGCCTTCTCCACACCACAAGGTCATTATATCTGGAATGTCATGCCCATGGGCTTGGCAAACGCGCCCCAGATATACTAAAGGAAAATGGATAATCTTTTCAAAGATTATTTCTCATTCATGTTTGTTTATGTGGATGATATCCTCATAGCCTCAAAAAACATGAAGAAGCATTTGGCGCATCTGGAAATATTTTCAGAGGCATGCCACAAGGAATGACTGGTGCTTTCTGAAAAGAAGGCAGTAATACCAACAAGGCAGATCGAGTTTCTTGGAGTCGAGATCGACGAGTCCGGAATTATTCTACAACCCTATATTGTAGAAAAGGTCCAAGAATTTCCCAAAGATATCAAAGACAAGAAACAACTCCAAAGTTTCTTAGGAGTAGTTAACTTTGCTGGAATGTTCATCAACATTCTGGCATAATATAGGAAGGTGTCCAGTCCTTTGTTAAAAAAGGATGCTAAATACAAATGGGAAGAATCACACCGAGTACTGGTTAAACAACTAAAGGAGGTTTGCAAAAGGCTCCCAAAATTAGTCATTCCTAATGACGAGGATGATCTGGTACTTTACACAGATGACAGTGACCATTGGTGGGCAGCAGTTCTTACAAAGTCCACAATAGAAGGAGAAGTGTCATGCAGATACTGTAGGGGACTCTTTACGGAGAACGAAGAAAATAGATGGCACATCAATGAAAAGGAGTTCTTTGCAGTTCGAAAGACGTTCAAGAAATGGCCGCTATTTCTTCTCGCGAAGAAATTCATCCTTAAAATTGATAACACAAGTGTCAAAGCCTTTTTAAAAAATAAAATTGAATCTAAACCAGAAAAGGCTAGACTTTTAAGATGGCAAGCAGAATGCCAATATTATGATTTTAATATTATCATTATTAAATCTGTTGATAATATTTTTGCAGATTTCCTGACGAGAGATGGAAGGAGCTGAAATAGACTTCATCCTGATTGTATCAAGGCACCTGATGGACAATCTTGAGTTGCTCCAAAGGGAATTTGAGAATCTGGTACTCAATGCAAGGCGTGCCGGAAGAATACAAGATAGTGATCAGACCAAAGTATCTAATCGCATATGAGACTGCATTCAAAACGGCGCAAGTCTGTTCGAAGCAACACGAGAGCCACTCTTCCGGGCTGTTGATAGCAATTGCAATCGATAAAATGAGAGTAGTCGAGAACGGGGCTCTAAACCCAGAGCAAGGGATTCAAGTACCCTTAGCACAAGTCCTAGATTGGAACCTCCAAAAGAGGAACTGGTCGAAGAAAAAATCGAAGACCTGGAGTCACATCTTGAGTCGACGAGTCAACCCAGCACCTCTGGGGTTAAAGAGGGAGAGATCAACCTTAGGCCTATGACAGGCACTGCTAAGATTGGTATTAACTTAGCTGATTTCTCTTATTGGCAGGAATACCAGGCCAGATGAGAAAAATTGAATACTAAACAAGGAATCCGACCGGAGAAATACCGGGTGGATATATCTAGGGAATATCCCCCAGTTTGGATGCGAGAAGGCTCAAATCCAAATGACGTAAAATAATGGTATGATTTCGGAGCACTAGCTTCAATCTATACTATTGCACCAGGTTTTTCAGAACTTGCAAAACTTCCAGACTGGCTTGGAGAAAAGATTTTCAAGGTATGAGAAAATAACTCAATTCTATCTAGAGGCGATGTATTGGAGCTATACTTCACCAGTGCGGCCCCAGAACCAGTTGGGAAAGGCAACCAGGAGGCCTTCCATTTCATCAAGTTAAGAAGACCTGATGTCTCAGCGTCTAATAAGATCAAAGAGTCTTCTGGAAATGAACCAATTTTGGTTTCTTCATTTTCTGAAGAGCAGATCTCTACGCGAAGAGCAAGGGGTTTGTACGCGTGCATCAAAGCAATAGTGGAGGTAAAGTTCCCATTCAAGTTCGAGCACAAGTCTTCGAATGGGTCTTTCTTGTTAAATACTTTAACAGGGAAGAAGACAGTGTTTACGGAGAAGGCGTTCCAAGAAAAATAAGAACTTCTCTGGAGAAACAAGATTCCGATGAGTAAACAGACTCATCAGAGATATTGCAACATGGCCCATTTTGAGCAATGGACGAACAAAGTATGCACAAGCTGTTCCACCCAAGCAGAACCAGAATTTGGGAAAGGGATAAGATTGGGCATAGGGATGATCAGAACTGCTGATCCACTCCCAGCAAAGGAAACACGTGGAAAGAAGAGGTTAAAACCTCTTCGAAATACCCATGAGCCGGGAGAATCATCAGGCACCAAAGAGGACAAATGACTCCTTAAAAAAGAGCCAGGTGACTTTCCGAAAAGGTAAGAGACATGTGACCGACAAGGAAGATGACCCACAATGGGGAATCCAATAAAGAAACCAGCCAGCTAATGTAAAGTGACGCAAGCAGTGATGTCACAAAAAGGAATCCAACAAAGAAGAATGGACAGCCAGCTGCTAAAGTTGGAATTCGAGACAGATGATGTAAGTGTTGACGCCAACATAATGACGTAAGCAGTGACATCACAAAAGATTTAGAGGATTTGAAATCCAAATTTCAAATTCGGAAGCCTCTATAAATAGGTGTGTTGAGAAAGCAGAAGACATCGACCATTCCCCTCTGTTTTCTCTTTCTAAATAAACATTGTATCTTTCTTTCTTTGTATGAGTGTTCTGAGTGCAGCTACAATAAGTAGCTAAAGGAGTTATCTCCTCTTGTTCAGTGAGGATGAGTGTGTAATAAATTCTCTATTCAATAAATAAATAATCTTGGGCTTCTGCCCGCATGTAGCCTTCCAATTTTTATGCAACTTTAAACCTCCATATTCTCCGGCGAGAAACAGTAGCAGCATCCTATACACCAGGAGTAGAAAACGAACCAGGGTTGTGCTGAGATCTGCTGAAGGGACAGGATTGATCCATCACACTGCGGGGCAAGTGGTTGGCTGTGAGGAGCATTCGTAAAATCTCCTGAATACCCGGTGGATTAACGGTCAAAAAAGGTACTGTTACTGCTTCAAACCAGTTAATTACGAGTTTAAATTATGTACGGAAGCATGCTGGGCCTGATATGGTCGTAATGGACTATTTCTATTTTAAAGAAAAGGAGGTGAAAATCAGATTTAAAATAAAGTATAACATAAAAAGGGACATATAATAGTAGAAACTTGATAATAGTAGAAATTAGATTGAAAATAGAAGAAAGGACTAAAATTGGACCAAACAGGACAAAAAATGAGAAAATTAAGAAAGAAATGACCAAAATTGGATTTTAGAATAGATACAGGACATAAATTGAAATTCTCTCTCTGTTTTCCATCTTATCCAACCACGGCAAGAAGAAGGTTTCTGGATCCTGGACAAAATCATCAAATTTCTTCGTAGATATGGTGAAGAGGGGGCCTGTGAGCAAATTGGGTGATGATTTTGAGAGGGTTTCGAGGGAAGTGAAATGGTTGTAAAAGGGGCGGCGAAAATGGTGACGCTGCAGCGGCGAAAGCTAGGAGTGAGGATGATGGTAAAAGTAGATGAGAAAAGAAGAGAATGGTTCAATGAGTGAGAAAGATTGGAGCAACGGTTGTTTCTGCGTCTGGAATCAGAAGCTCGCCGGGACTAGCAAAGTTTCGCTCAACGACTGCGCGCGAGGTGTTCGACGATTTGGCCAAGCGGAAGTATCTGTAGAAATAGGCTTTTTCTGTTTTCTTTCTTGAGTATTTAGTCTTGATCACAATGGCAACATCACTTTGTAGATGTCATTTGCTAAATATATCGATGATGAGTATGAATATGAGCACTCGTTTTTATGATATTTTTTTCCGCAGTAGTGATCAGTTTTATGAATACTGCATTTTTTTTTCTTTTTTGAGTTTGAGAATTGATGTTGAAAAGATCTGAAAACTTTGGATCTAAATGGTTGCCAAAAACTAAGTTGAATAAATTGCATAAGATCTAATTGGGTATTGTTGAAATGGGTTTTGTTCTTCCACCTTCATCTTCTTCCTCCTTCTTCTTCTTCTTTTTTTCTTTTCTTTCTGTGTCACTGTCGAAAGTTTTCTTTTGTATAACTTACAAATTTCGGTGGGCAAAGTAATTTTATGTATTATATATTGATTCAAAGTTAGATTTAAGTGTGAGGTTAAAATGGTCTTTGCATTTTTAATTTTTTTGATTTTCGGGTGCCTTCAACAGATCTTCGGGTGGCAATAGTGTCGCTCTATATATAAATAACAATTAACCTCAAGGACGTTGCATGGAATCATCCATTAATTAAATATTTCCATCAGATTTATTGTTATATATAATTAATTGACAATGTGTCAATAGTGAACAACTAATTAATCCATCAAAGTAAAAATTTTTTTAACCACAAATTAAGAATAATAAGATACATTTATTCAATGAAATAATAATAAATACTTGAAAAGCTAGTTAAATTTTACATCTTTATGAATTATTCTCCATTCTGGCCTTCTTATTACATTAACCTCGAATGTGAAGTGCCGCGCAATACAATCATTTTGAAGGGGTTAATTAATTTTGAGAACCCATTTTTGATTATCTTCGACATCACCTTTCTGAATTCCCCACAAGCCTTGAATACAGTTTGTGTGATACAAGCTGAGTGTTCATCTTGTAATCAACCCTGTATAAACGAGGAATCATCAATCTTGTCTTGTAGATCACTGCACTTGCAAGAATTCCATTTTATGTTTTAATAAGAAAAATTAAACTGTGCCCCTACAACTTAACTAACTAGTCATTTTCGCTCTCGTTGTTCTGCTACTTGAGCTATGCTCTGAAATCATTAATGAAACGAGGATGCCGAAGCCAAGTGGATTGCTGTTGCTTACCTGTTACCCTTATAAGTAATATTTCCAACAGGAGCAACACCAACTGCAGTTCCAGTGCAGAATACTTCATCGGCATGAATTAATTCTTCGATTGGAATACATCGCTCCTCTACCTGGTCCAACGTTGATAGACACTACTGTAAAGCTCATTTCTTACAATAAGCAGAGGGTAATGAAGCTTCATGACTAGATATAAAGCATTCACTTCTCACACATGAGTTGCACTATTTGCACTCTTTCATCATAGTGTTTGCATGAACTTTTCATAAACAAACATCAATAATATACTGAGATTTTTAATTCTTTTTGTGTAGTCTAGTGTTGTTTACCACAGAAAGTCAGCTGCAGTTACCTGATAACCCAAATCCCGAGCAATATCCATGATGCTTTTACGAGTGATTCCTAAAAGAATCTTACCATTGGCTTCAGGAGTTGAAAGGACATTGCCCTGTAGAGTTCATGAAACAATGGGCCATATCAAGATTCACCATAATAACCTTAAAACTCTCATCTAAAAAGATATTTGCATGTAGGTGTGGCGATTCGGACAAATGGGCTAGAGTTCATATATATTAGTTTCAGATCGATTGGATTTCAAATGTTATGTAAAGAATATGACAACCATGCATCTTTTCAGACAAAACTACAAGAATGTGTTCAAATGTGTTAATGTTGTGTGTGAATTAGTGTTTCTCTAAGTGGCTTCACATGGGCTTAGATCAAATTCTGGTTCATTCATGCTATACAATTTAACAATATTAAAAGTTCAAAGATCTTAAATAACTCATAGAACTTTGTGTTTACATGACTTTCATACCTTCAGCATGAAGACATTACAGGTTGAAGCCTCTTCAACGTTAGTTTTGGTCACAGAATCCAAGTACAAGATTTCGGAGAACCCTCTGCTCTTTGCTCTAGCTAGAGGTTTAAGAACCTAAGATTAAAAATCGGTCTGATGATTACTTCTTTAAGGAAAAAAGAAAGTTGAGAAGAAATTGGATGATCAAATGTAAGACCAAATATACAGAGCAGATTAAGATCAACCGGATAGAGAAAATCATATGAATTTTCATTCAGGACTTTCATCGAACAGGTGTTAGACAGAGAATTACCGGCGCGTAATTGGAGATGCATTTGACTCCTCCAGCACCGCCACGAGTTGAGCGATGGTACTCATCTTCAACGTACAAGTGGATTGCCATGTCTTCCTGCAATAACATTTCTTACAACAAATTAATGTCTGTATAATATACGTACATGGTTTAACTTCTTCAATAAAATGGTTGGAAATTTTAAATGAATGAAAATATTTAAAAGAAAGTATCTTCAGAACTTCTTTAATAAAAAAATTTGTTGGAAATTTTAGATGAATGAAAAAAATGTAATAGAAAGTATCTCCAGAGGTGTCGTGACAGGCGGCAAATGTTTGTACTGTGTTTTATGAGGAGTTTTGTGAGTCGCATAAGAAATACAGAATTGATAAAAAAACAAAAAAACAAAAAAAAAAGTGATAGTATTAATAATTAGTCATTTTATTAATAAGTAATAATTATAAATAGAAGTGATAATATTTTAAATGAAAAATGATAATATTTACAAATAATAACTAATTAAATAACATAAAATAGTCTCATATGAAACGGTATGGCCTCTTTTGTTCTTGGGTTCACAAGTTGAATATAAGTAAGTTTTTTTTTAAAAAAAATTAAGGGTATAAATTTTTATATTTAAAGATATAATATTTAATATTAACGGGTATAACTTTTGGAAATAATGGGATTTGAGGATACGACATCTCTAGGACACATAAATTTTAGTCATTATTTATTTCTATCTTGAAGATTTAATTTTTCTTTTTAAAATTTAGTATTTGTAAGGGTGTAGTTGTAATTTCTTGGGCGAAAGGTCAATTACACCCTTCAACTTATCTAATGAGATCAAAGGTACTCCTATTTTAAGATCACAAAGCCTCTCCTTTATATTCTTTTCCTCAACCAAACCCTTTTCCTAATCTCTAAGAAGCAAAGATGGCCCTCATTTTTTTTCCCACCCAAATCTTTTTCCTATTTTAAACTCTGTACAGTTCTCCTTAAAAAATTAATATGAGAATTACACTTTTAAAATAAATAATTACGGTATCTTTTAGTTTTACCATTTCATATTTATTTAAATGATTATTAATTATTAATAAATGAATATTGAAAAATGGGATATACTCTCACTGATTAAAAAAATGTGAAATACGAGAACAATCCTTTTATCTTAAAATAAATAACAACGTCTTTTATCTTTTATTTTTAACACTTCTTTTTTTTTTGTTCAAAAAAAATTTAAAATTCACGTTTGTTAAAGAATTATTAGTTATTGATAAATTCGTGGATATTGAAATATGATAATTATGAACTTTTACTGGTAAATATAGGCATATAAAAAGTATAAAAATATGTGAATATAAAAAGTATGTTAAGAAATATAATCTTATAATTTTAAATTTCAATAAAATTCTTACTTTTATATTAATTTATTGTTGAGTTGGTTTATTGTGAATGGGTGCAAAAGATGCTTAAAGGTATTAAATTTTATTTTAAGGGATATACATTTTAATTTATAAAGGTGTTGTTTTTAATTAAAAGAATAGATTGAAATTGAAGGGTCTTAATATTTAATTTTTTTTAATAAAAAAATTAAAGATATAAAATTTTACTATAAAATCAATTGAAAATTAGCACTACAAATTGAATTAATTTATTGTTATTTTAATTTTAAAAAAATGCTTATAATCAATGCAAAAAGAAAAAACGGAATTATTTACTTAAACCCAAAAAAAAAATTAAAGTTGAGCTGCATTTTTACGATATGATTTGAATCCAATTAAACTAAAAAGAGAATTAATTAGATGAAAAGAAGAAAAAAAAGAGGGTTTCTTTGTGCACATGACATGAGTGGAGGGGTTTTATTGACAGATTTTTATTTTTTTTAAAGAAGAGGGGCCAATTGGATCTTATTGAAATATTAAAAGGGTTTGAATGAGAAAATAAATAAATAAGGGGTCTCTTTGATCCCATGAGATAAGTTTTTAGGGTTTTATTGACCTTTTGCCCTAATTTCTTCCTATGGTTCTTAATGTATTTTATTATTGTGTGGTTCATGGATCCTGAACCACAGGTTTATGTGGTTCAACGTCAATTAATACTCACTCTGTTCCCACGTTAAAGTTTAAGTTTTTCATTTTAAGTTGTCTACAATTAAGGTTTACGTTTCTTTAATGTCAAGTTGGGTCCACACAAAATAATTAAATATTTCATGTAGGTCCACACACAACACTAATACAACTACCCACTTCAAATTAAATATTACTCTTCTCTCACCACACTATACATTAAAATATTATTCTCTTAATTTATGTACAAAAAGCAAACTTAAACGTTAACGTGGAATGAAGAGAATACATACTTTCTTTCATATATCCACATTCTCATCTTACGTATTGATTTAATATAGAGTTAAAACTCTCCTTATCTAACCTAAAGAAACATAAATTATCTTGATTCATTGTTTTCAAAGCCCATACAAACGTCAAACAAACATCCGTTAAAAGAAAAGCATGAACTATCCCTTAAAGAGCAGAAATTAGATTTGTTTTTTTTATCTTACACATCACTCGTATTAACTAATGGTGCAACGCATAATATAAAGCACGGAAGTGACATGAAAAGTGACATGAAAAGTCCCATATAATTATGGTACATTTTTCATAGTATTTTAAATGGGAATATTTCTCTAAATTACTACGTAGACTGATTGTCACATAACAATTAGTGTTACAAATTAGCACTATAATCAGACAATTCATCTTAAAAAAAAAAAAAATTGACTCCTTTTTTATTAAATTCTCTTCGGTCAATTTATTTGTTCTTCTTATATTACTCCATATTGAAAGCTAAGAAAAATTGAAGGAAATAAACCTTAAAATAGTTTGCAACAGGAGAAGCATACACTAAAAAAGTGTACTCAGGGGCAGGTGCCAAACCCAGCACAGGTCCACTTCCTATGACCAAAGGCCTAACATATAAAGACCCTTTTCCAGGGGGAGGAATCTGCAGCAGATCAACACACATGATTTTGAAATTAATTAAAGAGGTTGGATTAGATTAATTGATTAGGACACAAATGGATTGTAACTAACTCACCCATCTGGTGTTGGCAATAACAGTTTGTTTGACAGCATCCACAAACTGTTCAGGAGAAGGTGAAGGCATACAAAGCCTGTCCGCTCCCATCTGCATCCGAATCGCATTCTCGTGCGGTCGGAAAAAGCACACACTGCCGTCTTCTCTTCTATAAGCCTTTATACCTTCAATTACTCCCTGTTCTCACAATCATCGTAGTTGTGAGAACAGGACAGATCATACTCGTTAGAACAAGATGATTTGAATAAATAATGTACGCCACCACAAGGGGCCACTACCCCTGAAGACTTATGTTCCCAGTTGAACAAGATATTCAAGGATATAATATTCAATACTAAAGGATATAAAATTTAATTTTAGCGCAAAGAACTAGTTTAATACCTGGCCATAGTTTAAGACTCCAGCAGAAGGGACAAATATTGCCATGTCTAAACACCTCCTCGTCTTCCCCACACTTCATCACGTACATATAATCCGTCTCCTTAAAACCGACCCCAAATTGTCCCAATCAATGCCACCAGCGTATTCATCCTTCGCCACGTGATCGCTACGAGGCGATGATTCGCAGGCCTCTTGCGCGGATAGTGTTCCAAAATAACCACATCCAGTTACCTATGTTAATTGTCACACTTAATTTATTCAACTAACATATATGATCAACATACATGCAGGGATTCATTTATTAGGAGATTGTAAAAGATTATGAATACAAAAGTAGTGCTATACTAACCTGCTTTGGTAAAGAAGAACACACCCGAATTTGGCCATACAACTTTCTGCAAATCATTTCGCTGGCTAGCTTGATGATCAGAGATTAAGTTGTACATGATCTATTCCTTCTGATTGGTGGATTTATACACATATGTGGAATTTATGAAACTGAAAAAGACAATTATATAATTAATTAGTGAACAGAAATGACAATAATAACATATAGAGCAAGAATTAAATATGTTTTCATATAATATACACTAGTTTGTAAACAGTATTTACATACTCCCTCTCATCCCTCCCGGCATTAATATAAAGAAAAATAACGGGTATTATAATTTTTTTTAAATAAATAAATACTCCCTCAGTCTTATTGAAAGGTGGGCGTTTGTTTTTTGCACGTAAATTAAAGGATAAGAGTATAATATTTTAATGTGTATTGAGGTGAGAGAAATGATATTTAAATATAGAGTAGATTGGTGTATCAGTGTGATGGTGGGTCCAAAGAGAGTGAATTAATTAATTTGTGTGAGTTCCTTTTAAAAAAAAAGGGAAATGCATACTTTGTACTGTGACGAACCAAAATGGAAAAATGCATACGTTTGAATTGAACAAAGGGAGTAATAAAGTATGTTAGATGTATTAGGTAGGAAGTAGTAGTTTTAAAAGGCAAAGTCTCTTGTGAGACGTTAATTACGGGAGACGGTTTGTGAGACGTGTTAAAATATGTCTATTGTTTAGATAAAGTATGTTTAATGCTTGTTAAAGACATCTTTTAAAATATGTTGAATTGTGCATTAAAGTATGATTTTAACATGTTATAATATGATTTATTATTAATATACTTTAAGTATAAATAAACATACTTTATCTATACAATAAACATACTTTAATGATGGGTCAACTCATCTCACTCCCGTCTCACAAATAACCCATTTTACAAGAGAGTATCTCTTTTTAAAATAAAGTGTATGGAAAATAGTGTTTTAACTTTTTGTTTTTTAGAGAGGTGTGCAAATTTTTGTAAGACGATAATGAATAAAAAGTGTTGAATTTGAAATGAGATGGAACGGCAATTAATTACGTACTCCATGTAACATAGCGTGTAAACAGTATTCACCAACCATGGTTTTATATAATATACTTTAATTAATTAATTTGCTTTAATAGAATATCAATTCTTATCTGTCTCATAGAACTCATTTCTTAAAACGATCTCACTTAATTGTAAGGATAATTATATAAATTTACCTGTGTATCACCGATTACCTCATGTGATTTATTTTTTTTAAAAAATAATTAACCAAACACAAAATACCTAATCCATATTACAATAACTCTTTAAAAAGCCCGTATGGATTCATAAACCCATAGAAGGTTAATGAACCAAACATACCTCCTTTTTTATCCATGAATTAATAAGACTAGTAGTATGATTGAACAATTTTTTATTTTCATTTTTTTATTTTTATTTCTTGCGTATCATGCTATTTCCCTCTAATCTATACTCCCTCCGTCCCACAATTATTGTTACGTTTCCTTTGTAAATTACAAAGAAAACGTAACAAGAATTGTGGGACGGAGGGAGTATTTCACATTTTCACTTCTTTCTTTTCACTTTTTTCTCACTCTTATTAAAATTATATTATTTTTAATCATTACAAATATCATCCGACTTATACTCACTACAAAAAAACTATTTTTTTAACAACAAAATATTCCGTTGCTAAAGGCCTTAATTCCATTGTTAAACTGGCTAACCAACGGATTAGCAACGGAATCCGTTGGTAAAGTGGTGGTTGGTAAATTTTTATCAACGAAAAATCAATTTCGTTGGTAAATAATTCTGTTGGTAATCCGTTGCTAATAAATCCGTTGGTAATTTATATAATGATTCCCTTAAAAATCTATTGGTAATTACCAACGGATTGAATTCCGTTGCTAAAATAAAGAATAAATCCGTTGACATTCCGTTGCTAAAAAATACTTTTTTTGCAGTGACTCTTATTCTATAAAAAATAATTATAATCTTTTAATTAAATACTAGTTTTTGTTTCCCGCGTACTACACGAGTTCTATTATGTGTGATGTTTTTATTTTAAAAATACAGTATGTTATAAAAATGTAATTTTATAACTTTATACTCCACTCCCTCCATCTCAACCCAATCTTCACAGTTATTGTACTTGTAAACAATATTTACCTAACTGTTTAACACGTACTTAGCTAGTCACTAGTGAATTTATTATATGATGGATTAGGCAATAATAATTTGATATATATATATATATATATACTCGCTCCGTCCCAGGCTAAGAGGAATATTTTTCCATTTTGGTCGTCCCACCTAAAGAGTCTTATTTCCTTTTTTTTACACATATGGGACGTACACCCCCTTCTAATACAATTAAATGTTGGGACTCACACTCCTACTAATACAACTACCCACTGCACATTAAATAATAATACTCCTTAATCTACGTACCAAAAAGCAAATGACCCTCTGTTTAAATTGAGTTCATGGTATAAATCTCATAGTTCACCTTCTACTCCTATTATACCTTATATTTTGTTAAAATTTAAATTAGAGGGACCAATAAATTAGAGAGTATTAATTGATTGGAGAATAAAAATGAAAAAAGAAAAAGAAGAAAAAATATTAAACGAAGGAATATGATGTAAGTAGGTGGGTGAGGAAAGAATTGATAAAATTTGCACGTTTATATATAAAGAAATTTTATTAAACCTAAACTTGAAATAATAAACCAAAAATAAACATAATCTTAGACTTTTTTTTCTTTTTGTTTTTAAACTCATGTTTTGATTAAAATCCATACTTGAGTTATAAAAATCACCGTTAGATATACTTAATCCTATTTATGTTGAACTCAACCCACTTTCTATACATTATTCTTACTCAGCTAATATTCTTTCTCTCTTTTGTCTTCTCTTTCATTAATTTACTAGTTTTGCCTCCCGCGTACGACACATGTTCTACAATGTGTGATATTTTATTTTAGAAATATGTTATAAAAATATATTTTTATAACTTTATACGTCACTCCCACCGTTCCAACCCAATCTCCACAGTTATTGTACTTTAAAAACTTTATTTTTTTTACTATTTCATTGACTTTTTTAGGGTAATATAGTATTTTGAAATAATAAATAAATTACTATTTACTCCTATATAGTATGTTATGTATTTTAGGTGAAAGTAGTAAAATTGTAAAGTTTAATGTAGAACAAACGAAAATGAAGATAGTAAAATATAACTTGGAACAGAGAGAGTATTATTAAATGTATACATTCTTTTTTCGTCTTACTCTATTATTGAATGTATCTTTTACATCCGTGTTAAAAAATTAAATATTTTATTAATATAAAAAGAAGCGACGTGTCATAATAGAAATATTTTAAATATCTGAAGCTCAAAAAATGAGTAAAATATTAATTCGCAATCTGAGTTATTGGTTCTATCAATTAAGGGCCTTGAAATATATAAAGTTATAAAAAAGGAAGTGATGTGTCATAATAAAAATAATTTTTTTATCACAAAAATATTAAACTTATTAATAGTAATAAATTAACTAATAATCGAACATCACTCTTTTTTATCTTTTACTTTTATAAAATAATTTTAATTATTTTTATTGAATATATTAAATGTAATAATATATTAAAACTCATTGTTATTATTAATTATTTTAAATATTAAATTATTAATTGGAAGAAACTAAATAAAAAAATATTTAAAATGTTAAATTACTTAAGAAAAAATATTAATAGCAAGATTATAAAATATTAATTACTTAAATATTAAATTATTTAAAATAAAATATTAATTATGTTATTAAGATTATTAATAAGAGAATATAAAAATTAATATTTAAAATAATAAATTATTTAATATAAAATATTAATTATAGGATTAACGTGAGAGCACCACATACACCAACTTTTTTAAGGAGCAACGTGTCATCACCACATACACAAGATTTTATTTTTGGCACGTAATTATAAATTAATAGTATTAATGATTTTCTCACATCAAATATTTTCTTACACCTATCATTACTCACTTTTTATACATTGATTTGACATAAAATTAAAATTTACACAACCATAAACAACATAAATTATTAACATATATGATTTTCAAATCCTACCTAAACTTAAAACAAATTCAGCTTAAAGTTTAATACTAGTTAATTTATTAATATAATTGTAATTTCATTCTTGATCTTAATATAATATTATAGTTTATGGTTTCTTGTCTATTTTACATTTAAATTTAGAATTTATACTTTATGGCATAATGTTAATTCTTATATATATATAGTTGTTTTTTTAGTTCGCTATTAATCTATTACATGTCGTGGTACTTTTATTTATATAATAATATACATACACGACTATTGTTAAATACTACTATATAATAAAAAGAATAATAAAAAGAAGCTGCAACAAACTCAAACGTGGTACTTTTTTTCTTTTTTTTTTTAAATTATATTAGGTGACACTCTTAAAATCAACTAATAAATGTGATATTTTTTGCACTCTGTAAGTCAATAATTAATGTATTAAGGCGTTTAAATGGAATAACAAAAAATAATTATAACTACATTTATTTAACGACCAATTCCATCATAAAAGCTTAATTTAAATATAATTAATGCTTTGAACTTGTGTACGATTTCCAACATGGACTGGATACACAAAATACGGCATGTTTTTTAGGGTGACACGAGATAGACTTGTCAAAATGGATTCAGCCGTGTGATCAATCTGTCAGATTTTTAATCTTCTATGCTAATTTGGTCACGCATCTCTCGTCTATATATTGAGAGAAACTATATTCTAAAATATATTATAAGTCAATTAATAAATTTTAAAGTAAAAGATTGAATTTCTCCGCCACGTGTCATTCTATAAAAATATGTTATAAGAAATGTCATATCAAAACGTTATAAAATATCGGTGCCCCCATCAATAGCTCAATCTATAAATGGTTCGTTCCATCAATATCCCACTATGTTCAATTTTAAAAAATAATTATTTTTATGAAATTTTTAATAGTGTTCATCATGTGTTGATATCATGCACATGCACATGCACATGCACACGTACATTCATATATGTATAAATTTATGTTTAATACGTACATTCATATATGTATAAATTTATGTTTAATAGTGTATATATGTTTCTTAATAATTGAATAAATTTTTTACATTCAATTTTTCATTAAAAAACACTAACATAATCTTCACTAATAAATTATATACATTTGTATTCATTAGTGCATGTGTTTTTATTTTAGGCTTTATTATATATATACATATATATATATATATATATATATATATATATATATATATATATATATATATAAAAAAAATTTAACGTAAACTGTTGGTGCTCACTTTCGTCGGTTCGACTTGAGTGATCCAAACATACAAATGATCAATGGAGAATAAGGGGAAAACACTCTTTATATGGATGATGTATAGCACTTGGCTCTTTGGATTACATGCTCACACTCTTACTTCTATCTATAAAGTATGAAATTACAAGTGGTAATAAGTGGTAATAAAAGGTAATGTGGTATTTGATCCTTCCCCTATTTATACTTTTCTTAGCTCTCTCCATGAACGGAGAAGTCACTTTCATCCTTGATCCATGAAAACACAATTCTTCTAATATGGTAGTGCCACGTGTTCCTGAGAGTCCCTAATTAACCAATTTGATGTTCTTTGCTTGTGATTGGTCGAGAGAAAACCAAAGGTGTGAGATGGTGTATCCCACCATTAGGGGCCATGGAGATTGGTGGAGGAGATAAATCGCAGGATGTTCCTCAAGTGGCTTACAGAAAGGGCTCACTGTTAAACTTGTACTTGTAAGGGGCCAAATTTATGTCAAAGACAGGATTCGAACTCCCACCCTGCAGCAACCAAACTCAGTTGGAAAACTTTTACACCCTCCCCTCTACCACTTGAGCTATACCTGGGGGCAATTCCTTTGCATTTCCTTTCATCTAGCAATTCGGGCCTTTACGTTCATTTGTTGTCCTTTCGTCTAGCCATCCGGGCTTTTATGTTTATATGTTGTTCTTATATAGTTGCTTCGGTCTTTCTAGGCTTTTCTTCTATTTTGTGAGGGTTATCCCTAAGTGATCCTAGGTTTAGAAATAGGTTTATTTCTATTGCTCACTACAAGCCTTATTGTTTAGTTAGTCTTCGTTTTTAACTCCTGGCCCATTTGGTATATATTGAGGTTGTATTTCCTTCTTTGGCCTTATATTATTATGTGAAAAGTGATACTCAACTAATGAAAAGTGATAATTATATTATTTCATGAACAATTTATAATATAAATAAAAATGACTAACATTTTATAGTGAAAGTGATAACGTTTTATAGCGAAAGTGATAACTATTTTAAAATGTGTAAATGAACTCACATGAGACAAATCTCACACAAAACTTACCTTAAAAAATAATACTCCCTTCATCCCAAAATAAACTTTACCGGTAGACACTGAGTTTAAAAAAAATTGATTTTTGATCAATTTTATTGACTTTTGGAGGGTAATATAGTAGTTTTAGGTAATAAACAAATTATAAATTATGTTATTTGTGTTAGGTGTGTGTGGTAAATTGATGTGATGCTTTCTTTTTTTAGTGGTAAAGTTTAATATGAGATGAACAAAAATGGAAAGTGTGAAGTTTATTATGAGAATAAATGAGTAATATTTTTAATAAAACATATGAATAAAGTATTGTTGGAAACCTACATATAAGGTTTCACGTACCATGCACTTTATGTATTGATTATTGTTTTACTCTATCTATTTCTAGTATTAATAATAATTTTTAAGTTTATAATTATAATTAGGTTCATATATTATTTTATTATTGTGATTTGTGACCTATTTACCCATCAATTTATTGTGGTTTATGATCTATTTTACCTTTAGAGTTTAATGTTAGTTTTAAAGTTATAATTGTAATTTTTCCTTTAGGCTATGTTTATTTTAGGTTTAAGTGTATTTAATAAACTAATAAATAATGATACTCCATGTTTTGGATTTTAGTAGATAGATTTAAACTTTATGTCAAATTCATGTGTAAGATGATATTATTTGATGTTAGAGAAGAAATGAAAAGATTAGAGCAAAGATGGAAAAAGTTAATTGAGGAAAAATAATGTATGATAAGTGGCAGGCTAAGTAAAGATTAACCGAGTTTATAGGTATATATAAAAAGATGGAAAATTATCCGGTACACACGGATACATCGTAAACTTACTTTTAGCAACTTATAAATTATAAATTATAAACATATATACAAATTTCTTCGTCCCATAAACAAATTCACACTTTCTATTTTTGTCCGTCCCATAAAGAAGTTCATATCCCAAATAAGAAATACACACAAATCAATAACTCCATAACATACTCTAATTTCAAAATTGTCACCATTTTACAACTCACATAACTTACTTTATAATATATTTATTATCTAAAAATATCAAACTACCCTTAAAAGTAAAGAAAAAAATATTTTTTTTCTTAAACTTCGTATCTACAGTAACTGTGAATTTCTCTTGGGACGGAGGTAGTAATAAATAAAAATGTATACACTTTGTTAGTAAATTTTTTGTTAGTTTTTTTAAGGAAAAATTAAATAAAAAAACTACATAATTATAAAAATAAAAAAAAACATATATATACTATTGAATAAGAAATTATATACTTATGAATGCACGTGTGCATCAGAGTGCAATGGACTTCAACTCAAATTAATGTGTAAAATAGTTTTAATTGATGTGAGAGAAACAATGAAAAAAGATTTATTAAAAAAAATGAAAAATGTTATTTCCGAAAATATAATACTCCGTACATGATAAGTGGTTGGGATAAGCTTAATAAGGTATATATATATATATATATATATATATATATATATATATATATATATATATATTAAACCTAAACATAGAATAATAAACTTAAAAAAAAATAAACTACCATATTACACCAATTTATTGTTTATTTTATTCTTATAATTTAATTTTTATTCATTTTAAAGATAAAATTATAGTAATTAATATTAAACAATTAATATTCTATAATAATAAAATATTTGGAGGGGGAACGGAGATGGATAAAAGATAATAACATCATTATCACTTCCACTATAAAATGTTAGCACTCTCGCTATAAAATGTTATCATTTAGGTTAAAACTTCGTGATCCGGGACACCGTGTCACCAAATCTCATGATTTTCAAAAGTTATACTCTTTAGTATTAAATGATGTACCTTTTAGTATAAGAACATATACCTTGATTTTTTTGGAAATTTTTTTTTATTTTTTAATCAAATATTTATACTTCATATTTCAGTATACCTTTTCAATAAAAAAACTATATCCTTGTTAATTAAAGTGTATACTCTTTAGAATAAAATGTTATACCCTTACACACCTTGTGCATATGGGACACAAAAGAGCAACTCATATTTATATTATAAATTGTTTATGAAATAGTTTACATGCACTATTATCATTTATCAATTGATTACGTTTTCATTAATAATGTTACTACCTCTGTTCCAAAGAAAAGTTCACGGTTACTGTAGATACGAAGTTTAAGAAAAAGTTATTTTTTATTTTACTTTTAGGGGTAGTTTGGTATTTTTAGTTAATAAATAAATTATAAAGTAAGTTATGTGAGTTGTAAAGAGGTGGCAATTTTGAAATTAAAGTGTGTCGTGGGTAATTGATTTGTGTGTATTTCCTTATTTGGGGTATAAACTTGTTTATGAGACTAACATAAATAACTTTATTTATGTGACGGAAGGAGTATAACTTTTTATCTGTCTCACGGTCTCACACAAGACTTGTCCTAAACAATTTTATTTGAGATGATCTCAAACTCTTCTTTTTTTTTTTAGCTTTTATGTAAATTAAGTAAAAAGCAATTTTTTTAGACTAAGTCTCTTGTGAGACGGTAATTACGTGACATTGGCTGTGGGACGGGTCAACCCGTTGTTAAAGTATACTTATTATATAAGTAAAGTATGTTAATTTATAGTTAAAAATATCTTTTAAATGTATGATGAATAATGAATTAAAGTATATTTTTAATGTATTATAGTATGATTCACTATAAATATTCCTATAATTACTAATAAGCATACTTTACATATATAATAACTATACTTTAATAATGGATCGACTCGTCTCACTATCCATCTCATATAAACCCGTTTCACAATAGAGTACCTCAATTTTTTATGCAACCGATACACATTCTATTTTTGATAAGCGTTTTTACGCACTTCAATTAAAATCCTCAAGTGTAAGAATGTCAATTGTAGAGGAAAACAATCAAGCTAAATTATCGATCCTAATGAAACAGTCAATTATTTATTTTACTCCAAATTACTATCTAATCAGAATTAAATAATCAATTTCCAAAGTTTGAGTTTAATCATCTAAAGTACTGTAATTTTAAATAACTGAATTAATTAAAAGCAAGATAAATAAATTCAAGTTTTAAATCAAGAGATAAGGAACAGTTCTAATGGATCAGGTATAAATCAATTAATTTGGATTTCTATACTTCCAATTGTTCATTAATGCAGCGTTAATGAAAATACACTACTTAATCATGTTAACCCATCAGATATGATCTGATTTTAAGCTAACAGTATATTCTCATTTATTCCCTAAGGTACGTGAATATTATCAAACCTCATTCCTAGATACTAATCAAAGCAAACAACAATACCTCTGGATGGTAAGTTCGACTAACAAGATATTATCTGAAACTACTACAAGGTTTTGTCCACTTCCTACTTGAATTTTTAATTGTATTGTTCCATTTAACAATTCAAGAATCTGATTTACTAGTTCATAGAATTAAAGTATTTATAGCGGAACTACTTCAATCCCTAACAGATAGATAATACTAATCATGGACGCACACAAGCTAACATAATAAATCAAGCATTATAGCGGATGTCATGAAATTATTATGAAGACATTACGAAGCAGAAAAGCAAAGTCTGATTAAATTAAATAAATTTAGAATATCAACTGCATAAAATCCCAATTTTGGTCTAGGTTCCCAAATCATTAAATCAAACCATCAAACCCTAGAACTGTATAAGAAATTAGCCCATGAGGTTACAATCAACACTCATGTCTAAGCAAATCATATCACAAATCAAGACAAAAGAAAGGGAAAGATGAGAAATATAAAACCCTAGCATAAGTGTAGTTTGGCGTTCCTTCTCCGTCTCTCTGATCATCCAATCTCCCTCAATTAGCACTTGGAACCCCCTTCAATATGCATGGATGATGAAAATCAGATATGAATCTGACGTGTGAAGTATTTGGGTGTGAATTCATGATGGGAATGAATGGGTTCTCCTCTCTTTGCGTGTTGTGTTCCCCTTTTATATCTTGGACAATTTACAGGGTTTTTTCACGTTGAAATTCAGCCAAATCACGATCTGGAAGCCACAAATATACTGCAGAATCGAACAGGCCTCGACTGGGCCCAAGAACACGCCTCTCGACACCCAGCTCGGCTCGAGCTAGGTCTGGATGCTGCAGAGCGGCATCCCAACTGCATCAGGGTGACTTGACAGATCACGTAGGACCCTCCGACACCCAACTCGGCTGAAATTGGCTGTCGAACCACCCCAACTCGCCCCGAGCTATCCGCCAAGCGGCTCCCGAGCTGCAGTCTGCATTGCGCGATCTCACCATTTCGAGCATAACTTTCTCATACGGACTCCGGTTTGAGTAATTTTTACGTAAAAACGATCCTCTCTTCCGTGGCTTTTCAACGATATATCATATGTTCAATTTAAAATACTACAAAAAGACAAAAAAATTATGTAATGTGGACATGTATTTTTCAGCATTCCTTCACACTTTCACTCTTCATTCCAACTTTAAACTTTTGATCATGTTTTACCCTTCAAAACTCAACAAAACACCTTAGTAGCATCTTAATTATACAAGAACCATGCAATTCTACACAAAATCATGGCCACATTCTATCAAAAAATGGTGTAATGTGAGACCTAAAATACGTGAAATTCTACTCTCAAATAAATTATATTTTTTTGCACACTCATATAAAAAATATTTTTCTACCCACTTTTATGAATTGTATCCAAAATACCCTTAATTCAATTGGATTTCAATTAATGACAGAAGAAAAAAATGAAAAAATGGGATGAATATGCAAAAAAAAAAGTCAAATATACATAAAATGGGTTGAATAGAGATTGAGTAGACTGAAAAAAAAAACTTGAACCGAATAGACAATAATGATAGGCTAAATAAAAAAAAATGCAAAATTGAAAAAAATTGATCGAATAGAGATGCATTGTATTCTCGTTGATAGGTTTTAAAACCCAAAAAATATAGGTCAAATAGAGTAAAACTTTTGGGTCGAATAAACAAAAAAATTGATCGAATAGAGATCATTAAACTAAAAAAAAACATACACGAATAGAGTAAAAAAATTTTGGACGAATACGCAAAAATATAGACCGAATAGATAAAAAAGTGGCCCGAATAGAGATCATTAAAAATCTAAAAAAATAAATCGAATAGAATAAAAATTTTTGGGACGAATACACAAAAATATAGATCAAATAGACAAAAAAAATGGCTGAATAGAGATCATTAAAAACCCAAAAACATAGACCGAATAGAATACAAAATCTTGGGACGAATACACAAAAATTAGGTCGAATAGAAGAAAAAAAACTTGATTGAATAGAGATTTATAATTTTCTAAAAAAAAGAATAATAAAACAAAAAATATATGGGTTGAATAAAAAATTTTGAATTTAATAAATAAAATTTGAATCACCAATAAATAAGTGAATTTTTGAATAAGTAATACAAAGTGGTTAGAAAAATGTATTTACTTTTGAGTGGAAAGAAAAAATGTAAGTTATTTGAAAGTGGATATTTTGACACATTTTCACTCTATTTTACCCACAAGACACTATCTTTATCATTGGGTATGCTTGCTGGCTAAAATTTGCATGTCCCCGGGACATCATGCCCCCAATTCTTAAGATTTTCAAGAATTGTACATTTTAATATTAAATGATATAGTATCTTTTAGTATAAGAACATATATCCTTAATTTTCTGAGAAAAAAATTAATATTTTTAATTAAACATTTATACTATTCATATTTTTATCAACCTTTTCAACAAAAAAAAATATATTCTCATTATTAAAGTATATACCTTTTAAAATAAAATATTATACTCTTATACATCTTATATATCAAGAGACACAAGAAATCAATTCATATTTATTTTAGTTTACGTGGAACTTTTTAAAGGATATCATACCCTCTGAACTAACACATGAACCCAAAAATATTTAAATTATAGTAATATTTTTAATTAAAATAACTTAAATATTTTTTTAAAAGATATGTTTTTAAACATATTACAATATTATTAAATACCTAATCCATTCCATTCTAAAATGAAACTCCTTTTCCCAGCCCATATACCCCAAATTTTAGATTTTTCTAGTTTACTACCAAATTTCTTTACATTTGTCATTTGTGTCATCTTGTAATACACAATCCCTCTCTTCCAAATCTTTGCCAATCACACCATACCCAGTAAAACGAATTAAATATCGGATTCTAAAAACTCAGAAAAGTTATATGACATCCCAATGAAAATTACAAATCAAGAAAATCGAATAAGTAGAGATATAAGCGAATCAAACTGTTCCGAACTATTCGAGTATCAATTTAATAAAGTTTTCGTTCGAGCTCGCTCGTTAATCTTAACGAGTCAAACCAAACTTGAATTTTGAGCTCGAATAATCTATCAAACCAAACTCAAGGCTAAGGGTGTTCGGCTCAAAAACTCGCGAACATATTCGTTAATGGCTCGCAAACGCGTTCATAAATTTTATAATTAATTTTTAGTATTATATATTATTATTTATTTATTAATATTCAATAATTTAATTTTTATATTAAACGACACAATTATGATAATAACTTAAGTGATTATTTAAATATTTAAATATTTTTTTAACGTTTATTATTATACTTATTTTGTTAGTTTGTTTATTTAATATATTGTGAATAACATTAGATGTTTATAAACGAAACGTTCTTTTAATATCTACGAACAAAAATATTTAAATGTTTATGAAAAGATGTTCATGAACAAGTTATTTTATGTGTTCGTGAATATATTCGCGAATCTTAACGAATAGTTTGAGTTCAAGCTCGAGTCGATTTTTTTTTTCTTGATGAGTTCGAGCTCGAGCTCCATAATTCATTAACAAATAATAATCAAGTCTAATAATATTGGACTCACCTAGGTTCAATTACATCCCTACAGATAATAACATCCCTTCATCCTCCTCCACGAGGAAATCCACCATCAATAGATTGCAATGTAAATAAATCCGATGATTTCAAGCCTTATAGACAGAAAACCATTCATGGTGAAATTAATAACAAGCTTTTAAAGCATGGAGAAATGAATGGAGAAAACCTATAGCGACAAAAAAAAAAAAAAAGGTTTGGGTGTCCGGGGGCATTGTACCTTCAAATCCCATATTTTTTTAAGTAGTACTCGTTAATATTAAATGTTATTTTATATACTTTCTCATTCTCATACCATTCTTCACACCTTCATTTTTCGTTCGTTCCACACTACCCTTCACATTTCATAAAAGGAAACATCATTTTATCCAACAACCTCAAAATTACTTTAATATCAAATTTGTCTCCTTTTATTCACACATACTATTTCTTTACATTTTTTTATTTCTAAAATATACTACAATACTCTCTAAAGTCAACAAAAATACTACAATACCCTCTAAAGTTAATAAATTTGATAAATAAAACAATTTTTCTTAAACGTACACTAAATGGACGGAGGGTATATATCCTTTAGAATAAAATATTATTTCCTCTGCCCTGACACAAGAGGTGCATTTCTTTTTTGCACGTAGATTAAGGGATATAATATTTAATTTTTTTGCATGTAGATTAAGGGACATAATATTTAATTAGGGGTGTAAATGAGTCGAGCTGAACGAAGAGTTGTTCAAGCTTGTTTGAAATATTATCGAACTTCAAAATATATGTTTGAGCTTGTTAGATAAGCAATCGAGCCGAGTCCGAACGAGCTTTTATCGAGCTGAACACGAGCCGAGCTCGAGTAGCTTGATAAATTTACACTTACTTTATCTATTTTTATTAATCGAGCTTGAACCTAGCTTTTAATTTTATCAAACGTAAATGTGTGTTCAAGCTTGTTTGATATCATTATCAAACCGAGCTCAAACCGAGCTTTTTTCGAACGATCTCGGGTCGAGTATCGAGTAGTTTGGTTTGATTTTCACCCCTATATTTAATGGGTAGTTGAGGAGAAAAAAATTGAATAACATTAGTATATTGTGCGTGTTCCATGAAGATATATTAATGGTTTGGTGTGGATCTCATTTAATAAAAGAAAAAAATTATTTTGTGTTGATCTCATATACTAAAAGAAAAAAACACATCTGCCCTCTGATGACTCAATCATAAGATGAACGAAAATAGTAAAATGCACTGGTTGTTTTATGGGTGCATACCTTTGTAAATATTGTGTGTGGAGACACATGGGACCAGATCTTAAAAATAAATATAAATAAATAAATAAATAAATAAATTGCATCAAATAAAAAGCTGTCGTTGCAGGATTTCGAGAACAATGATCTAACGTTCTTCAATTGGACTTCGACCTCATTCAACAGCTGTGGGTACCATAAAAAATGAGGGTAGGACCTGGTAGTTTATACCATCAACAGATTTGGGTTGAGAATTAGGGTTTACCAAATTCCATGGACATAACAAAAGGGGGAAGATTGAATTTCATTTTGTATCATAAATAAAAGTGGCACTCCAAATACTTACACAATTAAACACACAATTAACAGTCATCAATTATTCAATCGGAAAGCAATTAAAAAGCACATCAATTATTATTATAAAGAAGTGGTTTAATTTCCAGTTACAGAATACACATCACATGATAATTCAAGAAGAAGAGACATTGGATTTAACCGCGGCGGCGCCGGTGGCGGCGGGTGGAAGGCTGACGCCGGGCCAGGGCTTGCAGAGGCAGTGTTGACCGGCGGGAATCCGTCCGTAAACCGCCGACACGTGGCGGCCGCACCCCTGCCAGCTGGTTTTCCCGCAGCTCGAACACTTGGCTTCGGAGCACATCTTCGATTTCTAAGACTCGATACAATTGCTTTTCTTCTGACTTTAAATATAACGCTAATAGCGTGTTATAAGCACGCTTTCAACGGAATACTTTTGGCCAACTTGAATTTATTGTATTTTTAATTTTAATCCACATAGGTAAATACGATTCTTCAACACACTATCTACTAAGAAACTATGTGTTTATAGCTGTATGCTTTAAAATAAAATTATCATGATAAGGACGAAAATATCCCGATATATACACGATATATTCATTTTTTTAGAGTATCGATATCGATATGGGAAAAAAGTTATATCTTTTCTGATATCGAGGATATATCGGGAAATATCAAAAAATATCGGTAACAATATCGATATCGAATTGTCAAAGTTCAAATTTTCCCAGATTTCGAGATATATCGAGAAAATATCGATACAATATCGACAAAATATCGAGGATATATCGAAAATATCGAAAAATTATCTATAATTTTTAAAAAATAAAATATTTTTTTGTTTTACTTTTACTAACCAAATACTACATTTTTATGTTAATATGTTTAATTTAAAAAAATAAAATAAAAATAAAGCAACACTTGCGTGAAACTATTTTATGGTGAGATTGTTTTACGTTTGATTAATTAATTATCACTTTTTATTAACATTATTATTACTTAGTAAATCAAGAGGATTCACATGTATAGTATATTATGACTAGACGATACATTCAGAACTATGTTCAGAATTTTTCTAATTCGATGAATTGGTACAAATATTTTTTAGATGTAGACGGCATGACGTGTTTTACATTTTAGTCTTATAGATCATCATTTTAATATTAGTTATTATGTATTAAAAAATAAGTAATAATTATTGTGTATGACTCAAGACTATTTAAATATATTGTTATTGATTTGTTTATCATTTGTTATGAGTTTTATTGAGTTTTTAAAGTGTATTTATATATTAAAATTAGTTATAATATATTGAAAAGTTAGTTAATTAATTTTTTTTATTTTTTTTCAAGTTTTCGTGATTTTTAAAATTTTTATCGATATCGATATCGATATCGATATTCGATATATCCATCGATATGTCCGTAAATTTGAGTTACCGACATTTTTACTGATATCGATATTTTCATCCTTATTTATGATTAAATAAATTTGGAATTTATAGGCATAAAAAAAGAATTAGTCATATATTAAAATTTAGTCAATCACGATACTATTTTGAATGATACTATTTTGAATGGTCGAGAATTGTTTTAGAGAAGTTTGGAAGTTCTCATAAATGAATAATTTTCATCTCATAAAATACTTCCATTTTTTTTTCATTTGTCACTCCTACAACTTCACACTCTAAAAAGAATTGCTCAATCAACAAAATTACTTTTAAAGAATGGTACTTTGATTTTAAATTTATTATTTAAACTTAACACATTATGCATTTTTTAATTTATTTATAACTTAGAATTATCAAATTACCTTAAAATTTTGATAAAGTTGTCAAAAAAAAATCAACTTTTTTGGAAAGAACATCAAAATCAAACATGAAAGTGTTCTAGAAACGAGAGAGTGTGATTCCCAATCATGGCTGACTACAGTCGCCAAGTAATATTACCCCATAATATTAAAATGATATGAATTCATATTTCCAGAGTATTATTTTCTCCTTTCAAGGTTTACATTTCTTTTTTCAAAGAAATTAAGGAACATATATTAATAGGTAATATAATTAAAGATATAATATTTAATATATAGTACATAATTGTATTAAATTATTAGTGTTGTGTGTCAGCTCATAGAGACATATTAATTACTATTTTATATAAGTCAGAAAATATATAAATTTTACGATGGAACGATCAAAATAAAAATCGTAAAAGTTATGGTAGAACGAAAGGAGTATTATTAACAATACAAAGTAATTTAAAATCTTTCGTTCTAATGGATCGAATGGCCTTTATTCTTTGTGAACAGTGATTATTTATTGTTAAATCATATACTCTTATGTTCATAAAATTTTCCTATAAAACTAATACCCTCCGTTCCATTTAAATATTTACATTTACTTTTTGTGTAGAGATTAAAAAATATAGGAATGTTTTAATGTATAATGGATTAACAGATATAATATTTTGGGAAAATATATTTTTTCGTCCGTTAACTTTGTCCAATTTTGAATTTAGTCCATAAGTTTTTTACTTTTTGAAAATCTTCCATTATATTTTTAAAATTTTGAAAATCGTCCATTATATTTGAAATTTTTGAAAATAGTCCATCATGTTTACCAAGTTCAACAAAATCGTCCGTTTCAACAGGTTATTAGCAGGTTATTCTAAAATATAAAAATAAAAAATATGTAATATATATATATATATATATATATATATATATATATATATATATATATATATATATATATATATATATATATATATATATATATATATATATACTATTTTACAAAAAATAGCCCCCACTAAGAATTTATATTATACTCCTTCCGTCCATCCGAAAGAGGGCATTTTGCTTTTGTGCACGTTGATTAAAAAGTATTATTATTTAATATGTAGTGGGTAGTTGTATTAGTGGGAGTGTGGACTCCATATTTTAATTGTATTAGTGGGTGTGTGTGGATCCCATCTGTGTAAAAAATGAAGTGACCCTCTTTGAAACGGACGACCAAAATGGAAAAAAGACATTCTTTCGAGCGGATGGAGGAAGTATCAATATTTAGTTAAATTTGCTCCACTTTAGTATTGAGATTAATATTATTTGTTTGGTATACGGGAGTGAAAAATAAAAAGTGAGATAAAATTGGTTAAATAAAAATATGATATAAATTAATTGGAGTGAAAATATTCAAATGGCCTACCATAGCAGGTCAAAGGACCAAAATGTTGAAATTTATGAAGTTAATGGACTAATTTCAAAATTGTTATAAAATTAACGGACTAATTTCAAATTTGAAAAAGTTAATTGACTAATTTCAAAATGAGTGAAAGTTAACGGACGAAAAAATTTATTTTCCCTAATATTTTTATATAAAATTGATAGTTGTATTAGCCTAGTATTCAGAGTTCATGAAAATATATTAATTATTTTGTTTGGAATTCATCTGTCAAAAAAGAAAATGTAAAGATTGAAACGAAAACCCAAATTAAAAATATATATAAATTGAAATGTGAGGAAGGTTGTCGAAATATATAAAGAAAAATAATAAATATAATCACGCTGCACGCAAGTTTTGCCAAGTTGACATTTTATATTTCAAAATTATACCATACGTATAAAGTACGTGCTGAAAAAGTTATTTTGGGTTGATTTTGTAATTTCAACGCAATTTCTTGTCGTTATGTCCGTGTAATAAATTAATAATTTGTCGCCCGTTTAATCTATCCAAAAAAAACACTCAAAACAAATATTATAAAAAAAACATTATTTATTATTTTATTAAATCAACTCAAACTCAAATTTACGTTAAAAAAAAAGGTCAAATGGTAATTTGAATCGGGAGAAGTACTTCCTCCGTCCGCTTCTAAAGTAACAATTTATTTTTTGCACGTGAACAGTTCTAGATAAAGTTGTTAATTGTATTAGAAAGAAGTATTGGGTCATATTGTGTTTTTTTTTACTAAATAGAGGAAATTGATACCTTTGCAGTGGACGCCAGGAATAGTGAAACGAATACCTTTGAAACGGACTAAGGGAGTACATCAGATGTTTTTATAAAAAGTACTACTACAATAGAATTAGAGCCATATTTTATGATTTAAATGTTAGACATTGAATTTGGTTATGATATTAGGAAGCAGACAGATGATAGCCCATTATTAGAACTCTGTTTCATGTAAATCCTTTCTATTTACAATTGACAAATTTAACTTAAGAGTCACGCTAAGATGCACCTAGTTAATGAGAACCATTAGATCAAAAAGTAGATTAATAACCACCTTTGATCAAATAAAATAATTAGAAGTTTAAGAAATAAAAATAACTACCCTAAAAAAAACTAGGTGCACCGGTGCACTACAGAATAACACCCTTAACTTAAACATTATAGTAAATCCTAAAAATAAACCCTTAACCCTAAAAGTAAAGTAGGATATAAACCCCGGGATTCACATAACTACAATTATGTCGATTCACAAAACTGTTTAGTACATAGAAGGAAAAGAGAGAGAGATAACATGTAACAAAAAAAATAATTGTGAAAACTCAAATTCAAAGAAAACAAGTTGTTATACAAGAAGCGTAAATAGATTAACAATCACTCGCACAGATGGCAATTATTCCACGCAGGTCTAATTAGGATCTGGACAGCAATGCATCAAATTACGTTGATGCGTAAATTATACCTTTACAGATACTTCACCATCCCACGACCCTCCACGCTGAGTTTTGTAGCCTGAAGTTGCTTACGCTTCGGGGCTTTCAGTTGTTGCAATTTCTTGTTCATCTTCAGGAGAGAGATAAAAATAGCAACTTGAAATAAGGTTGAGAAAGATTAAAATAATGAGAAAAATCAGAGTACTGCAGCACTATGATGGTAATTGTAGAACGATTTCCTAGGGGTAGATTATCAGAAGTTGAATGTTTAATTTCAACTCAAGCAAAATGGGCATATACACATAACCAGATAACAAATTAGCATATTTTAGACTTTTGGATGTGATAACACAGAGCTCAATGGATTATGACAGTATTGCACGGAACTATTCTACACTAATGTTACCGTGGAAGTATGTGGTTTAGGTACTATTTTAGTCCTAATCTTAAGGTATAACTATATTTTCACCTCGTGGCTCCTGTAAAATTTTACCCTTGTTGTTTATTTACTATTTTATCCATAGGATCTAATCTTTACCCTAGAGTTTAATGTTAACTCCTAAAGCATAATTGTCTTTTCAACCCATAATTAAGGAAGTTGTACGTGAATACCTTTGGATCCAAAAGCCCAAGTTAATTTAATCATGTACATTTGAAATGCTGCTATTTGACCATAGTAAGAGTTATGGATGCCAAAAAAAATGATTCACCTTTGACACCTATAAATCACATCAAGCTCCAACCTTTCTACAAAATAAGTTTTCCATCCAGGGTGCTTTAATAGAGAAGGGTTTGCAAACCTTCATCCTCCGCTGATCTTGTACCGCCTGTTTAGCTCGTGCAAGAACTGCTTCTGGGTCAACCTTGGATTGAGGACGCACCACAAAATCCATCGACATTGCTTCAGGCCTGGAGGCATGTTGCCTTGAAGATGACTGCCCAGGTTTCCGCTTCCTGCAGATTGACATTATTTTTTTAAAAAAATTAGGCACTCGCTGTGTAAACAAATAGAATATGACCATTCAAAACATGTCATCCATACAAGGGACATCTTACTGTGAAATTCCAGCTAAATCCAGGTCATCATCCCGTGACGGTCTTTCTGATACATTACTCATTTCTCTGTAGAAGATTAATAAGGAAAAAAAGTCACAGCATTTTGATTAACTCAACAAAATATATACTAAAATCTTCAGTCAAAGAGAAGACAATAAATACCTTCTAGGTGGAGGCCTCCTGTACATCCTTTCATCCTCGTAGTTTTTCATGTCCTCAAACCGTGTGCTCTTATTGAAAATTGGCCGGCTCTGTAACAGCATTCAGATAGTTGACATGATTTAAACTATTAACAGACTAAAGTGCCCAGTATTTCAGCCTTTATAGCCACAAAATACAGTAATAGAGTAATAGAGCATCAGGTTGCTTGATCATGATGATACCATCATACATCTATTTGAAAAATCTTCCCACCCATCCGCTCATAAACAAAAAACAAAAATACAGAGGATGGTGAGGGGAGATCAAATTCTTGAATAAGTTGTTATAGAGTAAACAATTATATTACCCATTTATCAACCAACTCTTTAGCAAGTTTTCGATTGGCTGTAGTCTCCTCATCAGACTTTGATAGAAACATAATGACCTGCCAAAGTACAATGTAGCAACAAGCTTAATCCTCAATCTAGTCAGCCATACTAATATTGATGCAGACAAAGGGAAATTGGTAAGAATATTTGGACAATCATCAATAAAATATAAGGAGAGGAAAATGGTAATAAGGTTTCTATAAATAAATAAAAAAAAAGCAAACAAAAAAAACAAAACAGAAGAGCACAAGATGATAAAAGTAAAACGATAGAGTTAAGGGAAAAGTAAAAAAAAATGAAATAAATAAAATTTCACTTTACATAGAAAGAAGAGAGGGCAAAGAATGTAAATGGATTGAAGATTAGATAGGTGATGGTAAAAAAAAATGTTTTTTTTTTTTGCCTTCACACACCTTAACTTACATGTCACATAATAGGTATATAGTATGAAAATCTTAATTTATGTTTATACTGACCTTCCCAAGGCCACTTTTCTTCAGTTGCTCTCTGCGATCATACTGCTCTAAGTCAATTGGAAACTGCAGACAGAACAATCTATCAGTCTCCATTCATTGAAATTCACTGGACACACAGATATTAAAAGATGGTTATTTTCTTACATCATTTAAGATCTTTAAAACAGCAGCACGGACATTAATATTTGGTAGGCTTCCATCTGGGAGAGGCTCAAGCCAATTCTTTAGAAGAGTAAGGACTCCATGATCAAGAAACTCTGGCTGAAGTTGTTTTCTGTAAAATAAGCAATCATTATTACTTGCAATTGAAATATTCATATGAGCCAGACAAAGAAATTAAAGGATAGGTATCTAACTTTGATAGGACATCTGTTAGAAGATACAATTTCTTCAACTTAGTTATCGCAGGTTTCCCTTGCCTATTGAGGTCTGCATCAGCTTCTGCAGCCACCTCAAGCTCCGCCATGACGCCCTCAACTTGCAAAGCAATTTCAGCAGGACTTTTTTCACTCTTCTTCTTTTTCTTTCCAATCTTAAAGAGCTCATTGATTTCATCATCCTCTTCTCCTTCTTCCGCCTGACAAATTTTTGAAGCAGAACACATCAGCAATTGAAACCAAAACAAAATAAATAGCTACACTCAATAGCCACTAATTAGCATGATACCCTTTAGGGAACTCACAAGATAAGGTTAGTAAGAAGAGAGAGAAATGGAGAAGGGTGTTTAAGTTGCAAAAGTACTGAGTACAGATAGTAACAGTTAATATTATTCCAAATTAAATTGAAACTGTAGTTACAGATAGATGGAATCCGTCCTACACACCTTAAAGAGTTAAAACCATCAAACTTAGGATAAATTTCATATTCAAAAGCAAACAAGAAAAGAAGAAACTTATAATGCCTCATTTTAACTTATAAAATCACAAAAGTTACAATATACAGATAATCTTGTATGATCTCAATGTTGTACAAATAATGCATATCTCAAACAAGATATAGTTCCAACCTGGGGAGCTCGACTTGGAGAATGATCATTGTCATCTCCATAACGGTCAGAAGGATCCACACCAGTATCATCAATGAAATTATCATCATCCACAGTCCTGACACCATCCTGGTCATCCTAAAAAGCGAAAGGTACAACAATCAGCATTAGCAACTTATATTGAAAACATTACCCTTGAAAGCACTCTCGAGGCTCATATCATACAAAATAGCGAATAAAAGAGTGTGCACAAAATTCCAAAGTTAGGATCAAAGTTTGCAAAATATGACCTTTTCTGATAGAGATTGCAAATTTGATAATCAAAATCACCCAATATGATAAAATCCAAATGCATGGAACAGATATATGAAAATATTTCACTTGAAGACATTGAGACTCATATCATACAACATAGTAATAGATATATTAAAGAGCACAAAAATTAAGTAAGTAGATTAAAGGTTGCAAGAAAAGCCTTTTCCAATATTGATTGCAAATCAGATCATCGATATCCCCAAATATGATAAAACTCCAAATACATATAAACGCAGCCAAATGCTCATAAAATGCACTTCAAGAACAAAATCATGTGGCATAAATATATATTGAAAACACATAAGTCATCATAACAGGAAGAAATGTGAAATAAAATATTTAGTAACAGCATTAAACCTCAGAATTGCCACCCGCAATAGTGTCCCACATCTCCTTCATCTCAGGGTCAGCTTCATGATCCCTAATTCTCCCTCCGCTTTTCTTAAGCCTAAACTTCTTCTCTACTTTCTCCCCCTTCCGCTTTTTCTCCAGACTTCTACTTTTCTCCCCTACCTCCCTCTTCCTCTTTCCACCATCCGAGTACTCATCTCTTACCAATCCCACCTCATCATCATCCTTACCATGACCTCTACCAACATCACCAATATCATCATCTAAACCAAAATCTACTGGACCCGATTCTTTATCAGATGACTTTTTGATCAAACGCTTTCGGGGCTTCGCATTGGAATCGTTGTACACTGGAGTTGGAGATCTGTCACGGTGATCATAGACAGCGTTATCTTCATCATCCAGGAGATGTTGGTGGGGCTCATCACCATCAGATCGGATATCCTCATCGAAGTCCATCAATGGCTCGCCGTCCTCATCTCGATAGCTGAATTAAACACCCAAAATAACCCCAAGTTATCATTTTGAACCCTAATTTAATAAATGAACCGAAAAAAGCCCTAATTAAAACACGCACGCCCACATTAACAGGATAATAAGTAACAAACTGAAACCCCGAATTCAACATCGAAATAACCCTAATTCTGCGTTCATATGAAATTCAATAATTTTCAATATCGATTGAACAATTTCAAAATGAAGGAAGATGAACTTACGGGTTGTCCTCATACCCCATGCTTGATTCAGAATTTCAACCTCTGATGCAGTAAAGATGGAGTAAAATGCGTATGCGAATCAAACAAGCCGTGTATACCGCTTAATTTGGTGATTGATAAGAAACTTTTGCATAAATAGTAGTATGAATTAAAAACTCATTCGACCAGATAACAGCAATTATTGCAGAGAAGGCTAAATAATCGTATCTGTATGACAAATTAGATGACCTAAGAAATTTAACTTAGAGAAAAATGACTGAAATCGGAGCTTATTACAGTGGACAAGCTGACGAAAGATTCGAGGTGTAAAATTTAGTTACGATTTACGTTTCCGGTTTCCCTCTCTCTCTCTCTCTCTCTCTCGCAACTTAACTTTCTGGAATTTTAAAAAATAAATCTAATCTACTACTCCCTCGCACGAATATATTTGGTGCAAACTGCAAATAAAAATGGGACGAAGAATTAATATTATTACTCCACTTTTTTTCTTTTGAAAATATATATCGCGGTAATATTCACATTTGTTTTTAAGAGATGCTCCCACTATTTCGAAATAAATTTCGTAATTGTAGACACCTGACTTTAAAAAAAAATATTTTTTTACTACCTTTATTAACTTTTAGAAGATAATGTAGTATTTTTAGATAATTAAATTATAAAGAGTGTATATTAGCTGCACTCGGGTGTAAGGGTGCACTCATATGTGTATGACTTTTTATTCTATTTTGTATACGTATTTTATAATAATTGTATATTTTTTTCACACTAAGTTTTTCATTAAAAAAACTAAAATTCATATATATATATAACATCTGATAGCGTCGAAGATACGGCGGAAGCAATAGAGTTTCAATAGAGTTTCTTATACACTTGTTTATGACATCTTCTCTTTTACAAAAACCACACGCCAACTCAACTTCTTCCACATTTCTTCTTTAGAAGCACTATCTATTGGAAAACTATATCTCAAAAGGGTCCAGCTATTTGCACCATCGATATTACTGAACGTGCTCCAAATATATTTAAATTGACATAATTATTCATATAAAATTATATCTGTTCGGTTGCAATAACCGAACATTTATCCATCTTATATGTTCGGTGTAGCAACTGAACAAAATAAAAAATTCATATATCTATCTCTTCGCTTACAGTAATTGAACAGAACAAATAATTCATATATATATATATTTGCGGTTGTAGCAACAGAACAGAACAAATAATTTATTTATCTAATTATCTGTTGGTTGCAACAATCGAACAAAATAAAATTTGTGATTTTTTTTAAATTTATATCTATATTACCCAATATTAAAAACTCTTGTGCCCCCGGAGACACATCAACTCTTGTGTTCACATTGGGACATCCGTTCGGTTGAAACAATCGAACAGAACAAAATTTGTGATTTTTTTAAAATTTATATCTACATTACCCAATGGTAAAAACTCATGTGCCCCCGTGGACACACCTTATTGTGTTCACATGGGGACACGGTGTGTCCCGGGCACAAGAGCCTCACTCTTAATGAATAGATAAGATAACAGATACTACATTTTATAGATATTATGGATCTTAAAACAAAGATGGTGATTCCTCTCTCAGTGAAAGTAAGCAAGTTTCTGTTGATTCTAGATTCTATCAATGTCATGAAACTTATCTCTTATCTTATTTATTCGATAATATAGATATGAATTAAAAAGATTATTAGTTTTCATGTATAGGTACCATTCAGAGGCTTTTCCTTCGAACATAAAAGTCGTGATGCGTAGACGTTGATCTTTTGGGGTATCATGAAAATTAATGTATTCTTGTATGCGAAATACCCACCCATTTGGATCAATTTCATAAAATTTTAGTAGATCTAACTTCATGGTATTAAACGCAGGGGCTTCTCCAACCGTTTCACCATGGGCCATATTAAGTTGCTTAATAGCCAATGATCCAAAAAACCCTACAGACGACCTCGAGGCTCCCTGATTTGGCATGGTTCGAATAACGGATCTGATCTCTTCTATCATGTTAATCAATTGTTGCTATGATTGGTGATGAATGAGGGTTTGTTTGTCAAATTGCTCTTGCAGTTGCTGAAAGGCAATTTCCCAAGGTAGTTTTTTTTATTGATCTTTCATGTTGAGATCTCTCAACGATGTTGAAATCTTTCAACGAGAGCACCAATGATATGCCCTAAATTTATAGGGTATCAAAAAGCGATCTTCGAGTGAACGCAAACTCCTTAACAAGAATAAAGAAGAAGATTGGGAAGAAGAAGAGAGATAGCAAGAAGAAGATTGAGAGTGAGATACGAGAGACAGCCGGAGAGACAGGGAAGAGAGAATAGAAAAGAGAGCGATGATAAGAACAATAAAAATATAAAGAATATCTTATTTCCAATATCCCAAATATTAATCCCTAATAACATATTTAAAGGAAAACTAATATTTAAATAAGGAAACATAATTAAAATAAATAATTAAAAGATCATATAAATAAATTCTAAATATAGTCTGAGATTCTGGTCGTATCATAGCAGCTCCCATCTAAAAAATGGAGCATGTTAAGTTTTAACGCAACGGGGATGGAGCTCTAAAACACCATGTGTGCATGATTTATGATAGTCTAGGCCATGCATATATATGGAATGTTTTCTGATGACATGTTTTTAGGAAAATATTTTTCATGTGCACAATCTTGACGTAAGAATGGGCCTCCAAGGCTGGGCTTAGATTTTGAGGAACAACTTACTTTGGAAGAAAGTTATGATAATATATTTATATGCAAGATACGACGGGAGATATTATCCATATATACCAAGATAATTAGGGTATATATTAGAGATAAGTTTTATTCTTGACCCGTGGTTGTAATATCATTCTCCCTTAAGAGTGGACATATGATCTTTTCTTTGAGAGTTTATGATATGACCACCTCATAAAAGTTTAAGCTGATAGAGAGTTGAATCATGTTAAGTTTTAACGCAACGGGGATGGAGCTCTAAAACACCATGTGTGCATGATTTATGATAGGCTAGGCCATGTATATATATGGAATATTTTCTGATGACATGTTTTTAGGAAAATATTTTTCATGTGCACAGTCTTGTCGTAAGAATGGGCCTCCAAGGCTGGGCTTAGATTTTGAGGAACAACTTACTTTGGAAGAAAGTTATGATAATATATTATATGCAAGATACGACGGGAGATATTATCCATATATACCAAGATAATTAGGGTATATATTAGAGATAAGTTTTATTCTTGACCCGTGGTTTTGATATCATTCTCCCTTAAGAGTGGACATATGATCTTTTCTTTGAGAGTTTAAGATATGACCACCTCATAAAAGTTTAAGCTGATAGAGAGTTGAATCGTAGATTACACTTTAACATGCCCCCTCACATGCAGCAGGAAATTTTTACCTCAAGCCTTGCATGTGGAATTTTATAAATGGGTGGTGGTGAAGTTTGAACCCTGGACCTTTGTTAACCATTGGCTCAGATACCAGGTTAGACGACCACCTCATCTAATCAGATTACACTTTAACAACGAGAAAATTACAAAACTAGTCCCGCCTGTCACAGTCCCATTTGGGTTTGGTCCCAATAGTCTTGACTTCAATCCCAAACCCTTTTTTCAGCAAAAGTGGTCCCGCTCAAATTTTTTTGCAATATTAACCCCAAGCCGTCTAAATTTAACCAGATTGCATTAGGGTGAATAGAAATAAACATCACGTGTTCCCCAAATGAGCCCAAGCATATTTCTCCTCTCAAATTGAGTTTGCGCGTTGTTGTTCCAGTCGAAGGTCATTGCTCGTCGTTCCTGTCAAAGCTCGCGTGCCTGTCAAAGCTCGCGTGCCGTTCCGTCGAAGCCCTTTCTCATCTCGCCGTTCCCGTCAAGGCTGCGCGGCATTTCTATTCGTGTTTCAACATCACAAATCAATTTCTTTCCAAATTGTTGACCCTAATTCTCTTTCTATTGTAGTCAAATCCTAATACCTAAATAAATTTCTCCCCAAAATTGAGTTCGCTGTAATTCCCTCCCATCCCTAATCGATTTCTTCCCGTCGAATCTCTTACTAGTCTCAACATTTTTCAGTTTCGATAGCATAATGTGTAAAAAAATCCCTCGTTCAATTCCTGGCTTCAAATTATGTTAATGAATCTTTCTGTTTCTATTCTAGAGGACAAACTCACACACCATTTTTTTTAAAATATGTCGTTCTGCATATTGAGAATATTGGGGGATGAAACTGCTCATTTCCTATTCTCTACTTTTCAAATTTAAATCAAAAACTACTTCACAGGCTAGTTGTATGAAGATGTGATATTATTTCTATTTATCTTTTGGTTTGTGGTTTATTCGGATTTATTATAAAAAATTTTAATTTTTTTATCATCAATTTATTCAAAATATAATGTGTAAAAAAATTATAATTCATGCAACTAATGTTCACAAGTGATATGTACCACTCCAAATTCCAATATGAGCATGTCGTTTTCGTTTAATTTAACTTCATAATTTGTATTCACCCACTACATTTTGCATGTGAATTTATTCAATTTAATATGTCAAATAATAAAAACAAAATTTAATAGCAACTGAAAAATGCACATAAATATATAAGCAGTGAAGTTATAAAACAAAAAGTTCTATATTTGAACCAGAAAAGTTGAATTCACATGAACATATAAGATATCCTTTTACAAAACAATTCTACCATTAGTTATTGAATTTTAAATTGATTACAAGTAATTTCGCCCAACTAAATATTTTAGAATTTCTAAAGGAGAGTTGCTCTAGATCTCACAATAATTGTTGCCAACACTTTTGATTTTTGAAGCATTTTGACGAAGGAGCACCCAAACTACTTTTTTTATAAATGGTGAGATTTAGGGGTATTTGGTTTCTTGGGAACGCATATAGTGTCATTAATAACCAAGTGCGCTGTAAATTGGTATGTAAATTAGGTTCACACACTCACACACCATTTTTTAAAAAATCCCTTGTTCTATTTATGCTTCTGCCTATTTAGTTGGTGAAATTATTTATTGTGACTAACAAAAAATGTTGATATATTTTGTTTTAGGTAATTCTCTGAATTTGTATACTATTAAGTTGCATCATGGTGGAATGATGATTGGGAATACCATATATGATTTTGAGTATATTAGAGGGACAATAAGCGCATATGATTTTGTTAACTGTTCCAAGGTGGATTTAGGATATCTTGGTAGGATGTGTGAACAGTTAAGATATGTTGGGAGTAAAAAGTACTATGGAATGAGAAAAAATGGAAAATTGGACATAGTTGATTGTGTATTTGATATTGATCGGTGTTTTAATGCTGCAAAGAACATGATATGTACTATGTTCCTTGATGCTGCAAGATCAAAAGAGTTTATGGGTGATGATAGTGACATTGAGGGGGAGGCATAGTACTATGAAGATGCAGGAATTCGTAGAGAAAAAACTGTGGTGGAAGTTATTGGTGGAGATAGAAATGAAGAAGAACCAGTGGTAAACTTGAGTAAAATAAGAGATATAGTGCCAATGGAGCCAATGGATAAAGATGTTAATGATGATGATTCAGGAAAAATAAGTCGTTTTATTAAAAAGTAAATGAAAATAAGAAAGGGGGAGAGGGTAAAGCCTAAGCTAAAAAAGATGATCCAAACAAGGACCAGTAAAAGCATGAGGTCAAACAGGTGACCATAAGAAAATATGGCTAAACAGGTGCCATGAAATAAAAGTATCTCTGAAGATAATCAATACAAGCACAAGATCAAATCAGAAATTGGAGAATTCCTTATATATGCATGTGTGTCCGTTGTATCCAACTCAACCAAGTGGCTAGCAAAGAATATCAAACCTCTATCAAAAGCATATGGTCTGGTTCCTTCTTGAGATAAATCTTCTAAGTAGACGCAAATCAAATAAAGACTCCTTGACATCTAATAGTAAAACATTCAAACCAGGAGTCTTTTACCCCAAGTGATGAGCAAAACATCATATATCATCATAAACTAAGGTTGCATCATCGGGATAAAAAGTAAAAAACAGCCTTAAAAGGTAGGCCACAAGACTAATAAACAGACATGACTCATTCACATCAAACATAATCATTAATCTTGCAAAGTTCATAAAGAAAATTTAGAGTTAGATTAACTACTGAAAACAGCAGGAGACTCGATTCGAATGGAGTGAAACCAAAAATCAGACCAACGAGTAAAGCAAGACCCGTGAGCCTGAGTGAAGTCAGCACGAACCAACGCATGGTGGAAAGATCAGGAATACGGGTGGCAAACCCGTTTGCAGTGTATAAACAACAGCCTAGCATGTTGAAATGTCTAGCATCGCGCCGGAGTTAACGGCGACAATATACAAACTCGCCAGATGTAGCAATAGGAGATGACGCCAAGAATTAATCTATCGTGGGCAGTGTGGAATACGCCGGTGGGAGAAGGACTCTTAAATTACCAGCAGTAGGATTCAATCCCCTAGACAGGGGAGGGAAGATGGATGTCGTAGATCCCTTAAGATAGCAACCACGATCATCGAGAGACGGAAGGCAGGATTGTTGAACATGTCACTGACCAATCTAAAAACTCCCATTAGCAAAAGGGCACATCTATCGATGCCCATAAAATTGCACAAAGGTGAGTCAAGCCGATAGCCAGAAGCAGCCACAAAACGGCGGTGGCAAATACATGATGATTCAGGAAAGGATGATGAATTCGCATACAAGGAAGATAGTGTTGATGACATTCTTGATGATATCATGTTAATGAAAACATTGACAATGAAGTAGAGTGGGCTAGTTTAGGTTTCATTGATAAAACAGTTGCATCTTCTTCCAGCGAAGAAGAGTACCTAGACAATGAAGAAGACTTTGACAGTGTTGCGGAGGATTCTGAAGCAGAGGATGATAACTTTATGAATCCTGATATGGTTTTCAAGGAATTTTAAGTGAGAAATCCTAGTTTTAACATAGAGCAAATTTTTGCAACGAAAATATTATTTAAGGAGGCTATGACACACCACAGTATTAAGACAGGTAGATTATTGTGGTTTTCAAATAATGATGGTCGAAGAATCTATGCAAGGTGTAAACAAGAAGGATGTAATTGGAGGATTAATGCATTGAAAATGGCTGGTAAAGAAGGGTTTCAGATTAGATAATACAATCCATATCACTCATGTGCTCGATAGCATAGTATTGATAATGTAAAATCAGCTTAGTTGGCGAAAAGATTGGAGGACTAATTCAGGGCTGATCCCAAGCAGAGTAGCAAAGGTTTAAGCATTTATCGTCGAAGAAGATAGGGTGTTATGTTTTCCCTATCAAGCATACAGAGCAAAATTGTTGGCTTTGAAGAATATCGATGGTTAAAACAGTAAGAAATACACAAAGCTCTGGGACTACGCTAAAACATTGACTGATAAAAATCCCAACTCAACTGTGGCATTGAAAGTGGACAACACACCTGATGGCAATATATTCAGCAAAATTTATATTTGTTTGGGTGTACTAAAGCAGGGATTTAAGAATTGGTACAGACCATGGACTGGTATGGACGCTTTCCACCTAAAAGGTCCCACCACTAGGTTATAATGACTGCAGTACGCATGGATCCAAACAATGATCCATATCCCTTAGCATATGCTGCTTATGGGAGTGAAACTAAAGAAGCTTGGGAATGGTTCCTGCAGCTGTTGAAGGAAGATTTGTTATATGGAAATCAGAGTCTATATACTTTTATGTCAGACAAGCAGAAGGGGTTGATTCCAGCATTTGAGAGTGTATTGCCTGAGGTTGAGCATAGGTTTTGTGTAAAGCATTTACATGGTAACATGAAGAAAGCTGGCTACAGGGGTGATGCATTTAAAAAGCTGTTGTGGGCTGCAGCAAAGAGTACCACTATCCCTAACTTTGACATAGCAATGACGAAAGTTGTAGATCAAGATCCTAGATGTTTAGTGTGGCTAAAAGAAAAACCTCCATATCAGTGGTCGAGATCACATTTTGGTGCCTTTTCCAAGTGTGATACCCTTGTGAACAACATGTGTGAGATATTTAACAATATTTTAGTTGAAGCAAGATCTAAGCCAATCTTGACCATGTTAGAATGGATGCGAGAATACATGCTGTCAAGGCTTCAAAAAAATAGAGAAGCTTGTGAAAGGAAATAAGAGGGCCAAAAAACATGTGGGCAGATAAGAGCATTAGTGTATGATGCTATAAAGAGAAGCAAAGATTGTATCCTTTCCAAATCCAATGAGTACAACTATGAGGTAATAAATTTTGATGGAATGAAGTACGATGTTGACATGAAAGCACACACTTGTGATTGCAGATTGTGGGAGTTGTCCGGCATCCCTTGTAAGCATGCAATTAGTGCAATATGTGGACAGGTCATAATGTGGAAGATTATGTCAACAAGTGCTATTCTGTGGCCACATACATGGAAGTTTATTGAACGTCTATCAGCCCAATGAATGGAGAAGAGTTATGGTCTAAGACACGGTCATTCCACCCTTGCCACCAAATTTTGGTAAAAGGAAAAAGAAGGATAGACTGGAGAGCAGAAGGTGGATAGGAGCAAATGAAATTGGAGGGAAGAGGACAAGAGGTGTCCAAAGAATGTGATAGGATTTAGATATTTTTATTATTTTTATTTTATTTATCTTTTATTAGTTAGTTAGCAAGATTGGGATATTCCCCTAATCTTTAGAATTTTCATCTTATAAATATTCCTGTAAGCGTAACAATAAGATATCAAGAAGAAAAGTAAAGTTAACTTCGCAACAGTGTGCAAACCTGGTGACTTTCTGACCTGAGTCAGAGTCTCGATTATTTTATCATCATAACTCTGGACCTGAGCCAGAGTTTTGGATATTTGAGAATATTCGATTCTTATCATTGGTGCTTTCGTTGAGAGATCGAGGTTGAGAGGTATTGTTGAGAGAGATTGTTGATATTCAACAATCATGGTAGGAACTCACAAAAGGATTCGATTATAGGAGGTGAGATTTGATCAATTGGAGGTAGATTTCACAGACTTGAGTAAATCCGTGAGTAAGATGGAGAGCAGACTACAAAAATTTCTTCGCAAGAAAGATCACAAGAAGACATCAAAGAAAGAGCTTCCATTGGAGGAAGAATCTTTTGATGAAGTTTTGTATGATGAAGGTAATGAATATGATGAAGGTGATGAATATGATGAAGGTAATGAAAGTTATGAAGGGCCACTGATATTTGATGAGAAAATTGAATTTTCTTATGGTGATGATTTATCACTTTTTGGGGAAGAAGATGATAGGGAAGATTACGATGGTCCACCAATCTACGATGAGGAAAGCCCATCAGTTTTCTACAAGGAAAACGATGCCTATGTAGAAGATGCAATTCTATCCGACCCATCAGTCCTCTATGAGGAATGCCCATCTGACCCATCGATTGTTTACGAGTAACACATTTACATTTCCTTATCGGATAATGGTCTTTAAAATATTTACACGAAGAATATTCGTATCGGATGTGAAATGCAAAAGAAGAGAGAAGAAGGACTTTGCATCGATTGCGATGAAAAGTTTGTGCATGGACATAGCACAAATTCAAGGAAGCATGCTTGATTAGAGCAAGCAATAGACCTGACGAACCTAACGATTATGGTTGATTGAAGGAGTACATTTTCAAGTTTATCCTTGAGGACAAGGATCTTCTTGAAGGGGATGGGAATGATAGGATTGATTAGCCATTTGTAGTCGGGATGACTAATTAAAAAATTTATCGAACCATAGGGAGGAAGGTACTACGGTCTAAGCAATCTCGTGTTCATCATAATATTATAGAGATAATCATGAAAGGGGAGGATTAATCAAGAAATGACAAAATAAACAAAAGGATAGATGAATGGAAGATGGATGAATGAGCCAAGTAGATAGAGAATGAGACTAGCAATACTTAAAGCATGAAAAATTTAGGTATCATGCAATGAATTCGTATGTGTCATGGGTATAGACTAAGGAACACTAGTTCACCTAAACTCCCTCTCGGAATGAATAGGATATAGTTCAAAACGTAGCTCAAACGATTGGTTCTCACTCAAACAATTCCAACTAGGTACTAAGCTTGAAATGAGAGTCCCTTCACACGATTAATCAACCTCTTGATCAAACTAATCGGATGTCCTATCAAAAGGTTCTAAATTCTAAAGGACTTCTCAATCTTATTAAAATTTATAATGCACATGAAGTGTTTGATGAAATGATTCAATTAATTATCCTAAATATGCAATTGACTTCTCAATCTAATCACATGTTTAAAACAACAACCACACAAATCATCATAAACATCAAGATCTCAAGCATCAATGATAGAAAATCAAATAACCCAATCAACATAATCATTCATTTGCAAATACCTAAAATTATCCAACACAATTCATATTGTTAATCTCACAAGGGAGATTAGCTTCTCATATTCATAAGAAAATTAACTTAGACATTAAAATCCTTACAAAACATAATAAACATTAGGATTCAATACAAAGTATAGATGAAAACTCCCTTGGTTGTCTCCAATGGTGATCTTCTTCTCCCCTTTGCAATCCTCCTCTCTTCCTTGCTTCTCTAGCTAATTGGATGGTAGATTTGATGGTGGGATGATGGTAGATGGTGTAGATGAAGAATGGATGAAGGTTGGGGTGTAAAATGAAGGAAATGGTGTTTGATGTGTGTGTAGGAGTGAAACCCTTCAAAATCTGGTGTAAATATTAAAATTGGGGATATTTATACCCCTTGGAAGCTTCTAGAACACATTCATATCATAAAAATGACTTTGGGCCGAGCTCGGGTCAAGTTCGGGTCGGTGCAGCGTAGTCTCGCTGTTTCACTTATAACTTTCACATCCAACCTCCGATTCGAGTGATTCTTATGCTCACGCGATCCTCTCTTCTTTAGCTTTCCAACCATATATCATACATTCAAAATGCTTAAAATTTGTCAAATTTTCTGAAATTCAAAAATATTTTAGAAAATTCGGTCGAGCTTTCATGTCCCCTGTTTTCCAAAATTTTTATGTAAGAGAAACTCGATCGAGTTTTTATGCAAAATTTTTCCAACTCGTTCTGTAAGAGAAATTCGATCGAATTTCTAGAAATTCGATCGAGTTTTCATGTCAATTCTTGGATCTTCAATTTCATCACTCTTTTTGCTCCATTTTCACCTGTTTTACATACGATTAAGTTCATTCACACACATTTCCATAAAAAATATAACACCACCAAAATACACATAAATATGGATAAAATGATACGAAAAAACACGTAAAAAGACACTAAAATCTAGGTGAAAATATCACTCATCAAGGATTTAGATATTTTTATTATTTTTATTTTATTTATCTTTTATTAGTTAGTTAGCAAGATTGGGATATTCCCATAATCTTTAGGATTTTCATCTTATAAATATTCCTGTAAGCATAAGAATGAGATATCAAGAAGAAAAATAAAGTTAACTTCGCAACAATGTGCAAACCAGGTGGCTTGCTGACCTGAGTCAGAGATTCGATTATTTTATCATCGTAACTCTGGGCCTAAGCCAGAGTTTTCATTATTTGAGAATATTCGATTCTCATCAGAATGCCAAGACAATCATTCAAAGTTACTTGCAAATACTGTGGTGAAAAGTGACACAATCAAAAGGTTTGTTCATTGAAGAAGGTTGCTACTAGTATATTAGATGAGTTGGATAAATCTGATGAGGTTGAGGCTGTTTATGAACAAGAAATATAAAGTGAACCACGAGCACGATTAACTGAATCATCTACTGAGCCAGTAGAGATGACACAATCTGATGATTGTCCACCAATGACACAGGATGATGAAGTTCATCAGTCTGATATAGACCCCATCAACGTAAGTAATTTGTACTTATGTTATTATATTAATAATGTTATAGTGTTGAATACATCATAAATATTTTTGTATTATTATTTAGATTGAATCTCATGCTACGAGTGATAGACCTACAACAAGAAGAGGAAGACAAGCTCTGGCAATATTTCTATTTAAGTAGATTATGTTCATATATAGATATTTATATTCGTGTTACTCTTTTTTAATTAAGGGGAAGAGGAAGTTGAGTGCTCTTAGTGCAAGGCCAAAGGCTACTGCTAAAAAATCTACTGAGATTGAATGAACTGTGACTGGGGTATATATCCAATTAAAAGCAACAATTTTGTTTGATCCTATTGATTTTTATTACTTATTTACATGTGTGAATTTTGAGAATAGATGGTAGAAGACATTTGTAGCCAAGGTTTATCTGGAGTGAAGTTTAGGGTTCCTCCACCAATGGCTTTTCATCCACATAATTTCATTGAAGGTCAGGTGCACTTTGGGGGTACAAGCACTAGCAAGTCAGCCACACACACAATACTTCTCAGTCCAAATACATTAATTGGATGCAATATGAATGTAGGTGGTCAAAGTATCAAGGAAGAGATTATGAAAATCATTGAAAAAGGGGGTAAGAAGTTTGTGACTATTAATACTCTTACATAGACATCTAAGTTGAATAAAAAGGCTGCACAAAACAGTAAGAAATAGGGGAAGAAGTAGTTAGTTGCTACTTTATTGAATTTTTTATGAATGTTGAACTATGTTTACCTGTTTGTTGATTTATGTTGATTCAAACTATGATTTAGGATGTTGGTAAGAACTATCTTGGTTGTGACTGATTGTCCAGAACTATGTTCACATGTTTCTTGCTTTATGTTGCTTATGACATGATCTTATGTGATTGTATTGGTATTAAATTGTATTGTGATGGATAATGTTATTTAACCATGACAGTAGAAGGTCATAAAACATTAGGCTTCATACATTCATACATTATATAACACATTATGCTTCATACATTAGCCTTTCATACTAGCATTCATACGTAATACAAAATAGAAAGTCATGCATGATTATCATAGGATAATATTCTACTTGGCGAATAACCCTCGGACAATTATAGGAGCCCAAGATACCAATAGGACTATGATAAGAAAAATTTTCAGCATTCGAATCTAATGAACATCTTCCTCCAACTGCTTCACTTGTTTAGCCATTTCATCAACCCTTTGTGCTATGTCCTTTAATGTAATTGCTAACTCCAAGTTTTGAGACAACAAATTATCAATCCTAGTAAGCATAAGAGGGAATTGAGCATGGCCAGCCACTTCATACTAATCAGACCAAAGAAAGAAATCGCAACCAGTATTGTTCAAGGACTCGAGAGAGCTATGAAATAATCTACCAAAGCTCCTTACCTTTTGTGAAACGTATGTGCGAGTGGATTTTCCATAGCAGTAAACCAGGTATTGCTTATTCTTTTGTGCGGATGATTCGGAGGAAGATGATATTTTTCTCTTCTTCTTCTTCTTCTTTTTCTTCTCTTTTATCTTCTTTTTTCTCTGTAATTTTGTGTTGTGATAGTAGGTGGGCCGTGGTTGAGTTGTTTTATAATGATAAGAATAATGTGGGGTTAGGCTTTAATTTGGGCGCTAAAAATTATCTCATTTTACCGCCAAAAATGGATATTGCAGGTACTTTGGGACCAAAATTGTTAGATTTTGCAATTTTGGTGCCAATATTTAAGGTTAAATCTAGTGGGACCAAAAATGCTAACGGGACTAATGGAACAGTTGATGGCGGGACCACTTTTGCTGAAAAAAATAGTTTGGGACTGAAGTCAAAACTATTGGGACCTAACCCAAATGGGACCGTGGCGGACGGGGCTAGTTTTGCAATTTTCTCCTCTAACAACCATGCAATTTCATTATTTTCCCACCTTGATCATATACTTGTATTCTTAATAGGTGCACCAGCCGTCAGATTTCCCTTTGTTCAAGCTAGGACATGTACTGTATATGCACGAGATTGTATCAGAGAACAAGAAAGCGTTTGTGAATCTAGGACTGATTTATGTTGATGGACTAATATGGTTTCATACATTCAGAATTAGTACTATAATATTACGAAATTGCCAACTTCATTTTACAAAAAAATTAATTAAAGCTAACTATATCATACTCTTTATTCAGTTAAATTACATAAAAATTTGATAACAAAAAATTAAAATAGAAAGAAATTCAAAGTGAAAATATTAAGGGTTGATGACTTGGCTTTATACTAATTGATAAAGCATAAAATACTAGGAAATAAAAAAAAAACTTACTCCCCACAAATTGTAGGATCACATGTATATATACCTAATTAATAACTTATCTTTTTGTTTTTCTTGTTTCCTCCAAGACTATATATATTTTCCCTCGTACTAACATTTTTTACTTCATGTTAAAGTTTAAGAAATGTAAGTTGCACTTGCGAATTGGCACAGGAAAAAAATCAGTATTAAATAATATTGGCTCTCAATTGTCTAAACAATTATTAGGCAACTTTAGACATGAATTTTACTCCTTCACTAATCACTATAACGATGAAAGAATGACGCGAAGTAACAATTGAAGATTAACACTAAAGAACCTATCACATCAACTCACACTTGTAGAAGGTTCGGCTTAACCTAGCTACAACTTAGGAGGTTGGGAATATATTATTGATGAGAGATTTCTAAGCATTATGGTACAACTAAGTGCTAATGCAGACAGTGCCCTGCTAAAAAAATTTAATGAACGTTACCAATATTGTTTAAATCTGCATTAAACAATTAATGATAATTATGCGAGTAAATATCACAATTGATCATGTAAGTATGATTTATTCCAACTTCAGTCATTTTTTATTTGTAATTCTCAATTTTGGTTATTTTTTGTCCAAATTTTAGTCTTTTTTGTCCAATTTTAATCCTTTTTGTCCAAATTTAATCATTTTTAATAATTTTGGTCTATTTTTTGTCCAAATTTAATCCTTTATGTTAAAAAAATTCAAAAAATATTTAAAATTTGGACTACAAGTAGACATCAAAGGGCCAAATTTCATAAAAAAAATTAAAATTGGATGACAATGACTAAAATTGGAATCAGTCATACTTATAAGACTAATTTTGATATTTTCCTTATCATGCCATGACGTCAAAATGAGTATTGATGTGTGATATTTCACCTAAATTTTAGTGTCTTTTTGTGTGCATTTTCGTGTCATTTTATCCGTATTTTACGTGTATTTGGTTGTGTTTTGTGTTTTTATGAAAATGTGTGAGATTGGGCTTAAACGTATGTAAAACAGGTAAAAATGGAGTAAAAACAGAGAAGGAAGATGAATCGAAGAAGAAAAACAGGGCACGACCACGTACGACTCGAGTGTTGAAGCTCGAGTCGAGCTAGTATGGCACGGGTCGTGCGCCGCGCACGGGCCTGTCCAGAAAGACCGTGCGCCGATGTCAAAAAATGCTACACATCCACCCCTATGCTCGAGTTCCGTACACGAGCCGTGTCGAGAAATATCGCATGAGTCGAGTAGGAGACTCGACCCGAGCTTCGTCTGCTGCCGAGAAAACATGACACGACTCGAGCCGTGTTGCAGCACTCGAGTCAAGTCATTTAAAATCCTGTGAAAAATTCAAAAACATTCAAGAAGCTCCTCAAGGGGTATAAATACCCAACACTTCAATATTTGATCAGATTTGGCAGGGTTTCACTATTTTACACACCTCACACACTACTTCTTCCATTTTTCACCATCATCTTCCTCCATTCTTCACCCACTCCATCTTTCATCATCCCACCATCAAAATCTTCATCCAAGTGAGGGAAAAGAAGCAAGGATGCGAGGAAAGTACAAAGAAGGGGAGGAGATCACCATTGAAGCAATTTCAAGGGAGTTTCTATTCAAACTTTTTTTATTAAACCTCATAGTTTTATCATAATTTGTAAGGATTCAATTGACTTTGTTAATTTCTTTATGAATATGATAGGCTAATCTCCCTTATGAGATTAGCAACATAAGAGTTGTTGGATAATTTTGGGATTTATGTATTTAAATTTATATGTTGATTGAGTTAATTGATTTTCTATCATTGATACTTAGATCTTGATGTTTATGATGATTTGTATGATTTGTTGTTTTAAGCATGTTATTAGATTGAGAAATCAATTATATGTTTAGGGTAATTAATTGAATCATTTTGTCATACACTTCATGTGCATTATAAATTGTAAAGAGATTGAGAAATCATTTAGAATTTAGAACCCTTTGATAGGACATCCGATTGGTTTGATCGAGAGGTTGATTAATCTTATGAAGGGACTCCCATTTCAAGCTTAGTACCTAGTTGAAATTGTTTGAGTGAGAACCAATCCTTTGAGCTAATTGAATCCATATCTTAGTCATTCCGAGAGGGAGATTAAGTGAGTTTAGTATTGGCCCTTAATCATTGCCCATGATCCATATGAATTTGATACATTAATCCTAAGATTTCCACTTCTTAATTGTTGTTAATCTCACTTTTACTAAATTTGGAAAACCACTCATCTTTCATTTATCTTGTTTAATTGGTCATTGTTTGTTTTGATTACTTGTCATTTACTTACTTACAACAAATCCCTTTGATGTCTAGTCTCTATAAAATTACGATAAACGTGATCTCACTTAAGCTCTAGTGCCTTTCTCCATGTGATTTGATAAATTCTTGAATTGGTCAACCCGACTAAAAGTTATGGCTAATTAAATAGTGCCGTTGCCGGGGAGGTAAGGGTCGCTAGTAGCTTAAAGAAGGAACGTTTTGAGTAATTCTATTAGAGACATTTTCTTTTAGTTATTTTAGTTGTTTTCTTATAATTGCTTTTGAAAATTGTGTTCTAACTTCTCTTATTTTTGAAGGTGTATGCAAACAAGGTCCAAAGGGAAACAAGTTGAACCAATTGACTTAGAAATCGAGCACACTTTGTGAAGAAGGAGAAAAGAGAACAAAACCAAAAAGAGTAATATAATGGAGAACAATCGGGAGGATGAACGTGTTGAAGTTGAGCATAATGGAGAAGGTGCCCAACATGTGCAATCTAACGCACAAGTACCTCAATTTAATGCCAACCCTCCTCAACAAGCTCATAAAAATTTTGGAGTACTTAACAACCAAGCATTGTTTCTACAAATGGTGCAACAAGCTATGCTTCAACAAGGCTTTCTACAAGCATTTGCACCTCCTCAACAAGTATACGTGCCACCACCACCACCTCCGGTGCAACAAAGGCCTCAAGTAGATCCAAGGGTGATTCGGGATTTCTTTATGCCAAGGGCAATGCCACAAATGATGGGTCCACCAATTAATGCCAACAACTTTGAGATTAAGGTGGGCCTAATTAATATGGTGAGAGATAAGCAATTTGGTGGAACTCCGAATGAGGATCCTAATGCTCATTTAGCTCAATTTATTGAGGTTGCTAACACCGTGAAGATGAATGGGGTGAGCGAGGATTGTATTAAGATGAGGTTATTTTCGTTTTTATTGAGGGATTGTACCCGAACATGGCTTTCTACTATCACTCCAGGTACGTGCAACACATGGGACGAGCTTGCACAAATGTTCTTAAATAAATACTTGCTACCTTCTAAGACACTTCAAATGAAGAGCTTAATCACTCAATTCAAACAAATGCCTCAAGAGAGCTTTTACGAAGCGTAAGAGAGATTCAAGGACATGCTTCGAAAGTGTCCGTAGCATGGTTTTTTGGAAAACCAACAGGTGTAGTTCTTCTACCAAGGTTTGGTTAATGGACAAAGAATACTTGTTGATGCTTCGGCCGGTGGATCCGTACTTGGAGTAACTCTGGAAAGTGCTATAAGGATTTTTGATAAAATTGCTACAAATATTTATCAATTGTCAGCGGAGAGAGTTAGTGGATGCTATAGATTTGAGAGTTTCGATCAAGGTCAACAATTTAGTGTGAAGAGTGCTAGTGTTGAACCAAGCATGCCAAGTATGGAAATGATAGTGGCGGAGGTCATGAAACAAATGAGCTTGAATCAAAGTGTGAATCAAGGAGCTAATATAGTTGAGGGGCTACAAGTTGATCAAGGTGTGCTATATCCGAATGTTTTAAGTGGAGAACAATGGGTCATGTCGAAGCCAATGATTAAAGATGTGCTCTACATGCAAGGAAGGGGTTACCAAGAGAATTACCAAAATAATTTCCAAGGTAATTATCCACCTAGACAAGGAGGATTCAACAATCAAAGTGGTGGAAGTTCGTACCCACAACAAATGAGGCAAGTCAATTTTTTCTACTCCAACTCGAGCAATGTGGTTGCTTATCCTCAAGGATATCATCCGGGGGCTAAGGCACCGAACAATGAGGGAAAGACATCGATTAATGAGCTACTTAAAAAATTGATAGCATCAAACCAAGCTAGAGATGAAGCAATGAAAAAGACTAAGGAAGCATTTAAAAAAGCCGAAGAAGCAAATGAAAAGAGGCTCAAGGCTTTGGAGTACAATGTTGGACAAATTGCAAGTTCTTTGAGTGCTCAACAAAAAGGGAAGTTTCCAGCTACAACCGAGGTAAATCCGAAAGCTCAATGTTTGCTTGTTGATATGAAAGAAGAACGAATAGTTGAAGAAGGGTTGGTAGAGTGTAAGGTTGTTGAAGAAAATAAAGAGATAAGTAAGAAAGAAGAGAAGGGGCCTAAGTGAATACCAAAGTGGAAAGGGGTGTAAGAGGAAAGAAAGTGGAGGAAAAAGTTAAAGAATAGGAGTACAAACGTGATTATTGGGTTATTCCAATCACTCCATTCCCTATTCACAAATGTTTGTAAAGGAGGAGAAGAAAAAGGAGTTTGAGGAATATGTCAAATCTCTCAAGAAGAAGTAAGAAGAGAAAAAGAAAGAAGAGCCACTCGAAGTAAGTGAGTCGGTGCAAAAAAGGGGACCTACAAAGGTTGGTGATCCGGGGAAGTTCATAATTCCTTGTGATTTTGAAAGAAAATAAACTCTTGATGCATTGTGTGACTTGGGAGCGAGCGTCAACGTGATGTCTTATGCTACTTTCAAGAGCCTTGAAATTGGAGAGCTTAAGCCTACGACTATCCATCTTGAAGTTGTAAATGGGGAGGTTGTGAAGCCACTAGGAGTTGTTGAAGACGTGGAGGTGAAAGTGAAAGGGCTAGCTTTCCCAGTTGATTTCATGGTGTTGGAAGTGAAGGCGGACCTTAAAGTTACACGCATTTTGGGAAGGTCATTCCTAGCTACGGGAATAGCAAAAATAGATGTTGGAAGGGAAGAGTTTTCATTGAGCTCGATAGGAAATAGTTTCACATTTTTATGCAATAAAGAAAAATGAACCAAATCTCACTTGAAGCCTCCGTATGAGCCTCCGGATGATTTCATGGATCATGAATCTATTCTCTTTGACGATTTAAATTCATTTCTTCATGACTATATAAAAATTTTAAATTCTAACTTGTCTTCTTATGGTGTTGATAGGAAAAAGTTCCGGAGCTTGATTGGAAAATTATCAAAGGAGAAATGGAAAGCCTACTAGAATCACTTCTTGATGATGATTTGATGCTCGTAAGCAAGAATGGAGAAGTTGAGTTAGTGGACAAGAAGAGAACTAAGCAAATGTTCAAAGTGAGGATGCGAGAAGAAAGTGTGATGGATTGCCACTTAGTCCAATAAGCGTAAAATTCCGTCCGACTTGAAGGCGTTAAACTTAGCACTAAATGAGAGGCAACCCATTCTTTTTATCTTTTAATGCTTGTTGTTTGAATTTAGGTCTTGTAGGTGGATCGAGCTTGTGAGAAAAGACATTGTCAAGAAAAGAGAAGTGCTTTATGGATTCAAGTAAGTATGTCACCACTTGTTGCAAACTTAATTCTCGACCCTTTTCTCGAATTAAGTTTGGGGGGCTATTGTGTGGTGAACATAACTCAATTCTTTGGATGCGTTTGCTTTGTTTTTCCACAAGAAGATCATCAATGGAAACTATAAGGGTAAGTCCCACCACTTTTTGCAAACTTAATTCTCAACTTCTTGTTTCGATTTAAGTTTGGGGGAAGAATGCGTTATGTGACTCACCACTTGAGTGTGCTTGATATTACGATGATAATAAGTCTTCTTGTAAAATTGGGTCAATTTTAAAATTTTTCTCATGAGTTTTGTTATGATTTTGGTACGATTGGTGGTGTTGAAGTGCATGATAGTCCGTATTTTAATGAAATTGTTGAGCTAATGGTTTTGTTGAGCATGAATGAAGGTATTGGAAGCATGAATGGAGCTCAGAACTAACAACTTCTACCACTAAATGCCTATTGAGGGAGTTCATTCTATACCCTATCACTTCTATGTGCTTAGCATAATTTGATTTGATTTGGATTCTTGTGACTAGCATGCTCCTTCATGTGTTATGTTTGTGGAAAGTTTACTTTCATAATTTATGATTTCATTTTCAATCAAAGATGGGGGTGATTGTGAGCTTAATCGATTATGGATGTTATGAATGTGTGCTTAATTTGTTATGATGGATTATTTTTGTTTTTACATGTTATGTGTTTTTGTATTGTTTTTTGTTTATTGAGTCATTATTTTATGTTTTGTGTGTATTTTTATTTTTTTTTGTATGTTTGGTGGTTTGTTTTGGGATGATGTGAGTCATTGTTGAACATGAGTGATGATATGTTGTTGTGATAAGTGATGACAAATTATGATTAAGAATCTCTACACCTTTGAATTGTAACATGTTTTACTTAACTTGTTCAAATTTGAGATGAATGTAGTGTTATATGTTTCTTAAGGTCCAAGCATAAGTTTGTGAGAATTTGAGCCTCAATCGTGCATACATGGTTCTTCTTCATAAGTGAATCGACTGTGTTTGATAAGGTAGAACTTGCTCAAGGACCATAGGAATGAGCCCATTTAGTGGAGACTAGTGATATGATCTAAGGGCATCCTTGTTATTCATAGTCATTACCATATATTTCTCTACCATGAACATCATCCTTAGTCAACCACTTTGAGCCTATAAGCCTATTTCTTGTGACTTTAGCACAATACAATCCAGATTACCCACTTAAGCCTTATATATATACCTTTTGTGTGGGTGATTAAAAAGATGGTGGCTAGAAAGGTTTGATGAGATAGAAAAAGAAGAACAGAAATGGTAAACAAGTAAGAAAAAGGATGAAAAAAACAAAAACAAGAATGCACATGCAACTTCAAAATAAGAAAATGAGCAAAGCAACAACAATAAGTTTGTGGAAAGATTGAGTAATCTATGTGTTAAGTCTTCTGCTAATTTACAACTTGTTCTATACTTAGTCAAGTTACATTCTGATACATACAGTGTTGTTCAAAGTGTCATCACACTTAGGAAAACATCATACCAAAAATACACTTTGCACCTTTGGGCACCCGACTAGTGGCATCAGAGCCAACACTTGACGATACTAAGTGTTGATTCCTGGTGTTAAGTGTTGAGTTATTATGAATTACTCTATATCCGTCACCCATCCTCCCATTTTTGATGGAACAAATTGTGCCTTGTGTAAAAGTCGGATGAGGTCATACATCAAAGCATGTGATGATAGATCTTGGAAGATCATTCTTTCCTGATGGACGCCTCCTACTAAAAAAGACAAAGATAGAGATCAAATTCTCAAGGATAAACTCAAATGGACTACCGAGGAGAGCAATCTATCTGCACACAACTGCAAAGCCCTCAACGCAATCAGCTCTTCGGTTGATCCAGTGATGTTCAACTTGATTTCAGAACTACATATATGCTAAAGATGCATGGGAAAGACTACAAGAACACCGTGAAGGTTCTGGTAGTGTCAAAAGAGTAAAGGCAAAGTTGTTGAGCATGAAGTTTTAAAGCTTGAGGATGAGAGAAGATGAGACCATCAACTCTTACAATGAAAGGCTGTATGAAGTCGTGAACGAGCTGCAATCACTTGGTGACCCAATTTTCAATTCCAAGTTAGTAAACAAAACACTTCGTACACTTCCTAGGAGATTTAATAGTATAGTTTGTGCTATAGAAGAAGCTAGGAATACTGATACTATGAGTCATAATGAGCTTGTGAGCATTTTGAAACCTTATGAAATGGATATGTCTCAACAAGATTCTGCGTATGATAGAAAAGATATTGTTGTTTTTAAAAGTGATGCTCCTTCATGTTCTGGAAAGACATCAATCATTACTGAAATTTCACAAGTTGATGAAAATGTTGATGACATTTCAGATGACACTATAATATTGCTTTACTTGCTAAGAAATTTGAAGCTTATTTGAGAAAATAGAAAAATAAGTCTAAAGCAAATATTTGGCCTAGGATTGAACATTCTCCTCGTAATCCTCAAACTCATACTCCTCAAACTTATACTCATAGACCCACTCAAAGAAAACTTAAGTATGATCCTGAATTTAGGAAGACCCTCATTTGTAGTGAATGTACTGATTTTGGTCATTATGCAAATGAATGTGCTAACACTCTTTTGAAGAGAAGGATGAACTTAAATGTTTCCTTGAGTGATGATGAATCTGAAGGTGATCAAGAGGCAAAGAATGAAGAACTAACATTTCTGTCAGAATGTGTAAGTGAAGGACTTTTTGGAAATGACTCAGATGTTGAGTTGGATATGAAATCATCTACTTCGACATCAAGTAAGGTTCAGTCTATTTCTGATTCTGATGAGAAATGTACTAATGTTTTTTTATACTAGAGTAGGTACATCTGAAGAGCAATTGGAAAGAAAATTGTTGAACTTTTGAAAGAACTTCAAAAGGTCAACCAAGAGAATGATGGTTTGATTAAGACCATCACAAGACTTGAGATAAAATCTTACTAGAAAGGATGCTGAAATTTCAAAACTCCAAGAACAATTGATTGCTGCAACACTAAGTTTCAAAAAATACTCTAAGAGTACATCTATCATGAATGAAGTTTTGTGTGTTGGTAAATCTGATATGAGTGGTCTTTGATTTCCTGAAAATACTAACCCTTTTAGTTTTGAAAAACCTGTAAATTTTGTGAAACCTAGATAAAAAAATTTTTCTAAAAAGTTTCCAAAACAGAGAGGTAAGAGAACTTTTATCTGCCATTACTATTCAGTTCCTGGTCACATTCGACCATTTTGTTTTAAACTGAAAGATGACTTGCTCTCTGGAAAAGTGTTGCCTGAAATGTTGCCAAATAAGTATTCACACACACCAAAAACTGCTTGGGTCAGAAAACCAAAAGTGATATCTAATGTGGCTTGTACTTCTTTACAAGTATGTGTACCTGGTTTATGGTATTTTGATAGTGGTTGTTCTAGACATATGACTGGAAATATTGAATATTTGAAAGATTATGAAGCTTTTGATGGTGGTAAGGTTACTTATGGTGGTGGCTCTAAGGGTAACATTGTTGGTAAAGGAACTAAATCTTAAAGGTTTCCCAAATTTGAAGAATGTGATGCATGTTGAAGGTTTGCGTGCTAATTTGATAAGTATAAGTCAATTATGTGATGATAGTCTGCATGTGAAATTTGACAAGAATTTATATTTTTTGTTGAATGAAACTGATGAGTGTGTGATGGTTGGTAATCGGTCTGTTGATAACTATTATCTGATTAGTAACAACACTTACTGTAACATCTCACAACATGATAAAAGTGTACTTTGGCATAAAAAACTTGGCCATGTAAATTATAGAAATTTACAAAAATTGGTTAAGTTGGAAGCTATTAAAGGATTACCTAAACTAAGTTTCAAAAACCTTCCCATCTGTGGTTCATGCCAAAAAAGTAAGCAGGTAAGGTCTTCATACAAAATCACCACTATGTGCACATCTTCAAGATGTTTTGAATTACTTCACATGGATCTTATGGGTCCTATGGAGATTGAAAGTTTGGGTGGTAAGAAGAATTCTTTGGTTTTGGTAGATGATTTTTCTAGGTTTTCATGGATTGAATTCATTAGAGAAAAATCTGATGTGTTTGAAGTGTTTAAAGTTCTTTACAAAAGGTTTAAAAATGCTTTCAATCTTAAGATTTGTAGGATTAGGACTGATCATTGTAGAGAATTTGAAAATAACATGTTTTCTGAATTCTGTGAAAAGAAAGGTATAGTGCAAAGTTTTCATCTCCTAAAACCCCACAGAAAAATGGTATAGCTGAAAGAAAAAATAGAACTCTGCAAGAAATGGCTAGAGTCATGCTTACTTCAATGAATGTGTGCATGTCATGTGTTTAATAGAATTTTGTTTAGACCAGGTAGTTCTATTACATCTTATTGTTGGCATTCGATCATTTGGTTAACATGAACCGTTAGGGTTCCATAGTTTCTATCATGTAGCGGAAGCAAGAAAACCAAGAAACGTATTACCTTTCACCAGGTTATGTTGAAGAAGGTGGATTCTCGCCGGCAGCCTGCGCAGCGTCACAAGAATGGCCATAACTTCTTCATTCGATCTCTGATTTGAGTGATCTACACGGTAAATTGAACCTCTCTTCGGCGGCTTTCCGTCAATATATCGTACTTTCCGATCTGAGGTTTGTACAACTTCATAAAAATCGTACAAGTTGGCAGACAGCAGCAGCAAACAACCTTCCGATCTTCTGCTGTATTCCCAAGTCCAATCTCGACGTCGTGTGGGCGACGATCTTCGAGATCTTCTCAATCTGCTGTTCACTCTCTATCTCACATATGTTAGGTGCAGAGAATTAGGTTTAGAATAGCTGAGATGACTTATATATGGGCTACAGTAGGGACCAGAAGGAGAAATTAGAGTTGGGCATCCATTGGGCTTAAGTATCCAAGTTTAGCCCAAAGCTTATACTTAAGTCAAATAATAATAATATATACCACTAAAATATTATTACTGCACTACCGTTCTAATCCCATAATTACGTTATGGACTCCTTCTTATTATGAGTCCGTTAGTCTCCCCATGTTTAGGATATATAATATCTATTAATTAATTAAGTTACTGATAACCCATTAATTAATATCTCATCCAAGAGTAGTATCACTCAACCTCATTATCATGTCGGAATAAATCCACCTGCAGGGTTTACATGATAATCCTTATGAGCTCCTCAAGGGGACATCATCAACCTATGTCGGACATGGATTCCTTCTACAATCAACAGCACACCATAGAGACAGCATTATTTCCCAACTCACCGAGTTTATTGATTTAATTTCATGTAAATCTCACACATTGATGAAACAAAGAAATACATACTGCCCTACGTGTCGAGATTATTGTATAGGGATTAAGAGCACAAACATCCATAATAACAGAGATCAAGTTCTTCTATAAGTCAATATAAGTCAAACGATCTCTAGCAGTCCTGCTCAATACACACAAAGTACACTAATGTGATTCTATAGCCAAGACAAGCTAATACCAAATCACACTACAACCATTCCGATAGAGAGTCCCCGTCTATCTCGATTGTGAGCATATGTTTATACTTTATAAGGAAACCGATAATATGATCTTCCGCGTGCTGTCGCACAACATATTATCTACAGTATAAAGTAAGTGGACTATTGCATCAAACATATAAATAAATTATAAGATGCAATCATTTGATCATATGATTCTCATTTCAAATTAATTGTTTAAACATTGTTCATGTTAAAGCTAGACTTTTAGTATACAATCCAACAATCTCCCACTTATACTAAAAGACTATGCTGTCATGTATTCTGCCATACATCTGATTTCCACTCCCACTACACAACCATCAAAAGCTTTCGCCTTAAGGTCATTGTAAATGGATTTACTAGGTTATCATCTGATGCAATCTAGGAGACAACAACCTTCCCCTCATTATATGATTTCTCGTAACATGTGGTACTTGCGCTCCATGTGTTTAATTACCTTATGGACTCGTGATTCCTTCAAGTTTGCAACTGCACCATTATCATCAAAATAAGTTGTGATAACCTTGGGTAAACTTAAAAACACATCGAAGTCCAACATGAAGTTTCTAGAGTCATACAGATACTTTGGCTGCCTCATAGGCTCCAATTTATCATCTTTCCATGATGGAGTCTGGAGTCTGAAATATATTTCTATATAACACTTCTCCATAATTATGACTCAACTTCCTAAAATTAAACACATAACCTTCGAGGTGGATTTACTGTCGTTCCTATCTGATTTGAAAAATCCGAATCTACGTAACTCATAAGAAGCAGTGAATCTGTCTGGTAAGCCCACATATAATTTCTAGTCCTTTTCAGGTACATAAATATATATCTTACCACAGTTCAACATTCTTATTTTGGGTTACCTTGACCCACTGTCCATGTCTTTGGCAAAACAAATATCCATTCTCGTGCATAGCATCCCTTAGATTAAGCTTCCTTATTCGCCGAAGTATAAGGAACCACTTTCATCACCTTTATCTTCTTTTGTGTCTCAAGACACATTTCCTTAGATAAAGTCTCATGCTAAAACAAATAAGGATCTTATCATGTCATGAAGCTTGAGACAAGCATAACATCCTTTCTTGTGATTCGTATTACCATGATCAAAAGGGTATTTTTGCTTTTCTTAAGTCCTTCATTTCATATCGCTTTATCAACCATACCCATACGCCCGACAATACTCTTTCATTGTCTCCAATGAGCAATATATCATCTACATACAGTACAAGAAATACCACCACGTTTCCATCACTCTTTTCAATACACAAGACACATCCGTGCATTGAATAAATCCATATCACTGGATTACCTTATCAAAATAGATGTAACTTGAGTTTAAAGCTTGCTTTAGTCCATCAATGGACATTTTAAGCTCATACTCAAAATGCTCTTAGCCCTTTGCAATGAATCACTCTGGTTGCTTCACATAGATGTTTTCTTCAAGACTTCTATTCAGGAAAGTTGTCTTGACATCTATTTGCTATTCCTCATAATCAATATGATTAGCAACAAATAAAAGAATTCGGATCAACATAAACATAGCTACCAGTGAACATGTTTCCTCATAATCGAACCATTTCTTTCTGAGTACACCTTTCCGCAACAAGCTTTGCTTTCAAAATTTTCACCTTACCGTATGATCCTCTTTTATTTTCTATGACCACTTCTAATAGCTTTCACACCATATAGTGGTTGCACAAGCTCCCAGATCTAATTTAGAATTCATCAATTCTATCTTAACACTCATTGCACTTGCTTAGATATCGCATTTCGATCTTGTAGTGCTTCGTCGTATCAGTGGGTCAACTCCATGATTACTAGGGACCAAGTCTCACGACTCTCCTAAAACATAAATCTTACGGGTTGTTGAGCAACCCTCCCACTATGATAAGGCACTACACACAATTGTGTATCAGACGTAGGGGTGTAAACGGGTAGGGTATGGTACGGGTACGCCAAATCCATACCCTACCCTATATCTATTTTCTTCACCCATACCCTACCCTATTACCCTCAAATGTATCATCGGGTAGGGTACGGGTATTATCCATCGAGTAAATGGATATCCATCGGGTAAACGGATATCCACCTATTTTAAAATGGCTACCCTAATTGTCTTACTATTCTCATTTATCCCTATGATGCCGATACTTCTCTTTATCTTATTCGCCTCAAATAAATACAAATGCCCAACATATAAATAAATCAGCACTCTCAACCACACAAGAATCATGAATCAAACTACAAAATAAGTCTTCAAGTTATACTAGTAGCATTAAAAAATCCAAATAGCACAATAAAAACTAATCAAGCAATGTTTATAAAATCAACTTCAACTGTTGCATGGCTTCAAGTTTACACAGATTTGATAACTCCAAATGTAACAAAGATCTTCATAGTTTCATAATCTCAAATTTAATTGGCAACAGATTCATCCTAAAAAAAATACATATATAAATATTAAAGGACATATTTTAATAACTATCATTATAATAAGTATAAATAAATAAAGAAATATCAATAAATATAAAGAAATAAAGAATATATATATATATATATATATATATATATATATATATATATATATATATATATATATATATATATATATATATATATATACGGGTAAACGGGTAGGGTAATCGGGTAGGGTAGACGAATATTTTATAAAAACCATACCCTACCCCTACTCTTAATATTTTAAACGGATACGGGTAGTACCCTACCCGATACCCGATTATACTCTACCCTACCCTTACCCGATCGGGTATTACCCGTCGGGTACCCGAACCCACGGGTAAAATTGACACCCCTAATCAGACGCGACACGCGATGCAGTTTACCTTGTGGTATATCCTCGTGTACTCTTGGTACTAATACTTAGTGTTTTCTTCTCACTTCCTTTAGAACAACTTATACATGTGTTTGTGATTTATTACATAGTCTTTTTCTAAAAATCTGGTGTTTGTGTTAACAGTCACCCTTCAATCTTTTGGTCTAAATAAATCATCCTCTATTTTTCTAGGATGTCCCACAAACATACAAACGTTTTACGAATTACTATTTCTAAGGCATATCCATAAAATGAATTTAATTATTTCAAATAATTCATCATCTATCTAATCATCACCATAAGAGTCTTATTCCTTCTTTCCGCCACACCATTCAGCTGGGGTATGCCTGGTGTAGACAACTTGAAATTTAATCTCAACCTCTGATTAATAGCTCCTAACTATCCTAAGAGGTACTCGCCATCACGATTAAATCGTAATGACTTAATATATTTTCCATAATGCTTCACTGTACCAGCCTTGCAATTCTTGAATTAATCAAAGAACTTAGACATGCAGTGCATCAAATAAATATATCGATATATAGAATAATCTTTGAATATTCATAACCACATCTCGCCTGGGTAATATTAGGTCCGCTTGAATCAGAATGAACCAATTCCAACATATATATCTTTGGCTCTACACCCCACAGCCTTGAAAAGGCAGTTAATCATTTTTACTTCCAAGCAAGACTCACAAGTTAGATAGTTTCCACTTCCAATAAACCTAACGGTTCATCGGCCATCAACTTTTGAATCCTACTCAAGTAAAATGATCTAGTCTTAGATGCCAAATATATGTTTAGTTCATATCCGAAGGTACCTTCCTCTTACTAATATTAGAAGATGCATTATTAATTACTATTTGTTGCATCTGTGGGATATACATGATTTAAGAGTATACAAATTATCCACCAACGTACCACAATAGATTATAACCCCATTCCTCATCACTATGACCATGTCATTTAAATGAAATGAAGTATCCATCTGTTAATGCATAGAAATCGAAATCAAATTCTTTCTATGAAAATGTATGTAAAGACAATTTCTCATAATCAAACGTCTACTCATATCATTAGATAAATAAACAACTCCCACTGCAATACCCACTAGTGTTGTAGTCTTACCCATGTCATAACAATCTTATCCTCACTTAGTAATAAACATTTAGTGATTCCAGTATCTACACACTTCGTGTCATTAGATGCCATCACTAATCATGTATAAACAACTAGTGAATAAGATATAAAAGTTGTTCACATCATGATGAAAATGGCTTTTCTTTGCCACATGTTTTGTCAGAAGTTTTCCACCATATACATCCTCTCGTAATTCAGGTGGAACTTACTCAAAACATCTAGGCAATTATGGAGAATAAAATTGACTTAGGTTTCCCTTTCAAGTTCTATTCCATGTATTTCCAAATCATTCATCAAATTCAATCATTACCTACCGCCTTTTAACTTACTCAAGTATCCGAAAAGTTACATGAGACCATCATATTTCTATAAACCTCTCATCTCTTCACTAGAGACTTTAATAGGTATCATGAGACGTCCTTTGTGAAAACACACATGTATTTTCTTAAGCAGTAAAATTCAAAATCAAGATTCTTTTCTAATCATCTAATTTTAACACGTAAATATGTTTCTTTTAGTATACAATAAGCGAGATAAAATCATTTGAAATTACAGAGAATCACAAATAAATAAACTGATCAAATCTTCGAATTTTATCCTTTTATATTGATTCCCTCAAAATAATATAAAAATAAAATTCACCGACATCTCAAGCACCGTGAGTCTGCAAGCCACGATAGTGTGGACGTTTACAAACCCGAACATTTACAAGAGAAGGTTTTACCCATTAATTTTATTGTCAACTTAATCTCATGACAAAATAATTAATAGTCGGTTTCTCTTTAGCCATGCAAATAAAAGCAGTGGCTCCGATGGGGAGGATACTTATTATTTACATCTAAGTGTACACCATTATTTGACCCCAAGTCCATTGCGCAAGCTTATGTGCCTTATAAATAGAGAAGTATACACGCGCTCGGATAACTTTCTACAGTTATCAATTATAAGTTTGTACCAGTGAACCGTATATAAACTCATCCGATAGGGAGGAAGGTATATGCCAACGCGCAAGTTCATATGCATTACATTACAAACATAATTATTTAATGAAGTTTGTTCCAGCAATCCATGAATAAACTCATCCAATGGGGAGGAAGGCTCTAATGCCGACGTGCAAGTTTATTCATATTGCTAACAAACCAATAATGGAGGCCGCGGGAATTAATTATCAATCCCCTCTCCCTCTTAGTTATTTAACACCGAGGGATTTTACATGCATATAATATTCCAGAATAAAATACGCAACCTAACATGCTCCTATTACGGCAAATAAGGCAGTAAATCACAGAGTACATGCATACATATATAACAATAATTAGATAATTAAATCAAATTATAACAGTTATATATCAGTGAATTCGATTGTTCGCCACCAAGCATGAATGCGGCAAAGACCTCCAGATTATTAAACTTTCAAAAATATCCAGATTATCGAATTTTGAAATTAACGATATCGACCATCGATAATCGTCCAGACTTTTGAAATCATCGATATCGACCAGATTATCAAATTTTCAAAAAACTTTCAAATTATCAAAATTTTGAAACTATCGATATCGACTATCGATATCATCCAGATTATCAAAATTATCGATATCGATCGTCGATATCGTCCAGATTATCGAAATCATCGATATCGACCAGATTATCAATTTTTTAAAAATTTTCAGATTATCAAATTTTTGAAAACTTCCAGATTATCAAATTTTCAAAAAAATCCAGATTATCAAATTTTCAAAAATTTCCAAATTATCAAAATTTCAAAAAATTTCAGATTATCAAATTTTTTAAATTTCCAGATTATCAAATTTTTAAAAATTTTCAGGTTATCAAATTTTCGAAAATATCCAAATTGTCAAATTTTTGAAATTTCCAGATTATCAAATTTTCAAAAATTTCCAAATTATCAAATTTTCGAAAGTATCCAGATTATCAAATTTTCGAAAGTCAAATAATAATAATAATATATACCACTAAAATATTATTACTACACTACCGTTCTAATCCTATAATTACGTTATTGGCTCCTTCTTATTATGAGCCCGTTAGTCTCCCCATGTTTAAGATATACAATGTCCATTAATTAATTAAGTTACTGACAACTCCATTAATTAATATCTCATCCAAGAGTAGTACAACTCAACCTCATTATCATGCCGGAATAAATCCACCTGTAGGGTTTACATGATAATCCTTATGAGATCCTCAAGGGGACATCATCAACCTATAACGGACACGAATTCCTTCTACAATCAACAGCACACCATAGAAACAGCACTATTTCCCAACTCACCGAGTTTATTGATTTAATTTCATGTAAATCTCACCCATTGATGAATCAAAAAATTACATATTGCCCTACGTGTCGAGATTATTGTATATGGATTAAGAGCACGAACATCAATAATAACAGAGATCAAGTTCTTCTATAAGTCAGTATAAGTCGAACGATCTCAAGCGAACGATCTCAAGCGGTCTTACTCAATACACACAAAGTGCACTAATGTGATTTTATAGCCAAGACAAGCTAATACCAAACCATACTACAACTATCCTGATAGAGAGTCCCCGTCTATCTCGGTTGTGAGCATCTGTTTATACTTTATATGGAAACCGATAATATGATCTTCCGCGTGTTGTCGTACAATATATTATCTACAGTATAAAGTAAGTGGACTATTGCATCAAATATATAAATAAATTATAAGATGCAATCATTTGATTATATGATTCTCATTTCAAATTAATTGTTTAAACATTGTTCATACTAAAGCTAGACTTTTAGTATACAATCCAACACTTATGAGTTGCTGTATAGGAGAAAACCCAACCTGAAATACTTTCATGTGTTTGGTTGCATGTGCTATATTTTGAATGATAGAGAGTATCTTTCAAAGTTTGATTCTAAGAGTAATAAGGTCTTTTCTTAGGTTATTCTAAGAACAACAAAGCATACATAGTCTTTAATCTTAGAACCAGAACTGTTCAAGAATCTGTAAATGTGGTATTTGATGATACATCTAATATTGCAGGTAAAAAGATGGAAGATGGCATCTCTGATCTGATTAAAATTGCAGAACCAATGAATAATGTCAGAAAATGATGAGAATCAGATCCACAGAACTCCTAGGAATTCTCATAACTACAGATATAAGAAGGATCATCCTTTTTCATAGATCATCGGAGAATCCTTAGTTGGTGTTCAAACCAGAAGGAAAGGTAAATTTAGAGATATGGTAAGATCAGTTTGCATATCCAATATATGCAATCAGGTATGTGCTGAATGTTATTTTTCTTCTGTAGAACCCAAAAATATTTCTTAACTTTTAAAAGATGAATGATGGATTCAGGCTATGCATGAAAAACTTGAACAATTCACTTGGAATGATGTTTGGAGTATAGTCCCTAGGCCTACAAACACTAATGTTATTGGAACTAAGTGGACTAGACTCCAAACATCATTCCTAGTGAATTGTTCAAGTTCTTCATGCATAGCCTGAATCCAACATTTATCTTTTAAAGCTTTAGGGTTCTACAGAAGAAAAATAACATTCAACACTTACCTGATTGCATATGTTGGAATGCAAACTAATCTTACCACATCTCTAAATTTACCTTTCCTTCTGGTTTTAACACCAACTGAAGATTCTCCTATGATCTGTGAAGAAGGTTGATCCTTCTTATATCTGTAGTTAAAAGAATTCCTGGGAGTTATGTGGATTGATTCTCATCATTTTCTGACTCATTCTCTAATGTTGTAGGTGATGTGATCACTTTTGGCTCAACATTGTTCACTGGTTTTGCAATTTCAATCAGATCAAAGATGTCATCTTCCATCTTTTTACCTGCTATATTAGATGTATCATCAAATACCACATTTATAGATTCTTGAACAGTTCTGGTTCTAAGATTAAAGACTCTGTATGCTTTTTTGTTCTTAGAATAACCTAAGAAAAGACATTATTACTCTTAGAATCAAACTTTGAAAGATACTCTCTATCATTCAGAATATAATACACGCAACCAAACACATGAAAGTATTTCATTTAGATTTTCTCCTATACAACAACTCATAAGATGTAATAGAACTACCTGGTCTAAACAAAATTCTATTAGACACATGACACGCAGTGTTCAATGTCTCAACCCAAAATCTTTTAGACACGTTTATTGAAGTAAGCATGACTATAGCCATTTCTTGTAGAGTTCTATTTTTTCTTTTAGCTATACCATTTTGCTGTGGGGTTTTAGGAGATGAAAACTCTTGCACTATACCTTTCTTTTCAAAGATTTGCCTGTTATTTTCAAATTCTTTTCAATGATCAGTCCTAGTCCTACAAATCTTAAGATTGAAAGCATTTTTTAACCTTTTATAAAGAACTTTAAACACTTCAAACACATCTGATTTTTCTCTAATGAATTCAATCCATGAAAACCTAGAAAAATCATCTACTACAACCAAAGAATACTTCTTACCACCCAAACTTTCAGTCTCCATAGGACCCATAAGATCCATGTGAAGCAATTCAAAACATCTTGAAAATGTGCACATAGTGGTGATTTTGTGTGAAGACCTTATCTGCTTACCTTTTGGGCATGAACCACAAATGAGAGGGTTTGAAACTGAGTTTAGGTAATCCTTTAACAGGTTCCAACTTAATCAATTTTTGTAAATTTCTATAATTTACATGGTCAAATTTTTTATGCCAAAGTACACTTTTATCATGTTGTGAGATGTTGCAGTAAGTGTTGTTACCAATCAGATAACAGTTATTAACAGACCGATTACCAACCATCACACACTCATCAGTTTCATTCAACACAAAACATTAATTCTTATCAAATTTCACATGCAGATTATCATCACATAATTGACTTCTGCTTATCAAATTAATACGTAAACCTTCAACATGCAGCACATTCTTCAAATTTGGGAAACCTTTAACATTTAAATTTCTTTTACCAATAATGTTATCCTTAGAGTCACCACCATAAGTAACCTTACCACCATCAAAAGCTTCATAATCTTTCAAATATTCAACATTTCCAGTCATATGTCTAGAACAACCACTATCAAAATACCATAAACCAAGTACACATGCTTGTAAAGAAGTACAAGCCACATTAGATATCACTTTTAGTTTTCTGACCCAAGTAGTTTTTGGTATGTGTGAATACTTATGTGGCAATATTTCAGGCACCACTTTTCCAGAGAGCAAGTCATCTTTCAGTTTAAAACAAAATGGACAAATGTGACCATGAACTGAACAGTAATGACAGATAAAAGTTCTCATGCCTCTCTGTTTTGGAAACTTTTTAGAAAAATTTTTTGATCCAGGTTTCACAAAATTTACAGATTTTTCAAAACTAAAAGTGTTAGAATTTTCAGAAATTCTAAGACCACTCATATCAGATTTACGAACACACAAAGCTTAATTCATGACAGATGTACTCTTAGAGTATTTTTTGAAACTTAGTGTTGAAGCAGTCAATTGTTCTTAGAGTTTTGAAATTTCAGCATCCTTTTAGTAAGATTTACCTCAAGTCTTGTGATAGTCTCAATCAAACCATCATTCTCTTGGTTGACCTTTTGAAGTTCTTTCAAAAGTTCAGCAATTTTGCTTTCTAATTGCTCTTCAGATGTACCTGCTCCAGTATAAAAAATATTAGTACATTTCTCATCAGAATCAGAAATAGACTGAACCTTGCTTGATGTCGAAGTAGATGTTTCCACATCCAACTCAACATCTGAGTCATTTCCAGAAAGTCCTTCACTTACACATTTTGACAGAAATGCCAGTTCTTCATCCTTTGCCTCTTGATCACCTTCAAATATATCATTACTCAAGGAAACATTTAAGTTAATCCTTCTCTTCAAAAGAGTGTTAGCACATTCATTTGCATAATGACCAAAACCAGTACATTCACTACAAATGAGGGTCTTCCTAAATTCAGGATTATACTTAAGTTTTCTTTGAGTGGATCTATGAGTATAAGTTTGAGGAGTACGAGGAGAATGTTCAATCCTAGGCGAATATTTGCTTTAGACTTGTTTTTCTGTTTTCTCAAATAAGCTTTAAATTTCTTAGCAAGTACAGCAATATTATCAGTGTCATCTGAAATGTCATCAACTTGTGAAATTTCAGTAATGATTGATGTCTTTCTAGTACATGAAGGATAATCACTTTTAAAAACAACAACACCTTTTCTATCATACGCAGAATCTTGTTGAGGCATATCCATTTCATAGTTTTAAAAATGTTAATAAGCTCATTATGACTCATAGTATCAGTATTCCTAGCTTCTTCTGTAGCACAAACTTTACTATTAAATCTCCTAGGAAGTGTACGAAGTGTTTTGTGTACTAACCTGGAATTGGAAATTGGGTCACCAAGTGATTGCAGCTCATTCACGACTTTATACAACCTTTCATTGTAAGAGTTGATGGTCTCATCTTCTCTCATCCTCAAGCTTTCAAACTTCATGCTCAGCAGCCTTGCCTTTGCTCTTTTGACACTACCAGAACCTTCACAGTGTTCTTATACTCTTTCCCATGCATCTTTAGCAGATATGCAGTTTTGAATCAAGTTGAACATCACTGGATCAACCAAAGAGTTGATTGTGTTGAGGGCTTTGCAGTTGTGTGCAGATAGATTGCTCTCCTCGGTAGTCCATTTGAGTTCATCCTTGAGAATCTGATCTCCATCTTTATCTTCTTTAGTGGGAGGCGTCCATCCAGACAGAATGATCTTCCAAGCTCTATGGTCACATGTTTTGATGTATGACCTCATCCGACTTTTCCACAAGGCATAATTTGTTCCATCAAGAATGGGAGGATGGGTGACGGATGCAGAGTAATCCATAATAACTCAATACTTAACACCAGGAATCAACACTTAGTATCGTCAAGTGTTGGCTCTGATGCCAGTAGTCGGGTGCCCAATAGTGCAAAGTGTGTTTTTGGTACGATGTTGCCCTAAGTGTGATGACACTTTGAACAACACTGTATGTATCAGAATGTAACTTGACTAAGTGTAGAACAAGTTGTAAATCAGCGGAAGACTTAACACACAGATTACTCAATCTTTCCACAAACTTTTGTAAGTTTTTGGCTGCCTCATGGCATAAATATTTCTATTGGAAAATGTGATTACAAAAATAGACTTTTAGGGGTGGAGACAATTCTTCCACCCTTCGAATATAAAATCGGATTTAAAATCCAAACACGTTCCCAAATGGCAGAACCTATAAGCCTACTTCACATGTGGGATTCCATGTTCTGTGAATAGAGCACACAAAACGTACGGGAATAACAGTAGACAACTGATGTTGAACCAAGTGTTACAACACCAATACAAACACTATGATAGAAACCTATCTAAGATCTTTTACACTGTATAGTGGGATTGCCCTTCGATCACTTGACTTGGCAACTAGCAGCTTCCATTTATAGATGGCTGCAGCCTCCAAATAATTAGTAACTTATGTAGGAGATGTAGAAACCACTCATGCAGGCTCATATAACCGCCCACTAAGAGAGGTAGTTATTTTCGCCTTCTAGATCCTTCTAGAGCTTTAGGATCTTTCCAGTTGCTCCAGGGTCTTCAAGGTCTGCATTTGACTTGGTCTTTGCATCCCACACGTTTAGCACTTCAACCGCAATAACCCTAAAAGCAACATTGAGCACAACCCCAGTGGAAACAACAACACAACATTAGTGGTTAATAAAATAACTGGTGGAGGACGGGTGTGATTCCAGATATGATGACATTGGTCTCAACACTTCACATCAACAATGCTCAAGTACTAAAAGTTCAAAGAAGGAAGCATGATTTATAAGAAGTTCAATCCAAAGGACAATGATGAGGATTAGTGCTTGTAATCATCAATGATAAGAAAGGAAGAAAGAGATGTGAAGACGTTGAAGAAATTGGTCATCTCTTCGATTACTTACTTGTTTAGTCACTCTTATCCAAATTCTTCCTACTCGACCAAAGAGTCTATCATTACATCCTTAATTAAAGTCCTTTTTAATCATTAATTAGAATTTCGGTGGTTTGTGAATGTAGTCCGCGAGCAAGCGTATAGCGAGTCAAGTCAATCGGTTGATGAGTGTTGATTTATCCCACTTCATAGAGTGTTGAGTGAAATTAATATCCGATGTGAGGCTTGGACCGGAAAGGGCTACTCCCTCCGTCCCACGGTAAGGGTTATTTTGCTTTTTGGCACGTGGATTAAGGAGTATTATTATTTAATGTGTAGTGGGTAGTTGTATTAGTGGGAGTGTGAGCTCCATATTTTAATTATATTAGAGGGGATGTGTGGGTCCCATATGTATAAAAAAGAAAATGTGATCCTTTGGATGGGACGACCAAAATAGCAAAAAGGAACCCTTTGGGTGGGACTAATGGAGTATTTTACACTTTATTCTCTTGAAATTGAACTTGTTAATAATTTTTGCATGTTATGATTTTAATGAAGTAGGATGACATAGCATACTTTGCAGTTCTTATTGCTATTGATGTGTTATTATTTATGTTCGTTTAGTCTTTTCTTAGGTGAAAATCACTCCTCTTGATTTATTACATTCTTTGTTCGGGGACGAACAACACTTTAACTTTGGGGTGTGATGAGTGATATTTTCACCTAAATTTTAGTATCTTTTTGTGTGTATTTTCGTGTTATTTTATTCGTATTTTACGTGTATTGGTTGTGTTTTGTATTTTTATAAAAATATGTGAGATTAATCTTAAACGTATGTAAAACAGGTGAAAATGGAGAAGGGAGATGAAACGAAGAAGAAAAATAGGGCACGACCATGCACGACTTGAGTGTTGAAGCTCAAGTCGAGCTGGTGCGGCACGAGTCGTGCGCCGCGTACGGGCCTGTCCAGAAAGACTGTGCGCCGATGTCAGAAAGTGCTACATGCCCACCACTGTGCTCGAGTTCCGTTCATGAGCCATGTCAAGAAATATCGCACGAGTCGAGTAGGAGACTCAACCCGAGCTCCGTCTGCTGCCGAGAAGACATGACACGACTTGAGCCGTATTGTAGCACTCGAGTCAAGTCGTGTAAAATCCTGTGAAAAATTCAGAAACCTTCTAGAAGCTCCCCAAGGGGTATAAATACCCAACACTTCAATATTTGATCAGATTTGGCGAGGGTTTCACTGTTTCACACACCTAACACACCATTCCTTCTATTTTTCACCATCATCTTCCTCCATTCTTCATCCATTCCATCTTTCATCATTCCACCATCAAAATCTTCATCCAACTGAGGGAAAAGAAGCAAGGAAGAGAGGAAAGTACAAAGAAGGGGAGGAGATCACCATTGAAGAAATTTCAAGGGAGTTTCCATTCAAATTTTGTATTAAGCCTCATAATTTTGTCATGATTTGTAAGAATTCAATTGACTTTGTTAATTTCTTTATTAATATGATAGACTAATCTCCCTTGTGAGATTAGCAACATGAGAGTTGTTGGATAATTTTGGAATTTATGTATTTAAATTCATATGTTGATTGGGTTAATTGATTTTCTATCATTGATGCTTAGATCTTGATGTTTATGATGATTTGTGTGATTTGTTGTTTTAAGCATGTTATTAGATTGAGAATCAATTATATGATGGGCTCATCGTATGTGGTGGCGCACCACCTCTCTGAAACCTCCCAAAAATCCATGGGAGTTCCTCATGAGAAGAAAGCTTCCATTCCCATCAAGACCCACCCTCACCTACAACCCAGCTTACGTCGTTGAGAGCCCTTTGCCGTCGTTGATCAAGACCATTTCTTCTTCTCTATCTCCGAAAGTCCCTCCTCAGATGGCAATTCGTCCCCATCGGCCTCCAAGTATAGCTTGGGATTTATCATTTTTGGGATCTTTCTTATTGAATGAAAAAGTGAGATGAACTGGTTTTTAGTTTTAACACCAAATTAATTATGAGAGAGATAAAAATTAATTATTTTTGACATTTGCTAATTTTTAATAAATGGGTCATTTGAAACCATTAAAATACATAAGGGGCTTGAATGAACCATCAAAATAAAGATAAGGGGTTGAATGAACCCATCAAAATCAATAAAGGGCTTGAATGAATAAAAATAAAGATAAAATATGATCTTCCAGAATAAGTTGAAGGTCAAACTACCCTTTGCCCTAGTATTATTGACAAAGTCTCTTCTGAGACATTAATTCTGTGTGACGATTTGTAAGACGTATTAAAGTATGTCTATTATATAGATAAAATATGTTTAATGGTTGTGTACGTTTTCTAAATTATGATGAATGATGATTTAAAATATGATTTTAGAGTATTATAATTTGATTTATTATTGACATACTATAACTACAAATAAACATACTTTACCTATATAATAAGCATACTTTAGTAATGAGTCGACCCGTCTCACAAAAAATCCGTTTTACAATAGAGTCTCTCAATATTATTATTTCTTTCTTTCAGTGGTTCGTTTGGTAGCTAGTAATAACATAAGTAAAACATTAATAGAACTTTATAATTTGTTTGTTACTCAATCATATCATATTATAACACTCCTTCCGTCCCTCGTAAGAGTCCATTTGCTTTTGGGCACGTGGATTAAGGGGTATTATTATTTAATATATGTAGTGGGTAGTTGTATTCGTGTGTGTATGATCCCCTTGTTTTAATTGTATTAATGGGTGTAGGTGGGTCCATGTGTCCAAAAAAAGAAAGTAGGATCCTTTGAGTGGGACAACCAAAATTATAAAATGAGACTCTTACTTAAGAAGGGAGGGAGTATATTAAAAGTACAAAGTACTTGAGAAATATTTTCTTGTCCTTACACTATTTTTTATTTACTTTTCTATAACCTTCTTATTTATTTTAATAAATTATTATAAATTTAATTCTTATTAATTGTCAAGAGTTTATTGTGTTAATCTTTAAAAAATTCAAGATTAACCGAACAAAACTCTTCATATTCAAGAATCTCTTTAAACTTCTCTCCAAAATTGAGTCGTCTTGACTGCCTCCACAATTCTTTCTAAACGTCTCCTTTGCTAACAGCTTTAGGGTAATACAACATTAAGGGGGTGAAGGTGAGTCCACTCTAGAATTGGAGGAGAAGAACCGCTCTTCGCCCTTTGGGAACTCATTTAGCGATGGAGCCGTGAATAACGTGTTGCGATGTTGATGAGTCGCAGTATGAAATCGAGAGAGGAAGTAGAGGACCTAGAGTGGTGTTGATCTTGATCCACTCCATAAGTTAAGGAATCAGACACATTTTAGGAAGTTTGTTTAGGGCTCCAGTTCCTCTTCCTCTTCAAATGGCCTCGAATTACAACTTCAAACTTCTCAAGTCCAGTATCGTTTATGGCCTTACCATTGCAAGCCTTGCAATCCCACAGGTATATTTTAATCTAACTTTTTGCCATGTAATCAGAATGATCATGAAATATTATTATTACACATGTTGAGCGGTGTATATCATATTGTGTTCTTCTTACCCCATTAGAACAATGATCAGTTATACAACATAAATTTGAAATATGTTCGTTTTGTATGAATACAGGGGATTAGTTATGGAAAGTTGGCAAATCTGCCACCCATTATTCAGCTATGTAAGTGGCAAAACCATAACTCTAATTACCTTCATTTCATTTAACATTTTATTTATGTATAAATCAACTTTTGTTTTTCTTGCAGATTCAAGTTTTGTACCACGTTTGACACATCAGTTTTTCAAATTAGTTCTAGGCATCTTGCAGATTCAAAGCTTTTCTCATAATGGGAACAATGCTCAACGAAAGTGTTTCCTTCATTGAACAACCAGATCTTTACCTTAAGCTGGCTTTCACAGTAACATTCTTTGCTAAAGTATTCCAAGCTTCACTAGGATTTTTAAAGTATACTCCCTCCGACTCTAAAAAGTTTGCACACCTCTTTTCGGCACGGAGATTAAGAAAGTGATAACTTTTAGGGGTATAATGGTATTTTTATGTAATATATAAATGATAAAGTATGGTAGGTAGAGATGGTTTTTTGTAATTAAAGTGTATGGGGAAGGGTGATTGTTTTTTACTTTTTGCTTTTTTTGGGATGTGCAAACTTTTGTGGGACATCCCAAAATGGAAAGTGTGCCAACTTTTTAGAGACGGAGGGAGTAACATTTACGTCTATTATTTATTGTCCAAAAATTTTTTACTCGCTTTACAAAATGGAAGTGTATTCTACAAAATGTTTGCAAGAAAAATCAATCACTTTGGCCACAAAATGATGATGAGTGTGCTTATGATCTTTTAACAGAATCTATGATATAAGTTTAGTTTAATTATTTATGATATCAAGTGTACAGAATCACTTTGGCCACTCGCTATCAAGTATCATTCCATCATTCAAAACAAACAATAATCACCTCAAACAGTAATATGCCTGCCTTTTCCATCATTCTCTCTAAACCAAACAAAGCATGTATCACACGCGCGCCATTCAAAACAAACAATTCAACCATGTGATCTCTCTATTAAGCTTTACTGCAACATGGAAATAAGATGCAGAAAGAAAAGGAAAAAAAAAGCATCAAAATATTAAGTAACAAATTAACCTGTTATTTCCCCCCTCTGAGCTATTATGTTTTGCTCTCCAAACTTAAAAGAAGGGATCAAAGAGACAGTTACCCTAAAATTGCCCTACATTGTTTGGCGAGAAGATCTTTTGAATGCAAATTGGCAGCAATCATGTAAAATATTCAAGGACTTCTACTCATCATTCAACTCTCTATAATTAGGCCTATGATAAGAAACTGAAGGATTGGGGAAAGAGGAATTGACTCTTTCAATGCGACTATGGCTTACAATTTGAACTTGAGCTATCATAAACACAATTGGAATATAGCAAAAATTGGGGATAAAACATCATGATCAAACACTAGAACTGAAATGGTAATGTTCTCGACATGGAAAGCGCAAATGAATTACAGGACAGACAGTAAAGGTATGGTCTTGGACAAAATGTAATATGTTATGTAATGATAACAATGCACAAGGGAAGCATATTAGACAACAATATCAGCTCAGCTTAAAAAGGGAAGACCAAATGAAAACACGGAAAACCATAGCATTTCAGTTTAGTATCGAATCATAACAAGTATCAAATCTGATAATCAATGAGCAGTACGAGCAACCATGGAATTTTGTAAAAAGAAAATAATTTTCACTTTATTACATGATTCACTGCAATTTATGTGTAACATAGCCTTACAGCAAAGCAACAGAATCAACATCCTTGTCAAGAAAGTTAAATATATGCAGATATAATCATCCAAGTGCTGAAGAGTTTACAATAAAAACTAGCATGGCAATAGAATTTCCACTCACAGAATACACCTAACAAGAAAATAAAAAATAATCGAAGGCCCTTTAAACTGATCCGAAGAAAGAAGATAAGGATATGTTCGATCTCAGGCATTTTCTTAAACCAAAATGTAAGATGTTTTCAGTAGGTAAAGATCGGAGACTAGAATATACTTACTACTTTACAGCAACAGATGAAGGGTAGCATCACCTTGTTATATTGATAGAATTAAGCAATTCAAAATTAATTATAAAAATTAAATCCAATTCAAATAAGAGTAATGAAAAGAGCACTTTTAACATCTTGTGCCTATTCTACTCAACTAAGTATGCATTATCAATATTAAATAGATTAGTCAAATAAATTTTGAAGTTTGAACCGGCCATGAATCATGATATGTTGCCAAGTTACATATGCTGAAACTGAAGAACAAAATGAACAGGGGTATTCGAACAAAATGAACAGGGGTATTCAAATAAAAGCACAAAAACTGGATTCAGTAACAGCCGCATTGCAAAACAAAGAAAATAACAAGTAATAATTTCTAGGAAGGGGAAACAGTTCAAGGATGGAGATAATTACAAAACAAAGAAAATAACATGCAAGTACTGAAAAGCCATAATATATATTTTCAAGGAAGGGGAAACAGTGCAAGGATGGCGATAAGCCCTTTATGACCTATGCGAGCTTTCACAGTGTTGAGGACTTGAGCATCGTGACTGGTGAGATGGATGCGATGAAGATCAATCAACAGGCGAATTTGGTGCGTTCCGTCGGGCGCATGAGCAAAATACTGTGATTGTAAAGTGTAGGTAACAAACCAGTCGTCTTCTTGGATGCTAAAGACATCGGGTTGAAGAGGGACGAGCTTCACTCGAAACAAACAATACCAGTGATATTGTTTTAGAAGAGAGTGTTTGTTAGGAGGAAGTTTAGACAAGGGAAAATGAAAAATCTCAATGGCTTCACGGGGACAGTTGCGATATTCAAAGACCATTTTACCATCCTTGCTTTGGAAAAGCGCTCTAGGAAACAAAGCAACTCTCCCACCGCTTAGTATTATGAAGTTATCCTCAAAATACTGAAAAGTGTGCCCAACGGCTAGTTTAGTCCACTCTTTTGATTTAAAATTCAAGAGAAAGCTGCCTCCCTTATTGGTACACAGTAAGAGATGAGAGTGGTCTATGAAAGCAAATGTGGTCACTGTAACAATCGTGCGGCCGAGGGGGGGTATGGGTATTTCAGGGAGTGTATCCCAACGGTTTTCACCAATATCATACAACTCGAAAGCAGCACGAGGGGATGGACCATCCATACGCATATAATCATAATGTTGACCAAAGAACTGAGTGGAGAAAACTAAAATTTGTTGGGCGTCGGGTGTGAGGAGGGCTTTAGGCTCGTATTTGATGTAATTCATATCACCAAGTTTCTTAACATCCCCCACCACTCCCTTTACTACTTTCCTGCCTGCCAAAACCTCAGGCGATAAAACTAACTTCCTTACCGTCTTACGGTTGGGATTTCGATACATACCAAAAGTGTTTTCCCCTTCGAATAGATACAAGGTGGAACCCTTGACACAGATTGCCTGGGTTTGATAATCGAGAGGAAGTCGAAGATGATACGCAGGCTCGATCTCCTTAAACTCGTCACCGCTGTCTCGGCTACCATCTAGATCTAGATCCAACACGTATACTTTGATATCCTCCTCCTTGGGCTCCTTGGGCTCCTGCGAGAAGCAAAACACTCCCACTTTTCTTGATTGGGGATATTGGGGATTTTCTGATCGCTGCTTCGTTTGGGGAAAAGTAACCGATTGTGATGGAGATCCCGATCGTTTCTCCATGGCGACCACTGGATTGATTATGGAGGGACGGTGCTAGGGTGTACTTGCTAGTTATTAAATTTATTTTTAATTATTTTATTTTACCGAGAGGTGGGTAAATAAAAATCTAATTAACAATTTAGATTACTTAGGTGCGCCACAATTTAACCGTAGAATTTTTGTTAATGATTTGCAAGCATCTAATGTAGTATTTTTATATTTAATTCAATTGTAACATGAAAAAACTAAGGCAAAGACTTGTGTGAGACCGTCTCACGTAAGGGCTTAAAGTGCGTGAGACGGTCAGAAAGTGATAATGTTTATGAAGGAAAGTGGTAATAAATCAATGAAAGTGATAATGTTCTTTCATGAACAATTTATAGTGTAAATAAAAAGTAATAACATTTTATAGCGAAAGTGATAACGATTTATAGTGAAAGTGATCACTATTTTAAAAAGTGAAAAATGATCTCACGTGAGACGGTCTCACGCAAGACCTACCCAAAAACTAATAGCATTTTTATTTTTATTTATTTTAAAAAATAAACTATAAGTCACTAACAAATTATGTTAGTATTAACTTACTTATGTAAAAGGCAGCAATTTTTCCATTTTTCACGTGAGACCATTTTTCACTTTTTAAAATTGTTATCACTTTCGCTATAAATCGTTATCACTTTCACTATAAAATGTTATCACTTTTTATTTACACTATAAACTGTTCATGAAAGAGCATTATCACTTTCATTAATTTATTATCATTTTTCTTCATAAAAGTTATCACTTTCTGATCGTCTCACGTCACTTTCATATAAGCCCTTACGTGAGACGGTCTCACACAAGTCTTTGCCTATTTTTAAATAGGTAAATTATAATGTAAGTTACATGTTAAAAAAAAAATTGACAATTGTGAAATTATAATGATCCGTAAATACATCCCCTTTCAGGTAGTCATTTCTTTTATCCTATTATTATAAAATATTAAATTTCTTTTTTTTGTTAGACAAGACTTAAAAAATCAATTATTATACTCAATCCTATATATATATACCACATATATAATATTAGAGCTACCCTCTTATAAGACAAATTTTTTGTGAGACAGTTGTGAGACGAGTCGATTCATTATTAAAGTATGCTTATTATATAGGTAAAAATATGCGTTAAAGTATGTCAATAATGAATTATATTATAACAATATAAAATTATACTTTAATCCATCATTATCATACTTTAAAAACATATTTTAGCAACCATTAAACATATATTATCTATATAATAGGTATACTTTAACATGTCTCACAAACCGTCATGCACACATATATAATATCTCACAAGAGAGTTTGTCATAATATTAATACAACTACAAATTATTGGTATTTTGGCTTTTCTCCTTACTATTATCCTTAATTCAATTTTATTATTTAAATTAATATCCTCTAATTTATTATTATTTATCATAATTTAACATCTTTATTTGATTATATTTAATTTGATTTTTTTTAATTTTAATTTTTTATTGGTTAAATTAATATAATTTGAATTTAAATTTATTTTTATAATTTAAATAAACTAATAAATTATAGATATTTTATAAATCTATACATATATAAAAGCAAGCCTAAATTTCCACTTTTGTTTTCAAATTTTTTTCAATTTTACTTTATTTAGAAATAATTCAATTTTAATCTTAACCATCTAATTTAATTGTAAACTTAACCGTTTAATTAATACTTTTAATAGATTATTATTATACTAATAATGAATTTTATTATTTAATTTTTAAATTTTTTATTGCATACAATAAATTTGATAAACATAGAAAATATTTTTTCGAATTTGATTAATCTTAATTTTTATGTGTTTTTTCTTCACAATTCTATAAACTCTATTTTTATAATTTAATTTATTTTAATCAACTTTATATTGTTAAATTAAATCAATAAAAAAAGTAAAAATTTAAATAATAAAATTTCATTATTTAAATTTTATGATTAATTAAAATCAAAGGATAATCATATTAAATTAAATTATAATATATGAATATTGATTGATATATATTAATTTAAATTAAGTATATATTGATTAAAAATTAGTTAAGTATACCAAAAATATCTCTTATATTTACCAAATTTATATTGTTAAATAAAAAAGTAAAATTTATGTAAAAAAATTCATTATTATTAGTATAATTAGAATAGATTCTATTATTATTGAAATCAAAAACATTAATTGGACGGTCAAAATTAAAATTGAATTATTTCTTAATAGAGTAAAATTGAAAAAAAAAATTGAAAACAAAAGTTGAAGTTTAAATTTGTTTATATATATATATATATATATATATATATATATATATATATATATATATATATATATATATATATATATATATATATATATATAGATAGATAGATTGAAAATAAAATATAAATTATATTGTACTATATCTTTCTTAAAAATAGTAATTGAGTTTTACAGAGAGATCATATTTATTTTTTAAAAATAATTAGATATCAATTAAAATAAAATAATTTTAATATAATTAATAATAGAAAGTTAATATATATAGTACTCTATTTATTTTAAATACTGAATTAAATTTAATGTTATAATAAAATAAGTGTATAAACAATACAATTTAATTGATAAATATAAAATTACATGGAAAAGGTTTGGGTGAGATCGTCTCACGGATTCCCTTATGTGAGATGAATCACCCATTAACCCATAAATCATATTTTCAAGGGCCCTGTTTGATTGTACTTAAATTAAAAAATTTAAAATTTAATTATAAATGAAAATAAGGACATTGTTTGGTTAATTAGTTAATTACAAATAATCATATTTAAAAAAGAAGGCACCGTGGATTCACGTTAAAAAAAATACTATTATCCGCGGATTACCCATACACAAATTATAATCTACTACTCCTATTTTAAATTAAATTAATAATTTTTTACTTTTTATAAAAATTATTATCTTTGAGTATTATTAATATTAACTATTCAATAATAATATTATTAGTACTTTAGATAGTTTAACTTTCCATTATCACTTTATTTTAATCGAGTACTACTTTATATTAAAAACGTTATAAATTTTTATTTATTTTACAAATAGTTCATAAAATAATTTAATTAAACAGTTATAACTTTTTGTTTTTCATATATCACTTATTATTAAAATATTTTATTATTTCAATATATTAATTATGAAATAATTCAATTATATGGATATTACTTTTTATTGATTAAAAATCACTTTTTATTAAAAATATTAGAAATTATTACTACCTAGTACAAAATATAGACTTATATTACAAGTAGATACATAGTATATATTATATTACTAGCAGGTACAAAAATATATAATTAAAAGTCCTAATTACCCCCTCATATATAACTAGTTAAATACATAATTCATAATAGTTGATAGGATAGAAATTCACATTTACATGATTGTCAATCTTCACCTTCTTCATTTAAATTTCATCCGATGAACGCCATTGATCATCTTTCTAGAAAGAGAAAGGTTCAAGTCAATTTTCTGTGTTACTGCTTTCCATGAATGCATAATTAAATGTCAAATTTTCTTCTCAATTAATTCATGGCCTTGTTTCTGTTTCTTTCCCATTGTTTTAATCATAATTGTTGGCAATAAAAACCCAGCCTCATCATTTTTTTTCCGAAATTGCTTTGTAATCATAAGTATTCAGATTACTATTGTGATTATAATTATGGTGCAGAACTATATTAAACAAATATTGTAAGGAGGCACAAAAAAAAATGGCGCATAATCTAGTTACTAACGCATATGTAATCAGAGTTTATGCTAGTAGATGAAGTGTATAAAATAGATTTGTATTCAATTTGAAGCAATGCTCTGACACTTAATTTTTAGAGCAATGAATGTATATATTAAGATCAGTAAATGTATTCAGAAAAATAATACTCCCTCCGTCCCAAAATAATTGACATATTTTTTTGGACACGGAGATTAAGGAGTATAATAATTTAATGTAAAGTGAAGTGAGAGAAATAATATTTAATGTGTAGTGGGTAGTTGTATTAGTGGTGAGTGTGATGTGTGTGTGGGTCCATGTAAATAAATAAATTATTTTTGTGTGGGTCCCATATCCTTAAAAAGGAAATATGTCAATTGTTGTGGGACAACCCAAAAAGAAAAGTGTGTCAATATCTTTGGGACGGAGAGAGTACTACATATGAATACCAATGAATTGGACACAAATGCACTGTTACGCATGGTTATGTATTCAGAATTAATTGAATTCAAGTATTTAGATTCTAACTGAAGCGCAGTTACTTACGTGGAGATTTTTATCTTTAACCGAATTTGTAGAGATTGAGTGATCTCCTACCTATTTTTGTGGAGAAATTAGTGGGACACTTATCTTTCTATTATTTTATTACACATCACACCTTTTAAATTAATTTTTGAATATATAAAATAGGGATAAAAGTGGTATTTTATGTATTCAATTTGTATTGATCAGTAATATAATTTACCTTTTGTATCTAATAGTAATATAGGTACATAAAATGTATCTAATAGTAATGAACCCAAAATATTATTATGTTTTTATTTAATTCATAACTCATTTGTAAAATATACTTTAATTATTAATTATCATTTTTTATTAAAGATGTTGTCACTTTTTATTTAAAATGTTATCACTTTTTATTTATATAAGAAATTGTTAACATGCTTAACAAAAGATTGTACATAATAAAGAAAAAATGATAAACGTTTAATTTAATTATTTTATGTACAATTTATAAGATAATATAAAGTGATAATATTTTTAATATAAAGTGATACCTAATTATAATAAAGTGATAATGAGAGTATTAAACTATTTAATGAATAATTAATAATAATAATAATAAACTAATTAACATATAATTTTTTATTATTTAAAGCTAAAGTTTTTACTTTTTAGTTTAAAACTACATGTTGCTGGTGTGAAGAATGGCGTGAGAATCGTCTTGCTGTAATTTATAGTTAGTATATAGTAAATTAGGATTTTTAATTAGTTCAGCCAGACATGGCCCTTTTTTTCTTTAATTTTCTTTTTATTTAATATAAAATATATTTATTTGGACTAATGGATAATCCGTCTCACATAAAAGGATCCATGAGACGGTCTCACCTAAGACCTACCCAAATTACATTAGGTTAAAAATATTAATTTACATATTATAAATACTTGACTAATAGTTTTTATAAAATACATAAATCCAAATAAATAAATAAATAATTATATTTATATACATACATACGTTATGGTTAAAAATAAATTTAAAATATAAGTACATAATTGTAATATCCTTAATTCTTTCCGTGCAACGCACGGACTAGTTATTTTAAACGATAAATGTTCGCTATTATATTAATTTATTAAATTATAGAATCATTTAAAATTAAAAGAATATTTCAATTAGATCAAGGTTTAGTGTAAATTATTAGAGTATAGTGTGTTAGGACTTAGGATGGAGCGGTGGCTGGAGTTGGCCTAAGTTGGGTAGAATCGAGATAGGAAAGAGGTTCTTTGCAGAGATCTGGAGTAGGGGGATTGAGCCAAATGTAGTTACTTATAAAGGTGGTGTTAAATGGGATTTGCAGCAGGCGTGCAAGTTTGCATCCGGAGGAAATGTTTCAGAGGGTGATCAGGGAAGCAGAGAAGGTGTTTGATGAAATGTGTGAAGGGGGATTGGAGCCTGATGTCACCAGTTACTTTAAAAGTAAGTCGAAGATAAGGTGAAGGAGATTTTTGGTTAAATGGTGGTTAATTATATAGACGTGGCAGTTTTAAATTTTCATGTTCTCGATTTCAGCATCAGAGTTTTTAAATTTGATGCAAAAGAAAAGCTTGACATTTCAAGGGTAGTTTTTCAGCGGCCAGAAAATTCCATGGAACTTTGATGGCGATGAATCATGATATGTTTAACATGCTGTAAAACTAAAGAACCAAATGAACAAATACAACTCAAAAACTGTAGCATATCAGCTGCACTGCAGAACAAAGAAAATAATTAACAAGCCATAATTTCACGAAAGGGGAAACAATTCAAGGATGTGGATATCCCCTACATATTCAATGCGAGCTTTTACAATGTCGAGGACATCCGTGTTGAGATGGACGCGATGAACATCAACCAACAGGCGAACTCCATCATCATAGAGATCCTCAGCTTGTAAAGTGCAGTTATCACAAGTGCCGTCTTCTGGGATGCTACACACATTGGGTTGAAGAGGGACGACTGATTTTTGAAAAAACCGATGCCAATGAATACAGGACACATGAGGGCAATCAGGAGAAGGACATGAATTATAAATCCAATCAGGAGGGTTGGCTGGAGGGAATTCAGACAATGGAGAAGGCAATGTCCTAATCACTTCAAATCTATTAAAATCGTCTGCTTCAAAAACCATTCTATCATCCTTGCTTTTTTGAAACTCTGTAGGAAGCAAAGCAATTCTCCCACTACACGAAGTAATTACAACCAATATCCCAATTAACGAAGATTCTAGTCCACTCTTTTACTTTAAGATTCAGGGTAAAGCATCCCTCAGAGGTACACAGGAAGAAAAGAGACTCATCTACGAAACTAAATGACACCACTAAAACTAAAACACTGAGGGCGGGTGAAGAAGGGGCGTAAGCTTAAGGGTAATCCAGGGAGTGTCAACCAACTGTCACTACCAATATCATACAACTCAAAAGCAGATGCATCATGTTCGAAGAAGAATACAGTGGAGAAAACTAGAATGTGTTTGGAGTCGGGTGTAAGGATGGCTTTGGGATAGTGTTTGATGTGATTCATGTCGCAGACATACTCAAGAATCTCCTCTCCAACGCCGCCGCCTGCAACGCCCAAAACCTCCGATGGTAAAACGAATTTCATAACAGTCCTTCTGTTGAGATTGGACAGGGGCCGGCGAATACTGTTTTCCCCATCGAATACGTACAACGTGGAACCCTGCACACAGAATGCCTGGTGATGAGAATCATTACGAGGGAGTTGAATTCGAACCGCAGGATGGATGTACTTGAACGCGCCACCGCCGTCTCCACAGCCATCTATGTCCAACACGTATATTTTGATTTCCTCGTACTCCTCGTCCGTCGACAGGCAAAGCATTCCGACTCTTCTTGATTGGGGATTTTCTGATCGCTGCTTCTTTTGGGGATAAGAAACTAATTGTGATGGAGATGCAGGTCGTTTGTCCATGGCGAGCGCTGGATTGATTCTGAAGCTAGGGTTCGAGGCAAATCAAAAGAAAACAGAGAGAGGGCTGACGAGAATCAGATTCCAATTTTAGGGCTCAAAGGCTAATTTCATTATTTATAGCAGTTATTATCCACTGACTCACTATAACTCTCAATAGTCAATTCCCCAACAATATGCGATGAGTTTCTTGCATAGGATTCGCTATCGGGAGTATCCTCACCTTCCTTGATGACAATAGATGCATGCATAGAGGGATTCGACCTGTACAGATGGATTCGACATGCACAAAGAGGTCGAGCCATGGTCGAACAAGTTCATTTGTGAAGGGATTCGACCATTGCCTTTGGATTCGACCTGAATAGAAGGTCGAATCAGAGCACCAGGAGAAGGATTCGACCACGACACTAGTGATTCGACCTGACGACTGATCGAACCAAGGTCGAATCAAAGCTGAGAATGTTCAGAAGAGTGTTTAGACTTGTCTAGCACAAGGATGAACTAATGTACGCGTGGAATGTGTTCATTTGAGACTAAAGGATGATCACAACGTGTTGCATGGCAGCTGGAGGCATGAGAAACGATTGAAACTTAAACTCAACAACATAACTGCCATAACTGTCAGTTAGGCAGTTATGTTCAGCCGACTTTGAGGCGGTTTAAGAGCAGTTTATCAAGCTACCTGGGACCGGGAAAATAGCTGCATCTCATCTACTAAGTGAGGGCTATTCAATGGAGGTTTAACCGGATCAAAAGGTTAAAGGAGTAGCAAGATAAAAGGAGCTCAAGGTGGCTTAATCAAGAAGTTCAACACTTAAAGTTTTTCACAGTTTCACAGCAAGTTCATTCTCTTGCTTGTTCTTTCGATTCAATCTGTTCTTAGGTGTATTGGATCATCAATAATAAAGTTTCTTCTCCCCAAAGTGGATGTAGGTTATTCATAACCGAACCACTATACATCTTTGTGCAAACTTTACATTTCTTTTCAAGTTTTTCATATGAAAGTGTGTGTGTGTTTCTTGAGAGTTTGAGAGGTATTGTGTGATCGAATCACGTCAATTGGTGCCGTCTGTGGGAAAACAAACATACAGGAAGCATTCAAGATGAACACTACAAGATTTGATGTTGAAAAGCTCACTGAGAAGTCAGATTACAACCTATGGAAAATCAAGATGAGGGCAGTTCTTATGCAACAAGGTTTGATGGATGCCTTGAAGCCTCCTCCACCAGTGAAGACTGAAATCATCAAGGATCCTCAAGCTGCAACAGGTCCTGTAAGAGCTCCAGTGGATGATCAGGTACTTCAAAAGGCCTATTCTACAATAATTCTTTGTCTTAGTGATAAGATACTTAGAGAAGTATCAAATGAGACAACAGCTATTGGAGTATGGAATAGATTGGAGGCTTTGTTCATGGTAAGAACATCTGCCAATAAGATGCATCTCAGGCAAAGACTTCATGCTTTCAAGATGACTGATGAAAGGTCTCTGATGGAACAAGCTGATGAATTCTGCAAGATCACAGATGATCTGGAAAGTGTGGATTTCAAGCTATCCAGTGAAGACAAGGCCATCATGTTGCTGTCAGCATTGCCAAGATCACAAAGGCACTTCAAGGATGTTGTTCTTTATGGAGGTAAGGATGTTGTACTACTTGAAGATGTGCTGAGGGCACTTAGATCAAAGGATCTGGAAGAAGGAACTGACAGAAAAGAAAAGTCAGGGGCAGAAGGACTCTTTGCCAAGAAAGGGAATCAGAACAAAAAGTGGAACAAAGGTGGAAACATTGATCAAAAGAAAGGTGCATCAGGACAGTCTAATGGCAAGAGGTGTTACTTTTGTCATGAACCAGGGCACTTCAAGAAACAGTGTGCAAAGTGGAAGGCTAGCAAGTCCAAGAAAACTGAAACACCTGCTGGAAATCAAAAGAACCAAGTTAATCAGGTTGGTGAAGTACAAAATAATGCTGGTATGGAAGGTATTGAAGCTCTGTCCATCACTACATCAGATGTATCTGTTGAGTGGGTATTGGATTCAGGGTGTACATTCCATATGACACCTATGAAGCATTGGTTTGAGGAATTCAAGCATCAGGAAGGAGGGTCAGTACTTTTAGGTGATGATCACTCTTGTGAGATTAAGGGAGTAGGATCCATCAGATTGCTAATGTTTGATGCAGTTCAGAGGCTTCTTAGGAATGTAAGATATGTTCCTGGATTAAGAAGGAACCTCATCTCCCTTGGGATGCTTGATACTCAAGGTTGTGATTCAAACCTGAGAAAGGGAATTCTCACAGTGACTAAGGATGATAAGATTGTCATAAGAGGGACCAGGAGATCAGATTTGTATTTCTTGGATGGAAGTGTTGTTGTAGGACAAATACACAACACTGGTCAGCAGGATGATGCCAAGCTTTGGCATGGCAGGTTGGGACATGTTAGTGAAAGAGAAATGCAAGAATTGGCAAAACAACAGCTGATCAAGTTCAGTGAAGGTGATAAGATCAGACAGTGTGAGCATTGCATTCTTGGTAAGTCCAAGAGACTTAAATTTGATGATTCAGAACATACAACCAAAGCTAGAATGGATTATGTTCATTCAGATCTCTGGGGACCTTCAAGAACTGTAACCAGAGGTGGAGGGAGATACATCATGACCATAATTGATGATTATTTAAGGAAGTTATGGGTATATATTCTAAAATCAAAGGATGAAGCATTCACAACCTTCAAAGGTTGGTTGACAGAAACTGAGAACATCACAGGGAGTAGTTTGAAGTATTTGAGGACAGACAATAGATTGGAATTTGTGTCTGAAGAGTTCAATTCATATTGCAAGGAAAAGGGGATTAAGAGACACAAAACTGTCCCTGGTACTCCTCAACAAAATGGCATTACAGAGAGGATGAATCAGACACTTTGCAAAGGGTCAGGTGTATGTTGAGCAGTACAGGATTGAGCAAGGTGTTTTGGTGGGAGTTAGCTGCAACTGCAGCTTATCTAATCAACTTGTGTCCTTCAACATCTCTAAACTTCAAAACTCCAGATGAAGTATGGTCTGGTAAGGTCCCTAACTACTCATACTTTAGAGTTATAGGATGCCAAGCTTATGCACATGTTAAACAAGATAAGTTGGAACCTAGAGCACTCAAATGTGTTATGATAGGTTATCCTAAGGGAGTAAAGGGGTACAAACTGTGGTGTTATGATGAGAACATACTCATGATCAGTAGAGATGTTGTCTTTGTTGAAGATAAGATGTCATTGATCAAGGTTGATCAAAGAAGAGAGTCTGAGCTTGAGGTGGAGCCTCAAGATATGGACAGATCAGGAGAAAGTGAAGAGAACTCCACTGACAGAGGTACAGATGAAGTATCAAGGGTTAAAGAACAACCTAATACCTATCAACTTGCAAGAGATAGACAGAAGAGGACTATAGTACCACCTGCAAGGTATGTACAGGCTGATATAGTATCTTTTGCTCTATATACAGCTGTTGATGTTGAAGCTTATGAACCAAGAAACTATACTAAGGCATTGGCTAGTCAAGACAGTAATAAGTGGCTTATAGCCATGGAAGAAGAATTGTTGTCTCTAAATAAGAATGGGACATGGAGAATTGTTGACAAGCCAAAATCTCAGAAGCTAGTTGGATGTAAGTGGATTTTCAAGAGAAAACCAGCACTTGCAGTTGAAGGTGGAGTCAGATACAAGGCTAGACTAGTTGCTAGGGTTTTTCACAGAAAGAGGGAATAGATTACAATGAGATCTTCTCACCTGTGGTTAAACATTGCTCAATCAGGGTGTTATTAGCACTAGTAGCTCAGTATGATCTTGAGCTTCATCAGATGGATGTAACTACTGCATTTCTACATGGAAAATTGGAGGAGAGCATCTATATGAAGATACCAGAAGGTGTTACAATTGAGAGAGCTGATTTAAAGGCTTGTTTGTTACTCAAGTCTCTGTATGGACTTAAACAAAGTCCAAGGCAGTGGTACTTGAGGTTTGATGAGTACATTGTTGCCAATGGTTTTCAGAGAAGTCATTATGACAGCTGTGTATACATCAAGGAAGAAAACAGATGTTACACTTATCTACTTCTCTATATGGATGATATTTTAATAGCTTGTAAGAGCATTCAAGGGATTGATGCAGTAAAGGGAGTTCTCAAGTCTGAATTTGAGATGAAGGACCTTGGTGAAGCTAAGATGATCTTAGGGATGGAAATAAGCAGAGACAGATCAGCTGGAACACTTGTATTGAAACAGCAATCCTATCTTGTTAAAGTACTCAAAAGGTACAATATGGATCAGTGCAAGTCTGTTACAACACCTGTCAAGTAAGGATTGAGTCTGTCACTGCTTAATGGAGCAAAATCAGACATTGAGATAGCTGAAATGAGCATGATTCCATATGCTAGTTCAGTGGGCAGTTTTATGTATGCTATGGTGTGTAGTAGGCCTGATCTTGCTTATGTAATGAGCTTGATTAGTAGATTCTTAAGTTGTCCAGGAAAGCAGCATTGGGAGGCAGTCAAATGGGCATTGAGGTATGTAAAGAGGACTGAACCTGTTGGTTTAAAATTTCAGAGAAGGGAAGCAAAGTCAGAGATTGTCACAGGTTTTGTTGATGTTGATTTTGCAGCAAATCTGGATTCTAGAAAGTCTCTTACAGGATATGTGTTCAATATGTTTGGTACATCAGTAAGTTGGAAAGCAAGCCATCAGTCTGTAGTAGCTCTATCAACTACAGAGGCTGAATTCATTGCATTAACAGAAGCAATCAAGGAAGGAGTATGGCTTGTTGGTTTACTGAAAGAATTGGGAGAATATCAAGATACTGTAGTGGTGTATTGTGATAATCAAGTGCAATACACTTAGCTAAGCATCAGGGATATCATGAGAGGACCAAACACATTGATGTAAAGCTGTATTTTGTCAGAGACATGGTGGATAGTGGATTTGTGGAAGTGAGAAAGATTGATACAGCTGTGAATCCAGCTGATTCACTAACTAAGGCATTGCCAGCTGCAAGTTTGAGCTTTGCAAAACTTTAGTTGGAATGTATGGAGACATAGAGGTTGCTGCTCCTTAAAAGCAGCAAAGGTGGGGAGAAGAGATGAAGTTGTTCATGCATACATCTAAGGAGGAGATTGATGACAATAGATGCATGCATAGAGGGATTCGACCTGTACAGATGGATTCGACAAGCACAAAGAGGTCGAACCATGGTCTAACCAGTTCATTTGTGAAGGGATTCGACCATTGCCTTTGGATTCGACCTGAATAGAAGGTCGAATCATGGTCGAATCAGAGCACCAGGAGAAGGATTCGACCACGACACTAGTGATTCGACCTGATGACTGATCGAACCAAGGTCGAATCAAAGCTGAGAATGTTCAGAAGAGTGTTTAGACTTGTCTAGCACAAGGATGAACTAATGTATGCGTGGAATGTGTTCATTGGAGACTAAAGGATGATCACAACGTGCTGCATGGCAGCTGGAGACATGAGAAACGATTGAAACTTAAACTCAACAACATAACTGCCATAACTGTCAGTTAGGCAGTTATGTTCAGCCAACTTTGAGGTGGTTTAAGAGCAGTTTATCAAGCTACCTGGGACCGGGAAAATAGCTGCATCTCATCTACTAAGTGAGGGCTATTCAATGGAGGTTTAATCGGATCAAAAGGTTAAAGGAGTAGCAAGATAAAAGGAGCTCAAGGTGGCTTAATCAAGAAGTTCAACACTTAAAGTTTTTCACAGTTTCACAGCAAGTTCATTCTCTTGCTTGTTCTTTCGATTCAATCTGTTCTTAGGTGTATTGGATCATCAATAATAAAGTTTCTTCTCCCCAAAGTGGATGTAGGTTATTCATAACCAAACTACTATACATCTTTGTGCAAACTTTACATTTCTTTTCAAATTTTTCATATCAAAGTGTGTGTTTCTTGAGAGTTTGAGAGATATTGTATGATCGAATCACGTCACTGCTCTTGTCTATGGTGGCGGCGCTCATCTTCTTCCCTCCATCTTCTCTTTTTCAAAAGCCACACGCCAACTCAACCTCTTCCACTCAGTCTCCGACTCAGAAGACCACGATTCTTCTTCAGAGGCATGTGCCGTCGTCGGGAAGCCATCTCTTCCGCCTCTGCAGAATTCTCAGGCGGCGGACTCTCTCTGCCAAATTCTGATCCGCCACCACAAACCTTTCCATCACATGGAATCTTCCCTCCAGCTCCACGGTATATCCCTCACCCCTCATTTGATTCATCAGACTCTCCTCCGCTTAAATCACCATTCCAAGATTGCCCTAGCTTTCTTTAAATATGCTCTGTCTTACCCCTCTTCTTCTACTCCTCTTATCGACACCGCGGCCTACAATATTGTTGTCAACATATTGTGCAAAGTTCGCCAATTTGATGTTGCGTGGCAGTTAATTATGCAAATGGATAGCCAGGAAAGTGTTTCAAAGCCCGATTTCACAACTTTCTTTGTGTTGATCAGAAGGTTAGTTTCCGCTGGATTGACAAGGAGTGCAATTCGTGCGTTTTATGACATGAATATTTCTCTCGGTAATGAAGTTTTCGAGTCGCAGTTCAGTTTTTGTTTTCGTTATCTTTTGGATACGCTGTGCAAGTATGGTTATGTGAAGGTGGCAGTGGAGGTATTCAACAAGGAGAAATATAGATTAGAAGCTGACGCAATATTGTATACTGTTCTTATATATGGGTGGTGTAAGGTGGGTAGAATCGAGATGGGAAAGAGGTTCTTTGCAGAGATGTTGAGTAGGGGGATTGAGCCGAATGTAGTTACTTATAATGTGTTGTTAAATGGGATTTGCAGGCGTGCAAGTTTGCATCCGGAGGGAAGGTTTGAGAGGGTGATAAGGGAAGCAGAGAAGGTGTTTGATGAAATGTGTGAGGGGGGATTGGAGCCTGATGTCACCAGCTACTCAATCTTGTTGCATGTGTACAGCAGGGCTCATAAGCCCCAGCTATGTTTAGACAAGTTTGCGATGATGAAAGAGAAGGGCATTTGCCCGAGCATAGCCACTTATACGTCTGTGGTAAAGTGTCTTTCTTCTTGTGGGAGAATGGAAGATGCTGAGGAGTTGTTGAGTGAAATGGTGTCTAATGGAGTTAGTCCAACTGCAGAAACTTACAACTGCTTGTTCAAGGAGTATAGGGGTAGGAAGGATGTGGAGGGAGCAATGAAGTTGTATAGGGGGATGAAAAATGAGGATTCTTTGCTCTCACCGGATATGCATACCTATAATATATTGTTAAAAATGCTCATCAAACTAGATAAAATGAGTCTTGTATGGGAGATTTGGGATGATATGAATGCAAGTGGAATTGGTCCAGATTTGGATGCTTATACAGTTTTGATTCATGGATTGTGTGAGAAAAGGAAATGGAGACAAGCGTGTGAGTTCTTCGTGCAGATGATTGAGAAGGGATTTCTTCCACAAAAAAATTAATTTTGAGACCTTGTATCGTGGCTTGATTCAAGCTGATATGTTAAGGACTTGGAGAAGATTGAAGAAGAAACTGGAGGAAGAATCAATAACTTTTACTTCAGAATTTAATGAGTACCACCTCAATCCCTATAAAAGATGAACTGTTGTTATGCTGACCCTTAAATTTATCTTGTAATCACCATGTGCCTTCGTCTGTAAGGTTTATGTATTTTGACATTTGGCGGCTTAATTGAAAGAGAATGTCTATCATACAGATAAATTTCATTTACACACAGAGCCATTGTGACATAGAGCTCACCATTTCTAATAGCTTTGTGGTCTCTAGTCGAATGGGAAACAAAGTCCTGATTTGGGGAGTTATTATGAGCTTGAATGCAGCTTTTTTCTCATCAGCTTCTACTTCCTACGTATACATAATGCATTTATGCCTCTTGGTTTTTTTTTTTCATTTTTTTTAATTTTATGTGGGCTGATGTAGTTGATTCAATCTATTTGTGAGATTCTCGTACAGCTTATATGACATTTTGAGGATCTTACTAGTTTTGCAGAAACCACTTATTGCATGAGGCACGAAATAGCAACCATCAAAGGTATGTTTTTCCGATTGGTTTTCATAATTCAGCCATCTACTTACTCAGAGCTTGTTCGTATCAATGCTTCATCAATTAAAGCAAGTGACAACGTTTGATTTCTTAACCTGTATGATTATTTACTGGTTTTTTGGTTTCAGCTCCTGCCCTTGATGTTATTTGGCGAAACAATGTTTCTTTTGCTACATGCTTGACAGATAGCATGATATATATGTCTGTATAGTTGGAGAGAACCGAGCAATTAAAACTTCTCAGGGCATCAGGTTTATCTCAATTATTATGTTTGTCCTCACGGAATTTTTGTATTCTGTTATGGTATTCTTTAGCGCTTTAAAATAGCTAGAGTTATGAGATTGGCACAACATAATATTTTGTGTATGTGGAGTTTCTGGTTCTGGATGGTCCGTCTATGAATTGGTGAAATCTGTAGCTTAGGCAGCACCCTAATATCTCTCTTGATAAATGTGTGAATGGGTTGGATAGGACTACTTTTTTTTCTCTTAAAAAAAATGAAATTTAGATTAAAATAAATGAACCCTTATCTTTTTGGTTGAAAATCCTGAAAGAGTAGATGTGCATGAAGTGAATTAACTTCGTTAAAAATCATGAAAGCTAAAGTCTCTTTAGACACCCACCCCCATAAACATGAGTTCCTTTTCCTCATTGCCCCATCAACCTTCACCCCCTGTGTTTTTGGATTTCATGCACTTTCTAGAACATCTTACTCACTGACCTCGCTTCCGCTCATAATGACACATATCCTGTGATCCACTCATTAGTATTTGTTGGCTGTAGATGTTCCAGTTTGTAACATGCTGTATAGTTTTCCTCTGGTGGTAGTGATTGATCAATTAATGAAAATAATAGTAGGCCTCTGGTTCAGTTGAGGCTGCATATCTTGATGCCCACTGCATAATCTTTTTCCTCACAGTTATGGAAAACCCTGTGATTCGTGAGATGGTGACATGGATGATATCAGTACTACTTGGTGGCAACTAATAAGCCAGTGGTGACTTCTTGATATATATATATATATACACAATTTGCCACCCATTTACACCCCTAGTTCATTAGGGTAACTGGTTATCCATTTAAGTCAATAAGTGGCTGATACTAGTTGGATCTCTCAAAATCGTTTGCAGTGGAATGACAGATTAGTGAAGATTTATTGCTTTAGTTGAGCTAAGGAACTTATGTATGAAAATTTGCGGCTGACTGTGAAATATGTAAAATCTTGGTGCTTGGTTTATAATGCCTATTCTGCTTCTAAGATTTCAATTGTAATAACATTAATATGCTTATAAAGGGTGAAATTAATGCTTATCAAGTGGGATCCCACAGGCTCTCTTTTGGCCTCATGCTCGGATGATTCTACGGCTAAGGTCAGAAGAAATTCTTTGCATTGAGTTTTTTATTTTTAGTCAGCATTATAATTGATGATGTGACTAGTGTAACCTGATGATGTTTGTTATGTGTATTGCACCTAGTTGTGTATTCGTCCTTACTGTAGCTTATAGCCTTGTGGTCTTCTTTGGAAAGTGATGCTTTAGCACAACATTGTGTTGAACATGATTCTAGCATATGATTAAGCGCTTCGCATCATCTTATTTTTAAGTTTAATTCTAGTACGTGATTTGTTATGTTCTGTTGATTGTGATGCACACATGGACTATAAAACAGGACAACTTCTTACTTGATTTAAGGGAACATTCCAGGGTATGTCATTGTCTTTTTTCTTTTTTTATCATTAAGCTTATGGATGAGGGATGCTCACACGTGTCAAATTTAAGGAAATATACACCGTGAGACGGAGTCCAACTGGGCCTGGGACGACAACCCTAAGCAGCAGCTGGTGCTAGCAAGGCGATTAAACTGCAACATGATTATTGGATTATGTCCGGAGACTCTGGTCTTAGTTTAGAATTTCATAGATAAGTGGATGCTAGCTTCTTTTTAATCACCAGTCATATTAAAGAAAATCTTAAGATGACACCTCCTAAGGGACAAGGGCTTTTAACAACACAACTGACGCTGCTACAACAAAGTTGCATTTTATTTATTATTTTGCACACGAAACTCGTGTGAGCTTCCTCTCCTACAGTGCTTCCTTTGACTCAACTATAAAGCTATGGGATGTAGGTGCTGGGCATCTTCTGCACAGCTTAAATTAAATGGCCACAGATATTCGACCTGCACTATCTTCTCCTCCAATTTTGGCCCATATTTTTTATAGTCGATACTTCTGTTTCCTTACATTCCTCGTGTTCGACAGGGACCCTGTTTATTCGGTTGCATTCAGCCCAAACAGTGAGTATCTTGCTAGCTGATACTAGACAAATGCATGCACGTATGGTCAGTGAAGGATGCCAAAATAGTGAAAACATTCACTGGAAATGGTGGGATCTTCGATGTTTGCTGGAACAAGGTGATAAGATTGCCGCTTGTTTCGCAAACAATGTGGTATGTGTTTTGGACTTCCGAATGTAAAGAGTAGAGAATTTTTATGTGTATTCGTTGCCCTTAATTTAGAATTTTTATGTGTATTCGTGGCCCTTAATTTAGTTTTAGCTGCGTCAATTAGATTTGAAGATGATGACGTAGTGTAGTGTAGGGAACTATCTGTTGTGAATGTCAACCTGAAGCATATAATACAATGCAATGTTCTGCTTAGTTTTATGTAAACTATAAAGCTTCTTTTGCTGTCCTTATCATTGGAAATTTTCTTCCTGTTTTTTTTATTATAATTTGTTATTTAACATTATGAAATTATACGTTGTCTGCATTTTGAAATTTCATTAACTTCCACTTGAAAAGGTTTTAAAGTTGAGTCGGTTTTTTCATAAAAATTTGTTGTTATTAAAACTAATGTAAATATAGTTTAGTGGATCTTGCTTCTTCATTCGAATTATTCCTGTATCGTATAGTGTATACAACTGTACCTCAGAACAAGTAAGCAATTGTTTTTTCTCCCTCTTCTCCTAGCTTCCATTCAAAGAACAAATGCATGTCTTGGGCTAGAGATTTAAATTCATGTAATGCTTAGATGGATTAAAGATACATTGGACAATCATAAAGAAGGCAGACAAAATCTTACTATGTTTACAGTTGTGGTAAATTTTAATGAACGATATATTCATCATCTATCAAAATTCAAATGCCAAAAAGAGACTTTTTTTTTGACAAGGCCAAAACGAGACTGTTGATTGAAGTAATAATACACATAGATGTAATAACATATGAACACTACTGGAGAGGAATTGGTCAGATTGGGACCTTGGGTAGAGGCCTTTCTCAATTAATGAAGAGATTAAAAAATAAAAATGACAAATTAGTGGAAATCAATTGTATGGTTTGAGATGAAAATTTTGGCAATGTGGGGTGTATGACATTTTTTCTGAAGCTTTATCAAACTTCTTGAGAGCAGCTTCATTCTCATCTAAGCTCAGTTGAACAAAATATCGAGACCACCAAGTCGAGCTCCTCAACTTCGCCTGCTCCATAAAAACAGAGTTTGTATTTACGTGAATAATTGTGATGACAGAAAAATATGTATACATAATCAAGTAATGATATCCAGAAATATTGCTAAAGCATAGATGATTCTTTTTTTTCTTTTTTCTTCCACTAAATTTTAGATTAAGAAAGCAAAAAAGGGGGCTTCATAACATAAGAGAGATGGAGTTACCGAATGTTTGGCTTTATCCACAGCTTTTGCTTTGCGATGATGTGGATGTCCTACAAGAGAAGTAGAAGCCATGTATATCAAGCATTTTAGGAAGCAACAAGATCATGAGTAAAACTGGAGTGGGATAACATAATTCTTAATTCTTACCAGTGAAGATAACAAGGCCTTCGGATGATACCCTAGCTAATTCAGGAATTGTCCTATTGAGATACTTTGGAGATAGGTATTCCAATGCATCTGAAACAATCACAAGGGAGAATGACTTCGCCCTGTAGGGGAGAGGAAACCTAATGTCAGCCACACGAACAATTCCCCTGTGCACCATTCTCTTGCATCTAAGATCGGCATCCTCCATGTCGTACGGTTCCACACCCCAAGCTTCCGTCTCCTCCTCTCTTAAGAATCTGGAGACAATGGAACAGGTGTCTGGACCAACATGCAAGACTCTATGCGAGCTATCGCCATACGCTGATTTAAGGATTGGAATGGCCCGTTGAACTTCTCCATTACATGAGAAGTCAGCTGCCCAGATGGTTATATTTGTTACATGAAGCATTAATGCACAATACTGTCCCATATAAGAGAATTTATGCGGACCAAAAGTTTATAATATATGGCAATTCACGTATATCTCTTTAGTTCAATATTTTACTAAGGTCAATATTAGAGGTTTGGTAGACCACTTCAGGTTCTCCGTACATGCTGCGCATTCAAACTATTACGCCATCCACACCATCATCATCTTCACTGATTAGATTTGCTCTCCAAATCCCATCTCTTGGGAAGGAAAAAATATTTCGGAGCTAGGTTGAGTTTGATTAGTTCAGCAATTGCTGTTAAAGACTTATTCATCAATACCTCTTAGGAAACTGTCAATAATAATACACTCAGAGAGACAAAATGCTCATCATAAAGAGACAAGGAGTGTTACACTGCGATTCAAATCCTAGTAAAACCTCTGAAATCGTGTATGATCTATCTAAACAATTAGTGATATATAAGATTATTTCAGAAAAAGAATTGAGATCTTGGACTTTAAAAAAATACATCCATAACTATTTATGTCTCTTCATGAGAACCCTTATATGCTTACATTTAATTCCATTTGCAGTAAATTTTAGCAACATAAGACTTCCTAATCGCAGAAGGAACATATCATAGAAACCAACGCAAGTTCCCTCGGATGATTCCCAGATTTATAATTTACGAGTGCACCATCATAACACCAAGGAAGAAGAAAGAAAGTGATGGAAAGCAAGAAAATGTAATTACCTTCCACCCAAGATTTCTTAGTCCCAAGTGAACCTGCCACACAAACACTGCCCATCAATTCAAGCCAAACATAAGTTATATTGCTTAAAAGCATATACTCTTGCTCCAGAGTCAGGAAACCACAAAAGCTACACAAAGAAGTGGTTTCTCATGAGCTCTAATCACTGAAAAGTATATACATAAAGAATGAGAAACAAGATCAAAATCCATGAAAATTTAACTCTCTTATTAAAATGGATGCATCGTGCATCACTTGTTCAGCATATTTCATTCAAACGCCGCACTTTCACAAGTGAAAACTATCCATACTAAGAGATTCCTTTAAAAGGCAAGAAATATTCAAATAACAATAAATTATTCCAGTTTACTTTAAAGCTATTACTCATCAGCAATCAATGGATTAAAAAAATAAAATAGGAGCAAGTAAAAGGAACAAACCTCGGCCACGAAACAGATAACCAATGACAAAGAATGCTCCCTGCAAAAGTTCCAAATTGAATTACAAATCCATTAAAATCAGGATTTACATTATGTACGATGAAATCAGACCAGAAACCCGTTGCTGAAAACCTCAATTTCATCATCCTTATCCAGATTAGGTTAAAAAAAACAAATAAATAAAAATCAGGGCATGATAAAATGCGAAAGAAAATGGAGAGCATTGATACCAGTATGAGGATTGCAATGGATAAGTAGGGAGGCGAACGTGATCTGGAATTAAAGGGGGATGAATATGGAAAGAGCCCGCTATCAGATATGCGCCGAGAAGGATTTACTGGCCTTCTTGCCTTCATTTTCTTTTTTCTTTTTTCTTTTTCTTATTTTTGAAGTTTTGGTGATTAACTTGCGCGTATGTATGTAGTGCCAATTTGCTAATTGGCGCGTTAGCCCGGCCCGTCTTAGTGGATCCAACTATCCTTCTCATAGAAAATAATAAAATCTATATCTATCTATATATATATATATATATAAAAGGGTCAACTAAAGTTTTCCCGCTCAAATTTTAGTCAAAATCTCTCCATAATATCTTTTCAATTTTTCGATTCTCTTCAATTTCTCCTCAATTTCTCTTTAATGTATACTGATTTTGGTCAAAATCCCAATTATACTGATTTTCCTTTTTAATGTATGATTTAAATATAGTATTAATTTTATGACAATTTATTTCAATCATTAATTATTTAACTATTTAAAATCTATCACATTTTTTAATTCTAATAATTTTATGTTTAACAAAATAATTAAAATTAAAAATATTTTTATATGCTTTTTTTTATCAATTAACATGTTAAAATTTGTTTCAATTTGAGTTAATTATTGAAAAAATTTGGGTTGTATTTGAAAATAATATTGAGTAATTAAAATCATTATATGAAATTGTTTATACGTTTACATATGATTATGTAATGAAATATAAATATTAATAAAATTTTTTAAAACGTTGGTTTTTTATAATTACATTAATTTGTTGTACACGAAAAATGAATAAGGTAGTATAACATCGATTCAACTAAATACTATTTAATTCATTACACATAAAGAACTAAACTAAATATACATATCATCACAATATAAAACCTTATACATATGTATTTCCTTCGTCCCATTCTAATAGTTATATTTGTTTTTTGCACAGGGATTAAGAAATTTAGTATTTTAATGTGTATTGAGGTGAGATAAATAATATTTTAATGTATAGTGCATGATTGTATTAATGTGGCGGATGAGTCATATTGAGATATTTTATTTACTTAATTATGTGGGTCTCATAGAAAAAAATGTAACCGTTAGAATAAAACACCCAATTTAAAAATATTTAATTATTATGATGGGACGGAGGGAATACGTAATTATATGTGTTTATGTGTCCACGATATATATATACTATTACAAAAAAAACTATATTTATATAATTTTATTTTTTAAAATCTATCCCCGTGCAACAACGCACGGGTTAAAGTGCTTGTATACTAAAAAGTAAAATAAAATGGAAGAAATACGATGAGTGTAGCCATACTGTATGGAAGATATACGTTGTATAATCACTTAGGCTATGTTTGGATTGAGTCATTTCAAATTCAATGGATTTGAAAATGAGTTGATTTTAAATTTCTTGGATTTTAAATCAATTCATTTGAATTCCACTGTTTGGATAAATTATGGATATTTGAAAGGATATCAAATCCATAATTTAAAAATTATTTTTTAAAATAGAATTTTATATATAATAAATAAAAATAATATTAAATATTAAAATCTAAAATTTTATTAAAAATAATTTTTTTTAGGGAACTCTACCACCCAACCTACCCCTACCCACCCCCATCCCACCATCCCACTCCCAAATTTTTTTTTATAAAATTTTAGATTTTTAATATTTGAATAATAAAAAATATTATCACCCAGCCCTACCTCCCACCCACCCACCCACCCACCCCATCCAAAAAAAAAATTTTATATAAAATTTTAGATTTTAATATTTAAATAATAAAAATATTACCACTCTATTCATCCACCCACCCCACCCCCACTCTCACCACCTCCCAACCCACCAAATTTTTTTTAAAAAAATTAGATTTTAATATTTAAAAAATAAAATCTAAAATTGTATTAAATTTTTTTGGTGGGGTGGGGTTGGGTGGGGGTGGTGGAGGGGGTGGGTTGGGTTGGGTGGTAATATTTTTATTTTTTAAATATTAAAATCTAAAATTTTATAAAAAAAATTTTTTTTGGGGTGGTGGGTAGAGGGGGGTGGATAGGGGGTAGGTTGGGTGATAATATTTTTATTATTTATTTAAATATTAAAATTTAAAATTTTATAAAAAAAAATTTGGGTGGGGGGTGGTGTTGGTGGGGTGGAGATGGGGGTGGATAGGGGGTAGGGCAGGGTGGTAATATTTTTATTATTTAAATATTAAAAATCTAAAATTTTATTAAAAAAATTTTTTTTTTTTGGGTGTGGAAGGGGGGTGGGTGGCCAGGGGTGGGGTAGGCTGGGTGGTAAAGTTTAAAACAAAAAAAATAAAAGAAAAATATTTAATATATTATATATTTTTAATTAATTTATTAATTTTATATAATATATTTATATATTAATATATTAATTACACAACAACGGAAGGATTTCAAATGACACGGTTTCAGTGATGATTTGAAATCCATTCAAAAACAACTAAAAAAATTCAAAATCAAATCCATTAATTTTCAATGTTAACCAAACATGATGGAGGGATTTGAGGGAATGATTTATAAATCCCTCAAATTCTTTCATCCAAACACAACCTTAGATTTTACATTTTCTTACTTCCGCCAGATTGTCTCACTTAATACCGTTTTTACGTTTTCTTAGAAGCAAACATTTATATGAGATAGTCTCACGGATATATTTAATTGAGATGTATAAGAGATGATAATACTTTAACAAAAAGAAATACTCGGATTAATGAAAGTTATAGTAATACAGTAATTATTTTATAAATAATTCTAATATAAATAAAAGAGCAATATTTTTAATAAAAAGTGATAAGTAATATATTTAATAAAAATTGATAAATTATTTAAGAAAAAACACATAAAATGGTTTCACGCAAGCATGGTCATTTCTTAAATAGTTATCGTTTTCTATTAATAATATTATCATTATTATTAAAATAGAATTATTTTTATTTATACAACAAATTATTTATGAAATAATTTATTGCATCATTATTACTTTTCATTATTTTGAGCATCATATTTTGTTAAAAAGTTATTCCCTCCGTCCCATAATACTTTTTACGTTTACTGTAACACGTTGTTTAAGAAAAGTTGAACTTTTTTATCAATTTTATTGACTTTGGAGGGTATTGTAATATTTTTAAGTAATAAAAAAGTATAAAGTAATGAGATGTGTGTGAAAAAAGTAGTGGCAATTTTGAAATTAAAGTAACTTTTGAGGTTGTTAAATAAAGTGATGTTTCTTTTTTTTTGTGGTGTGAAAGGTTTTGTGGGACAAACAAATGAGGAAAGTGTGAAAAGTTTTATGAGAGGAAGGGAGTACTCCCTCCGTCCCAAAACAATTGACATATTTTTTTTGGGCACGGAGATTAAGGAGTATAATAATTTAATGTAAAGTGAAGTGAGAGAAATAATATTAATGTGTAGTGGTAGTTGTATTAGTGGTGAGTGTGATGTGTGTGTGGGTCCATGTAAATAAATAAATTGCTTTTGTGTGGGTCCCATGTCCTTAAAAAGAAAATATGTCAATTGTTGTGGGACAACCTAAAAAAGAAAGTGTGTCAATATCTTTGGGACGGAGGGAGTATTATTTTTTATCCGTCTCACGAAAGTCTTACTGTGAGATGGTCTCACACAAATGTTTGCTCATTGTAATAGGGTTTTTTCTCCTAAATGTCATTTATTCAACAACATGACATAAGAGATGTTATACCAAAATAACATAGGGATATTGTAACCCACCTTCATCTTACTCCCTCCGTCCGGCGTTAATGTTTACGTTTTCTATTTTAGTTTGTTCAAGTTAAGGTTTATTTTTCTTTTTTTTCAAGTTGGGTCCACACAAAATAATAAATTATTTTATGTATGGCCCACACACAACACTAATACAACTATCCACTTTATATTAATATAATTTCTCTCATCTCATTATATATTACTCCCTTCGTCCTGGGTATTTTTATCCGTTTGTACGGGCACGGAGATTAAGACGTTTTATTTTTTTAATATATAATGTAGAAAAAAGTAGGGATAAATTAGTAATTTAAAAAGGAAAAGTAAATAAAATTGTTGGGAATGATGAATAAAGTGTAAAAAAGTAATTAAAGTTGTTGGGATTGTAAAAAGTATATAATAAAATATTATGTATTTTTAACATAAATGAAATAAGTAAAAATACGTGAGACATCCTAAAATAGATAGTGGGTAAAAATACGTGAGACGGAGGGAGTATAATATTTTTTTAATTTACGTGCAAAAATAACATAAACATTAACTTAGGACGGAGGGAATATGTTGCATTGCATCGTGCCCTTTACTGTTACAATTGAATTCATATAAATGCATGCAATTAGCGTGCAACTCCTTTTATTTTTAATAAAATTTTAAGGTTGTGTTTGGATTGAGTCATTTCAAATCCAAGGGATTTGAAAATGAGTGGATTTTAAATCAATTCATTTGAATTTCACTGTTTGGATAAATTATGGATCTTTAAAATGATTTTAAATCCATAATTCAAAATTTATTTTTAAAATATAATTTTATATATGATATAAAAAAAATAAAATTTTATTATAATAAATTTTAAAATCTAAAATTTTATTAAAAATAATTTTTTGGGGAACTCTACCATCCAACCTATCTCCTGCCCCCCACCCCCTCTCCATCCCCGCCTCAAATTTTTTTTTATAAAATTTTAGATTTTTAATATTTGAATAATAAAAAATATTACCACCCAGCCCTACCCCCTACCCACCCACCCCTCACCCAACACCACCCCACCCCAAAATAAATTTTTTATATAAAATTTAGATTTTAATATTTAAATAATAAAAATATTACCACCTATCCATCCACCCACCCCCCACTCACCACCCATCAAATTTTCTTTAAAAAAAATTAGATTTTAATATTTAAAAAAAATATAAAATTTTATTTTAATTTTTTTTTTGGTGGGGTGGGGTGGGGTGGGGGTGGTGGAGAGGGGTGGATTGGGTTGGGTGGTAATATTTCTATTATTTAAATATTAAAATCTAAAATTTTATAAAAAAAAATTTGGGGTGGGGATGGAGGGGGTGGGTAGGGGTAGGTTGGGTGGTAAAATTTTATTATTTAAATATTAAAAATCTAAAATTTAAAAAAAAAAATTGGGGTGAAAGGGGGGTGGGGTGGTTTGGGTTGGGGTGGGTAAGGGTGGGGTGGGTGGTAGAGTTTAAAACATAATATATATATATATATATATATATATATATATATATATATATATATATATATATATATATATATATATATATATATATATATATATATATATTATTTTTATATATTAATATATCAATTACACAATAACGGAATGATTTCAAATGACATGGTTTTAGTGAGGATTTGAAACTCATTCAAAAACAACTAAAAAAATTCAAAATCAAATCCATGATTTGAAATCCATTGATTTAAAATCTTGAATTTATAAATCCATTGATTTGTATTATACAAACATGAGGGAAGGATTTATAAATCCCTCCTCAAATCCTTCCATCCAAACACAATCTAAGGTTCATTGGGTAATAGTCAAATTTACCCGGTGCACATGCGCCCACATTTTGAAATTTATACACTAATAATGTACTCCCTCCGCCACACATTTATCTTCACACTTTTCGTTTTCGTCCGTCCCACATTTATCTTCACCACCCAAAAAAGAAAACTTCACATTAACCAATAACCTCAAAAGTTACCTTAATTTCAAAAATACCACTCTCACCTAACACACATAACATATTTTATAATTTATTTATTACTTAAAAATACCACAATACCCTTCAAAAGTCAATAAAGTTGGTCAAAAAGTAACTTTTCTTAAACTCCGTGTCTACAGTAACTGTGAAGACAAATATGGGATGGATGGAATATACATGAATAATTACTTATATCAACTTTGAGTCATATTAGTTATCCCTAGGAATAAAATAGGACATAAACTAAAAGGGTAAAAGACATTATGAGCCAATAAATTATGAATTAATTAAATTAATACAAACCCTAAACACTATGTTTGTTTTGAGTATAATAAATATAAATAAGAAATGTATATTAATGATTAAGTGAATTCAATAAATCTAACAAATGGTTTTAATAAAGTTTGTTTTGAAGATTAAAAGAGGACATAAACTAAAAGTGTAAAAGACATTATGAACCAATAAATTATGAATTAATTAAATTAATACAAACCCTAAACACTATGTTTGTTTTGAGTATAAATATAAATAAGAAATGTATATTAATGATTAAGTGAATTAAATAAATCTAACAAATAGTTTTAATAAAGTTTGTTTTGAAGATTTAAATAATGAGATTTTTATTTTTTGCTAAATTAATTAATGTTTAAGAATGACTAGTGATGTGTGTGAGAAAATATGATGTAAGTAATGTGTATGAACTAGGAGGGATTTATGTACTCTACCCCAATTTTTTTTATATATTCATACTCCAAGATTATTCACCTAATCTCTTTATAACTTCTAATTCTCCAATTCGTTCCCAAAGGGAATTGAACCCACATCACTCACCTTAGCGAGGAGTCTAGTAATAAAGTGGACGTTACACTTGGTTACTCTACCCAATTAAAACAAAGAAAAGGATTACACAATCTTAAACATAGAATATTAAATCATAAGATAAAATAAGAGCAAACACTTGTATAAATTGAGTTTTTGTGTACAACTTGTTTTCACTTATTACTCATTTACTCTTTTATACATGAAAAATTATTTTTAGTGACATAAATTATTACTCTTCTAAATAATCAATTTTCAAAAGTTTATAAATTATGTTTTATCGATTGCTCTTTAATACATGAAAAATTACTCTTTAGAGATATGGAGTATTATTCTTCTAAGTAAAAACAAAGTATTTTAATTAATAAATATTAAAATTGAGATTAATATTGGTGAAGATCAAAATTAAACTCTCTTTTAGTAAATTAAAGATATAAATAATTAATAATTTATTTATAAAATTCAATAATTTAAATAAATAAGTAATTATATATTATATTATATTAATATAATATGACTAATATAAAAATAAATAATTTAAAATAATAATTCCTTAGAACGCACGGTAGTTTATTTATTATAAAATAAATAAATAAATAAAATTAAAAAGATTACCTTAGGAAATTAATTTGTTGGTGTATCAACTCTAGTTCAATACCTTTCGAACGGCTGGTTGAAAAAAACACCACCCTCTCCAGGATCTTACTGCTCGGAGGAATCTACGTCCATTATCAATCTGATCAAAGAAATATGATATCAGAAAAGGAAAGAAAATGAAATAGAAGAATTAGGATTGCCGAATTAGAGAGGAAAAGGTAGAAGGCAACTTGGTTTTGAAGGCGGTTTGAAGAAATCATCTCATTGTGATAAGATTTAGGGCTTTAAATGGTTTCAGAATCTTGAATTCAATTTATCGGAGTTTCTATCGTTCGACTGTTGGATTCAGTTTTTTCTTCTACCGAATTGGCGAGAATGAGCAAAGAGGAGGAGGATAAACGGAACAAGGCTAAACCATGGGAGCAGGCCAACAAAGGTTTTCAAAATAAAGAAGGAGATATGAAGCTGTGGGGAATTGTAGTTTTTGGATTAATAGGAGCCACTGTCACCACTTTTGCCGTAAGATTTTACCCTTTCTCCAAAAAATTATATTAGCAAGGAAATTACATGCACTATAAAGTTATTGACTTTTGCTTATTCAATGTACTTATTAGCTCGGAAGATGTTGCAATTTTGGTTTGATTAAGCTTCTGATGATTATTGGTGCTGTCTGATTGTTTTGATGATTCTTTCTATTTAATTAGGATTTTGCATATCGTGTGAATCAGTACTGACTATTGCAATTTTATAGCTTGTTTCAGCATTTGTGGTTTGAGTAGGTAATAGGGAAATAATTGAACCATAAACCTCTTAGATATGAAGATGTAGTCAACTTATAAAGTTTTTTTATAATAAGAATTATATTAAGCTTTTATTTTATAGCAGGAACTGCCCGTTTTGGGAATTAACGAATTTATTCTTTTAGTTTTCTGGTACCTTTTGTTTTATATGATTGCCCAAAACTATTTGGATCACTGTATGTATGATGTCGCTGCCTTTTTGTGCATTTTAAGTAGTATTTTAAGGAATTGATAGCTGATGAGGATAGATGGTAATGCACTCTATAAATGAGTTCTCTGTGGTGCACGTGGGAATTGGCTTAAAGGAAAATATGAGTCCTGCAAGTTGGTGTAATCTGTAGTGTGTTTATAAGGCCAGTGGGTTGTTCCCAAGAAGGATTTTATTCTTGATAGGAGTCGCAAGAAGGATTATTTTTTTCCCAAGTTCTAATAAAGCCAGTGAGTTCTCTAACTCATGTCTAGCAGTTCTTTTGCAAGAGACTAAGAGCCTGTTTGGTACATGATAAGGAGGTATATATTAAGTAAGTAATATATATATATATATATATATATATGAAGATAAGAAAGTAATATGAATTATTTAGCTGTCTTAGTTCGTTTTCTTACTCACCCTCCCTATCAATTTAGCTATCTTTTGTTTTAGAATATCATTAAGTTGATATGCTTTTGAGTACTCCTATCTTTTTCTAAATAAAGGATATCTGGGGCCAACCAGAGCAGCATCAACTTGATCAATCCTGTTATACAAGGAGCTAGTATTACGGTATCTGTAATAAACATATATTTGCCAACATGTAGATGATTGATGTTTCATCAGCCAAATAAATATCGTTCATTATGCTTTTGTTTGGAAACATGTTTGATCTGAATCATACTCCCTGTCCATGCCAAATTTCCTTTTGAAACCTATTATACAGTTGAAAACAAAACTTGGTTCCTGGATGTTTGACTGAAGATAGAGATAATCATGCGAGCTACTAGCTATATTGAGGAATCTATTTGATTTATTGCCTACTTCTGGTGCTATATATAAATTTTTTATGCTTTCCCATAAGCTAAAATAATGAAAACTCATGAGGAAATAGCACAAGTTTACGTTTTCATGTACTTCATCCTTTCAAGAATTTGTATATCTATCTCCTTGACTATGGGTCCTGGCTTTGTTGTTTACTAATTCCTGGGAGTAATTGCAGCTCTTTTTCACCCTTGCTTCACAACATTCTTGTCCTGGTATTATTCTGGATTATATTTTGCTTCATTTTAAAATCGTCTTTATAACATATTCAGCATCAGCCACATTACAATTTCGTATCTTATATTTCCTTGTGAATCTGATAAACTAGCATAATCAAGCATAAATGTAAGGACAGATAAGTAGCATTGACAAAATGCCATTCTATTGGCGATGCAGCTCTTTAGTTTGTGAAGATCTCTAGTGTAGTAAAATTTCTTTTTAGTTGGGAAAATTGTCTCCTAATACCAGGATATATTTAGAGACCAAAATCACAACAAAGCTATGATATGTTGAGGAAACATTGTCTTGTACAATCTGATACTGATATGGAGCAGTGTGCCTAGCGTGAGCAGAGTGACGGGCTTAGGGCTGGGTTTTATTTATTTTATCTCTTGTTTATTATTATTCTAATTAGTGAGCCTAAGAGAATTATGGGCTTAGGGTTTTTATAGTGGTTAGAAGTATTTAAGGAGTTGATTAGGGTTTATGGATTTTTTATCAAACTATTATTGAATTGAGGAGCCTGGAGGCTTTTGGGCAAACGGTGTTTTCCGTTTGATAGGGCAAACGGTGTTTCCGTTTGATTGTTTATTTTCTTACTGTTTTTGTTCATAACAGTTACTTTGTTTGTGATGGAGAGAATGGTATGTGGATGGAGGGAGATGGGCCTATCCAGTGAATTTTTGTTGGGTATGTGTTGGATGTGGTAAAGGTGGATGGAACATTATGTCAAATCAATGCATTTAATTTTTAATGTTAAAGTGAGAGAGAAGAGAGTAGGGATTTCTATAGTTTTTAATAAATGTCTTAGGTGTATTATATAGATACTTTCCGTAATATAAAGGATCATAGCGAATCTGTGTGAGAAATGCCTTTATCATTGAAGGGCAATGCTAAAAGTTGATGTCATTTGAACTTTGAAGTTTAATAATAGCAGATTCAATAATAATTTATATTGTTCAGATGAAGACTTTGTGGTTATTTTCAAAAGGACATCTGGTCCCGAAAGTCAATATCAGTGACATTTATATGTTAAGCATTTTTTTTTCTCTGATGAATAATGCAGGTTACTCAATTGCGAAGGATAGGTGATTTTGTTTACACTCAGGTAATCATTGGCCTTCTATAAGTCTTCGATTAGTTTTATAGATTGTAATACTTCACTTGCATTCTAGTGCAAAATATTGTCTTTGGGAAAGATTTGTCTTAACTTATGTTAGTTTATGTCCACTAATATATGATGTTACTGGAATGCAAAAAGTTGAGCAGGTCTCAATCAACATGGAAGGATGGGCGTTCTTTTCGAACTAGTTTTCAAGAAGAAGCATGGAAAAGATACAATCGCCGTATGCGAGAAGAGTATGAAGAAGAAATGGAGAGAATGGTGAGATTTTGTTGAAGCTTTATTTGGTCACCATTTTGATATTTAATTGAATACATGTTATGTACTCCGTCCGTCTCAACTCAATTTTCACATTTCCTAATTTTTTTGTCCCAACACTGTTTTCACACCCCAAAAATAGTAAAAGTGCTCAAAATAAATTACCTTTCAATACACTTTATTTTAAAAAATGTCATCCCCACTTAACATGCATAACAATACTTAATCTTTATTCATTACCCAATTTACCCTCACAAACTCAATAAAATTTGTCAATAAAGTGACTTCTCTTAAACAACATGAAACAGTAAGTGTGATAAACTCAATCGAGTCAGAGTTAGTATAATTATTACTCCCTCCGTCCCACTAAGCTCAACATGGGTAATGAATAAAGATTATCACAACATGGATAAACTCAACATGAAACTAAGTATAATTTATTTACAAAGGAAGAGTATGTTCTTTCTCCTTTTATTTTATTTAATATTACTGCTTTTAGGCTAGACTGATTTTCTCAAGTTTAAGGGATACAAAAATCTTTGTAATCCACAGTTTTGCATATATGCTTAATACAAGTTTCTGCTTAAACATTTTTCCTTTCATAGTTTAACCATTCTTCTGATTGAAATAACTATTCGACTTATTAGTACTCAATCCTGTGTTGGGTCTCATGGAAGACTCTTTGTAGGTTGAAAATTTTTGGTTCCCGGTTAATATAAGCTTCTTTATATTTCCCTGTTTATCCTTTTCACTTCTTTTAATGAAGATACAGTGACTTCTATGTTTTTGTGCAAACTGCTCAAACTGTAGTCTAAATTTGTACACCAGTTGATAACAATTATAATATCGTCTTCCATTTAAGACAAGCAACGATCTCAAGAAATATAGAAGCTTGGGCCTGCAGCCTACAGCCTACAGCCTACTCCAACTTTCTTTTTGATGCATTTGTGCTGGAACATATGTGGTGTTCAACCAAGTCAACAAAGTTATATCATCGTATCAATGAGTACTTGTGCTTTATACAGGAGAGAATTCGGAGGATGCAAAGTGTATTCAATAGAGAGAGAAATAAATTTAAAAGGGGTTATGAGAGCTGGCAAGAGAATGGTTCAGGTGCGTATCATCAGCAATCTCAGAGGAATGATTGGTACTGGAAGGCAGAAACCTCATTTAGATATGAGAATAGCAATTACAGGGAGACTCCAAGGGCAAATACGAATGCTCCATTGTCACATCACTACTCAGTTCTTGGCCTCGACAGGTATATTATCTTCCAGATATAGTTTATGCCCAAACCTTTGATAAAAAATTAATACAGTATAATATGATGTTCCTGATATTGTAGTATATTAACTATTTGACTGTTCAATGGTGTGGAAAAAGTGTGGGGATATGTTGGCTCCTCTAGTCTATTTATAAAGAAAGCTGACAGACTGACAGGATGGTTTAGGCCTGCTTTGGCCTCTCATATTATGTTATGATGTCCCACAACGGTTCCACACGCAAGTGTGGAAGGGCATATAAGTGGGGGTCAACCCTTCACCTTCAGCCATGGTTTTGGGTGAAGTTAGGGCTCCCTAGCTTATATGCCTAACATATTAGCTTATGCTCAGTTATTAGGACGAAATTTCAGGATTGTTGCTACTCTTTGGATTTTTATTTTATTTGCTCATGCTGGGTGCTTCAGTATTGAAGAGTGGGGATGCTTTTAGCCTCAGCCATAACGCGCTTCAATTACTATGGTCCATGGTGGCACTTTTTTTAGTCTCACTGTTTTCTCCACTATGATGTGCTTGTTGTGTGACATATTTGGTTAATGACTTTGAATCACCTGACCCATTGTTGTGTCTTCTAGAAGGGTAGAAAAGGTCAATTTTGTATTAATAAAGGCATCATTTTAGCAATGTGGGATATGTTTTGCGCACAACTGTCTTTACTTTATCTTGTTAGGGATCATTACCTCTTTGAAATAGCAGTGCAGCTTGTTTTACTGTACTAAGATGTACAATGACGAAATTCAAAGAAAACCTGAAAATTTTAGGTGAGTTTTTCAATGTGGAGTGACAAAACTTATAGAAATCAACATTTCCAGTAGCTTTTCATAAATGCTTCAATATCAAACTTGTATTAATTTTGAGATCAGTTGTTTCGAATCATAGTTGTTAGAGACGAGGGGTGCATAAAAGGCACAAGGGCCTTTTTGGAGCCTGAGGTGTGAGGTGTGCCCTCTTGTACATCATGTTTCTACTACTCAGATACATAAATATATCCTACTTAACACATAATTACATGACCAAATAAAGGTAAAATCACACAACATTATATTAGTACATAATAACTAAAAAATAACTTAGTAACACGTAGATAATCCATACTAAATCAGCTTCTTCAACACCAATAGACTATAATCTAATAACACGAAGACTTCAAGTTTCAAATGATTAGCAAACTAATCAATAATTGTCACAATTCATGATATCATCGCCATCATCCACTTCCTTCTCAAGTTGAGCATCTTTTCTGTTTGTCTTATGTTTTGTTATGAAACCCTAATTTTTAATTCAAATAAAGCCCTTGATAATCTATATGAGGTAACAAAAAATGTAGCTCCTTTCAGAAAACCCATACAGAGGTTTTTGTTTTTGTATTTATTTTTTTGGTTTCGGGGGGTGGGGGTATGATAACTGTGTCAGTGTCATCTTTTCTTTAGGTCTTATCAAGAATCAACTAATTGTAAGTATCATGATAATAGATGGGTCTACTGGCTGCAATTATCCCAGAAAGAGAGCACAATGAGATGATCATGGATTTCTAATATTGTAATTGTAATTGTAATATTCATGTGATGCAATCTGTGACAATTACATAAGCTTCTGCCTATTCTTTGCATTTATATGATGAACATTCATAACATCTTCTCATATGTTTTGCAATTATGCAGGCGGAGGGTAACGCCCTACACAGATCAAGAGATTAAGGTAATTCATAACCTAATATATTTTATTCAGTTCTGACATTTTGCAAGTCATATTCCATATGATCAAATAAATGTTTCTTGATGTTATAATTTCCAGTATCTGGTAATATTTTTTGAACTGTGGCTTATTATATCTGCTACTAGATATTGCTGATCTATGTCCTGTAACTTTCCCTTTGTTGGTGGGTCAGTCGTGTTATGATATCCGCATTGGATCCACATGAATGTATAAAATTACATATATACAGGGTCAACCATTTACCTTTGACCATGATTTTGGGTTAAGTTAGGGCTGTGTAGCTTATATGCCTAACAATTTGGTTTGATATGATTCGAGCAGCTATGGGAAGGGGCTACGCAATTATAGGCCCAAGGGGGTTGCCACCAGGAATTGGGCCCGGGTATAGTTTGCCACCCAGTGTGTGCCATCCATGGACGTCCGGGTCTGAAAGGGGCATAGATTGTTACATTATCTCCCATTCACATGGAAGTATGGAATGACATATAACTGGGGTGAACCCTTAACAGTTGACCGTGATATTGGATTGAGTTACTGTTCCCTTGCTTGTATGCCTGACATTTAAGTCTCCAGTTTTACTGCTATTCCGACTGTAGATCAATATCAGAAAACATATATTTGGGGTGGGTTCATTGAATTTTCATGGTCACACAGTGCTCTAACCCAGCACAACCCATTGTATTCACAATAACTGCTTTCCCATTCCAAAGCATCACATGGGTAAATGGAGAATCCCACTGCATATAGGAAGAAATTAGATCTCTTCTTGATACAAATGGTGAAAACTTTTTTTCTCTCCTTTCTGTAACGTGTTTATCTAATCTTGCTCGGATGGTCATCACAATCGTCACCTGAAGTATTTTTATGTACCTATCATAATTGTAGTCATCATGTCAACAACATGAGATGCTCTTGTCAAATTAAATCATTTTGGGTTAGAAACAATATCATGCATTTCAGCACTTACCAATTCCTCTAAGATATTCTCTATTTGCAGTCGGCCTTCAGAACAAAAGCCAAGGAATTCCACCCAGATCAGAATCAGAACAATAAAGGTGATGAGTTCATGAAAGATGGCAGATATTATCTGCCCTCTGTCTTCAATTCGAGCTATGAAAATTGCATTAGATGCTTTATAAGCGTGTTTCTCTGCTGCAGAGTATGCTGAGGCAAAGTTCAAGGAAGTAATGGTGTCTTACGAGGCCATTAAATCAGAAAGGAAGAACAACAGTGGTGCCCGCATGAGACCATGACAACTCTTTAATGTCGCAAGAGCGTTATAACTTCTCGAAAAATTTCTCCATTTGTGCTGTATAATTTTTCCTCTGCGGTAATCGAGTTTAGTCCAGTATATTTTAAGAAAGCTTCTACTTATGGCATCTGTTCCTAATAGTCATGATCAAGGATCTGGCTGATGTTTTTTGGTATATCTGCTGCTTAGTTTATGTATAGGTTGATATGTTTTTCCCCTCAAAAAGCAGGTGTAAAATCATTATTAATTAATATAGAAATAAGAAAGCACTCAGTCCTTTCATTTAATATGTATTAGTCGTTAATTTTGTTACTAGTTTGAAATAAGCGTGAATGTAGGAAGTCTTGAGATTGCCTCGCTAGGTTTTGTGAGTGGGATAGACCAGTGACATGTTCTTATTATCATCCCTTAAAGAAGTAAAGGTGATATCTCAATAGAATATGGTGCCATTGTTTAGTCTGAGTACCACCAAGAATTCTTTTGGGCCCATATTCCCTATTCTAGTGATGTGTTCCATCTAGTGTGTTTAAACCATTTGACACATCACCATAGTTTATGGTTTCATGAAGATGTGTCAACTATATAGTGGGTTGAAACATATGGAACATCTCATTGGAATAAGGAATCCCCGTTCGTTTGAAATAAATAGGTAGGTACCTAAAATTCTTATGATCCTAGGAAATTATTCCATTTTTTTCGCGATAGATTTCTATTTTCTAGATATGGTTTAATTTTTTATATTTTAACTTTTGTGATTGATATAATGATTTTTTCTTTTCATTCACATAAAATTTTCTCTCTCCATCCATGAAGTAATTCATGTATTATTTTATCTTTTCTTAGAAGTTAGGGTTAATTCTAAAGCTATTATTGAAATTTGACATTTGTAATTCATACTCCCCCACCACTCGAAATGTACTCATATATATACTTTTTTTTTCCTCGTGAATGAAAGAGTTATTATTTTATATACTGGTTATTTGTGAACTTCTACCAATATATGCTTACTTTTTAATGCGAATGAGTGATATAACTTGTAATTTAGTAAATACATTTGGAGTATTAATTGTATATATGGTCCCTCATTTTCCAAATAAATAAATAAAAAATGAAAACTTTTCTAATGAACGCCCAAAAGGAAAATTGAATACTTTATCATAGATTGAGATACAAAAATACTATTCACATATAATTAATTATGTATTCTACACCTAAGATTTAAAATTTTCCTTCAGTATTATAATTATAATTAGAGAGGGATTAGGGTGCAACCGGTTGTACCAATTGAATTGGTACAACCTTGATCCCCACCATTCTTAATTAATTTCTGCTCCTTCATTAATGTTGTTTTTTATTTTATTTTTAAATTTATTTTATTTAAATGACTATTATACCCTAAATCCTTTTACCCTAGGGATAAATTATACCCTAAACTACAAGGATAAAATTACAATTATACCCTAAACCCTAGAGATAAATTATATCCTAAACCACAAGGGTAAAATTACAATTATACCCTAAACCCTATGGGATAATTATAGCATAAACCACAAGGGTAAAATTGCAATTATATCCCTAAATTTTTTTTAAAAAAAAGTAACGTACAACAACAATTAAAAAAAAAAAACGAGAAAAACACACACTGAAGATGAAGGAAGTTGTACCGGAGGTTGTACCAATTGAAGGTTGCACACATGTATTTGCCTTATAATTAAGTGTTAGCTGGCTCCTCTTTTTCTTTAGAGAATGCACATTGAGCTATTAGTATACGAACATTCAATGATCACATTTTTTTCAATAGGGGTGGATAGCAAACGTCTTGAGCGACTGACAACAGAATGCGAGATAAAATACAATTTAATACAACCTCCGAATACAATAGGCCACAAAAGGGCTCTCCACGAAAGAAAAAAAAAAAAAAAAAACACACCCACACACACACTAACCAACTCTGAAGTACAGGAGAAAATGGGATTTATAATTCACCTCAATTAATAAGTGGTTTTCAGAGTACAAAAGAATGATTTAGTTTATACAAAGCAGGAGTAAGATATAATGGGTTGAAAAATGAATCCAATTACAAGTTTTATGATTCAGTTTCCGTAGACACTACAACACAAACCCTCCCAAGACATTAAAATAGGTTTGCTAATTGCTATCTACTATATGTAATCAAATAAGAGGAAAATTTACAAAAAAAAAAAAAAAAAAAAACTCCTCTAAAATAGGTACCTAGCCCACTACACTCCCGATGATGTTCGATTTATCCTCTGAGCACCCAACTTCGGGGCAGCAGGTTTAGTTCCTCTGAGGCCTCGTCCAGCTGATAAGGGCTTTGCCCCAGTTTTAGGAGGAGGTGCCGCGATGGAGGCCCAAAGATCATCATCTGCGCTGGACTTCACATTCAAAGGCCTGGATGATGATGATTTAGGAACAGGGGCTTGAAGTGCACCCCAAGGATCATCCTCATCTACTGACCTGCTAGCTCTTGTATTCGAAGTTCTGGATGTTGAAGTTTTAGGGGCAGGATCACCTGAAGCACCCCACAAGTCGTCATCATCATCTTTACTCGTTTTCAGCGTGCTCCGGGGCCTTGAATTTGAAGCTGAACCATAGAAATATCCTTCCCAGTGAGATAAACTAACACAATGCCATCATACATTAGGATAGAAAGTCAAACATCTGTAAAGCCTGCGCCAAGGGGGGCATTGAATAAAGTAGAGCCAGTTTGCAAACTAATTTAGACAAGCTTGAGCCATGCATATATAGACTCGACCAAGATTAAACCCCTACTCAAAACTCTACTCTCAAGTATTTCCTTTCCATAACAAGTATTCTTCCCATCCCATCAGCAGAGTGATAAATTATACTTATGTGCTGTGTATTTAAAAACCCCGCATAATTATCTGTCAACTTTGAACCTAGTAAATATGTAGTAATCAATCATCACTGGAAGCAATGCTATAGCCTAGTGGTACCTTGTGATTTTGGTTGAGAAACAGGCCGCTTTTGAGCTGCTTGGATACTTGCAAGAGCTGCAGGAGGATTTATGTCCTCCAGTGGTTCAATATCATCCCAACCATCTTTATCACTATTTTGATCTCCATGAACACCATTTTCAAGTTCCCCCCATCCATCTGTTGACGTAGGGGATGCAGGTGGAGGGTTATCGGCAAAATCAGATAAATCTGTTCTGGAGTCTACTCTAACTGGTGTTAGATTCGTATCATTAATCACTGTAACATCAAATTACCAACATTAGTGCCCCCACAAAAATGCATCCATCAAGTGTACCGTCATAGTTAGGTAAGATAAAGTCTCCATAAGATATCCACGCATAGAGTTCAGTACAAGCATGAAATTGCAAGGAAACACAGAAGATGCAAACATATTCATGAGTGTGTGCATGTTGAGAGAGAGAGAGAAGGAAGGAAAAAAGCACACCAGGGCTGGGATTGGAGGTTGAAGATGCAAGAGGTGAACTGGTGCTTGTTGAAGTAAGGGTATTTTGTTCGGAAGGTTTGCCTTTTAGAGTCAAAGAACTCATAGCCCATCTGCATTATCATAGTGATTTAGACTGTTGAAGCAAATCCATATAAAATCAGATTGAACATAGTTTATGAAATAAGAAATTTTGCAGCTACATTAACCCTGAGGGAGGGTGAGCGTCTTTTTTTTGGGGGGGGAGGGAGACGTGGGGATGTTACCGCAGATTTACTAATCATCCATAATATATGCCTCAAGGCTAATATAGAAGCATACAAAGACCATGCAGTAAAAATAAATAAAATCTCACAATCATCATATCAAGGTCTTCACTAAACACAAAGACGGCCAGCAACTTCAATTGAAATAAGCAACCAATATGATACCATACAGGATAACATGAAACTACATAACCTTGTAGTTTGAATCCAATGCATATAGTTGCACAATGAAACCAAGGCAACTTCACCACAGCACGGCGCATGGTGTTGCCATAAATATAATTGGCTCTCTCACTATCGCCTCTCAACACTTAGAAAATGTTGTGTTTCTATTGAAATTTTATAAGTAACTTCACACTGCAATTACTCACATATTTACCTAACAATGATGCCAAGGATATACTCATGATACCATTTTGCAACAGTGTGTGTTATATTATTTTTACTATTTAACTTATATATATATATATCTATGCAAAGCGTATCGAGGCTGCTGATGAACTTCTCTTGTTCAATCCTAAATTGCTTGTTAATTCAGTAACCTCATGTCTCTTATTTATAAATTATTAAAAGTCCCAGGGTTGGGTTATTTGATTAAAATCATAATATTTCCTTGAAAACCCATTCAATTTTCTAATACTTGGCTTTCTCTAATATAACTGTGTCCATTATGATTGTTGCATGCATGCAACTCTTATATCACCGAAAATTATTATGGAAATAAATGTTAAAAAAAGATCATAAGACCTTTAATTTCTCCATCTATACTGATAAGTGAAGAGCTCGCAAAGACATTTCGAAACTCATGTACTAAATGCATGGTTGTTAAAGGCACGCCTCTGGCCCAGAGGCAAGGAGGCTCGGGCCCTTGAGCCTCTTTTCACCTTCTACAGCGTGCCTCTTTAAGATTTCCCAATTATTCATTTTTTTAGTTCTTTTTTTTTTTAAGTTGCGACACGTTTTCAATTAGTAAACAGATATTCTTACCTCTTCTTTTAAGTTGGGAAATCAACTCTTATTTTTATACTATGAATTTAACCAATTAGGAATAGGGTTTTGATGCAGATCTTAACGATGGGTGTGATAAGGGGGAACAAGTAAATCTAGGATTCACATATCTTGTTATGTCAGTTAACTTTTTTGAATTATGAAGATTAGATTCTAATTATATTATATAGGATTTTAGATTAGATAAGATCAGATATGATATGTGTTGTTGGACTTTGTTTTTATGGGCTTAGGTTTAATTTAGTACTTATAGTTCTTATTTCTTGGTTAAACAAGCAGTTGTTGGATAACCATTTGAATAACTTTATTAAACTTGAAGACTTGTTTAATTGACTCACTATTTATTTTGTATTGAAGATTTTATCTTTGAAGTTAATAATGGATGTTCCAAGTGTTGTCATGCTATTTATGAGTTATTATGTATCGTTATGTGACGCTATGTGATTTTTACCTTTATTTAGTTAGTTAGTTATGGTGTAAGTAGATTTACCTGTATATATATGTTGTAGAATTATATTAGGGTGGCATGTACAAGAGGCACGCGCCTCGGGGTCCTTGCGCCTCGGGGTGCCCCTCGCCTTCTACAACTATGACTAAATGACAGAGATCTAATAAGCACACTTACCCAAGTAAACCTGCATTTCCCTGTATAGAATTTCCTGAGCTAGCTGTACCCGTGGCATCCCCAGTGGTCTGCAAAACCAAAAGAGATCATCAATCCTCAGAAATGGGGGAGAAGGAAAATTTAGATTTGGACCAGCACTCAAAACATCTAGCCAACCTAAACTAAAAACTTAACAAGTTAAAATGCAATTTTTATTAACCAAATTCCCCCAGTAGAACAAAGACGTATGGTTTAATTCTAACATTGTAATGCATGAAGGCCTTGTTCCAGGCATCTACCGCTGAAGTTAAATAGCAACTAGAGAAATTGAAAAATACAATCATGTTCATCTTTAAGGATCTTAATATTCAAACACCAATAAGTATCTGTTAGAAATGGTGGACAATGGGTATCAAAGTTTCACTTTTCATACATTGTGACAGCTGCACCGCGTCAATAATTCTTATTATATATCCCAGCAAGAAGCAGATAGGCAAGTCTCAAGCACGAATATATCATAAAAAAGATTCAATCTAAATAATTACATTACAAATTAAAATAGTTGAACCTTCTTACACAATTAAAACAGGCAGAAAAAACAAGTCAGGGGGATTATTCACACCTTCTCATAGTGTTGTTTCAATGATTGCAAAAATTGTTCAACAGCTTGGAATGCTTTTGATCGGACATCGCTGCAGAAAAGAGTAAAAGAGTAAACAATTAAGCAAAACTATGGAAGCAAATATAGCAGCACAATTGCACGAGCTCAATTCAAAAAGTAACTTATTAAGAGGAATAATGAAGACAACATTACACCTAGGGTACCTACACCAGAGAAAAAGTAATACACAGGATTACAGCGATAGATCACCAAAAATAAAGAGGATAAGAATAAGAAGAAAATTTTGCAACAAATTTATCGAGTATGACTGCTCTAAAAGCCAAAATCTAAATAATAAGCACAAGAAAATAAGCATGTTTGATAACTAACAATCCTGAACTATTAGATTGCAAAATTTGTTCAACAAATCCGTCATGTAAATGGAGTGCTAAACGGTGAAAGCCAATTTCAATCTCAGAAACCAAATATCAGTTTACAATAGTTCATGCGTATATAATATAACTAAAATCATTAAAACATAAAGGGAATGAATCTCAACAGCATATTTTGGGGTAAAAGGAAAATTACATTGACAAAAGAACCAGGGCAATACATATGAAGAAAAGGGATTACAATTTGATCTAAGGTCAAATAATAGATGAATTGACAAGGAGAGAATAATACCTGTCAGGGTCGACTGTCAGGACAACAATATTTGGCAAAATTCGAGTTGCAATCTCAGTTGCATCGTAATAAGAAATAGTGGCAGATAAAGCCATAATACCTAAAATGAGTAAAAATAGCATGATTAAGGAAAAGGTGCACAACCTCTGTGTGTGTGTGTGTGTGTGTGGGGGGGGGGGGGGGGGGGGGGGTTATGTAGGAAAGAGACTTAACACAAGGACATGAAGCATTTTACCTGCTCCTCGGGCTGGACAGAATGTATCACGCAAAGCCCGAACCGTGAACGCATTTATCAAAACTCTTTTCCTCGTCTGCATTGCAGAATTTTTTTGAAAAATATGTCAATAATACAACATCTGACAAGGCAAAATTGTTGAGAGAGAAGGAGAGTGGATATAGCATCGTAAGGGTTTGAAAAGGGAAAATCAGCTAGAAAATTTGGCACAGACCCCATCATTAAGGTAACCAGCAATATTTCCAAGCAATATGGTGGTATTTGTACGAATTGCTGGTTCTTCATCAACCTGCATCAGAAAAATAAGCAGAATAAAATTCTATCATTTAAATTTGTCACAAGGTATAGCATGCAAGGAATGAGACAAAAATATTCAAGAGAATCAGAGGTGCTAAATAGTAAATACAGATAAAGTGAATACCTGCAACTTGGATAGAAACTTCAACAATGAGCCAGATATTGTGCGCTGAGAGAGCTGTGGAAAGATAAAACAACTGATCACTATGCAGTTGAGAAAACAAACCTTAAAAACCAGATATTGTTAGCCCAATTATCAGCCTGCACATCCTAATCATTGTAAGCATTTGAATAGCCATTAATGATCCTTTAATCGTCCAATATTAGTATGATTCTGGTGCATCCAAACTCATTCAGCATTATTTCAAATGGCTATATAATCCAAAATATTTACAGACCTTCCAGAACCACATCAAGTATCATCCAAGTTGACACTCCACCACAAGCAAATACTGAGATGGACTAAGGTGAGTGCGGAAAGAATGATCAGAAAAGGAGATTCAAATAACAGCACCACCAAATCACATTAAACGACCAAGCTAAGATTATTGCCTACTACAAATTTGTGGTTTTTATAAAACACACCCTGAAAGTGACAGGAACTATAGGATGTAACATAGTTATCCAATCATGAATCATGCATAATGGGCACCTGTAATTTCAATTTAAATGGAAATGATACTTTAGAAGGTGCACAAACCTTAGGAGCCAGGATAAGCATAGATTTCAGAGTGAGCTCCCTCAGAAAAGCAGATGTGTCGGAAAACCCATTAGCCACATGAGGGTAAACCTATAATCATTGAGTAATTTTTTTTACTGCCAATATTTTGGCCAGCATGCTCACAGTTTGTGCGCCAGCGCAATTCATAGGGGAAATTTGACTATATATAAATATATTGATCATAGGATAACATACTTGTTCATCAACAATTTGGGAAGATAATGACTCGCCATATTGATCAATGTGCTGAAGAAGACCAACGCGAATAGCACGATCATTTGACGAAAAAAGTTTGATAATTGTTGGTAATACCTAAGAATTTAAACAAAGTTTAGCAACAAAAAAAAATCATCTGCAGTCTATTCATGAATAGCTCAGACCAAGAAAGGGAAAAACACAGAAAAGGGTCTCCATCCAGACTTAATGAACAGTAACCTTAAGACTATACTCTTCTGCTGAAAGCATAGATCCCATTTTCAACAATGCTGTCAAAGCAGGTGCAGTGGCCGAACCAAATTCCAATGCGGATGCTAGTAATGGAAGTAGCTGGGGGAGAAAAAAGTAGTCAAGTAACTGCTATATGATTAGACTACAAAGATTTGGCCATCACTAAATACCTTCTTATGTACTATCTGGCCAGGAAGCTGTTCAGCAAGATTCGGAAGCTTACGGAAAAAATTATCCTTTTCTACACTGTCTTTCAAGTTAAGAACTTCCATGAATTGTATGGTCTCTACCAACTTATTTTGGAAATATTCTGTCGACACAACAGAAATTTAGTTCATGAAAAAAAAATTACGTAGATATCCACTTTATACATTCACAATAATTAAGAAATTTGTGCTGTATAATCTTGAACGAGTTATTTCGTGTTGGGCAAAAACTGCATCAAAGGAAGATATGTATAGCAGTTAGTAGTTAGTACTGCTAACCTCCTTGGATTTAAAGATTAATACAAAAAATCCCAATACCTAAAAAGAACAGGAACGTAACCACCACCAACATGAGAAAATTTTGGGAAATTACTCGAAATTTTATAAGAAACTATATAATTTATATAGATGCAAGTTTCAGATATTGTGATGCCAATTTTCCCAATAAACTAGAACTTAAGTATGTAAAGGATATGATTTACAGGAATTCAATTTCTAAACAAGTGAAAACCTTATTACCGAACTAGGGATCTCTACAGAAAAATGATGCAATCGTTTTTTTCCTCGGTACCTTAGCAAATGAGGTGCTGATGACTTAAATGGCTGGCCATCCATTATTTTTTTAGTACTTATTACACTGGTAATTATAACAGTGTCATTTTTATTTTCAGTTGCTACAGAAGTACATTAATATAAGATCTTGAAAATTAATTGAGGTAATACTTGGTTTTTTTAACAAAACAAGCAGGTATTTTCTGTTATGTAGAATCACAAGGTAATATAAAACTATGAAACCCTACTTTAATCATATATGATATCATTCCACAATGCAATACACCTTGAATTATATAAAGGCTCATACTAGTATGCCATCATGTCTTAATGAGAGTGCGAAGAGTATATGAATAAATAGTGAACTTAAAGTTGGTCATTAAATGAGGAAAAGTGCTTCAGCAATAGAAATTAGAAGCATAAGCATTGGGAAAAATAATAAAGTAGCTTTTACAACAGGAATTCTGATACAATTCTCAAAGTAACATAAATATCACATACCGGAAAAATGAGAAAGAAGATAGAATAACTATGATAGCATTTATAATTTAAAACTACATAAGACAAGTGAAGGTAGTAGAATTATAATTTGAGTATGCTGAAAGTTATCCAGGCTATATAGATACATTCAACATTTCACCCAGTAAAATAGAAATCAGAAAAAGAGCTCACCACTATTCTCCAGAAGCTTTGATGAATTCAACCTGCGAGAAGGCGCAGAACTCAAGAGACGCTGATAGTCTTGAAGTAGAGACTGCGAGACAGGAAAATAAAAAAATTATTCAAATCAAAGTTGAAGAAACTAATAACTGAAAGAACTAAGCACATTTAACAGAGATATGCTAAATTGAAATTCCAAACAAACTCTATACAATTAAAGAAATGTAATTAGTTAAACAGGATCACCTTTGGTATATTTGCTGTATTTCGCAACTCCTCAGTTCTACTCAATTTTGTGCCAGAGAACAGTTCATAGATTAGGCAACCTACCAAATGCCATAAAAAAAGAATAAGTGAAATATACTTATAAATATGATATTGGAACAAAACTTAGGCACAGAAGATGTAAATATTTTTAAGAGAAAAAATAATGGAAATCTAGCTGAATAGCTAAATAAATGAATAACATAAAGCCCAAAAGAGTTGTAGAAAAATCAGCTTCTAAACAAAGGAAACTGAATGGTGTTTGGCAAAGAGCTTCTCAATCTCTTTGGCAAAGTACTGAAACTATTTTCTCTTGTGCAGCACAGAAACATAATAATTACTGATTTTGCAGAGGATAGGAGTTGGAAATGAAAATGCATCTGTTTCATGGTGTTGAAGCATGAAACAACATAAAAAATGAGTTGATTTGAGATTGAGTGTTTATAGGTCTATGAATATGTGAAATGTGAGAGGGTTTAAGAATGAGTCTGCTGGGTTTATGAAACAATTGAAATGTTAGTAAATCTGAAAAAGATCTTTTTGATGAATATTTGTGTGTTTACAAAAACAAATTTCACAAATGCAATTTTTGTTGTTGAAAGTAAAAAAGCGAGAACAATCCAAATTGAAATTTCACCAAGTGTGCTCTTTGCTTTTAGGTAATTAATAAGTTTCATTATTATCCTAGTTTTGCAATTCGCACACCAACAATAAACAATAAAGTATATCAGTGCTCAGTAAAAATTCAGAGTCTAGAACGATAAAAATACTGTCTTCATTTTCAACAATTCTTTTGCACAGAAGAAAGATCATCCAGCTTCTGCAAACATATATCAAAGCATTCTAAAAGGTTTACTTGTCAAATATCAAGTCAGCTGTTAAACAAGACAAATTTCATCCAATACATGAAAAACATTACTTATTTTATTAAATCTAATCCCTCGTTGAATAATTTATTGGCCAGTCTCACTGCCAACTCAAGTGTCCAAGTTACTTACTTACCCAAGCCCCAAGAATCTAGAGCCCAAGGTGGAGATTTTCTGATAGTTGACCAGTCAGCTTTAGACAACTCCATTGGTTTGTATTGAGAACCAATTAGCCATGCATATTGCTGTGACAAAGATGATGCAAAAATATTATAATCAAATTAGACAATAGACCATCCATTACTGTGCAGCAAAAACAGTATCTATGTTTTTTTTTTTTGAAAAAACATAATCATTCTAATCAGGATAATACTAATCAGTAATATAATTATTTTGACCAGAAAAGGGATGCTATCTTCACGATAAATAGCATTCCATCAGATAGAACTAATATAGAATATTCAATATGTTAAACCCCAGTCTAAATTAAGTTTAATTTTTATCTCATTTTCATTCTGTCAAACTGCAACCCATAAAGTTGTTTTCGATTATTCTTTAAACCTATTCTCTGGAGAACATTTTCAGATTGAAAAGATGTGCACTTTAATCTAAGAAACAAGGATCAATTCAGGAGGGGTGAAGAAGCAGTTTCTTAGTATTTCATTGAAGAACAGCTAAGCCAAAATATATTTACTCAAGTCTCAAGATCAGAAGTCAAAGGTACAAATCTAATCATTTGTCAACCTGTATCCACTAAGGTGATGCACAAAATATTTACAACAATCAGGAATAATAGTTAAAAAGTGAGCTATCAACATCAGTCAGGGAAAGGGGAGTATGGACATAAAGACAAACATAACTTAGTGTCTTTAGCCAGGATTTTCAGGTGATTCACCAAATGCTTTTATTTATGTGGTTCAGGTTTTCTTCCAGATGCAGCATGGAATAGTGCTCTTAAAGTTCATCGGAAATAGTAGCTTAAGATATGTTTAAAATGGGTCTCACTCATAACTAGAAAAGACACAGAAACAATATTATTGTATAGAATTGAATATTATGATCAGCACATGTATTCCAGAGTATAGCGATCTCCTGTATCAATACCAAGATCCTAAGAATATTTATTTCTTCCTTTTGGAAAAAACATTTGCTAGGCCAAGGAAAAAATTGAACCAGAAAGAATGGTGGAAAAGAGAAGCAAAACAAAAACTTACAAGCATTGGTCCAGTTGCAGCTTCTCTACTTCCATCAAACTCAGATAAAACATCAAGTGCATGGAGCTTCCAATCCAAAGTTTGAGTGACAACAACACTAGCCAAACAAACGTTGCCATGAACCTGCAGTAACCAACATAAAAACATCATGCTCGAGTCACATTGCCGAAAACAAAAATATGGTTTGTTGGTGGGAGAGCGAAGCCCAAAGAACTGTTGCTCTTTCTATACTAGTAAAATATAGTTTGAATATAGCCAATTGAGCTGAACTCGTCTAATTTTTTTTAAAGAGAACTACTCATAATTGGATAAGAATTGCATACCAATTTACAATCATTATTCAAGAAGCTCACAGCTTTAGCTATCCGGTGAAGTCCCCATGCGTAATATTCATCCCTGATAAAAGAAGAGAGTAAGCTAATTGAGTTTCTTAGATCAAGAAATCAAGAGGAAAAGACCAAGGGACAGCTACACATAATGACCCTAATTGAAAGTTATGTTTTTATGGACTCATACGAAGATAAGACATCACTGTTTAAAAAAAAAAAATTTACACAATTTATTGGCTATGTTTGTCTTGGGCATATTAAGCGGCCCGGATTTCACTTTGTAAGAGCCCGTTTATTTTGATCAAATTATAAAACCGGCTTTTAATTACATATAAACCTACCATATAATAACTATAATACCTACTCAATTTTCAATCATTCAATTATTACTATATCAATTCAATCGTTAATACATTACTTTTCAAAATCTTACCTCACTATAACTTAACAAACCAAACATACTTTATAGACCAAATCACCTTCTTACAATTCACAGATTACAAAGCCAAGAACCAAAAGTTAAGCTAAGTTCAAACCAAACACACAATAGCGTTCAACAAAATTTTCATTAATCGGGCACAGCATCACAATTATAAACAATTCACATGTAATAAGATCAAGCAAAAGGACAAACTATGAGATAACAGTATCTAAACTTTGTTTACCTTTGTGTGCCATCCAAACCCAATTCCTTGATCTTCTCGGTAAGTGGCATAACAGGCTCAGTCACAATATAGATGGTGGTCTTAGCATTAGAACCATCCAAAGTTTCTGCCTCGGTACTGTGCAAAAATGACAAAATATTTGGATGCCTAACCTGAAAGAAGATAGACATAACCACCAGCATGGTGCGAATTGAGATTAGCACCTAAAGAATCAGTCCTATCTCAATTTTAAAAACTTACATAGAAGATGAAGATAATAGAGAACGAAATCATGCAATCGTTTACGCAAAAGTGTCGCAAGCTAATGGATACCAAATCTTAAATGTCCAAATTGTTGCGGTTTTGGTATACTTTTAATATCAATATTCTATATAGTTTTGCCTTCTTATAGGAAAGGTTCTATTACCATTTGGATGATAATTTAGCATAAATCATTACCAAAACAGAAGAAGATCATCATGTTAAATTTTAAATATATGCCAATCATATTTCTTTATCTCAACATCTTTCTATAACTACGAGTGTTAAGCTTTCATTTAACTATCAGCTATACTAGCTTATGCAAAGTTCAGTTTCACAGATCACTGGCATTTTTTAGGTTGGGGTCTTATATGTGGCAAAACAAAACATTTAGTTAAAATATTAGGTTGAGTTTTGAATAGAATAGTGATATTGAGGGAAATGCTGAAGAAGACACCAAGATCAACACGTAAGTTAGCTGTTAGCATTAAATAAAAAAATTTTAATAACCAGTGGACGTTGCAGATAAATACTCAATTGGAAAGACAGCTCAGGAATATGAAGCTCTTCAAGCTCATGAAGATATGAATGTGAGAGTTAACAATTAGCATGATATCAAACATTTATAGGAACATGGTGAATATCGTAAATAAATTTTCAATGATATACACAGTATAGAAGTGTAAAATTCATTAAAATTAAAAAGGTGCTTTTGGTTTGAAGTTTGAACTTAGCTTTGTGATAGATTGCTGGCTTTGTAATCCGTGAATAGTAAAAATGTGATTTGGTTTTCAAAATATGTTTGGTTAGCAGAGTTCTGGTGGCGTAGGATTTTGAAAAGTAGATGAAGTTGTGAATATTATATTGTGAAAAGTGATGTGTTAATGATCAAATAATTGAAAAGTTTAGGAGATGAGATAAGAAGTATTAGAATAATGAGTGTTTGAATTAAAAAATACTTTAAAATGTGTAGTATTATAAGTATTATAGAATAGGATTTTGTGGATTTGGATTCCGTTTTCATAATTAGATCAAACCAAACAAGCTTTTGGCTTACAAAATAAAATCTGGATTAATAAGCCAAAAAACGCACCCAGGGTGGAGGTGGAGATGGGGATGGGGGAAGGCTATTTATTAAAAATAAAGCAAAACACTAATCAAAAGTATGATAAAAGAAGAAATAAGGTACCCAAATACAGAAGTAAATTGAGATTCAGATCAATATGGACCCATACTATCACAATGGTAGTTAATCAAGGCTTGCAAAAGAACATGAAATGTAACTGATATCAGGAGACCAAAAACACATCCATCAAAAGCTCACCGTTCGCAGGCGTTTGACACCATTACGTCCAGCAACTAAATGCCCATCATTCGCATTACTCCCTGAAAGAGAAAATATTGACACAGGAGCCCCGTCTTCCTGTTGAATAAAAGAACAAGAGACGTAAATGGTCAACAGAAATTTTGGGGAAAAACATCAAAAAACACTTAAGACTCACAAAAAGAAAACATAAAATACTAGTATCAGTAAACAATCTGAGCAGTTCATGAGCCTATATTCACTGAAAGGAAATTCCTTCACCCTCTAACGCGCCGTTTACTTTTGGGGATAACAAGGGTTATCCCTTACCTAACCCTAGTTAAAGGGTGTAAACATGGTGTGCACATTGAAGGTTAGGGACGAAGGATAACACCCAGGCCCTTGTCTGCCCGGTGTTATTCACACTGTAGCTACGTATTATTTACACGCCCAAATTGGGCGGATAAAAATAAACCCGAGGGCTAAGCCAACGAAATCCCTTTGCTGCCCACATCTCAAAACGACGACGACGACCGTGCAACTGCCGGAGGCGAAGAACATCAGCGACAAGTGGGTGAGCGCTCACGCTGAGGGAGGAGGAAGAGGAGCATGTGACGTCGGGGAGAAGGGTCACGTGAAGTTGGGCTTGCTGGCGGCCAGCGCCGTGTGTTGGTTAACCGGCGTCGGCGTCGTATTGCTGGCTGTCTCCGGCGTCGTTTTCGTCTACCGCTGCCAGACGACTTCCCCCTTCAATGTCAAAGAACCATGGAAGAAACCTCTTTCACCCCATCGGAGGAGCAGAGATCCTTCCCCTTCCATAGGTAGATTTCAATTACAGATCTCTTCGAAAGTCTCCTTCTTTGAACAACAAGGTATGAAATCTACCTCCAAATGGCTGATTGAATTTGTGGTACTTGGATTTCTTAAGTATTTCCCATTTTGAGACATTCAATTACTGGCCATGAGCAATACCACTACAAGGCCAGAATTGATTCCAATTTGTGTCACCACTCTTATGTAGCGATCAAAAGTTTGTCTTGTTTACCAGCACTGAAATTTGTTTTGTAATTATGTAAAATTGATGTTTTTTAAGGATTTTCAGACAGTTCTAGTTCTGATGAGTATTTTTGTTCAAAATTAATTATGATGAGGGATGATATTAAGAATTTTTTTTATTAAGAGGGGTAAATTAGTAAAATAAATATAGCTTTAACCGACAAAGTAAATAAAGGGAGGGTTACGGATATGGAAGGTTAACCTCAACCAAGGGATAGATTACCCATAGTTTTAGTTATCCCTCACCTTAAAAGTAAACGGCGCCTAAGAGATTAGCATACTAAAAACATATCACGTGCTTTAAATGTACTTCTCACAAAAGATTTTGGAGAAAGAAAACTGCTTCCTAGTACAGTGCTTACCATATAAAATTTGTGCATAAGACATTTCAGCATCAATAAGGACAAAAGGTACAATCAACTATACAAGATAACTAGCAATAGCCTATGTTGTATAAGGTGGGAGTGAATGAAGGATGAAAGAGCCTAAGAGGTTATAAAAGGTAGGAGCAGTTCATCATCACCACTATAGTTATATGACAAACTTCAGCAATAACTATTTAATCATAACTATAGCTCAATAGTATTAAATATGCACAATATCTTGATTCAGTTCTACAAAAACCTTCAAATACAGCTAGACTGACTATGATATTTAGTAACAAAAGTGAAACAAAAAAGCCTAAAGTTCCTGCCCAACTCATTCAACCGCTGCTGCCTTGCATTAATGTTCATCCACCAGCCAGTGCTGCTTCCTCCAATTTATTTATTTTTCCCCACAAATGTGATCTTAACTTATACATTCAATTTTAACAACCACTTCCACTCCAAAAGATGAAGTAATAGATTTGTATGCCAATGAGGCATTACCCTAGCATTAAGGGAAAGCACCAGAATACCTGGGCGAGTCCCATCAAATACAGGTTGGTGTTCTCCCAAAAGCACTAAAGACAGATAGCTTTTGTAGAATTCCATTATACTATTACCCAAAAAGGTATTTCGCCAATTATAACCACAACTTAAAACATCATTGGTGCAGAAAAATAAACAACCAGAGAACTCACAAAAGCAATATAACACTAGAGAAATGGTTACTGAGTTCATCATTTCAAGACTTTGCATGGGGTACGCCAATCCAAGGATTTTCAAAATAATTTGGACAAAATTATACTTGGTAGAACAGCTATTTAGAATAGCTAAAAACTAGCCTAATCCTAATAGGCTTAGCATTAGTTCTGACCTCATCAACATGGGCCAAAAAAACATCGCAATATTTTCAGGCTCCAAACAATCTTAGCCATGATCACTCATCACTCCCTCCCTACAATTTATCAGACCCATAAGCCACAATATGATAACGAAAAACAGCCTCCATGAAACCAGATCACAAATTAGTGCCATGCTACAGAATTAGCCAATAATACCAACGAAAGACCAAGCACCTGCTCTTATCTCTACCCATCAGTGGCCATCACTTTAGAAAATTAATTGACATAGTAAAATCCAGAAGTAACCACTAATAATATTTAGTTGTCAGCTACTATTAACCACTTCTAGTAGCCAAAAATGCCAGCAGACAAGTTCTTGGTTTCTCTTCTTCCTCGTCTTTTTTTTTTTTTTCCTTTTGGCAGATTAAATAGAAAATAGTTATTAATGTTGTGGTCAAAAAATTTATATAGTTTCTTAAAGTTTAGAACTCTCAGAAGACTGAAGACCTGCCTGGCATCAAATAAAAACATACGTCCATACTATGGAACTGCTCAATTACATGATAACCTATTCAAAAGGACATTGCTCCATCACAATCGTTTTGATTAACTCGAACAGAAACATCAGCGTAGACCGTAGAGTAATTCATGACGACATAAAATAAACGTGTAGCAAAAATAAAGATGTATTAACATCATTGACTTCAGTGATTCGAAATTCATCCATCAAATTGAAAAATGCACCATTTTTAAAATTAAATTGAGCGGTAAATAAAAGGGTTAGGACAAGTCATAGCACCAAAGCTGTGGACATAGGGGTATAGAGACTTCATATTAAACTGCATTTTTGTATGAGACACTAGGAGATGCTCAATAGGGTTCGCATCACCTTGTTATTATTATATTGTGTTTCCATTCAGATGTAGGGCACTGAATGGAATTGGTATTCTTCCTCAAAGACTACACTTCCACCAAACCTAAAAGGATTAAAATACTCGCACTAAAAAAGGATTGTTGCCATATTTATTGAGGGAACATGAATCAAAATGCAATATCACATTCTATTCTACAAACTAAAATGTCATCACAAACAAGAAATTAAGTCACAGCTATTCTCAGTTCTTATTGAAATAAGAAAGATGAATTCAACTGTCGGAATATTAACAGCTCAACCACCTCGTAGTAGTAGGCAACACAGAAGATGAATATTTCTTCTGTGAGCTCTAATCACTATTGATGTCGTCAATCAAAAACATAAAAACAGTGTTTCATAAACATGGCAAACTGCACATCACCACAATATTCAATCTGATTTAATCATCCACAAGCCTTATGAATAAAAATATTCATGATCCATCTCCAAGCATTTACTTCTATAGATAAAGCAAACTAACACTTGAATGAACTAATAAACTCCACCATCAACATTGATCTCAGAACATAAAAGCCAAATTCAATAGAATTGGAAACAGGATCAATCAAATTCAACCGAATCCAGCAACAAATCGAATTCAGAAATAGGAATAGAGAAAAAACCTTAGAGGTTCCACGATAGTGCACCCAGGAGCCCCACGCAGAAGAGTACGGCTCGCCGATGTTATACGGCAGATCCTTGAGGCCCGCACCCGATCCGCCAACCACTCCTTTCAAAAATTTCAGCATTTCCGTACAGAGCCCGGCCCGCGAAGGAGACAGGGACGATCTACTATGTGAGATTTGCGGGAGAATGGAAGGGAAGGGACTGCACCATATGGTGACAAGAGTGCGAAACAGAGGATTATCTAAATGGATTAATTTCAATTTAAATCATTTATATATATCTATTTTATTTTAAATACTCAACTAGTAATGCCCCATGCCATCATGTACAGGAAAATAAATAATTTTATTGTGAATAAATAAAAATTATTCAATCAATCTTAATAAAATTTCAAAGTTAATATAATGTATTGTATGAGAAATAAGTTATGTGTAGAGATCGAAAGTGATGTTTTAAAAGACAGTTTTTTGTAAGATGGTGTTTATGAGATGAGTTGTAACACCGGTCAACTAATTATTAAAGTATGGAGTATTAAAAAGTGTATTAAATTAATAAAAAGTAATAATGCTATTTTATAATTGAAAAGTTATGGAGTAATATTTTATAGCGAAAGTGATAATTATTTTAAAAAGTATGAAACAGACTTACTTAAAAACTACCCAATCATAAAATGATCTCACTGGCAGTGTCCCAACCTTTAAATATTTAAGAATAAATAAATTAACAAAAAAAAATTGAGTGGGGCTCTTGTGCCCCGAATACCATGCCTCTTTGCAATTTAAACCCCTAACAATGCATAGGATTAAATAGAATATAGAGGGGGTTGTGTTCCCATGGGGGCACGGTGTGTCCCGGGAGCGCAGGAGGTTTTGCCAATATTTTAATTTGGATAATATTAACTTATTTTTTTTATAAATATTTTATTTAATAAGAAAATTTAATTAAAAATTCTTTAAAATATAAAAAATTATTTGGGTATCTATTATAATAAGTAATATAGATGTCAAATTAGAGATCTTAAAAAAAATTATTTGATATAAATTTGGTATAAAACAGATTTAAAATAAAAAGTTACATTCATTAAAAAAAAGTTTGGATAAATTTTTAAAATAAGAAAAAAAAATGTTTGGATTGACTATTAGGAGTAATAAGTTATTATTGTCACTAACATTAATAAGTGTTTTTTTTTCTCTTTTTGATTCGTATTATTAATATACACCTTTTAATAAAACTGAAATTATACTTTTTTTTTTCTTGATACTCCATACTACTACACTATTTTACACAAAAATCCATTAATAAGCCTTTTTTCTTCAAATTTTTAATACATATTATTATTTAAAAAAAATATAGTACGTCACAATGGTTGTACCTCCTATAAACGAAAATTATATTTTTCTCCTAGAAAAATATCATAATCGGTCTTATAAATATAAGTGATTCTATCTTTAGACATTTTTTTTCTTCAATTTTTAATTTTAATCATTTTTTTTAATTTTAGTCTTTTTTTTTTGTCATTTCTTCAAAATTTGATTCTTTTTTATCTACTTTTGATTCAAATTTTGTACATTTTTTAAATATTTTTAAACATAAAAGAATCATTTTTTTTTATTAAAAAAAACTAAATTTGAGAAAATGAACTAAAATTTGAAAATAAAAAAAAACAAAATTAAAAAGGTACTTAGAAGACCAATTATTATATTTTCTCCTCTTCTCCCTCCCTCTAAATTTCATTCATTTTTATAGTGAGTTATACTATAGATTATAGACTAATTTTTTTTTCATCTTTATTTAAAAGCAGCAATTTTATTTATTTTGTAATCATCCTCTTCTTCAATTTTACCCATATTTCTTCAAAAGCAACAATTTTATTTATTTTGCCATCATCCTCTTCTTCAATCATATTTCTTTAAAAGCAACAATTTTATTTATTTTGCAATCATCCTCTTCTTCAATTTTACTTATTTTTATTTTTATTTTCATATTCCTTCAAGAGCAATAATTTTTTTATTTTGTAATCATGACTCTTTTATGATCATAGAATATATGTCTCTTCTCATTTTATATATAAAATCTACTTCTATATATTTTTAGACAAAATCAATATATTTTCTAGAACAAATTACAATCCAATATTCATTTAAGTTTAAGATATTCACTAATTTTAGATGAGTTAATATGCCTTATTATTTTTTTTTTTCACATAACATTTTCTTTTTTCATATATATAAAACATCAATATTTTTTTTGTCACATATTTATTCAATTTCCACGTAGAATTTTTTTTTTCTTCTATATATCAAATCTATATTTTTAGATTTTTGGATGTAATAGATTAACCCATAAAAACCTATACCAAATCTATATATTTTAGATTTTTGGGTGAAATATATTAACCCATAAAAATCTATAAATTTTGTATGTAACTATTATTGTAAATCTTTAGTTCCGCTTATACAATTTGCAAATTTTGGTATGAGATTGTTATAGATCTTTAATTCCCTATATTACTCTCATCGTCTATATTTTTCTTTGTCTTTTAAGTTTTCTTTTTCCTTTTTTTTCACGAAAATTACAAAGGAAAGCGGTCATAGATCCACAGCAAGCTACAAAGGAAAGCGGTCATAGAACAGAATCGTTAACACCGTCGTTCCGTTGCTTTCTTGGCCGATGTCGAACCACTGCAAGCTGCTGATCTTTAGTTCCCGATATTACTCTCATCCCTATCTTTTTCTTTGTCTTTTAAGTTTTCTTTTCCTTTAAAATTACAAAGGAAAGGTCATAGATCCACTCCAAGCTACAAAGGAAAGCGGTCATAGAAAAATCACTGAAAACGGTCATAGAAAAATCACTGAATCACTGCACGCTGCCGACGTTAACATCGTCGTTCCGTTGCTTTCTTGGCCGATGTCGAACCACTGCAAGCTGTCGAAATCATTAACACCGCTGTTCCGTTGCTTTCTTGGACGATGCTGAACCACTGCAAGCTGCCGGAATCGTTAACACAGTCGTTCCGTCCTGGCCGATGCCGAACCATAACGCCGCCGTCCATTGCAGATATATTTCTCCACTGCTGCCGTCCATTCCGTTTATTTATGTTTGTTCTCTTCTCTAAAGTCGCTCATATTTCTCCACTGCTGCCGTCCATTCCGTTTATTTATGTTTGTTCTCTTCTCTAAAGTCGCTCATGTATATATAGGCAAATTTTAAATCTTTTTGTAGAAGATTCACTTGGAGAAATACAATAAAAGTAATATTTTCTAAAGATTTTATTTCTTTAATTTTAATTTTTCTTTTTTTTCCTTGTTTTTGGCAGCATCTTCCTTTAGAAGCCACTGTTCTACTTTTATTAATATATAGATAGATATAGATATAGATATAGGTTACTCAAATAATGGTTATGACTGAAACCCGCTGAGCCGGAAACTCGAGAAAGATTTGTAATAATCTAAACACGTATAAGATGCATAGAGGTGTATTTGAGTGTGTTTAAATAATAATAATGCTCTTTCAATTATATTTATAAATACTAAATTTATAATATTTATAATGATTGAAAAATATTATTTCATGTTACAAATATGATAAATATTTTTAATATTAAATAAGTACTCAATTTGTAATATTTGTGATAGAAAATATTTTTTATTTAAAAGAGTATTTATAGATTTGTGTGGGAATGCTACCTCATCTAAAAGTTTAAGCTGATAAAGCCTTGCATGTGGAATATGGTTTGAACTCTGGACCTTTGTTAAGCATGGACTCTGATACCATGTTAAATGACCACATCATCTAAAAGTTTAAGCTGATAGAGAGTTGAATCGTTTAATACTTAATCAATTTACACTAAATATATAATGTTCACCACATTATATTAATTCGTCGACTAAATGATTAATATAATATTTACCACAAGCGTGATGTGCTTCATTGTATGGAATATATAGAAGAATACATGTACAAATCTCTATGCATAACAACATATATCTACATCTAACAAACAACAGATAATTTTGTATTATCTATAGTGATAATGTAACTAACATGCTAACAGGGATGACTATCATACTTATCACCCCCTTTCAAGCGAGACGTGGGTCGACAAAACACGCGAAGCTTGGATTGAAAGAATTCAAATAAAGGCCATGGTAAACTCTTAGTAAAAATGTCAGCAATTTGCAGAGAAGAAGGTATGAACTTCGTTGATAACTTTCCCATTTGAACGAGCTCCTGAACAAAGTGATAGTCGATATCAATGTGTTTAGCTCATTTGTGGGCTACCGGATTTTGACTTAGAAAAATGGCACTATTATTGTCACACAATAAAGTGGGAATTTGAGAAGGCAATGCGTACATGTCATGCATCAGATTCATCACCCAAATAACCTCTGCTACCATGTGTTGTCATGGCTCGGTATTTGGATTCAGATCAAATAAATATTACTCCCTCCGTCCTGGACTTATGTTCACCGTCACTTTAGATACGGAGTTAGGGATGACAATGGGACGGGTATTTCTGGATACTCGGTCTACCTGAACCCTAATGGGTAGGGTACGTGTAGTTGTAAACGGGTTTGGGATGGTACGGGTAGTTGTGAAAAATACCATTAAGGTTTGGGATGGGTACGGGTAATGCCTCAAATACCCGCGGGTACCCCGATTATATATATATATATTTTATAAAATTTAATATATATTATATAATTTATATATGATAGGATATTTTATATATTTAATTAATAGTTATAAGTTTTATTTAATCATATTTATTAAATATTTATTTAAAATAATACAATTTATATTATATTTATTTTATATTTAATTAATAATAATGTAATTTTTTATTATTATACTTATTTAGACAATAAAAAATATAAATATATATAAAATAAATGAATATTAAACGGGTATGGGATGTGAGACAGTCGGCTGCTTCTTGGCACTCCAAGAGATAAGATTTCCACATAGAAATACAGAGTATCCATAAGTTGATCTCCTTGTTTCGAGGCACAGCGCCCAATCAACATCCGAATAGCCCACTAGAGAATAAGTTGATGATCTTGTAAATGAGAGCCCGAATCTAAGAGTCCCCTTTACATACCTGAGGATGCGCTTAACTGCAGAAAAATAATCATTTGTAGGATTATGCAAAAATTGACTTACAACATTGACAGCAAAAGTAAGGTCTGGTCGTGTTGCAAAGCGCCGACAAAAGAATGGAATAGAGTTAGATTCGAAAATATCTCGCCATCAGATTTAAGAGTTTTTCCTACTGCAAGAGGTGTTGAAACTGGTTTAGCATCCAATAATCCAGCTTGTCTCAAAATATCAGTAGCATACTTTCTTAATTAAGGAATAGCCCCTCATGAGTGTATAGCACCTCTAACCCAAGAAAATATGATAATTTTCCAAGGTCACGAATAGCAAATTCTGAATGCATACGTGTGATGAATTTTTTCAACCAGGTAGGATTATTTCCCATCAAAATAATGTCATCCACGTAGACCAACAAATAGATAATGAAATATCATTGCTTTAATATGAATAATAAAGTATCGGCACGACTGCAAGTGAATCCGATACTTGTAAGAAATGAGCTAAATCGTTGAAACCATGCGAGAGGAGCTTGCTTCAGTCCGTATAATGCCTTCTTCTCTGATTTAGTGTAAAGTGATTAAGTATTTAACGATATGTCCGGAATGACTTTTTTTAGACAGATAAGAAGTAATAACCTTTTTATAATTTTTATAATTAAAAGTAATACTCAATCAATAAAAAGGGATAACAATGGTATAAATTATTTTATAAACAATTTATTTATGATATAAAGGAAAAGTGATGACATTAAATAATATAAAATTAAATAAAAAACATCTTTAAAAAAATACTCCCTTTTCCTCATAAATAGGTTTTACATTTTTTTCATTCGTCCATCTCACAATAATAATCTTCAACTAAATAAATAAAATAAAATAAACACACATCACACATATTACCCAATTACTTAAATTTTAAATTTGTCACTCCTAATTAACACACTTAACATTACTTTATACTTTATTTATTACCTAAAATTATAAAAATACCCCCAAAAGTCAATAAAGTTGTTCAAAAAAATAAATTTTCTTAAACAATGTGGAAAAATATGAAACTTATTCTGGGACAGATGGGGTAGTAACTAATTACGAAAGTGTAAAATTATCTCACCGTAAAACGATCTCACACAAATTTGTCCCAAAAGAGTAATAATGCATTACTCTAAAAAGTAAATTTTCATGTACTAAAAAATAATTTCGTTGAAATTAGAATGTAAGGTGAACCCAGTTCATACAAATATTTATTTTTATTTTTTAATACATAAAAATTACTTTTCAAAATAATATACTACTATTTTTCTTAATAAAAAACATTACTCATTTAAGCATTAATCATTAACAAATAACAACATATTAAAATTGATTAGAATTAATACTTTTTAGTCCTAAAAGCAATTCACAACTTTACATAGTAATTTTTATGTATAGCTAAATTTGTATAAAGTTGGGATGATTACTACTAGTTACACAAAAAACCCTTAATTATTATGAGATACAAACATACAAAAATATTACTACTAACTACAAAAATATATAGTGATATTCCAATATTACTCCTATAAATGTGCTGCACATAAATGTTGTGTGCAGCAATTGTTCGTGTGCAGCAAGGTATGTGCAGTAGAAAAAAATGTGTGCAGCAAAAAAATGTGGTGGTCCGGCGGAGCTCCGGCGGCGGCAGTCAACTGCCGATCAACGGTGGTCAACGACGGCCAACTACCGATCAACGCCGGTCAACAGTGGTTAACGCCAGTCAACGCCGGTCAACTGCCGGACAACGGTGGTGGGTGAGGGGTGGGGTTGGTGGTTTAAAAGTGTATGAGTTTAGAGGTATATTTAGTATTTTACTTTAATATTTTATATGTAATAATAATTATTTTAAATCAATGTACCTATTAGTAATTAGGGGTATAAAGTGTGTACCTAGTAGTAATTAATCCTATAAAGTTTTATCATTTACTGTTAAATGTTATATACTTTAATATAAAAACTTATTCCCTTGATTTTTTGAAAATGATAATAATTTTTTTAATTAAACATTTATACTATTCATATAACAACCGACCTTTTTAATAAAAGAAATTATACTCTTATTAATTAAAGTGTATAATTTTTAAAATAAAATGTTATACTCTTTTTTATCTTATGTACCCGGAACACAAGAGATCAATTCTTTATGTATTAAAGAATAAGTTGTCATAATATAATTATTTTTTAAATAAATATATCTTTTATTAAAAGTTGAAGGCAAAGGCAAATACTAGTGTGCACCAATTTTCAAGGTACAACAAGTAACCTATATTCATTTGACTCATCTTATATAATTAAATTTAACCCATATTTTATTATTTTCCTTTTCTCAACTTCACGGTCTCTCTTTTTCCTGTTTATTTTATCATCCTAATTCCTAATTTCTCTCACCTAATTTTCAGTTTTTTTACCACATTAGGTAATTTTATCTCTCCTCTTTTTTTCCTTTAATTCTCTCTCTCCTCTTTTTTCCCCCTTAATTAATTTATAGGAAATATTCACTGTATTGTGTATATGATTGTGTATATAACTGTATTACTTTCTTTTAAAGTAATGTATAAAACTAAAAATATTACAAAAAAATAAAAAACATAATACACTTATTAAAAAAATATATAAGTTATTGAATTACAAAAAATATAACTTCTAATTAACAAAGATTTAAAGAAGTTTTTAGAATCACAGTATTAGTGTATATGATTGTATGTATAATTGTATTATTTTTATTAAAGTAATGTATAAAACTAAATATATTATAAAAATAAAAAACGTAATACACTTATTAAAAAAATATATACATTATTGAATTACAAAAAATATAATTTCTGATAAACAAAGATTTGAAGCAACAATTCAAAATTCAGAAGCCAGCGTAGAGAAAAAGGGCGTGAATTCTGAAAAATGAAGATGATGAAATTTAAATTGTATGGCCTCTCTTCAGTGGCACCACCAACATTAGGAAGAAGAAGAAATGGAAACAACATACCTACACCATCCTAGCTTAATTAGGGAGGAAAGAGAATCACCATCATCAATTGGAAAAAAAAAGAATCACCAAACTCAGATCTGTGGAGGTACAGCGACGGAGGTGGCCGTGCGAAGTTTCAGATCGGTGTGGACGGAGGCAGTGGTACGGAGGTTCAGATCGATGTGGACAGAGGCGGCACGACAGATTCGAGGAGACCGAGACGGCGGAGGTTGAGATCAGAGAAACTCAGATCTATGAAGGTAGAGCGACAGAGGTGGCGGTGCGAAGGTTCAGATCGGTGGGGACGAAGGCGGCACGACAGATTTAAGAAAACTGAAACGGCGGAGGTTGAGATCGGAGTGTACGGAGGCCACAACAAATTTGAAAAGACAGAGGTGGCACGGAGGTTGTGACCGGAGGCGGCGTGGAGGCAGCGCGAGGGAGTGGAGTCGACAGAGGGAGAAGAGAGGGGGAGGAAAGGGAAATGAGAGAAGAGAGGGGGAAGAGAAGGGTCCAAAGCAGTGAGAATAAATGATCCATACGGGTATTTTGAGATTATATACCTGACCCGTTTCTAAATATGGGTTTAATTTTTAGGGTACAATTGGGGTACAATATATCAACTCGAAGGCAAATTATAGTACGATGCATCTACTCCCGAATATATATTTTAATGTATAAAAATATATACTAACTAACTTTCTGTTAGCTTTTTAAAAGAAAAATTGAGTATAAAAAATTATACATTTATTAAAATATGCATGGTATATTATTGAATAAAAATTAATACATATATATTTTGACGCGTTTCATAGATAACAACTCAAATTTGAATACATGCATGCAATAATGGCAAACACTTGTATAAACTCTGAGTTTATAGTGTAAATCATGTAATCTCCTTTCAATCTTAGAGACACTTGTATAAACTGGATTTATAGTGTAAATCATGTAATCTCCTTTCAATCTTAGAGTGAGGCTCTTGTGCCCGGGGGACACCGTGCCCCTTTGTAATTTAAACCCCTTGCAATACATAGATTTAAATAGAATATGAAGGGGAGAATTGTGTTCCCATGGGCGCACAGCGTGCCCCCGGGAGCGCAGGAGCTTTTGCCTCAATCTTATTATTAAAAGGTGACTACAAGATTTACACAGTAAACCCGTTTCATAGGAGACTAACTCTAAAACGTATAAACTTATATATATAAACTTATACACTAATAAATAAAAATGTATGCTACAATTTTGTAGCAAATTTTTAATTTTTTCAATGAAAAATTAAATGTAGATAAGCTATATAATTATATATATATATATATTATTAAATAAAAATTTATACTAATATGTATATAGGTGTGCACCCAGTGTAGTATTACTTTTCTATTATCACGCTTACAAAATTTTTAAAATGACAAGAAAAGTATATTTATACAAGGTAATTATGCCCGTTTACATATGGATATAAATATTAAGATATGTTTTTAATATATAATAATTTAAGAAAAGCAAGGTTTGTTGGTAATTTTAAGAAAAGAAATTAAAATAATTTGAGAATGATGAATGAAATATAAAAAAAAAAATAAAGTTGTTGGAATTGATGATTAAAATGTAAAAAAAATAGTCAATTAATATGTATAGTTTACTTAAACAATTGATTGATAAGTCGTAATTTTACATGATTATTTTGGATGAAATTCACTTCTTTACGCGTGAATTGTGAATTATTTAATACTAATTACGACTTATTTCTATTTTATGCACTTGAACTTTAATTATTTTATTTGTTATTGAAACATGCCAAAAATAAAAGAAATTGTACAGTCACATTATGCACTTGAACTTTAATTATTTTATTTGTTATTGAAACAGACCAAAAATAAAAGAAATTGTACAGTCACCATAATTTATTTTGTGTGACTGTTACAATAATTTTTGTTGGTAGAAATAAAGAATTGACCAATGCAAAATAAAAGAGGGATTTGATTTAGAGAGCAAAAGGAAACCTTACCAAAAAGTAAAAGATCCAATGAACTTGGACACATTTCAGAATGGAAGGTCAAAGATAAATTAATTCAGGATCCTTATATTAATCTTGGACACCACCACGATATTGCACGCTACACATCGGGCTGCACGTTCGGACGCTAGGGCAGCAGATTGGGGATGAAGCACCACCAGTTGAAGACACGTGTTTTATTGTTATTATATTAGTTTCAATTATGTAAATCGTTTTCTAGTCCAAGGATTGTAAATTTCCCGTTGACTAATTTGCATGTTTGATTATGAATAATATTATTAACCTGTTTTATGAATTTATTTTGTGATTGGCTTTGATGTGATCTTGACTTTTCAATTGCTTGTTTAGATTACCCATCTCAATAGGTGATTGATTGTTCAATAGCTATTTACATATTATAATCCTTAATTATTATAATATTGTGAATCGAGTAGCAAAATGAGGAGTACCTCTTGAAATTACGAAACCTATGTTGTATGATTCTTAGTCGGTTTTCATAGCCTAGTAGTCATACTATCTAAATCTTAATGCATTGTCGAGTTCGAATCCATCGGGAATAGTTCAATTTGGTGGTCGTACCGTGAATTATTAATCTTAAGGATATTTTGGGTTAATTGGTCGTACCGTTAGCCTAGGGGCTTGAGTTTATGAACTTGTTAGTGTTTTAGGAATTTCATCCATGTGAATTAGGATACGGGAGGGATCAAATCCTTGGACTATGTTTGTTTTATTTGTTATCTTAGTTTTATAATTTTTGCTCTTTCAATTATTTATTTTATCCTTGGACTAGGTTTGTTTTATTTGTTATCTTAATTTTATAATTTTTGCTCTTTCAATTATTTATTTTAATGTTTATTAGTTGTTAGAATTCAATCCAATCCCCCCCTTCGGTTACTTTTAGAAATATATTAAATTCAATTAAAATTCAATTATTCCCTTAAGATCAACCCGTACTCATCCTACTATATTTTTAGTGGGTTAGTTCGAAAAATTTATAAATATTATTTTTGGGTGCCGGCGACAACACACAAACAATTATTGAATTTGAGAAAGTACAAAGTTATTGTCTCTCATTTTTCAAACATCTAATATACGCCTACATAATTTCTTTTTCTTTTATATTCTTTTTTTTTAATAGTGTATTTTGTGTATGTAAATTTTCTGATATTTTTTTTTAGCTAACTGAAAACTTTTCGGTATGTATATGTGTGTTTTTTTATATTTTTTATAACCTTTTATTTTTAATCATTATATTTTTCAATGAAAAGAATTGCTTATTTCTAATTATAAATGCATATATACTTTATTATTAATATATTTATAATGAAAATATCATAATACATTGAACATATTTTAACGTTTTGAGGTGGGCACTTTTTGTCAGACGGGTTTACGGTATATTCATTATTAAAATATTATAATTATTAAATTAGTAAAAGTATGATTTTAAAGAAATTAAATATGCTAATGATTAATTGGTCTCTTTTGTCTCCATGCGTGTGTAAAGGTATAACATATTGTTCTAAGGAGTATACACTTCAATTAATAAGAGTATAATTTTTTATTGAAAAGATCAGCTAAAATATACTAAATAACATAAATTTTTTATTAAAAAAATTAATTTTTTTCAAAAAATAAAGGTTACACATTATTATACTAAAAGTATATCATTTAATAAATTGGAGCAAATTTTAGCCATTATTAATTCAATAATTTTAAGGTTGATTTCAGAATAAATATAATATGATTCACTAAAATTTGTGATATAAGTATAAAGTATAATTTTAAGGTTGTGTAAATATAATCATAGTGAATCATAATTTAATAAGGTTAAAACTTGCGTGTTGTCGGGACACCGTGCCCCCAAATTTCATGTTTTTCAAAAGTTGTATATTTTAGTTTTAAATATTATACCCTTTATTATTTGAATTTATACCCTTAATTTTCTAAAAAAAATTAATTTTTTTAATCAAAATTTTAAACTATTTATATTTCAACAGACATTTTCAATGAAAAAATTATATTAATTAAAATATATATACCCTTTAAAATAAAGGAAAAATCACTAATAGATACACACTTTTAATCTAAATTACTATGAGATACAAATAATTCAAATAATTACTCTCACATACAAAATATTAAAGTAAAATACCAAATATAACCTTATAATCCCATACACTTTTAAACCACCAACCCTACCCCTCACCCACCCACCCGCCGGACCGGCGTTGACCGCCGACCGGACAGCCGTTGACCGGTGTTGACCGCCGGCCGGACAGCCGTTGACCGTCGCCTGCTGCCGGAATTTAAAATGTGCAAACAAAATGTGCAAAAACAAAATTGTGCAAAACCAAATTGTGCACAACAAATTGTGCAAATACATATGGGTATTTATGGTATCACAATCATAATTGTGTAGTTATGAGTAATAGTACTTTGAGTCATGTAGTTTACAACAATTATGCATTATTTTATGTATGCAATAGTAAGTGATCCTAAAATAATATGTTATACACTTATATACCTTGTAGTCTAGAGACACAAGAGACCAATTTTTTTTTCCTTACTCTAAAATTAAATCATTATGACGCTTTCTTGAATATACAAGGGAATTAATAATTTTATAAAAACTATAAATATGTGGATTAGACTTGTATTTATAAAAAAATCCTGAAATATATCATAAAAAATTAAAATATTGATATATAGTTGCAATATTACAAATTACGTTTTATATTTTATTTTTAATTTTACTAATGTTGATGTTTTTATAATTTTTTAGTATTTTTAAAAATATTTTTTTTCTTTTTAACTTGAAATTTTACTAATGTTGATGCTTTTATATTTTTTAATTTTTGTTTTCTTTTTAAGTTAAAGTGGTTTTGTTTTTTTTCTTGTTTAGAAAATTGATTTATTGTCAAGATGAATTTTTTAATTAAATTAATTTTAAGAATTATATAATTAAATAACTGTATAATAATTAAAAGATTTAAAAAACTATTTAAAACAAATTTAATAAAATTCCACGTAATAAAAGTAGAGTTTCATGCTCTGCTTATTAAATCTTAATTTAAGCATGTTATCTAATAAAAGTGGAGATTTCATGCTGTGCTTATTAATCCATTACACCATATTTGTATAATTTTTAGTTTTGAAATAATGAGGACTCCATGCAATTTACCTACAAATAATACAACAAAATTACACAACTAAAACTTGTCTAGAGAAAGTACGACAATAAGGGACTGCAAAAAACAAAGAAATGCGACAAGTTAACATCATTCACATCTTACAATCTAAATAGTCCACCCTCACCATGACTGGACATAAACTTCACTACAATGTAATAACATCACACACTAGGTGATTTGACCCACTAGTTTGAAATAAACACAAGGTGCCATTCAACCAAACATCCAAACATTTGCATAAACATAAACAGTTGTTATTGTGCTGGAGGAGCTCGGTAGTAGGCTGGAACTGTTGCTGGGAAGAACATTTGCCTAACTCCTTCAGCCTTGATGATTGGAAAGATTATTGATGATGCACTCTAATTGGTTTAAGAAAATTGAATTAGTGATTGAAAAGTAAGGATATGAAACTAATTTTCTAAATAGGAACATGCACTTACCGATATTAGTCTAGCTCCAATCCACATACGCTTAGGTGAGGGAAATGGTAATAATAATCGTCCAACACCATAAATTGCCACGGCAAAGAAATGGCACACCAAGCTAAGTGGCCGAGGATTCAAACCTGAGAGCAAAGACACTGGCCCAGTTGTAAATACGCCTCCAAGACTTAGATAGTCAAAGCAAGCTTGGCGCATCTCATTTCGAGCTTGGTCGGGTGAAGCACTGAAAACGGTATACAGGGCACCAGCTAATGTGTTGATAGTGGATGCTACAGGCTACATATATATATTAATCTTAAGTATAAGAGAGGCTACAGATATTTGAATAAACATGTATTAATCTTAAATATTAAAAATACTCTTATTTGACATCATCACATTTAAAAAAATATACCTTGCGTAAAGTATAGAAGGATTCAAGATATTTGCAAAGCGTAGATGCATCATGTAGGTCCTTCAATGGGTGAAGGAGATTACGCAATACAACTATATCCGACAAAGCTACTGTCATCCCTCCACCAGTTAAGGGATGACGCATGTTGAATGCATCTCCCATAAGCAAAGCTCCGGGAGTTGGATGAGGTGCAGCAGGCATGCTTCTGTTCGGCATTGTCCTAATGTTCCCTTTCTCGATAGCTGAGAGGAAAGCATCGTGCAGTTGGGGAGGGATCTACAACCATAGCATATATAAACCAAATAAGTAAGTAATTCTTATAATTATTAGAACTCAGTAATAAAACTTCTTGATAGCAAATGTCTTCACCATTTATAATTATTAGTACTCGTAATAACTTCTTGAGAACAGAGACATCACCATATACCTGAGGAGCAATTGTAGTTTTCAAATACTCTGCCATTTCACCCCTCGATATAGAAGGCACCTTTTCACCGGGGACGTCAACAAGACATCGGATTTCAGTGCTGCTGATGGGGTAAAACAAGATAGGCGATGGATCAGCCAAGATCACATGGCCATGATTTGAAAAAGGAAGTTGGCAGTTCTCGAGCACCAAACCGACGAAACAAGATGGTACCTCTACCTGCAAACCACGGTATAATACACATAACAACAAAATAATTGAATAATTGATGTGAACTGTAAGCAACTAATCTAGTCACAACTAAAGATGTTACACTAAATAAAGGCATAATCCATACCTTTGGCGTACAAAGTGAACGTCGCAAATTTGAAAAGCATCCATCACAGACAATGGTTAATGGTGCATAAGCTTTCAACTCTTCACCAGATTTTGTTCTATATTGTAAGCCAGTTATGGTCCCATTTTCTTCAAGCAAACACACAACAGTTCCTTGCTCTAATTGAACACTGTCACATAAATAAAAAGAGACAAGAATGATAAATATTAAACCATTCATCCCCAACCTACATCCTAAAATATTAAACCAATCATCCCAACCTACATCCTATACAATCCCACCCCATCCCACCCTACCCTACAAACAACTTAAAAACATAAAAATAAAAATAAATACATATCTATATCAAGCAAACATCACCAAAACCATTACAATAAGCTGCTTTTTCAAAAATTAAGGAAATGATAAGAAATAAGACAAATATCAATACTTGGGAAGTGATGCTGCTTTTCCACGCATCCTTTGTATAAAGCGTCCGTTATGGAAGCTCCTCCCTGACACATCAGAATCAAACTTCTCCAATGGATAAGAAAGTTGGGTAGCTTTTCCATCTTTGAATAGAGCATAGCCAAACACCCTCTGAGCATCAATCTTCTCCACACAATCTAGACGAAATCAAGGAGGAAAAAAAAAACTTCAAAATCTTATCTTAAATAATCACTTTTAAATAAATTAAACACAAATTATTAAAGGGTCATCATTCACCTTCTAATCCTAGCTCAATAAGCTTGAGATAACCGCCAGGTTGTAAGAGTTCTCCCACGATCCTATCAGGCTCAGTCAAATCTCTCTCTATTACACGAACGCGTCTCCCATCCTTAATCAAAGTCGACAGAAAATCATGTAAATTAAGAGAATCAAGCAATCAAGCAAATAAAAAAATAAGAAGAAAAAAAATCCTATTTCTTTCACTGTTTTTTTATTTTTATTTTTTCAGTTATTAACTAATTGATAGTAAGATTTTTGTAAATGTTTTTCATTCTACAACATATTCACCCTAAAAATGTATCCAAACTCATTAGTTACACCATTCGCAATCTAAAAGTGTATCAAACTCTATATCTATTCACGCATTGACATTAACAACACAAGAGCAACAAAATAATTCAAAATATATCATCCAAAAACTCTAGAAGTAAACAGAAAAGAATTAACCTTTCCAAGAGTATGTGCAAGGGCAGCGCCGGCCACCCCAGCGCCGACTATGAGGACATCAACATCGGTATCAGTGGATCTGCCTTCTCCTTTGTCAATGACGGTAGTGGCAGTGGAAGCGGCTGGGTCGGTCGTCCAACTCCTTTTATTTTTCCCCAATAAACCATTATGGTAAAAGAGGAAAAATCCTAAAACGGCAACTAGGAAGTAGCCTAAAAGGGTAAGATCCAGCATTATGTCCAGCATTATGTCCGGCAATGCAGGTAGTTACAGTGGAACTATCTGTTGCCGGCAATGCGGAGGGGATGCGCTAAGATAGAGAGAGAATTAGGTGAATGCTTCGCTGGCGTGGTTTGGCCTATTTTAAGGAAATATATGCTCGCCAACAAAGATTATACTACAGAACGTGTAACGGTCTCGAAAATTATGGGGACATGTGTTCTTTCAATAAACTCCCACCACACATCGTGAATTTTTAAATTTTAAGAATTTCTTTTTATAATTTTAAAACATTTCTTTTATAATTTGAAAATTGCACGAAACATCATTTTTTAGTTATAAAAAGAACTTTTTACCAATCTGATAGTTTATATTTTACCTTTTTTTCAAATGAGAATTAATATAATTTCTTAAGCAATTGTATTAAATTATTTTAAATAATTTAACTTACCTTTTAATTATTTATTTTAATATCATATTTTTTTATTTAACAGTTCTATATTATTTTAGTTTTAGAGTGTATATTAGGTGCACCCGGGTGCACCCTTGCACTCATATTTGCATAACTTTTTATTCTATTTTGTATACATGTTATTCTCTTTTGTATACGTTTTTTGTAATAATTGTATACTTTTTTCACACTAAGTTTTTCATTAAAAAAACAAGCATTCATATGTGTATAACTTTTTATTCAATAGTGTATACTTGTATTTTAATAATTGTATATTTTTTTACACTCAATTTTTTATTAAAAAATTAACAATTAAATTGTATACATTTTTACTCATAATTGTATATGTTTTTGCTTATATTTGTACGTGGGTGCACACTATATTTAGCCTTAGTTTTATAATAAATTTAATCAATCTCTCAAATATGAATAATAATAATACTAATATTAATAATAATAATTACTTTAATTAAAAAATGAAATCAATTATAAATAATGATAGAAATATTGATATGTTAATTATATAGATTTATTGATGGATATATCACATTAATAAAAAAAATTAAAATAATAATATAATTAAAATTCTAAAACGGAGTAATAAAATTTTTATTGAAAATTATGATGATAAAATAAAATACTTATGAAAATTATAATTTATTAAATAAAATAAAATACTTATGAAAATTATTTTAATGATAAAATATAAAGAAAGAAAAATATAAAATGTAATTTCGCAAATTTTTAACTTATTGAAAATATAAATATTAAATAAGTTAAAAATATAAATATTATATATATTTAATATTTTTATGTGGAAATTGAGATCATTAAACACATTCTTATTATTGTGATATTGGTTTACTTGTTTGTTTTAGTTAAATTTTACTTGTTCTTACTCAATCCATCCAAATGATAATCAATCACTTTTATATATTATGCCATTCATTTATATCCCATCATTTTATTGTAATACTGATTTACTTATATTTTATATCATTCATTTATATCCCATTATTTTATTGTAATACTGATTTACTTGTTTGTTTTAGTTAAATTTTACTTGTTCTTACTTAATCAATTCAAAGCACAAGTTACACAAGCTTACTGTTAGACTATACTAACATAACTCGTCTGATAAAAGAGATGAAAATATATAGTCATATGTGAATCATGTATATCTATTTTCTTCATAATTATAATTCACATACATTAGCATTTTATTAGAAAACTATTAGTTTCATCAAATTATACTTAATATACTTTTATATCTAATCCCTAACGAGTTCGACTGCTATGCACTGATGCACCTGGACGATCTTAACCATTAGATTATATTTTAATTCAATTTCTACCATCAAATAAAATGAATAACCCCTAACTTAGTATCTCAAAATTGAAAGTAAAAATATATGATATTTTCATTATAAATAATAAAGTATATATCCATCTTATGTAATTGAAAAGGGATTAAAATTTATTAAAAATATAAATAATTTAAAACTAAAATGTTTTAAAAAAAAAAAAAACTCATGATTTAAACATGAGGTTTAGTACTAGCAGAAAATTTACAAACACAGTTTTTAAATAAAATTTAGAAATATGAGAGTCAATCATTTCGTTCGTTCTATATAAATTAAGAATTTAACTGTGGTGCACCCAGTGCACTTATGCACCTAATAATCTTAATAATTAGATAATATTCTCATTTAATTTTCACTACTCAATAAAATAAAATAATTAAAAATAAAATTAATAACTATTCACTACACCCTCAATTTACTCTATAAACCTTTAAGTGTACCGGTGCACCACAAATAACCCATAAATTAAATAAAAAGTTAATTAATATTACCAACCCACAGAAAATCTCATGACATACAACTTCTTTAAATTGACTGTTTAGAAGCCGAATTGTTGGGTGTTCTTCCAACGTATAGCAATGGAGTATGAATAGTTTGGAATATTCATAGTTTGGAATATCATTTGATGTAATAAACTAATTATATATATGTTTGTTTTGAGTGCATTGTTGAGGCATGTACTTTAAAGATCTCACATAACATTTAGAATCCCAAAAATTATACTCCCTCCGTCCCACGTATTTTTACCCACTTTCCATTTTTGGGTGTCCCACATATTTTTACCCATTCCATTTTTGGCAAAAATACATAATATTTTATTACCTACTTTTTACAATCCCAACAACTTTAATTACTTTTTTACACTTTATTCATCATTCCCAATAACTTTATTCACTTTTTCTTTTTAAATTACTAATTTATCCCTACTTTCTCTTACATTATATATTAAAAAAATAAAACGTCTTAATCTCCGTGTCCATACAAACGGGTAAAAATACCCGGGACGGAGGGAGTATTTCAATTTTCAACCATATTGAACTATACTATAGCTTAAAGATGAAATATATTACCTTTTCACAAACGCAAACCGGATTTACATACTTTTATTTAAACTTAGTTACTATTACGGCATGAAAAATTACTTTTTAGTAATGAAAAATTATTCTTTAAAATTAAAAAATTACTCTTCAAATTCTTGTAAACCCTGATTTTTTCGATTACTCATTAGTACATGAAAAATTACTTTTTAGAGACATGAATCATTACTCTTTTATATAAAAATTATTACTCTTCAAAAATTAATTTTTTATATATTAAAGAGTAATAATTTTTAAAAAAAAATAAGAATTATATATAAACCTGGTTTATATAAGACCCCTCTTACTTAAAAGTGCTCATCTAATGATCGCTCAAAAATCACACTAGAAAGTTATTTCGATTATTAATTTTCAATCTGTTAAAAGAAATAAAAATATAATAATGTTCGAAATAAACATTACAAGGATTTTAATTTCACTTACTTGATTTACTTAACTGAACAAATCATCTCTTTTGATTTGAGATGGAAAATGTGTTAAAATATAGGCCTACTTATGTAAGTGACCTGGGGTCACCCATGAACCTCTCACATGGGAGGGTCATGGGTCACCCCCATGTGAGAGGGTCATGAGTGACCCCATGTCACCCAAGAATCACTCTAAAATATAATGATAATTATATACTCCCTCCTCTGTCCCATACAAAGAGAAGGAGTAGTATTGGATATATGAGTCTCATATTTTAATTATATTAGTGGATGTGTGTGGGTCTAATATATGTAAAAAAAAAGTGAACTCTTTAGCCAAAATTGAAAAGAGGAACCTTCGAAGGGGACGGGGGAGTAAGTAAAATAAAATTATTGATAGTTATAATACATTTTTCTAACGTATGATTACATTAAAATATATTCCCTCCGTCTCACGTTAACGTTGACGTTTGCTTTTTGCACGGAGATTAAGAAGCATAATATTTTAATGTGTAGTGAGGTGAGAGAAATAATATTTAATGTAAAGTGGTAGTTGTATTAGTATTGTGTGTGGGTCCAACATGGAATAATTAATTATTTTGTGTGGGCCTAACTTGACAAAAAAAGAAATGTAAACCTAAACTTTGGACAACCCAAAATAAAAAACATAAACCTTAATCTGGGACGGAGGGAGTAATTCTGATTTGTTATATATAATTTATTATAAATATATTTGTGCACAAGGTGGAACCGCCCATACCATGTGCCGCCGCACGCCTATTATAAATATATTTTTTAACGAACAAAAAACATACTTTACTTATATAATAATATATACTCCGTCCATCAAGGGTATTTTTATCCGTTTGTACGGGCACAATAAGAATATTTTTTTAATATATAATGTAAGAAAAAATATGAATAAATTAGTAATTTTGAGAGAAAAAGTAAATAAAGTTGTTGGAAATAATGAATAAAGTGTACAAAAGTGAATAAAGTTGTTGAAATTGATAAATAAAGTGTAAAAAGTATGTAAGATATAGAGTGTATTTTTACCATTTATGATTAAATGAGTAAAAATTCTTGAGTCACCTAAAAAAAAAGTGAGTAAAAATACGTGGGATAGAGGGAGTAAAATAGAAAGTGAGTAAAAATACGTATTTTTTTGTATATAGTTTTGTACGCGTGTATTTTAAGTTATTAATTCGATTAAAAAAAAGACTTAATATTTGTATTATAATTTATTATTTTTTACTTATTTTTAAGATAATTTAATTTTAAGATATAATTACTGACTCGAATCACTTTACATTTTATTTTATTAAAACTACTCCTTAATATATAAAAAAATTACTTTTTAAAGTGATCAAATATTACACCTTTTAATAAAGAATATTTGTAAATACTACTTGAAAATACCTAAGGTTGAGGGTTTATTATTAATTTGTGTTAGATTTTAATTAAATTGTTTAAATACGTACATATTAAAATCTCATTCATAAATACACATGTTCTTTATTAAATTAAAATTTATTGCTTAATTTTTTATGAGTATTCTCTTATGAAACAGGTATACGTGAGGGTTGTGAGATGCGTTGATTCATTATTAAATTATGCTTATTATATATATAAGTAAATTATACTTATTAATAGTTAAAGTATACTTCTAGCGAGTGAATCATATTATAACACTTAGAATCATACTTCAATGTGTCAGCCATCATACTTTAAGAAAACATACTTTAACTACCAACTTTTAACATACTTTACCTATATAATAATCATATTTAATATGTCTCATAACCTGTGTCACTTAAGTACCGTTTTGTAAATTACTTATTGATCGACGTCATTTTCACTCATTTTGTAGTTTATTTTGGTTATTTCAATGTGTTTTTATTCCCGTTGTAGTGTCATTGGTGGAGTGTTGTAGATTTTGTGTAGTGATTAGTATGATATTATAATTGTCTAGGGTTTGATCAAATTATGCTTAAAATAGGTAAAAAATGGAGAAAAACAAAATTGGGAAGTGCAAACGAGGAAGAGCACAAAATCATGCTCGAACTCGTAGTGAGTTGCTTAACTCACCTCGAGTTCGAAATGAACCCCCTCGAGGTCAAGGTTCGCCCCTGTGAAAGAGCGAGTTCGGATAGCCCCGGATCTGCAACACCAACTCGTCCCTACGAAAGGGCGAGGATAAAACTCACTACGAGTGTTGCAACTCGCGGCGAATTGCGACAAAAATTGTCAGCTGTTCAGAAAATCTTGAAGATTCCCCAAATCAGATTTCTGCTTCAACGGATAAAATCAAGTAAAACAAGAGAATTCATCCACAAATATCACATACTATTGAAAACCAGAAGTAGATGAAATCGGAGTAGGCCCTCATAAATCATAGTGTATAATATCCTAAACTTGTGATGAATGTTTATATCATTTAATGAAAAAGGTAAATGTTTACTCTTAGCTTGCTCACAAGATGAACAAATCATAGGCTTAGACAACACATATGTAATGGAAACATGCCCAAGTTGTAGTAAAGAACAGTGTCAAAAGTAATATGTCCCAAACTAGTGTGTCATAATTCAAAAGAGGCTGTTAATCGAGATGACAATTTAAATGACACAAAGCATATAACAACACCATCAAGTATATATAAGTTTTGTATGTGACTACCCGAGCTTAAATATCCCTAGATATTCGGCTTTGAATTTCAACTAAAATATCACTGAATAAAACATCCACCTCACAATCAACAGATAACTTACTAACAGATACTCCCTCCGTCCGCCCAATTGGTATACATTTTCTTTTTGCACGTGAATTAAAGAGTATTATTATTTAATGTGTAGTAGGTAGTTGTATTAGTGGGGTGTGTGGGTCCCACATATTAAATGTATTAGTGATGTGTGTGGGTCCCATGTGTTTTAAAAAAGAAAATGTATACCTTTAGTGCGGACGTCTAAAATAGTAAAATGTATACCTTTCCGGCTGATGGAGGGAGTAATAGATTTTTTTTTTTGTAAAACATCATGTAAAATAATAGAATTATAAATCCTACAGGAATCAATTTGTAATTGCTAATCGAGCACCATTATTAACAATAACACAATCTAACCTGTATATGGGGATTGAAGAATCCAATAAAGCCACGTTTAATGTCATATGAGCAAATGTCCTAATATTCAAATACCAAGTCGAAGTAGACTTTGAATCAATTTGACTATCAACTGTGAAAACCTTTGCAAGATTCGTAATAATAGCATCCATATTCTACTAAGTATTGGATTTGGCAGGGAAGAGGCAGATAGGAGAATTGTAGAGGAAGAAGAAATTAAAAAGTAAACGGGAGAGTTGTAGAGGGATAAGAAAAAAGAAAGAAAGAAGATTTGGAATAAAGTTTAGATGGTGTATGTTAGGCTGATACCCGATGGGATGAAATAAGAATTTTATTGAATGAAAAATTATAATTATAATGGATGCATTTATATATAATTAACATATCAAATCAAATATTCTATCATAAGTATATAATAATAGACTAAATTTATATAATTAATGTAAGTATTAAATATTATCTTTTGTTACACAAAACATTATACTAACGGTTCCATGGTGTTTAGCATTTGGCAAGGTATAATCATGATTAATAGCAATGAGGGATTAATTTCTTTTGTAAATTTCATGAACTTTTAAAATATTCCTAGAAATTTTATACCGTGAAGTATCTCGAATCCTCAAAATGTAATACATCATCAGCCTTTTATCATTAAAGAAATATTACTGTGCAACCGGTTGTATGGTATATGTTTTATTTAAGGACTACTTTCTAGATTATTGAGTATTACCTTGTAAAATATATATGATTACCCTACTCAAAATAGTTCATATTTATACAACAAATTAATCTTCCATTTTAATAAAGAGTAACGTCAATTTTATGGTGGAACCAACTTCATACTAGTTTTTGCAATTATTAAAAAGTTTTACATTCTATCCTTAATTAGGATTCATACTAATACACTTAACATATTTTTTATTTTATTATTATCTAAACAAAAACACTTGTGTAGATCGGATTTACATACGTTTTTATGTAAACCCTGTTAGTAAATGAAAAATTATTTTTTAGACACATAATTGTTACTCTTCAAAATTAAAAAAATTACTCTTCAAATTCTTATAAATCCTGATTTTTCAATTACTGTTTAGTACATAAAAATTTACTCTTTACATACATGAATTATTAGTCTTCTATATAAAAATTATTACTTTTCGAAAAGTAAATTTTTATATACTAAAGAGTAATTTTAAAAAATAAAGTTTATATATTAACCCATATAAACCTAATTTACATGAGATTCATTCACATAGAATTGGAATATACTCCCTCCGTCCCAAGCTAAGAGGGCCAGAGACCTTATATTAAACATAAGGCTTCTGACCCTCGTTACTTGGAACGGAGGAAGTATAGAATTAAAAGAGAATCATATGGTTTACACCGTGAATCCAGTATATACAATATACCGAGTTCACGGTGTAATTTCATTTTAAACTTAAGCATATACCAGGTGACATTCACGGAGTAAGGTGGAGAAGTCCAGTATTGTCTAGATACTTCTACAATTAATTATGACTTCGTGAAACTAAAATCTGAGTATAAAATTTGTGTGCCTTAATTTCGATGCATTGTGCACTCAAATTCAACGATTTAAAAAAAATTGTACCAATTAATATTAAATGCGTACCTTTAAATATAAAAATTTAAACTTTTAATTTTTTGAATTTTTTTTTCTTATTACATTTACTTAAAAAATATTGCCAACAGTACAAAAATAACCAAAATACACCCCTCAAAATCAATTATAATAATTCATTAAGTATGTGTTGGATTGAATCATTTCAAATTTAATAAATTAAAAAATGAGTGGGGGAGGAGGAAGGGAGTGGGGTTGAGGGGTTGGGAAGATTCGGTGAGAAAGGGTAGTAGAGTTGGGGGTTTCGATTTTCTAATTTGAAAACAATTAAACAAAGCCTTTAAAATTATTTATTTGAGTTAATAAATAACACATCTCACAAATTAGAATTCATAAAATGGTCTCACCCAATTTTTTTCCTATCTAAATTGTTATTAAGACTTATCTACTCCACATTACCCATTTTTAAAATATTTTTGCCAAACGTAACATGTCTCCAAAACTCATTAAGTGGTATCTTATTACTCCTCAGCTCAATCACAGCTGAGTAATTTTCAACAATGTAATATTGTTCTACTTAAAAAAATTAAAATTATATTTAGTTTATATTTTTCTATTTTTGTAACAATAAAAATCTTTTAAATTTGTATCAGTATTGCTTATCTCACACGTTTTGGGACCATAATTTACTTATCAAATCATGTTGAGGCAATTCCAAATTGAGTTAATGATTTAATTTATGTTGGTTGTTGTTAAGAAATTGTCAATCGTGTTCATTACTTCAGGAATAGGTCACATCTAGAATAAATCCATAACCAAAAATATTACTGATTTTAATTGATGTTGATTTTATGATCATATTATAAAATGATATTGGATCCACATACGACGTGCATAATTAATATGTTCTAATATTTTTTTAAAGTAATGGTGGACAATGCCCTATTATTTTAAGTTTTTTTGTTCAACCCTATATTTAAAGGTATTTATTAAAGGTAGGTCTTGCGTGAGACTATTTTTCACTTTTTAAAATAGTTATCACTTAAGCCATAAATCGTTATCACTTTCGTTATAAAATGTTATCACTTTTTATTTATATTATAAATTGGAGTTAAATTCATTTTTTGCCCTGTAATTAAGCAAAACTTCGATTTTTGCCCTAAAAAAGATAAGTGGTTCAATTTTGCCATATAACTAACGAATTATTTCAATTTTCGCCCATTTTCACCGAAAAATGCAAATTTCGCTGGAATCCGCCATGTCATGCTTCAATTCCAGTTGGTCAATCCGACGTGGCAATTTTGACTTTTTTTGTGCCAATGAATCCGCCACATCATATTCAACCTATTTATTATTTTTTTTCATATTCTGCTATTGTTGTTCGTCACCACCGCAGCCCGTCAACCACATCGACTCCGCCACACGAGGCAACCACTACAGCCGAACCAGGCATCGCCGGAAAAGCAATACTAGTCACTGTTGGAGTAGCCGAAGGCCGCTGCTGAATCATTTTCCCTTAAAATATTCATTAAAAAAACAACATTCTGGTGAACAGTTTACAGAAGACCAATCACAGCTAGATTTCATCATCATCTTCAAACACAAGAAAAACATAAAATCAAACTCTCTCCTTGGCTGACTATTTACCAGTCTTGACGTCAATAATCTTCGGCCTCTTCGGCTCCGGCGGCGGCAGATTCTGCACCGTCACAACCAGCACGCCGCGCGGCACACGGCGGATATAGCATCGGCTTTCGCATTCTCCGGCAACGGGAACTTCCTCATAAACTTCCCCAGCCGTCGCTCCATTCTCAGATACTTCACTCCCTCCTCTTTCTCCCTCTTCCGCTCCGCACTCACCACCAGCACGTAGTCGTCCTCGAGCTGCACCTTTATGTCTCCGGCGGCGACCGCGGGCATATCGACGATGACGATGTAGGAATTTGGGTATTCTTTGACATCAGCATGCGTCGCCACCATGGCCTTGGCGTCGCGAATGTAGGCCAAGAGAATGAGAGAATAGAAAAATGCAGACCTGATCTGTGTTCTGTTATAGATCATTTGTGATATGGGTTTCACCACATATTTGTTTTTGTTTCTTTCTTGTCTTCTGTTCAATCTATCTGATTCCAAATGTCAGAAGCCCTTCAAGTGTGGTGAGTTTGACATGGATTTTCCACTGTCCAATTTTAATGGTGGGGGATGTGGGATAGTGAAAGTTGATGGCTGTGATTCTGAATATCCAAGAATTCTTCCAAAAGAAGGGTATTGTTATAATATTCTGGAGCAGATTTCGACAAATAAGTTCAGAATTCAAGATCCTGAGCTTAAAACTTCCATAAAAAATTGTTTCACCTTGAGAAATGTATTTCTGTCTGAATCTCCTTCAATTTCATTGACGTTCTCCCCTAACCTCACCTTCTTCAGCTGCTACCAAATGTATCTCTGCCTGAATATCCAAGAGGGGTTGTTTTGCTTCGGCTTTTCGTGATCGTCGGAGTAATCTAGCATGCCTTGGAGCGTGCATCAATGCCGAGGTTTCTCAGATCCATGACTACAATGAAAAATAAATAAATAGGTGGAATATGACGTGGCGGATTCATTGGCTCAAAAAAAGTCAAAATTGCCACGTCAGATTGACCAATCGGAATTGAAGCATGACATGGCGAATTCCGGCGAAATTTGCATTTTCCGACAAAAATGGGCAAAAATTGAAACAATTCGTTAGTTAAAGGGTAAAATTGAACCATTTATCTTTTTTAGGGAAAAAATCAAAATTTTGCTTAGTTACAGGGCAAAAAATGAATTTAACTCTATAAATTGTTTATGAAAGAGCATTATCACTTATCATTAATTTATTATCACTTTCCTTCATAAAAGTTATCACTTTTTGGCCATCTCACACAAGCCCTTACGTGAGACGGTCTCACACAAGTCTTTGTATTTATTAAAATTCTAAACTTTACAAAATAACCTTGGTTGTTAACTCAATTAAAATAAAGGATTCAAGTACAAATATTTATGATTCAATTATATATATTTATAACTTATTGTATATATTTATAATTTGATTGTACATATTATCAACATTTTAACACTTAAAAGATGAGACATTAGAAGAAGACAAAGACTTGTGTGAAACTGTCTCACTTAAATCCTTATGGGAGACGAATAAAAAATGATAACTTTTTTAATAAAAAATATTACTCCATTAATAAAAAGTAATAATGTTTTTTCATGAATAATTTATAGTATAAATGAAAAGTGACAATATTTTATAGCGAAAGTGATAACATTTTAACGAGAATAATAACTAATTTAAAAAGTGTAAAATGGTCTCACGTAAGACGATATAATGCAAAGACTTATTAAAAAAATTGTTAAATCCATTTAGGGTATTTTGAATTTTAACCAGCTTTCTTATTGTCTCTTGTGGGTGGCAATCATCAAGGGCAAAAGCTTGTGTGTGCCCAGGCGTACGGGAGCACATTCCGTGTGCCTTTAGAATTTTGTGCTAAATTGTATACCCTTTAGTATAAAGATGTGTACCCTTTATTTTCTGAAGAAAAATAAAAAAATATTAATGAAAAGTGTGGGCGCACGTAAACACACTCCTTGTGCCTTTAGTATTTTGTGTTAAATTGTATATCATTTAGTATAAATATGTGTACCCTTTATTTTCTGAAGAACAATAAAAATATTAATGAAAAGTGTATACCCTTTAAAACAAAATGGTGTACCCTTATTAATTAAAATGTATACCCTTTAGAACAAAATAATGTACCCATATCCATAATACTAAATTCTAAAGGCACACGGCGTGCGCCCGGGAGCATAAAAGCCTCACTCATCATCAAGTCATCCGATTTTGAATCTTTAATCCTAATCTCATCAATATAATTTGATTATATTTATATATATATATATATATATATATATATATATATCAAAATAATCAAATCATGAGCTATAGGATTTTAAACTCGTCACTTAATACATGTTATACTTAAACTAAGCTAGGTAAGATTTGCGTGAGACCGTCTCATGTGAGATAATTTTATATTTTTTAAAATAGTTATTACTTTCGCTGTTAAACGTTATCATTTTCATTATAAAATGTCATCATTTTTCATTGATTGAATATTATTTTTCATTATAAAAGTTATCATTTTTTATCCGTCTCATGTAAGCCATTACGTGAGACGATCTCACACAAATCTTTGCCAACTAATATTATTATCTAAAGAGTGGATATTTTTTTTTAATAAGTAAAAAATTCATTAAAAAGGCAAGAGGATTGCCGAAAGTTTTCAAGTATAAACATAAATATAAACATAAGAAAGAGTAGTTGCTAAACCTTATTTAGCTTCTATTACAAAAATTTAACAAACTCCCCAGCCTAGCTTAATAGTTAGGATTCAATGCATAGCCTTGGATTGATCGACCAAGTCTTGAAATTTGTGTTTGTGTCTTTTACTGCACCTCCTTTTAAAATGAATGATCCAACTCTGTACTCTACGCTTTATTTTCTCCATGAACTTTTCTTGCTCCCATGATCCATTTCGAAAGATGATAAAATTTCTCGTACTCCATATAAGCCATGCTCAACAAATCCACACACTGACATAATGCTTCTCTCTTTTTTACCTGGAATAAGGTTGCAAAATAACAAAAAATGTTCATAAATATTTGCTGATAATGAAGTAGAGATATTCTACCATGATAGATTTTTCAACCATATCGCTGAGCTTTTCGAGCAATTTATTATAAGGTGTTTCGTCGATTCCTCATCCTTGTACCACAAATTACATAAGGCCACTTGGTTCCCCTGTGATATGCTGTCGCGGGCGTACCAAAATATAATTTATATTTCCAATTCACACTTATAGGTAGTATAGTAGTAAGTAGGGTCGAACCCAAGAGAGTATAATGAATCCTAATTAAATTAAAGTGTTACTAACATATGAAATAAATAAAAGGGGGGGTTTTATTTGTGAAAAATTGATAAATACTCAAATAATAAATCAACTCAATATTTAAATAACAAAGTAGATGAAAATTAATATAAAATTAATCAAGTGATAAAAGCCTAGTTTAGGATGTCGATCCCCTCCCGTTTACTAAATTAATTAATCATACGAATTAAACATCTAGCCTAGTGCACAAACTCAAATCCCTAGATTGACGGTACGACCAATCAACTCGAATGTTCTTACGTTCATCAACTAGGGTACGACTACTAAATTGAACTATCTACGAGTGACCCTATGGATTCGAACTCGTAGATGCATTAAAACTCTAAACATAGGATTACTAGGCTACGAAATCCGGCTAGGTATCATACAACCTAGATTTTATTACACCTAGAGGGAATTATCTCTATTTGTTACTTAATCCAATTCCTACAACAATTACGGATTGTAGTTCATAGAATAACAGTAAGCAATTAAATAATTAATCTAGTTGATCAGGCCAAAATAATTATTAAATTACTATAGGAACATCAACGCATGTAATAAAATAAACTTGCACACAAGATTCAACATAAAAATCCTAAATAATTAAATTAATAATTCAACGGGAGGTTCACGAATCCTAAACTAGAAAAGGGGATTAGCCCCGCGTGTTCATAACAAAAACGAGATTAAAATATAAAATTAAAGAACCGATTGATGTCTTGATTATTCTTCAGCTTCACGTAATCTGCTTCTGTTCCTCACGTTAATCTGCTCTAATATATCGTGTATGATGCTCTCCCAAAAATAGCGTGTATCTGCTCCCAAAAATAGCGTGTATCTGCTCCCAAAAATAATTAATAATATCCCATAAATATCTATGTCTTGATCCTTAAGTAATCTTGATCTCTTTCCTTATCTTTTCTCTTCCTAAAATATCTCAAGGATCTTTTCTTTTCTTGTTGACTAATCTATCGTGCCTTCTCCACAACATGGGCCTGACTTAGGCTGATCTCTTCGCTGGAATTTAAGAGACAATATGAGAATATGTCCAACAACACTTTCCTTATTTATGCTGAATTTTCGCAGTCCCTTCTGACACTGAGGGGGTCAGTATCAGTCAATTTGGCAGCAACGAATTTCCTGCACAAAACAGCCCGTTTCACATCAATTTGTATCATTAAAGCTCCAACTAACCAAAGATAAGATAAGTCAATTTAAGCACCCAAATTAGCACATAAAATAATCAAATAACCATGAATCCAACCAAATAATTGTGCTAAAATATGACTCATCACCCTGCAAGCAATTCAATCTTTTTAGATTCTTCAAGGTTGGAAGAGCATTGTTTAGAATCCTCCACGAGTGCACCTTTGCTTTGAGTAGTGCCAATGATTTTCATAATAGTTGAAATGTTTCTTTATTGTTTATTTCCCTTCCTAACTTTCTCTCTTGCAGCAAATTGTAAGCCGCTTTGACGGAATATTCATCTTCTTCTTATTTCCAGCTCCATCTATCCTCAATTTCTTTGTGTATAGTAATCTTGTTAAAATCATTGAGTGACTTGTTAACATATTCAGACTCCTTATACCTAAACTCCCATCTCCATTGCCACTGCCATTCCCATTCGATTTCAGCCCAACCACCCATGTTAGACAACACTTGACCTTTTGTAAGACTTAAAGCATATAGATGTAGATATTGACACCTAAGAGGGACTCGATCTAACCACCTATCTTCCCAAAACCTTATGTTTTTACCATTTCCAACAACCCTATCCAATTTCTCCTCAAACCATTCCCCATATTGATCTCTAATCGCTTTTAAGACTGTTCTCCACCATCTCATGTTAAGTACAACCGAATTCACTTCTTCCTTTTTCCCAAGTCCAAGATATTTACCTCTTCTAGCCTGTAGTACTTTTACTCATAGTTTCCTCCTCTTCATTCAGCAATCGCCATGCCCATTTCCCTAGCAATGATAATTTGTCTTCCATTTAGCACTCGCCATGTCCTCCATTTTCCTATCTAAAGAGTTAATATCTTGTGCATTCAGATTCGCGCGCGCGCACACACATATATTTTTTTTACATTTAATTTTTTATTAAAAAAAATAACTAAAAATGTGTATATTTTTATTTATTAGTGTATATATTTTTTTTATAAGTGTATAAGTTTGTAAAAGTTGATGGAGTGCACCGGATAATTAATCTTATGAAAATAATTTAGAACATGACTATATCATTATAATAATTGCTGCGAGTTTACTCATCTTATTACATTATATTTGAAATGCGCAGAATTAAACAGGAATATAGAGTTATTATTATTTTAAAATTTAAATATTATTTTAATATTATGAATTCAATGGCTAATATTAATTTAATTAAATTTATTTCTTTAAATCACTCAATAAACCTAAGCCTCGATGCTCCCTAAATTTAATATATACTCCCTCCGTTCCATTGAGGGAGTATATATGAACTTAGATCATAGTATGTATGACAGTGACTAATAAATCTTGCTTAAAATTTATCTTCTCATCTAATTTTGTCATGTATACGGGGAAACATCCAATCACAAGCGCTTATTATTAATTATATATTTGATCATTTGATGTCGAAAATTTTGTGTGGGAATCTTTTTTAAATTTAGTAAGAATTGATATTACTCCTACCCTTTAAATGTTTGTATTATTATTTTTTATTATTTGAGAATTGAAAAATAATGCATCCCTTAGATCCCTGTTAGTATTTTCACGGTTATATCACATCACGTTATTTTATCAATTATTTTTTAAAAAAAAAAAATCATTTTTTTAATTGATAAGGATATCAAAATTCCTTTTCAGATAATAAAAAAACAAACGAACAAAATTTATTGTAAAACGATTTAATGTAAGATGGTTTATGAGATGGGTCGATATATTATTAAAATATCATTGTTATATAGTTAAAATTATATTTATTGATAGTTAAAGTATTATGAACAATGAATTAAAATATAATTTTAGGATATTATAATATGTTTACTACAAATGTACTTTAACTATTAATAAACATATTTTATGATTGATAAAGATTTGTATAAGACCGTTTTACGGAGTGGCTTCCGTGAAAAGGATAAGAAAAAATAATATTTTAAAGAAAAGTGATAATATGTATAATAAAAAGTGTAAAATAGTCTCACTATGAGACGGTCTCGTCCAAAATTGCCAATTTATTTATATAACAACCATATTTTAATAATGGATCGACCCATCTCACATCTATCTGTCTTAAAAGAGAATTTAAAAAATAATAAAGTTGCACTAATTAAATGATGATGACATTTTCCTAAAAATAAAGTTCATCGAAAATGATATATTATGATTTATTATTATTATTATTTTTTTAAGAGTGTTATAAGAAAAATAAATATTCTTTCCGTCCCATATTAAATTTTACATTCTTCGGAAAACATCATATTAATGTACAACCCTAAAAGTTTATCTTAATCATAGATTTACTATTCTTACCTAACAAACATAATATTGTAATTCGCTTTCCAAGGATGTATGCTTGTCTGGAGATAAGAAAAAACTTATCACAGTATTGGGAAAAATGGATAATGATGGGTAGAAGTGGAATTTTAAGTGTAATAGAGAACTCAGAAAATGGGAAGAGAGTGAAGTGAAAGCAATGATAAGTCTTATGGGCCAGTCAATATTAGAGAAGAGATAGAAAATTTATGAAAATTGAATAAAGAAAAGAACCGATGTTATTTGGTTAAAAGTGGCTACAAAGCTATTTATGAAAAATTGTGGGGTACTGAGTTGGATGAAGACATCAAGATAACTTACAACTTAATTTGAAATAGTGGTGCAATCCATCGTGCACAAGCACATGCGTGGATATTCATTAATTTGGAATGCAATATCAACGAAGGCAAATTCGGTGGCTAAAGTATGTAGAAATTTCATCGGTAATGACTGCTGTTAAATTTGTAGGATTGAAACGGAGACATTACAATATATTCCATTTGACAACTTGCTACCGGGAAAAATAGAGAAAAAAGCGACATCGTGTATTTGGGTAGAAACAATATGGATAATTTGAAGAAAAAAAATGAGTTTCTCTTAAAAAAGAAATAGTGGGACGGGAAAAGGATGCTTAGTGAAGTAAAAGTTAGGTGTAGGAGGTGGATTATGAACTCAACTCAAAAGGTGGTGATGGACCCAAAAAAGTTTAGAGAATGACCTTATAGTCATAAATACTAGTATATGGAGCTATAATTTTGCATTTCTCACTTCTATAGCAACGTTGTATCTGCCCTTTCAATAAAAATTGAAATGTTTTGATAAAGAAAAATAAACTTTATAATTTATTTATTATTAAAAAACACTACATTGTCCTAAAAAAATTAATAAAATTGATTTAAAATCAATTTTTCTTAAACTTTGCATCTATGATAACCGTTCAATTTAATTTGAAACAGGAAGAGAGGAAATATATTTTATTTATCTTAATTAATTAAATTGTTAGAGATTCTTATAATATTTATTTTATCAGCCTTCCAAATTAATTCATACTGTATAAATGTTACTATAAATGTTTTACGCTCGTATGATCGTATCCTTCCATGCAATCGCTACGAACATTATTATACAAGTTGACAAATAAAACAAAAAACATATATACAAAATAAAAATTAAATGTTGCTTTATATCACTGTCGTATTCTAGTGACATATGAATTAATTCCTAAAGAGTATATATAAAATCAATTAACTATAAATATGTCATAAATGATTGGTCCAAAACATTTAATTGCTCCTTCTGATTTTCCTCCTTAAAAGGAAAATATAAATGTTGAGGTAAAATCCCAAATTAGAAATACATAAATATTAAAGTGGGAGAGTACTGTATAAGCTAAATGATTTTCTTCTACATTATAAAATACAAACATTACTTATATATCTAAAAAGGGGATTAACTTTACGTGTTGACAATTCCAAATTCAATTCACATAGAAGAAATCTCATGAGATATAAGCTCATGATATGTGTAAAATCTCATGTGATATCACAAGCTGTTTTATTTATTTTATCATTTACTCTCCCTGTCCCAAATAAATGTAACAAATATTATAGATATATGATTAGAGTTTTAAATAAAATTAATTTTTAACTTAACTTTAGAGGATAATAACTGGGTAATAATATAAAATTTTATGTAATAAATAAATTATAGTAAAATATGTTATGTGTATTAGGTGAGAACGATAAATTTAAAATTAAAATGCATTTTGAGGTTATAAATTGATGCGTTATTACCAATTTTTTTTGTAATAATATATATAGTGGAATGGACAAAAACAAAAAATATGAAATTTATTATGAGACGGAGGGAGTATTATTTTTTATTAAATGTATTATCATGTTTTATCCGTTTTATAATTATTTATGAAATAATTTAATTTGTTGATTGTAGTTGATTGTAGAAGGAATCTGTATCCTATTAAATAGGCTGATGATGTCCCCTTGAGGTGCTCATAAGGATTATCATGTAAACTCTGCAGGTGGATTTATTCCGGCATGATAACAAGGTTGAGTGGTACTACTCTTGGATAAGAGATTAATTAATTGAGTTGTCAGTAACTTAATTAATTAGTGGGCATTGTATATCTTAAATACGGGGAGATTAACAGGCTTATAATAAGAAGAAGCCCATAATGTAATTTGGGATTAGAGAGGCAGTGCAGTAATAATACTTTAGTGGGCTGTATTATTATTATTGGACTTAAGTATAAGTTTTGGGTTAAACTTGGATACTTAAGCCCAATGCGAACTCTAATTTCTCCTCTTGGTCCCTGTTGTAGCCCATAAATAAGCTATTTCATCAATCCGGAAATCAAAAAAATTTCTACACGGCTAATATCGTGAAAGAGAAAAGAAGGATTGCAGATTGAGAGTGTCTTGAAGATCGTCGCTCACACGACGTCAAGACTAGGATTGGGAATACAACAGAAGATCGGAGAGGTCGTTTGCATCAGCTTGATCGAGTTCATCATCTTCAAACCCTATTGAAAGGTAATACGATTCTATATTCTTGCTTCCATTGGTATAGAATTGCATGGAACCCTAACGGGTCACGTGCACCACAAGATCCGAGTGCCAACAAGGTAAACCATGATGATTCAACTAATCAATAGAAGATAACCACTACCTACTTTAAAGAAGGAGCCCTTCTCATTTTTAGATGTTATTTCTACACTGCGGTAATGTGATTCGATCCTTACTTATTAGTATCAGATATCATTTTTATTACTAGCTGAGCTGTCCATACGGACTATAACATAATACTGTTTAATATGATAAACTAATAAATTATTACTAATCCAAATCTTACTCTTTTAAACATACTCCCTCCATCCCGAAGATATTGACACTTTTTTTTTGGCACGGAGATTAAGGAGTATAATAATTTATTATAAAGTGAAGTGAGAGAAATAATATTTAATGTGTAGTGGGTAGTTGTATTAGCGGTGAGTGTGATGTGTGTGTGGGCCCATGTAAATAAATAAATTATTTTTGTGTGGATCTCATATTCTTAAAAAGAAAATATGTCAATTTCTGTGAAACAACCCAAAAAAGAAACTGTGTCAATATCTTTGGGATGGAGGGAGTAATATACTATAGCAGTGAATTATAATTCTTTTGAAGAGTAAAATTATATTCTAAATACCCTGAACTCTATTATACCCCATATGAATTTATAAGTGGATTTGCGATTATACCATAAAGATTAATATTAAATTTTAAAAATAAATACTTCATTCGTTTAAAAAAAAAAAGTTACCAAGTAAATATTTATATTGACTTTTTGCATGAATTAATATTAATATTTTAATGTGTAGTGGGTAGTTTGAATAGTGTTGTGTGTGGGACCTATGAAGATATATTAATTTTAACGTGAGTCTCACTTGAAAAAAAATGTAAATCATACACTGGGGACAAAAATAGCAAATGTAAATCTTTGTTCGTAATGGAAGGAATACATTTTATTAATTAGAGTGTCCTTGACAAAAGAGATACATTTCCCGTTTTGATATATGAGAACCACACAAAATAATTAATATATCACAATGATGTATTCAGTTTCCAGCTCCAGCTCCAGCTCACACACGACATGCAACTACTCACTATACATTAAAATATTATATTTTTTAACTTACTATATATTAAAATGCTGCTTTCATCCCACTAATTATTTCACATTTTCCTTTTTGATTCGTTCCAACGTCCCAACACTTATGCACATTTCTTAAAATGAAAAAAATACATTTCAATAGTATTCACTTTTTACACACATTTCAATAATTTTTGCATACGTTTTTCATTAAATTATCTAAAATACTTACTTTTTACACATATCTTAATAATTTTACACATCTTTATGTATTATAAAATAATTTTTCTTAATCTCTGCACACAAAAATATACTCCCTCCATCTCGAACTTATGTTCACCAACACTGTAGATACGGAGTTTAAGAAAAGTTGCTTTTTGATCAACGTTATTGACTTTTAAGGGGTATTATGATATTTTTAGGTAATAAATAAATTATAAAGTATGTTTGTGCGTTAGGTGAGAGTTGTATTTTTGAAATTAAGATAACCTTTGAGTTTGTTGGTTAATATGAATTTTTCTTTTTTGGGTGGTGAACATAAGTGTGGGACGGACGAAAACGGAAAGTGTGAACATAAGTATGGGACGGAAAAAGTATATAGTAATGTTCGGAATGGATGAAGTATATTTTTTTCATTTTCATAGGAACACTAAATGTATCTTTATACGAAAAGAGTATTAAATCATTGGAATAAAACAACACATACATATACATATATTAAAGTTATGGAAGTGGGGAGGGGATACCAATTTTGAAATGTATAACCTCCTTCCTTTACCTTCAATGTGTGTATTTTTTTTTTCTTTCGTTTTTTTAATTTTTTTTTGTTTATTTTTTTATTTAATTTTAGGAGTATAATTGTAATTTTACCCTTGTGGTTTAGGGCATAATTTATCCCTAGGGTTTAGGGTATAATTGTAATTTTACCCTTGTGGTTTAGGGTATAATTTATTCCTAGAGTTTAGGGTATAATTGTAATTTTACCTTTGTGGTTTAGGGTATAATTTATTCCTAGGGTTTAGGGTATAATAGTCATTTAAATATAATAAATTTAAAAATAAAATAAAAAAATATTAATGAAAGAACATGAATTAATTAAGAAAGTGGGAGCCAAGAGATACAATTAATATCACTGGTTGTACCCTAGTCACTCTTAAAGTTATGTATCTTTATCTGCAGAACAATAGGAGTATTAAAAAATTGGAATAAAACAACACATACAGAATACACACATTAAAGTTGTATGTGTCAAGATTTTATTCAATTTAATTTAATGTATATGGAGATGTAGATATAGGTGAGGGAAATAAAACCACATAAAATAAAGATATTATTGAATATAATGAAGGGGGCTATAAGATGTAGAAATCATGTGGTCCAAATAAGAACAAGGGAGACATACATATTTGATTATGAAATTTGTTTTGGTCCACAAGGTCCTCCCCAATGTCAATTAATATGAGGTAACAATATTGGTCCCTAGATTTATTTTTTTAAAAATTTGAAATAAGGACATCAAGTTTTATTTTATTGTTATATATATTAGACGCAATCAACCTGTCAAACTTAGCTGGAAAAGATTAGAATGAGCAATTCGAGGCAATTTAATTTATTGGGTACGTGCTAATTTTAAATTTGATTATAACTGTTTAAGAACTCAATTTGGAATAAAGGATTGAATAAAGCTCTATAACAAAACGAATTAGATAAATAGGATTTCAACCTCAAATAACGTTAAAATAGAAAAAAAAAACCTTACTTAGTAGTAATACAAATACAACAAACACTTTTTTTTGTCTCAATATAATATAACTAATTTAATTTTAATAAAATTCTCTTAACATATAGATAGGTCTTGCGTGATACCGTTTCACGTGAGACCATTTTACACGTTTTAAAATAGTTATCACTTTCACTATAAAACGTTATCACTTTCGCTATAATATGTTATCAATTTTTATTTATATTATAAATTATTCATAAAATAGCATTATCACTTTTTATTAATTTAGTATCACTTTTTATTATAAAAATTATAATTTTCTATCTATCTCATGTAAGCTCTTGAGTAGGATGGTTCCACACAATTCTTTACCTAATAATATCAACTGTACATTACACACTTACTTCAAATTTGACTTTCTATTTTAGATACAAATAACATACTTATAAAGTTTATTTAATACAATAGGGACTAAGAAGATTTTATTAGTTTAGAATGATATTATATAATCGAGAAATTAATAATTTATTAATTTAAAAAGATTATATACATAATTGAAATGTTATTAGATTTACTTATGCCCCCCAACCAACTACAAGGTATTCCCTCCGTCTCGTTTCAATATTTACGTTTGTTTTTTGCACGTTGATTAAGAAGTATAATATTTTAATAGATAGTGGGTGAAAAAATATACTAATATTTAATGCAAAGTGGGTAGGTGTATTAATGTTGGATGATATATTAATTATTTTAGGTGGGTCCCATATTACAAAAAGAAAAACGTAAAAATTGAAATGAGACGCGCAAAATAGAAATGTAAACATTGAAACGGGACGGATGGAGTATCAATTTTATCATTTTGGGCATTCGATTCAAATGTATTTTTTTTAATAAAAAATTCTCATACATAGCCCACTACTCACTGTTAATATAAATACACATTACACATAAAATAATAATGCTCTGTAATCCACATACAAAAAGAAAATGAATACTTTCTATCTACACTATTTTTTTTTTAAATCACAACTATATATACTTACAAATCATATTAATCCTCAACTCACACTTTCCATATATATTCTTTTTAATGCCATAGAATATGCAAGTGGTAGAAAGAAAACCGAAAAACCTTTTTAAGTCACATTTTGCGATTTTATTTTTACATCAATTCTTGAGACTAATAAACTCTAAGCCATAAATCACTTAGATATAGATTTAACTCTCCATCCAATTTTTAAGACAGGAGCAGGAGCAGTGTGAGCCTCTTACACCATTTTCATACAATTTTTTCCCCGTAACATCAGCTAATAATTTTGTGCAATAAGTATATGGGACGCATAGTCAAACAACTAATTTTGATTCTGCCCTCTTCAAAAATCAAAATACATCTGGTAATTAATTAATCTTCAAATAATGAGGGCCGTTGATAGTGGAATACGTAATTTTCAGATTAATCTAGAAAAGAAGGCAGCAATCATTTCTTTTGCTTTCCAAAAGTCGCTTTATAAGTTGGTAGTATATCCAAAGTACAATTTCTTTTGTAATATTTAGTTTAAAAAAAATTTTAAAAAGAAAAAACCTGATGGGTTCTGTTCATTCTACTCCTGATTAATTTGAATTTAAAGATGGCTGTATTTTATTGTTGATGGCATTCTAAGAAAAAATAATTTTTTATTAAGTATATTTATTTATTAAATAATTTACCATTTTATAATGAACAAAAATAAAATATATTGTGAGTAAAAATGAACAATAATTTTTTTAAAGTTAAAGTATAATTTGATTAGATTCCAATTACAATAACATTTTATTTTTTTGCGTAAACGATTTTATGTAAAAATAGGAAAAAAAAATAAAATCAAACGTAGTCAGAGTTGCTTTTTGATTAATTTATTATTTTTAAAAGGTAATATAGCATATCTAGATAATAATAAATAAAATACAAAGTATGTTATATATATAAAATAAAATAAGAGTGATATTTTTTAAAATAAAATTTATCTTAAGGTTATTAAATTTATTGCATGGTGCAAGTTATTGTAAGATGAATGAGAACTAAAAATGTTAAAATAATTTTGGTATGGATGAGGTAATATTCTCTTAAAATGGCAAAAGTTCCTGCGCCCCGGTGACAAGGGGACACAGTCCGTGTCCCCATGTGAACACAACTCTTCCACTCTCTATTATATTTAAACTTATGTATTGATAAAAAGTTTAAATTGTAAAGGGACACAAAAATTGCAAAGGGGCACAGATCTAAATTCGTGTGTTCGGGCGCACAAGAGACTCACCTTTTAAAAAAACAAAAAAAAAAAATTTCCCATTTTGATAAAGCTATATAAGAAACCTTTTAATAAATTTATTATATGCTCGTCGTTTCAAATAAGTTATCACTATTTTTATAAGGTAAATTAAGAAAATAACACAGTTTCAAAGTAATTTTTAAGTTTAATTTTTTAAATAAATAAAATATAAAAATATTATGAGAGAGTTTAAAAAAAAATCATATGTACTTTTTAAAAAGTAATTTAATTTAATGATTGTAAAAAAATAAAAATGGCTAGTCCTCAAAAAACCAATGAAAAGCAGGTGAGTGTTTGGTTATACATTATATACTTCATGCTTGGTAATTTGCGCACATATTTTTATGTGTAAGACATTAAGAAAAGTTAATTTTCAAATGTACGTATGATTTACGATAAAAAAGAAATATTTTGAATAATTTAATGCAAAATGTACATTAACTGTAAATAAAAAATAAAAAAATGATAATTTTGTAGTATTGTGTGTGTTAATATTGTATAAATTGCTATTTTCTAGAGTATGCAATTTTTTTTTTGAAATGAACAGGAATTAAAAAAAGTGTGAAGTAAATAGTTGAATGTAAAGAGTACTCCCTCCATCCGCTTTTAAGGGTATCATTTTTTTTATTTTGGGCATCCGTCCTCAAAGTTCTTATTTTCTTTTTTATCCATACACACCCACTAATACAACTAAAAAATGGGACCCACACCTCCACTAATACAACTATCCACTACACATTAAATAACAATACTTCTTAATTTCCGTGTCCAAAAGCAAATGGCACCTTGAATCCAGACGGAGTGAGTATATGTGAATTATTATTGTAGAAATGCATTAGCATGCACTCTTTCCTCCCCAAGTTTTAGATTATAGAATATGACTATTGACTCGGTGTCATTTTTATTTAGATTTAGTGGTGTTATTTCTGTGTGTTTTTATTTCCAATTTCATATTATTGGTAATGTATTGTAGTATTTGTGTAGTGTTGGGTAAATTTGATTAATATGCTCAAAGCAAGTAAAAAGAGAGAAAAATAGAGTCGGGAGGTGAAAATAAAAAAATAGCTGAAAACAAAGTTCGAACTCGTATCGAGTGTTTCAACTTGCCACGAGTTCGGTGACCAAACTCGCCTCGAGTTTGGAGCTGGACTTGCTAAAGTACGGGCGTGAAGGCCTCGGATCACAATGTCAAAATCGCCCCTGCTATAGGGCGAGTACAGAACTCGTATCGATTTTTGGCAGTAAGTGACAAAAATCGACAGCTGTCCAGAAATTCTAGAAAACTCCCCCAATTTGATATTTTAACTCCCTTTCATCATACATAAATTAGTTTTCATTTCCTGAATCAAATACACACACCAAACAACTTTTTTCACACACATAAATTTTCTCTCTTTTCATATATCATCATTGCCATCAATTTTCCATGATTTCCACTTAAAATTTCAAAAATCATCTACCAATCCACCATCTAAGGAGGAGATCAAGAATCGAAGAGAATTGCAAGAGATAAGAAGACAAATCTTAAAAATTATTGAGGGAAGAATTATCTTAGATTTTCTAACTTCATTAGTGAGCTAGTTACATAATAGATTAGAGATTTTTAAGATCTATGTGTTTGTGATGTTTTGTTGAATTAATCTTTGATATTTCTATCTTAATTTCTATATTTTTTAAACTTTATCGTAAGTTGTGTGGTTGATTTACCCCTTTATGTGATTAGGTTAACTATTCCAATTAGATATATAAGGATGGTTAATTGAATCACTTTATTATAAGATTTATGCATATTAGTGTAAGGGGAGTTTAGTCAAGACCTCTTGTGCTTAGAACATTTGAGATAGAACATTAGAAGAATTACACATGCCCGATAATTAATCTACTGAGGAAAATTGAGTCATTATGATCTTAGTACCTAAAAAAGGAACGTAGATGTAGGATAGCAAGGCAATTTTTAGTCTTATAAGTACCTATTAGGAATTAAGAGTATTAAAATCAATCCTAGGAACCTTTTTACTTGTCATGAGTTTAATCCTTTACACCTTGGTCATAGGGGATTAGGTGTGTTGATTGATTGCCTCTATTTCTTAATTAATGAGATAAACTATTCCGTGTCCTAAAATCTTGAATCATCCTCAATCTAGCTTTGTTCCTTAAATTGATATTTTATCCACATTCATTTCATTTATTGCTATTGTTAATGGTTTACTTGCTTAATTTATTCTTTTAAGTTTTAAGTAAATAATTATTTCGTGTGATTGCTTATCACAACTCAGATCAAGTTTCTATTGCTATTATAAAGCATTGTAAAACTGCAAATATAGATACATATAAGGTTGACATCTTTCGTAAATGGATATTTAACTTAATCACCTAAAACTACTGTGACATAATACACTTGTCCACACATAAAAAAGACAACGATCAAATTTGTGGGCGAAGTTATTTATCCAAAACACTTAATTAATCTACTTTTTTAAAGTAGAAGTGAAGCTTACAATCAATTAAGATCTCTCTAAAGCACCTCATATATGTGTTGTGTGGGTATATATATATATATATATATATATATATATATATATATATATATATATATATATATATATATATATATATATATATATATATATATATATATATATATATATATATATATATTTCTTTTACTCCCTCAGTCCCAAATTACAAAGAAGCGAGTACATTTTAATGGGACGGATGGAGTAATAAAGTATTTTAAAAAATTATTTGCAGTGAGTGTATACAGTGGCGGACGCAGAAATGTGGAACAGGGGGGGCCCGATTTCTTAACGTGTCATAAAGTTTGTCTTCCATAAAAACATAGTGTGCATAAACTCTCTTTACTTATGAATTTTAACAATAATTATACATTTAAATATTATAAACTCTAAAAATAAAAATTAAATCTTAAAAATAACGGGATATAAACAATTGAAGTGCATGTAATTAATTATATAAACCTTTTGGAAGAAATACTTTTACAATATAGTAATATATACATAAATTGAATAAGAAAAATATTATAAGAATTATTATTAAAAATAAAATTAATAATTTAACAAAAGAATAGGAATGAGAAATTTATAATAAAATACACATGAGATAAAATTTAAAATATAACACTATAAATATTATTGGAACTAGTAGAAAAGGAAAAAAAGAAAATAAAGAGGAATGAAGGCGGAGAAAAAGAACTAGAAAAATAAAAAGAAAAAAATATTAAAAATTGAAAATGTAAAAAAAGAAAAGAATAGGAATGAGAAATTTATAATAAAATATAACACTATAAATATTATTGGAACTAGTAGAAAAGGAAAAAAAAAGAAAACAAAGAGAAATGTGGGAGGAGAAAAAGAACTAGAAAACTAAAAGGAAAATAATTTTGAAAATGTAAAGAAAGAAAAGGAAAAAGTAATTTTGAAAATGTAGAAAAAGAAAAGGATAAGGGGAATCGAACCCCACACCTTTTCATAAGTAGATATGATGTCCTACCGTTGAGACAAGACAATAACTTTGAAAAACTTACTACATATATAGTAATTATTTTTAATTTCTCAGGGGGGCCCAGTGCCCCCCTTGGCCCCGCGTAGGTCCGCCCCTGAGTGTATACCTGTTTTAAGAGATTTATAAGTCCCTCCCTCACCCTCAAATTACTCCTTCAATGTTTGGATACAACTTAAAATTAATTAACTTATAAATTTAAGATTTTAAATTAATGGATTTCAAATCATAAATTTGATTTTTAATATTTTTTAAAACTGTTTTAGATGGATTTTCAAATTCATACCCAAATAGTGTCATTTGAAATTCTTCCGTTATTTAATTAATATATAAAGTATTTAAAATTAATAAATTAATTAAAAAAATATTTTTAAATATTTTCTTTAAATTTTAACCTTTATCACCCAACTTTCACCCACCCATCCCCCTACCCCAAACCCCTCCCCCCTCCAAAAAAGAAAAAAATAATAATAATATTTAAAAAATAAAAATCTTATATTTTAATATTTAATATAATAAAAATATTGCCACCCAACCTACCCACCCCTCCAATTTTAGATTTCAATATAATAAAATTTTATTATTTTTATTTATCATAAATAAAATTTTATTTTAAAAATAAAAAATTAATTGTTTAATTATAGATTTGAAAATCCTTTCATAAATCCATAATTCATCCAAATTGTGGAATTCAAATGAATTTATTTAAAATTCATGCATTTTCAAATTCACTCATTTTCAAATCCATTATAATTGAGTTATTTCATATCCAATGGATTCGAAAATGAGTGGATTTTAAATCAATTCATTTGAACTCCATTATTTGAATGAATTATGGATTTAAGAACGGATTATCAAATCCATAATTCAACTATTAATTTTTAATTTTTAAAATAAAATTTATATATGATAAAATAAAATAATAAAATTTTATTATATTAAATATTAAAATTTAAAATTTTATTAATTTTTTTTGAGTGGGTGGTAATATTTTTGTTTTTTAAATATTAAAATCTAAAATTTTATTAAAAAATAAAAATTTTTAGGGGTGGGGAGTGGGTGGGTAGGGATGGACTGGGTGATATTATTTTTTTATTATTTAAATATTAAAATTTAAAATTCTATACTTTTTTTTGGAGTGGTGGTGGGGTGGGTCGTAGACAGGGTGGTAGGGATTAAAATAAATAAATAAATAAATAATATTTTTTAATTAATTTATTAATTTTATATACTACTTTTATATATTAATATATTAATTACCCAATGGAAGAATTTAAAAATCAATCAAAACAATTAAAATAAATTTAAAATGAAATCTATGATTTAAAATCCAACATAAAATTAATGAATTTATAAATCCATTAATTTTAAGTTGCACTCGTAAAGGAAAGATTTGAGGAAAGAATTTATAAATCTCTCCTCAGATTCTTCCATCCAAACACACCAATCATTCGGATTTAAAAAATGCACTTCATTTGATCTCTATATATATAGGTAAAAGCTCCTGCGTCCTCGGGAACACGGAGGGATACTCCGTGTCCCCATGTGAACACAACCCTCCCCCTCCAATTCTATTTAAACCTATGTATTTCTAGGAGTTTAAATTACAAAGGGAAATGGAAATTACAAAGACGTACAGAATGTGCTCCGTGCGCCCGGGTGCATAGGAGTCTCACTCCTCTATATATACATTAAAATCACTCCTTGACTTTTATTGTTAATCATGATTTACTCCATTTCCTACCTATTGAAAAAAAAAAAAAAACAATAAGCATTTCTTTTTTCCCTTATTTCAAAAAAAAAAAAAATCTAAACGATAGAACATGGTAGAACACATTTTTTATTTTATTTTTTTATTTTTTTGGTGTGGATTCTTATTGTTTTGTATCTTGTTGAGATATGGGAAACAAGTAAAATCTATATCTAAAAGTGACAGTTTTAAGATCATATATATAAAAATTTAAACATTAGAATTCATCGTTTATATTATCATCTAACAAATGAAAAAGATTACGGTAGGCCCATATATTGGTTGACTAAATTCCAATGGATTACTTTTAAGCCCAAACAGAATACCCCATTATTTTAATATTGCTACAAATATTCATGGCCCACAATGCTATTCAATTTATATGAATATTAGTGTAATATATTTACAGTTTAATAACTTTTTGGTGATTTGAGTGTACCAATGCACCCTTAAATTGGGTTATTCTGTGGTGCATTGGCTATACCAGTACACCTAGGTTTTATAGACTATTTTTTAGGGTATATTTTTTATTTTTTTTTATTTTACTTTGATCAAAGGTTGGTTATCAATTAGTTATTTGATCGTTTGGCTTTCGATTGTTTGGCTAGCGTGAACCGTTAGGGTTCCATGTAAACTAGATCAGCGGAAGCAATAAATTAAAGTTTACATTACCTTTCACCAGGGTATGTTGTTGAAGAACAGCTGCAGAGAACAACATCTTGATCTTCTGTTGTATTCACAAGTCCAATCCTAACGTCATATGGACGACGATCTTTAGGATCTTCTTAATCTGCTTCTCTCCTGTTTCTCACGTCAAAAGAGGCGCAGAGTCTAGGGTTCCAGAAAATTGAGATGACTTATATATGGGCTACAACAGGGACCAGGGGGAGAAATTAGAGTTGGGCCTCCATTGGGCTTAAGTATCCAAGCTTAGCCCAAAGCTTATAATTAAGTCCAATAATAATAATATATACTACTAAAATATTATTACTGCACTACCGTTCTAATCCTATAATTACGTTATGGGCTCGTTCTTATTATGAGCCCAACAATCTCCCCATGTTTAAGATATACAATGACCATTAATTAATTAAGTTACTGACAACTCAAATTAATTAATATCTCATCCGAGAGTAGTACCACTCAACCTCATTATCATGCCGGAATTAATCCACTTGCAAGATTTACATGATAATCCTTTTGAGCTCCTCAAGGGGACATCATAAATCTATGTCGGACACGAATTCCTTCTACAATCAACAGCACACCATAGAGACAGCACTACTTCCCAAACTCACCGAATTTGTTGATTTAATTACATGTAAATCTCACCCATTGATGAATCAAAGAAATATATACTTCCTTACGTGTCGAGGTTATTGTATAGGGATTAAGAGCACGAACATCTATAATAACTAAGATCAAGTTCTTCTAAATAGACAGTACAAGTCGAATGGTCTCAAGCGGTCTTGCTTAATACACATAAAGCGCACTAGTGTGATTCTATAGTCAAGACAAACTAATACCAAATCACACTACAACCATCCCGATAGATAGTCCCCGTCTATCTCGGCTGTGAGCATCTGTTTATACTTTATAAGGAAATCGATAATATGATCTTCCGTGTGTTGTCGCACAACATGTTATCTACAGTATAAAGTAAATGGACTTTTGCACAAACATATTGTAACAACAAATTCTGTATTTATAATAAAATAAACACAAAAGAATTACAGTAATAATCCAAAGGATTAAACTTGATAATTAAGGAAACAATCTCTATCTATCCTCTGATTCTTCTCTCGAACCAATTTGGACTTTGACTTGTTGTGTTGACCGCGTTGACTGTGTATGTTGAGTCGGATCTTCAATTGAAGCTTGATCGAACTCGGATTTGGGATTTTATAACGTTAATCCAGAGGCGTCGAGCCTTTGTTTGGATTAAACGTACTTGATCCGAATAACACTCGATGTGGGGGGCTTAGCACCTTAATTTCGGGTCGTATGCCGTTCTTGGCGCGAAGAACACCGAAGAACTTAGTTTATGAAGAATGCTTGATTTGGGGGGCTCCGCACCTTAATCCTGAATCGCTTTCCATTCTTGACTTGAAGATGCTTGAAGATCTCAAGGGAGCACTGCTCGTGTTCTTGATTTCTTCAGAGCATTTGTGTTAGGTCTTTGAATGTGTCTGTAATGAATGGAGGAGGGCTCCTTATATAGGTGAAGGCAGAGGATGACCCATACATAACTCGCAATCTGATTGGTCAATGACAGATTTGACCTGATTTTGCGGGCTTTGACCTTTCCATATATAACACAGTTTGATTGGTCATTGCTTAATTTGACCTAATTCTGGAACCTTCCAGGCTTTATTTTGACTTGGAAGGCAAGCTTTACTTAATTTAAACCCCCTTTTAATTTATTGGGTTTAAATTAATTATCAATTATTTATTAATCTATTTTAAGAATTAATTTATTAAATCCCCAAAATAAAATATAATAAATTAAAATTGATATTTTAATCATGAAAATCCACGTGTCGTCATTTGATTGGACCATGAATTTTATTTGCTTACAAATGCCCCCTTGCGATTTATTCACGGACAGTGTGTCTTGATGTGAAGGAATCACAAAAGTTCCCAATTTTTTGCAATTTTTTTCCTTCTTTTGAAGCTTTGAATTTACAAAGCACTTGGGGAATAATCATAGAATATTTTTTTCTGCTTTCTTCATCCCAATAGACCATAAATATGGCACATGTGTGCTTCTTGTTCACCAAAATGAAAAGAAACATGGAACAAATTTATTTCTGACCCACCAAGATAAGAGAATATAGAACAAATTTATCTCTTGTGCACCTTGGTAGATCTTACTCAAAATTATCAAATTTATTTATAGTAAAGAATCTCTTAAAATTTGGTAGAGATTACACCCCTTACAAATAATTTTCATAATTATTCATGAGTCCACTACTATATAATGGTAGTCCATGAACTCAATTTTTTTTATCAAAGCTATCCAACAAACAGGACTTTCAGCTTTGCTTCAAGAGGTTGCCAAGACAAAGCACACCAACAAAACACACCATTCAAGGGATTCAACTCACAAGTGTAAGCTTTCAATTGACTCTTCTTTAATTTTCTCTCTTTTTTTCCCTTGTTTCTGCTCTGACCAAGAACTTAGTAACATGCTTGTCCTCACCCCTCTTTCTCTTTCGAGAAATCTACGGTGAGCCTCGTCTTCGTCCCTCTTTCTCTTCTGAGAAATCTTCGGTGAGCCTTGTCCTCGCCCCTCTTTCTCTTTTGAGAAATCTTCGGTGAGCCTTGTCCTCGCCCATCTTTCTCTTTCGAGAAATTCTCGGTGAGCCTTAATTTCTCACGGCAGTCCTCGAGTGTTTGGCCACCACGCTGTTCGAGTGAGAACCGTGCACCAACAGTTGGTTCCCTTCTGGTCCCGTGTTCCTCATCACCACCAGCGGCTGCCATTCTCGTTACGTCAGCGTGCGACAACTGTCGGCGTTGAAAATTGTAAGGAGATGACGGCTGGAATCTGCTTCCGTCGGCGGCAGTACGCAGTCCTCGACGAGGGATTGACGGCTGAACCGCGACAGGAAGTGGCGGGTTTCGGCGATGGCTTGGAGTCTGCTTCCAACAGCGGCAGCAAGCAATCCTCGATGAGGGATCAACGGCTGAATCGCGATGGGAAGTGGCGGGTTTCAGCGACGGCTTAGAGTCTGCTTCCAACAGCGGCAGCACGCAATCCTCGACGAGGGATCAGCCGCTGAACCGGGGTTGGAAGCAACGACGGTGGTGCGTTGCTTTCCGGCGTGGCGGCTGCTCGCTGCGGGCTTCAATAGTGGCGGGTTTTGACGACGGGGCAGCGGCTGACGCGGCAGCGATAGCTCGCGCGTTCCCGGCGCTACTGCTTAATATATTTGATTGATTAATTGAGCTTATCAAATTTGATTTGGGCTTAACTAATTAATCATGGACTTGGGTGATATGCTGTCGCGGGCGTACCAAAATATAATTTATATCACCAACTCACACTTATAGGTAGTATAGTAGTAAGTAGGGTCGAACCCAAGAGAGTATAATGAATTCTAATTAAATTAAAGTATTACTAACATATGAAATAAATAAAAGGGGGGTTTTGTTTGTGAAAAATTGATAAATACTCAAATAATAAATCAACTCAATATTTAAATAACAAAGTAGATGAAAATAAATTATAAAATTAACCAAGTGATAAAAGCCTAGTTTAGGATGTCGATCCCCTCCCGTTTACTAAATTAATTAATCATACGAATTAAACATCTAGCCTAGTGCACAAACTCAAATCCCTAGATTGACGGTACGACCAATCAACCCGAATGTTCTTACGTACATCAACTAGGGTACGACCACTAAATTGAACTATCTACGAATGACCCTATGGATTCGAACTCGTAGATGCATTAAAACTCTAAACATAGGATTACTAGACTACGAAATCCGACTAGGTATCATACAACCTAGATTTTATTACACCTAGAGGGAATAATCTCTATTTGTTACTTAACAATTACGGATTGTAGGTCATAGAATAACATTCAATAGTTTAATAATTAAATATGTGATCAGGCTAAAATAACTATCAAACCACAATTAAGAACATCACTGCATGTAATAAAATAAACTTGCACAAAAGATTCAATGTAAAAATCATAAATAATTAAATTAATAATTCAACAGGAGGTTCATGAATCCTAAACTAGAAAAGGGGATTAGCCCCGCATGTTCATATGAATTACAGAATTAAAATAATAAAAATTAAAGAACCGATGATGATCCGATTGTTTATGACTCTTCACGCCAAATCTCCCTTGGAATCTGCTGTTGCTTCACGTTCTTTTCTTGTCAATTCACGTGTTCTGCTGCCCAGGAATTCACGTGTATTTGCTCCCAAAAATAATTAAAACATATCCTCCAATTATCTCTATCTTGATCTCCAAGTAATCTTGATTTCTTTCCTTATCTCTTCTTCCATAAATATCTCCAAGATCCTCTTCATATCTTTTATTCTCTAAATCAGATTTGGCCTGATTTTTTAGTGATTCAAATCACTGGAATACATGGGAAATACGTAGGAATTTTCCAGCTGGACTTTCCTTAAATATTCTGAATTTTCGTCAGTTCCTTCTGACACTGAGGGGGTCAGTGTCAGCCTTATCTGGCAGCAACGAATTTCCTGCACAAAACAGCCCGTTTCTCATCAATTTACAACATAAAGGCCTCAAATAACCATAGACAAGATAAACCAATTTAGCACCCAGATAAGCACATAAGTTAATCAAATAAACATGAATTTCAACCAAATAATTATGCTAAAATATGACTTATCAAATCTCCCCACACCTAAACTTTGCTTGTCCTCAAGCAAATCAAAACCATAGAGAATTAGAAAACCAAGGAACATCTACCAAGGCAAATGAAAGTTACACACTTCAAGAGACAAGCAACCAATGAGCATTCAGAACTAAATAAAACATGACTCTTCACTCAAAGTTTGCAACTTTCATGGCATCAAATGTTTCAAAATTCCATGGCCTCACCAAGATTCACTCAATATCACTCAAAAATATGATCTAGGTAGCAAGTTCACTCAAAAATTTGAACAAGAAAAGTCATTACCATAGGTTTGCTCCCAAATCAATTCTCCACCAATTTTAGATGAATCATATGCAACAATCAAAGGGTCTTTGAATGGGTTGTAATGGGGCTTAAGGACAAGGTAAGGTAAATACAGAGATAAGAATAGCTAAATGCATCACTTTACAACATGTGGTCTTTACCAATCGAAACATCCATCATCATCCCCTAATTTTCCTCTCAACACCTCATTTTTCTTGCACTTAAAACCTTCCCACACCTGCTCCTTTTTACACTTGGAACTGCAGGTGCAACACTTAAAAATCAATGCCTCTTTTTATTTTTTTCTCTTTTTTTTTTCAAGAATTTTCTCTTTTCTTTTGATTTTTCGAGAAAATTGCTTTCTCTTTTTTTTTAATTCCCTCCTTTTTCTAACAAACCCTTTTTTTCTTTTCATCCTTTTTGTCATCCAACCTTCCTTCCTTTTCTTTCTCTTTTTTTTCTCTATTTTTTTCTCCTTTTCCAATTTTTTTCAACTCCCCCTTCATCATCAATCCAACCACTAAATATTTCCTCAAGATCACACATTGCAAAGTAATGAAGGGTTCAAATGGAAGAGTTTAAGAAAGAAACGGGAATTCCGGGTTCATGTATGTGCTCATAATTCAAAAAAAAAGCTCAGGCTCAACGTGGTTTCCCTAAAGTTCATCATAATCAGGTGGGACAATATAAGCCAAGAGGGTTAAACCTAAGTGCCCTTATCATTTTATCACACACAACCAATCACAAGATCTTGAAATGCATTCAAAAGAGCAAGTTCTAGAATGAACAATTCAAATTCAATGCACTCAAGAAAGAAATTCAATGGAGCTCATAGATGATAGCTCGTTAAGGCTCAAAAGCTCACAAAAATTGGGTATATTTGCTATAAAATTCTGAAAAAAATCAGCCACTACAATCACAAAAATTTTGCAAAGAAAATCAGATTTCAATAGCTCCTAAACATCATAGCTACCCCCTCAATCATGCATTACTCTCATAACCTCAAAAGATTTTTCTGTTCCTCAATTATCCAACTCCACATCAATATAAAATTCAGAGGACAACAAAACAAGGCATAAGATAAAATTCAGCAACATTGCCCAATCAACAAATGCACAGGACCTCTAACTCCACAATTCAACACGTACTCACCAAACCCAGAACTTAATATCCACCATGAAAACTTACTTGCACCAAAGTCATAAAGCATTTTGACAAAACTTTTCAATCCCAATTAGCATATAAAATCCCTCCCCACACCTAAATATTTGCTTGTCCCCAAGCAAAAGCAAGTATAGAAGAGCAATTGAATATAGAAAATGAGTTGAATACACCTGATTCACGAGCGTGGCTTTCGCGGTGCCTCGTCCTTGGCGTCTTCCAGCACTGAAGTATTCTCGCTGGGCTCATTACAGGCGGCGGCCCTGTCAGCAACGTCGACAGCATCTCCGGGCTGAGCAACGACGTCCTCCACTGCTGGAAGCTCTTTGCTTGAACCAGAATGGGTGGTGGCTGCATTCGTCGGTGGCGGCCCTTCCTTCGATCGCGAGCGGGCGGCTGCACGTTTGGTGCGTCGCCGAATCGGGGCTGCATTCAACGGTGGCGGCCCTTCTCTCAATACAGAATAGGCAATAGTTACTCGAGTTTTACGACAACGAGGCGGATCTTGTTCCGGAGCAGAATGGGCGGCATAGCGATGCTGGACTGGGGCGGCTGCTTTTGGCGCTTGACGGCGACGTGGAGGGACTCTCTTGCCGGAACCAGTACGGTTGACAGCGGCAAGTCTGGATGGACGTCGACGCCGGACTGTGGCTGAAGATGGAGAAGCGACTGCTGCCCGCTCTTCACGGGGAGCGCGGAGGAGCCGCGGTAGCGTCCGGCGAAGGGGGGCTCCAGCGAGCCGGAACGGGAGGCGGTGGGCATCTCGGCATTAGCACATCCGACTACGGCGGCAGTGGGGTCACGGTACACGACCATTGCCCTAGACATGTCTGCATCGTCTTTTGTGCGTTGTTTCGTCCTTAGCCGAGCACTGGAGCGTGACTTCACCATGGTGAATCGACGATTCGCCGCTGTGATTTTGAGAAGTGGTGTAGTCGAAGGGATGGGGTTCGAATTGTTTCCTTCACAAATTGGGGAAGAATCTAACTTCTGTACTTGGGCAGATTGTATGGTCTCTAAAAAATTGGGCCCTATATGCTGGAAAAAAAAATGCCCTTTAATTCCTTCATGAGCTAAGAAGGTTGGGCCTCTTACCTGATATATCTGCAACACCATGAAATTAAGATTAACCATCAGCCACCTTATTGAAAAATGAAATAAAATATAATAATAAAAAAATAAATAAATAAAGCGAGAAATTGGGTTGCCTCCCAATCAGCGCCTTTGTTTATTTTCGTTGGCTCGACTTAGGTAAGGTGCATCTTTCAAATCTGAAGAACTTCTTTCAACTTCATCCGATCGACCTCAACCGTGCTAAACCCCTTATGATATTCCTTGAGTTCATGTTTTGGCCCCAAGAACAAGGACTTCAAGTGTTTAGGAAATACTTTCAACTCTAACTTTGGCACTTCACCAAGCTTTTCTTTTCTCGATTTCTTCTCATGTTCTTTCATGCTTCCATTTGCAATGATGGTGTCGAAGTTATTCCTGCGAGTTAGTTCAAAACAATCCTGCACCAAAGGCTCAACAACATTCAAAGCAAAAACTGAATTAACGTCTGTAGGAGACTTCACAGACAATTTAACAGAAGCTACATTTAAGGTGCTTGGTCTCTGAGAAGAACCATGCAAAGAATTGACATGGTGATTCAGCTCTTCATTTTCCCATCTCTCATCATCCTCCTTCATAATTCCATGGTCAAGTATTGTGTCTAATGCATCCCTACTAGTGAGTTCAAAGTGTTCCTAGACTATAGGTTCAATATTACTCACAACAGAAAGCAGGTTAGCATCATCAGGATATTTCATAGCATCATATATGTTAAATTTGATGATCTGCCCATCAAATTCCATCGTTAGAGTACCTTCACTCACATCTATCTTAGTGCAAGATGTGTTGAGGAATGGTCTCCCTAACAAAATAGGAGTGGAATTTGATGGGTGGTCATTCATTTGTAACACATAAAAATCAGCAGGGAATATGAGTTTATCTACCTGAACAAGAACATCCTCAATGACTCCATCTGAGTATGCCTGGCTTTGATCGGCAAGTTGGATGACAACTCCAGTCTTCTTCAACTCTCCCACACCCAGCTTCTCAAACACTGATCGAGGCATCACATTGATGGATGCTCCAAGGTCCAACATGGCTCTCTCCACCTTACAACTCCCAATCTGACAAGGAATCACAAACATGCCAGGATCCTTGCGCTTCTGAGGTAACGTTTGCTGGAAGACAGCTGAAACGTTTTCTCCCATCACCACTTTTTCATCTACTTTCAAATTCTTCTTATTGGTGCACAAATTCTTCAAGAACTTGGCGTATCTTGGGATCTGCTTAATTGCCTCAAGGAGAGGTAAATTAATCTGCACTTTCCGAAACACTTCAAGTAACTGTTTATCCTTCTCAGTGGTGTCCGGCTTCCTTATCCTGCTTGGAAAAGGAAAATGGTTAATATTAAAAGGAATAGGGTCAGAATTTCTACCTGATTTTTTTTTCGGACCTTCTGACACTGATGGGGTAAGTGTCAGTGTTACATTTTTGAACATCAGATTTTTCTGCTCCAAACTGATCGGACTGATCCTCCACTGTTCCAGCAGGTTTTTCATCATCTTTTTCCATGTCTTGGTCAGGCTTTTTGGGCGGTGCAACTTCCTCCAACTGTTTCCCACTCCGCAGGGTAATAGAACTCACATTCTTAAGATTAACCTCCGTTTGTGAGGGCAACTTTCCACTATTTTGAGCTTGCATCTGGCCTACAGTTGTAGCTAATTGGGTTACTTGATTTTCCAAGTTCCGGATTGACGATTGAGTTGTCATCTTCAAGTCCTGAATGAATGACTGTGTCACCTCTTGGAATTTGAGATTGTTTGTAGCCATTTCTTTCATCATCTCCTCAAATGAAGCTCCGGAACTTGAACCACCTTGTTGGCGATTTCCACCATCTTGCGGGTAATTTTGTGGCCTATTCACCACTCTCTGCTCTTGAAACTGTTGTGGCCCTCTATTTCCTCCTTGTCCATTTTCATACCTAAGATTAGGATGATCTCTCCAACCCTGATTGTAGGTTTGAGAGAAGGGATCATGGGGTCGCCCCATGGCTTTTACTTGTTCCTCACTAGGTGTAACCCTACAATCAAGAGTAGAGTGGTCGTTAGTTAAACAATATTGACAAGATGGTGGGTTTACCCCTTTTCCTTTAGCTAAATTCTCCACAGCAAGTGTTAACTTGTTCAAAGTTTCCTCCAACTTTGAATCATGGACCTCCTTCACTTCTCTAACCGATGGATCTCGTGTGCCAAACTGTTGAGTGTTGGCAGCCATGCTAGCAATTAAATCTCTAGCAGCAGTAGGTGTTTTCATCATGAAAGCTCCACCGCTAGCAGCATCAAGCATGTTTCGATCCATAATCGACAACCCTTCATAGAAGTACTGCAACAGCAACTGATCGCTTATCTGATGCTGGGGGCATGCTGACGTGAGATGTTTAAACCTCTCCCAATACTCATGTAAACTCTCCCCTTGCATCTGACGCGCTCCAAATATCTCCTTACGCAGGACAGCTACTCTAGTGGCCGAAAAGTACGTATGGAGAAAGAGTTTCTCCATCTCGGCCCACGTATTAATCGATCTGGGAGGGAGATAATATAATCAATCCTTCGCCATGTCCTTCACTGCAAAGGGGAATGCCCTAAGCTTGACCATTTTCTCCGTCACTCCGGTTGGTTTCATGCTCATGCATACAACCGAGAACTCCTTCAAAAACTTGTGAGGATTTTCACCTGAAAGACCATGGAAAGCAGGAAGTAAGTGAATCAATCCTTATTTCAATTCAAATGCAATATTTCCAGTAATCGCAGGAAAGTTAATGCATAATAGCTGATGGACTACGTCCGGATTTGCCAATTCATTCAAAGTTTTTTCCTCATTTCCAGCCATGTTTTCCTCTCCCGACTCAGATCCTACAGTATCCTCCTCCTCTAGATCAGAAAAATCAGAATTTTCCTCTTCAAGATGAAGTGAACCAGCTGCAAGTTCGGACTCGATAAGGTTTTCTGCGGTTTCGCCAATGGACGAACTTGTTTCCTTCTTCTTCCGGGACTCCTTTCTCAACCTCAGGGCAGTTCTCTCGATTTCAAATATGTATTCAAGTTATTTTTTACCTGAAGATCGAGTAATCATCCACAGAAAAAAAATTTGAAAACAGGGGCCTTCTGACACTGATGGGGTCAGTGTCAGTGTAACTGAAAAATTCAAAAATTTCAGAAAAATTCGAAAAAATTTCAGAACCTGTAACAATGCAAAATAATGTCAGAAACACAAAAATTTAATAAAATTCAATTTTACTCCCCGAGCAAACGGCGCCAAATTTGGTATGCTATCGCGGGAGTACCAAAATATAATTTATATCTCCAACTCACACTTATAGGTAGTATAGTAGTAAGTAGGGTCGAACCCAAGAGAGTATAATGAATTCTAATTAAATTAAAGTATTACTAACATATGAAATAAATAAAAGGGGGGTTTTGTTTGTGAAAAATTGATAAATACTCAAATAATAAATCAACTCAATATTTAAATAACAAAGTAGATGAAAATAAATTATAAAATTAACCAAGTGATAAAAGCCTAGTTTAGGATGTCGATCCCCTCCCGTTTACTAAATTAATTAATCATACGAATTAAACATCTAGCCTAGTGCACAAACTCAAATTCCAAGATTGACGGTACGACCAATCAACCCGAATGTTCTTACGTACATCAACTAGGGTACGACCACTAAATTGAACTATCTACGAATGACCCTATGGATTCGAACTCGTAGATGCATTAAAACTCTAAACATAGGATTACTAGGCTACGAAATCCGGCTAGGTATCATACAACCTAGATTTTATTACACCTAGAGGGAATAATCTCTATTTGTTACTTAATCCAATTCCTACAAAAATTACGGATTGTAGGTCATAGAATAATATTCAGTAGTTTAATAATTAAATAGGTGACCAGGCTAAAATAACTATCAAACCACAATTAAGAACATCACTGCATGTAATAAAATAAACTTGCACAAAAAATTCAATGTAAAAATCATAAATAATTAAAGTAATAATTCAACAGGAGGTTCACGAATCATAAACTAGAAAAGGGGATTAGCCCCGCATGTTCATATGAATTACAGAATTAAAATAATAAAAATTAAAGAACCGATGATGATCCGATTGTTTCTGAATCTTCACGCCAAATCTCCCTTGGAATCTGCTGTCGCTTCACGTTCTTTTCTTGTCAATTCACGTGTTCTGCTGCCCAGGAATTCACGTGTATCTGCTCCCAAAAATAATTAAAACATATCCCCCAATTATCTCTATCTTGATCTCCAAGTAATCTTGATTTCTTTCCTTATCTCTTCTTCCATAAATATCTCCAAGATCCTCTTCATATATTTTATTCTCTAAATCAGATTTGGCCTGATTTTTTAGTGATTCAAATCGCTGGAATACATGGGAAATACGTAGGAATTTTCCAGCTGGACTTTCCTTAAATATTCTGAATTTTCGTCAGTCCCTTCTGACACTGAGGGGGTCAGTGTCAGCCTTATCTGGCAGCAACGAATTTCCTGCACAAAACAACCCGTTTCTCATCAATTTACAACATAAAGGCCTCAAATAACCATAGACAAGATAAGCCAATTTAGCACCCAGATAAGCACATAAGTTAATCAAATAAACATGAATTTCAACCAAATAATTATGCTAAAATATGACTTATCATTGGGCTGTTTAGCATCCAATTAGGAGAAAATTCTCCAATTTAATTGAACCTATCAATTGAGGTTGTATCATTCCATACATCAACTTGGGCCTAAATTTCTTAAACAAGAAATATGGGCTACCTTCTCATGAACTTATATTAATTTTAACTCATGCTTATAAGTTTAAACTTACACATGAATTAATTAACTTGCTCCTTAAATATTTTGGGCTCCTTTCCTCTTATATTTAATTTATAATTTTTGGATTTAATAACTAATTGACCCATGAATTTATTTTGGGCATTTTAATTAATTGAATCCACAAATATAAATAAATTTGAACCCCTTATGCTGATACTCTCATATATTTTCTTGTAGTTAATTCAACTTCAAGATGGTTCACTTCAAGAGTACGGTAACAGACTCCAATAAGCGTCAATTGGTGATTCTTGACAGTAAGAATTCACAATCAAATATAGCAACTCATCTTCTGATTGAGAGACCCCTGATGGGTGCACTTATTGAGAAACTTCCTCGCGAGAGTAGCGAACTTGGTCTAAAGACTTAGACTAAAGACCTGGATTTGGGTGAAACCAAAGTTTGCAGCTTTGATGGCGACTAACTATATTAAAGAGAAAAATATTGGCCCTTTTTTGTTCTGAACTGTAATGATATTAAAGTTCATCTTCTTCCTTACTTCTTCATCGCTGCATTTTTAGTTTGCTTTACTGCCTTTTGATATTTACTTGCTGCCTTCACACTTAAATTTGCTTGCTCCACAAACTTGATGCGAACAAACCAAAACAAGACTGAACTTAACAAAATGCTAAGCTGCCTACGTACCTCCTTGTAGAGGATCAAGTCATAACGTAGTTCAAAGGGACATGATTTGATTTGGATGGGGGGGTGCCGTGCACAGTTTATACTCATGCGGGCCAAGAGTGACTATTCTTTAACCACTTTAGACAAAGTAGGATATTAAATGATTTAACCACTTAAAATATTTGAGTGGGGTGAATTAATAGTTTAACCACATATAATTACCTTTGGTGGGTGTCGTGCACAGTTTATACTCATGCGGACCAGGAGTTCGTCGTACACAGTTTATACTCATGCGGACCAGGAGTAACGTGCAGTTTAGGCTCGTGCGTCAAGGAACGTTATGCATGTATTTATTTTACGCGTAGTAGCATTTCAAAAATTTCCCATTTATGGGGCCAATGTTCACGCCCTCTTCAGAGATCAATTTATATGCGCCATTTGTATATGCTTCTTTCACAACATAAGGGCCATCCCATTTAGATAGAAACTTATTTCCAACACGATGAGTGACTACTATAGGTCTTCTCACAGCAAGCACCAAGTCACCAACTTGAAAAGAACTTATCTTTACTTTCTTGTTAAACGTTCTCGAAAGGCGAGATTGGTAACACTCAAGTCTTTGTTGTGCATCCAACCTCTTCTCATCTAACGCTTCCAACTCTTGAAGGCGCAACTTTGCATTTTCTTTCTCGGTGAGGCCTTCTTGTATGGCCATCCTCAAAGAGGGAATTTGCTTTTCAAGAGGTACTACAGCTTCAATACCATACACCAAAGAATACGGAGTAGCCTGAGTAGGTGTTCTATATGTGGTACGGTAAGCCCATAAAGCTTCATTGATTCTTTTATGCCAATCTCTTTTTGACTTGGAGACAACTTTCTTCAGTAAACTGCATAAAGTTTTATTGAAGGCTTCAGCAAGACCATTGGCAGCTGCGTTGTACATTGATGACTTCCTTTGCTTGAAATCAAACTTCTCACATAACTTATCAATCCAACTGTTGCTGAACTGCTTTCCATTATCAGTGATGATGTAGTGCGGAAAACCGTATCTATAAATGATATTGATCTGAATAAAATCCGCAATATTTTCTTTCTTCACTTCCATTAGAGGTACAGCTTCGGCCCACTTTGAAAAGTAATCAGTTGCAGCAAGAATGTAGAGATGACCACCAGAAGATTTGGTAAGCGGCCCCACCACATCTAAACCCCAAGCATCAAAAGGCCATGAAGCGACTGTCGGATACAAAGGCTCCGGAGGCTGATGAATCAAATTTCCATGGAATTGGCAAGCTTGACATCTTTGTGCATAATCCATGCAATCTTTCACCATTGTTGGCTAATAGTAGCCCATTCTTTTTATCCTGAAATGTAACTTTGGCCCAGATTGATGAGTACCGCAAATTCCAGAGTGAGCCTCCTCCATTGCTTGAATAGCTTCTTCCTTACCCAAGCATCTCAAAAAGATTCTATCAAATGATCTTCTATAAAGTGTACCCTTGAAATAGATGAACCGAGATGCCCGACGCCGAATATCAATCATTTGTCTTGGATCGTTAGGAAACTTATCATATTTCAAATAATCCACAAGTGGTTGGCGCCAATCTTCTTCTTCAATTTCAAAAACCTCCACCACATGATTTTCGACTTCTTCATAATCATCTTCAAAGATTGGTGGTACAACCCAACTTCTACACACTGGTATTTGAATTTGCGTTTCTGGCATAGCTATAGTTGATGCTAACTTAGCGAGGGTGTCAGCTTGCTTATTCTCTCTTCTAGACAGATGCTTAATGTCAACATCACCAAGATAACCCATAAGCTTCTGAGCATACTTGTGGTACGGGAGTAACTCATGCTTTTTTACTTCGTGCACTCCAAGGAGTTGATTTATCACCAATAGTGAATCACCATACACCCTAAGGTGTAGCTGCTTTATATCGACAGCCATCTCTAATCCAAGTATGAGTGCTTGATACTCAGTCACATTATTGGAGCAATTTTCCGTTAAGGAAAATGAGAAGGGTAAAACTTCACCACTGGATGTTATAAACACGATTCCCGTACCGGCTCCTTCTCTATGAGATGCTCCATCGAAATACATCTTCCAAGGAGAAGCTATTTCCACAGCAAAATCATCTTCATCTGGGAATTCATCAGATAGTTCCCATTCAGCAGACATTGGGTGATCAGCTAGAAAATCTGCCAATACTTGTCCTTTTACTACCTTTTAGGGAACGTACACGATCTCAAACTGTTGAAGTTGGAGATACCATCTTGCAAGCCAATCAGAAAGTACTGGCTTTGACATGACAAACTTTAGTTGGTTGGCTTTCGAAACCAAACATACTGTATGAGCTTGAAAGTAATGCTTCATCTTTTGAATCACGAAGATAAGAGATAAGTATATCTTCTCAATGGGTGAATACTCCAACTCGTTCGGAGTCATAGTTCTACTCAGGTAGTATAGAGCTCTTTCTTTGCCATCATCATTTTCTTGTGCAAGCAAAGCTCCAACAGAACGTTCTTGAGTAGCTAGATAAAGAATTAAGGGGCGTCCCGGTATTGGAGCACCCAACACTGGTGCCTTCATCAGGTATTCTTTAATGCTATTGAAAGCATTATTACAAGCTTCATCCCATTCGAATATGCTGTCTTTCTTCATGAGATGACTAAATGGTTGGCATCGGTCAACTAAGTTTGATATGAATCTTCTCAAGTATGATAACTTTCCTTGCAGACTTTTGAGTTCATGAATGTTCTGAGGCACATGCATCTTCATGATTGCGTCAATCTTTGCTTTCTCAATCTCGATTCCTCGATGACGGACAATAAATCCAAGGAATTTTCCAGATGGAACTCCAAATGCACACTTGAGTGGATTCATTTTAAGTTGGTGCTCTCTTAATTGTTCAAACACTCGCCTTAGATCATGGAGATGATCTTTCTTTTCCTTTGATTTCACCACAATATCATCAACATAGCACTCAAGGATTTTATGAAGCATGTCATCAAATATCTTTTGCATGGCTCACTGATAAGTGGCACCAGCATTCTTCATGCCAAATGGCATGATATTATAGCAATATATTCCTTTCGGAGTACGAAAAGCTGTCTTCTCTTGATCATTAGGAGCCAGACCAATTTGATTGTAGCCAGATAGCCCATCCATAAATGAAAGGACCTCATGCCCCATTGTTACATCAGTAATGAGTTCAGCAATTGGCAGTGGAAAGTCATCTTTCAGACATGCCATGTTCAAATCTCGGAAATCAACATATACTCTGAGCTGCCCATCCTTCTTTCTCACCGGTACGATGTTAGAAATCCATGTAGGATATTTCACTTCTCGAATCTTGCCTGTTTCAAGAAGCTTATTAACCTCGTCCTCAATCAAATGAATCAATTTTGGTCGAAATTGACACTGCATTTGCTTTACCGGTCGAGTTCCCTTTTTAATAGACAAGTGGTGCACTGCGATTTTTGGATCCAAACCTGGCATTTCTTTATGTGACCATGCAAAGACGTCTCTGAATTCTCGCAAAATGCTAATATACTTTTTTTCTTCCTCAACATTTAGCAGAGCACTTATGTAGGTAGGACGTGGATCATTTTCATCGCCTAAGTTGATTTCTTTCAACTCATCAATAGTGGTTTTCACTCCTTCTTCAAATTGTGGAGGGGCATCTTTAGCATCTATTTACTCTATTTGAGAGTCTTCCAAAACAATGATAGGTTGGTAGAAGCTACACTCTCTCTATCATCATCACTATCATCTTTAGTAAGGACGATTGTTCGCCTTTTGGCCTTCAACACTCTTCCACATGACACAGTTAAAATGTTTCGTCTCTCCATGCGAGAGAAAATTCGACTCTGGAGTTTTTGGAAGCTAAGGGACTTGACATGATTCTGCCTCCTACACTTATTCCTTTTACAGGGTCCAAGTCTTTCGAAGATACTCCCAAGCCTTTCAAAGATAGATGTTCTCTTGATTTCCCTACTACTTGCGTCAAACATATCTTCCGTGGATAAAGCTTCTTCCTTGGTGATATAATTTGTACTGGTTCTTCTAATTGCAATGCGGACTGGCTTTTGAGGGACATATCCCAAACCTGGCTTAGCATTTTTGATAGTGTGGCCACCCTTTTTCAATATTTTTGAGCGGCGTTGAGCCCATGTTCCGATTGATTAATGGTCTCTTGATGTAACGTACTCGTCATCGGCTTTTCTTTTGGTTCATAACCGGCCTTCATGAGGAGCTTGTAAGCTTGTGGACTATATGACTTGGCTATTTCGGCTCCAAATACTTCACCATGTTCGGTCTTTGCTCCTTCAACAGGACGTGTAAATCTTTTGAGTAGTGGAGAAGAAGGTTTATTTGCATCAATTTTTGTTAAAGGCAATGTCAACTCCTCCAAGGTCTCAAGCTTCTCTTTACTCTTCTTGAGAGTGGCAGATGATGTGTTGCCCTTCTCATTTTCTATTTGTTTACTGCCCCCATTATCTTGCACTGGGGTTTCTTCACGTTTCACTTCCTTTGCACTCTTGAAGAAATATTTAGCATCTGCAAAGTAAGCTTCAGCTTCAGTAAACGGCTTATCGTCGCCAAATACCCTTTTCACGTTTTCACCTTCACTATATTTGAAGCACTGGTGTAATGTGGAAGGAATCACACCATTCTCATGTAGCCATGGGCGCCCCAAAAGCATATTGTACGAAGTTTTTGCATCAATAACATGAAAGAGGACTGTTGATTTCATCTCATCAATTAGCAAATCAAGAACTATTGTGCCGAGAGTTCTTTGCCCCTCATGGTTGAACCCTTGAATCATCAATCAGCTATGATTGAGTTCATCCACTGTTATTTCTAGCTTTTTCAAGATTCTCAATGATAGAATGTTTATTGCCAAGCCTCCATCAATGAGTATGCGATTCACTCGCACCCCTTTAGTATAGCCAGTTACAAATAGTGGTCGATTATGAGATTGCGAACCCAACAACATATCTTCATCCTTGAAGGTCACCTTCATGGAGTAAGCTTTACCCTTAGTTTCAGATTGTTCGCTTTCATTGTCCTCCTCATTCACAACGTGACGTAAGCCTTCATCATGACTTTCCTTTACAGAAGTGAAGTTCGCAGCTGCCTCATCTTCTAATACGATTTTTCCTTCCTTGGCCAACTGCATGATCTTTTCCTTGAGGACAAAATAATCATGAATAGGATGACCCACCAACCTATGATACTTGGTATTTTGGATCATTAGTTCGGTCGGCTTCTTCTGGACATTTCATCTCAGGAAGGTCAAGGAGCTTATTCTTTATTAGATCATCAAATATGGCAGAAATATCATAATTCAGAAATGGATACTCCTTTTCTTGCATCTCTTTCAGAGTTAACCTTCTTTGCCCCCATTCTTGGGCTACTTGCTTACCTTTATCTTTCTTATCATCTCCATTCTTTCGAATTTTGACCCTCATAGTATTTGTGGCCATTGATTCTTTGTTGGAATTTCTAGCATAGGGCTTGCCCTCTTTTTTGAAATCTTATTTATCTTTGGACTTGTAGGAGTCCAACATTGGTGAATGTTTAATTCCACTAGCAGCCATGCTTAACTCCATGTCATGGGTCCTAGTAACCAACTCTTCGAAAGTCTTAGGTTGAATTCCTTTGAGTATATAAAGGAGATTCTATTCCATCTCTTGGATACACATCTCAATAGCGGACTCTTCAGATAATCGGTCCTTGCAGTTTAAACTCAAATTCCTCCATCGATTGATATAATCAATCACAGGCTCTTCCTTTAATTGACGAGTATTAGTTAGCTCAGTCATGCTAACGGTTCTCCTTGTACTATAAAAACGGTTAAGGAACTCATGCTCCATTTGTGCCCAACTATCAATGGATTCAGCTTTCAAGTCGATATACCAATCAAAGGCATTTCCTTTGAGAGAGCGAACGAACTGCCTCACCATATGGTCTCCATGAGTACCAGCGTCATGGCAAGTCTCAATGAAGTGTGCTATGTGTTGCGTTGGGTTTCCCTTGTCATCAAATTGTTGAAACTTGGGAGGTTGGTAGCCAGCTGGCAACTTCAAGCTGTCCACTATTTTCGTGAATGGCTTGATATAAGTGACAGTGGGCTTGGAATTCTCTTCAAACCTTTCCCTTATTGTTCCAAGTATAATATCCTTCAATTGATTGACTTGGAGCATTCCATCAGCTGAAAGTGGCAATGTTCCTTGAGTTTGATCATTTTCAATAGTCTGGCGCCTTGTGATCTCTTCCACTTCACTATCGTCCATGACTTCTTTTTCGTTTGCACGGCTAGTCTCCGCGACGTCTCTTTTTTCCATCAATTGGGAGATTTTTGAATCTTGAGCTTCTATATGTTTTGTGAGCCCTTCGATAGCTTTCATTATACTTGCTAACTGCTCCTCAATAGTTGAGGCGCCTGCCATCATTACTGGAGCTGCAACTGAGTCAGATGAAGAGCTTGAAGATGCAGAATCTTCATCACTATCCTCTTTCATATGTAGTTGTTTTCTCGAAGCCTCCTCAACCGAAGGGTTGGATCCAGATGAGGCTTCCGATCGAGCTTTTTGTGATATGCTTCTCGTAACAACAGTAACATATTTATTCAATGACTCTGAGAGCTTAGAAGCAGTATTCATTCCCACAGTAATCTTGACAGGAGTCATTTTGTACTTTGTAGAGAGAAGAGATGAGCGGTAGAGATGGTCCCACTGGGCGTGCCAAAATTTATAACAACAAATTTTGTATTTATAATAAAATAAATACAAAAGAATTACAATAATAATCCAAAGGATTAAACTTGATAATTAAGAAAACAATCTCTATCTATCCTCTGATTCTTCTCTCGAACCAATTTAGACTTTACTTGTTGTGTTGACCGCGTTGACTGTGTATGTTGAGTCGGATCTTCAGTTGAAGCTTGTTCGAACTCGGATTTGGGATTTTATAACGTTAATCCAGAGACGTCGAGCCTTTGTTTGGATTAAACGTACTTGATCCGAAGCACTCGATCTGGGAGGCTTAGCACCTTAATCCCGGGTCGTATGTCGTTCTTGGCGCGAAGAACACCGAAGAACTTAGTTTATGAAGAACACTTGATTTGGGGGGCTCCGCACCTTAATCCCGAATCGCTTTCCATTCTTGACTTGAAGATGCTTGAAGATCTCAAGGGAGCACAGCTCGTGTTCTTGATCTCTTCAGAGCGTTTGTGTCAGGTCTTTGAATGTGTCTGTAATAAATGGAGGAGGGCTCCTTATATAGGTGAATGCAGAGGATGCCCCATAAATAACTCGCAATCTGATTGGTCAATAGCAGATTTGACCTGATTTTGCGGGCTTGGGCCTTTCCATATACTCCCTCCGTCCCCCAAAGTATTTCACACTTTCCTTTTTCATCCGTCCCTCAAAGTATTTCACACTTTACTTTTACTAAATTTGGTAAAAATACATTATACTAATACTCACTTTTTACACATATCCCAATATATTACTTGCTTTTTCACATCTCCCAAAAACTTTACACACTTTTTTCATATCTCTCAATAACTTTACACACCTTTTTCATTAAATCAACTAAAATATATATTCTCTTTCTTACTTTATACATAAAAATACAAAATTTTCTTAAACTCCGCGCACACCAATACGTGAAATACTTCCCGGGACGGAGGGAGTATAACACAGTTTGATTGGTCATTGCTTGATTTGACCTGATTCTGGAACCTTCCAGGCTTTATTTTGACTTGGAAGGCAAGCTTTACTTAATTTAAACCCCCTTTTAATTTATTGGGTTTAAATTAATTATCAATTATTTATTAATCTATTTTAGGAATTAATTTATTAAATTCTCAAAATAAAATATAATAAATTAAAAGTGATATTTTAATCATGAAAATCCACGTGTCGCAATTTGATTGGACCATGAATTTTATTTGCTTACACATATTAATAAATTATAATATGCAAAACGTTTGATCATATGATTCTCATTTCAAATAAATTGTTAAAATATTATTTCATACAAAAGCTAGACTTTTAGTATACAATCTAACAATTATGTGGTTCATTGGGTACACCGGTGCACCTAGGTTTTATAGGCTATTTTTTAGGGTATATTTTCAATTTTTTTTATTTTACTTTGATCCAATGGTGGTTATCAATTAGTTATTTGATCTAATGGTTTATACCAACTTGGTGCACCTGGTGCACCGCAACCTAATATGACTCTAAAATTTATAGAAAAAATAAATTAAAGATTTAGTTTTTGTCAAATAAAAAATTGAATTTAATAGCTTATATCATTCAAGTATACTAAGTGCATGTTAGTTAAACTTCTAATTTTTTTAGTTGATTAAAATGTAATGGTCACTCCATACATCCCCAATTTATCAATTTTATCATTTTGGACTTTGATTTCAAATTCGTCAATTCTTAATCCATACATGTATTTAATACAATTATTATACTACATATAAAATAATAATGTTTTCTAATATTTTAGAAGTTATGGTTCGATGGTGGCTTTTAGAAGTTAAAAGCTGTAAATTTGATCTTAAAAATATATATTTCAAAAGGATACTTTAGTCTTATTACATAAGGATGTTTTAGTTAGAATCTTTTAAGGATGCATTTAGGCTTTTAGCATTTCCGGGTTTAAATAGCCTTACCCTAATTATTTTTCTTCTTATTTATCATTCATATAATTAATGGAGTATTATGGATGAAACTCAAACCCATCGAATAAAACATTGCATAATAAACTATACCTCCAAGTCACTATATTTTTCGAATCTATCATTACTCGTAAATCATGTGATATTCCTCCATTTCAATAAGGCTTTCACTTCCACATTACTCCGTCCCGACATTCACCACCTAAAAATATTAAGATTTTAAAAATAAATAATTTATTAATACATTATATTTTCAAAAATATCATTCTCACTTAACTTACATAATTTACTTTATTATTTATTTATAACAAAAAAATATCACATTAACCTCAAAAGTTAATAAAATTAATTAAAAATAATTTTTCTTAAATTTCAAACATACAGTAAAAATGAAGAGAATAAACTTAGACGGAAGGAGTAATTTTTAAAAGTATTATGATATTTTTAAATAAATGATAAAGTATATATATTAAGTGCATTAGATAGAGATATTAAAAAAAAATGTACGAGGAAGAATAATTATTTCGAGTTTTTGTATCTTTTAAGGATATGAAAACTTACATTACTCAAAATGAAAAAGATGAATATTACAGAGTGGGATGGAGAATTATTTATGCAAATTGATTAACAAAGACAATTATTTAGTCAACTAGAAGAACTATGTAGTACGACCATTATATGCATGATGTATTCTTCTATTTTTTCAATCGACCACATTTTCCATTGTTACAAGGATTTGTTTGGACCACAACTTAATTCTAGACAAAGGCTTGTCTAATCACTAATGATACAAAAGGATTACACAAATGAAATTAAAATTTGAATATTTTTCCACACCAAACAAAATCCCTCGTGATTATTTTTTTTATCAATAAAAAAATATCATTCACACAAAGTATAAGAAATATTAAAAAATTACAAGTTATACAAGTTTACAACTATTAACATCCTATACCATTTTCGGGTTATCTAGTCAATTATTATAAAATTAAAAATTTTAGTATGTGCATAAAATCAACTCCAAATTCTAATCTTAATATTTTTAACAATTTTATCAACAGAAAACTACACACCATTAAATATAAGATGATTTCTACCACTCCACATTATTCAAATTACATATAACCAAAAATCCCTCGTGATTACATAAGATAATCTTATAAAAACAAGGTTCAATGAGTTCAAAATTTAACGAATAATATAAATGTCAAGTAAATTATAACATAGTAAATTCGTTTATTCATGTAATGGCTAAATGATCCTTTGTGGCGTGCACCCCTTATATATAAAATCTTGTATATTCGTTAATATACTATTAGTATTTGTGGCACCCTCCTATGAGATTAGTCCATCCAATACTAAAATATACCTATTGTATAGGTAAAATATTAGTTAAATTATATCAATAATAAATTATATTATAACGTCCTAAAATCATATATTAATGCATCATTCACCATATTTAAAAAAACATACTTTAACAATCATTAATTATATTTTATCTACATAATAAGCATACTTTAACACATTTCGTAAGTCGTGTCACATAAGTAATGCCTGATCAACAGTAGAATTTTTCTTAGTATTTTACTTTTAGGAATTGTTTGGTTTGAGTTTATAAATTGGTCAATTGTATATTGTTATTAACAAGGTAGGAGAATAAAAAATCTTTGTTTTAAGTTTTTATTAGTTTTAAAAGATATATATTTAATCCTTCTCTCATTTGGTTGCATTTAATCAACCCCTAGCTTACATTTTATTAAGGAATTTAAAAGTTAAATAAGTTCATATAAATATAATTAGTGTGTAAACTCTTTTACTTTAGAACAATTTTTTAAGGGATATTAAGTAATTATATTAACTCAATGTGTTTAATCATTATTCTTCATATACTTGTTTGTTGTTAATGTGCAACAAGGGATTTTGAAAACCATACAAATGATAATAATTTAAGTTAGTTTTGAGTTTTTGATGTTTTAAGTTTTAATTTTATGGAGTATAAGAATAGCACTGGTAATGTGTGTAAGTGAAGATAAACTTAATTTATAGATATGTATAGAGATAGTTCATAAAATTTGATTTAAAAGATCCAAATTATAATAATATAAGTTTAAATTTTAAATACCAAAATATGGTTTTTAAAACTGAGAATAAATATATGTTAAAGTAATAAATAAAATAGAGAAAAACTCATAAAATATTAATGAATATTTGTATAAAACCGTCTAACATAAAATCATTTTTACGTTTGCTAAAATCGTTATAATTTTTTTTATCAAAACTATTAACACATTATTTCTTCTACAAATTGAAACCTGAAAACGAACATTATTTCATCGGTTGAATGTAACATAAACATTTTCTTTTCCTTATTAGCCCCCGAGCTAATCTGTCGAGGTAACAAATGGACTGGAAAAATACGACCCTAATCCTATATTTTATTGGACTAATCTACAGGTCTCGAACTTATTAACAATTTAAGATTTAACTAGTAAAATTGCTTTTTGAGACACCAGTACCAAGTTCCTATGACGACGAAGCTTCTTCCACTCAACGCTTTTTCATTGAATTTTTCTTCTCCCTTACCTTTCACTATTCTTCCCATGCCGAGATGGAAGAGATTGAGTAGTCAAAGTTAGATGAATAAGGAAAAGTAGAGAGAGAACCAAAAGCAGAATTTCAGTCTTGATAGATGGAGGAAGAGAGATACTACAGTGGGGGAGATGGAGGAAGATGAGGGCAAAATAATGATTTCACATAAGAATTATCAGCCCAATTTGGGCGGACAGATTAACCTTCGCTACACTTGGATTTACACCGTACATGATGAGTTAAGTATAATTAAAAGTAGGGATGAGCAAGATTTTCGAAAACCGCCCAAACCGACAGTACCGCACCGCACCCACCACGTCTAGTGATAATTGTACTCAAATCGCGGTTAATAATTTGTCATGAAACCGCACCGCCCCCGGCAATGCAGTTTTGATTTTTTACTAAAACCGCACCGTACCGACCGCCTATATATATATATATATATATATATATATATATTAATTTTATAATTTTGAAAATATAGGGTTAAATTGGTATTTACATTAATAAATTATAAATGTATAACCCTATATATGTATGATGTACAGTTTCTTGAAGCTCGCAGCCACCCAAAATTATTTTTGCTTTTACACCGATTCCTCTCTGCCTCATTTCTCCAAAGGATGGAGTTATTTTGAATAAAAATATTTATATCAAATTTCCTCTTCTTCTTCAATTTTAGTTGATTAAAAAACAAGGCTAAGCTATGCAACATCGTTTTACTATTCTTAGATGTTATTAGATATTATTATTGGACTTTGCAGGTTATTTAAGAATAGTGTTATAGTTGAATAGTTGTATTCTAATACTTCGTTATTAGATGCTTTTGCATTTTACTTGAGTAGGTGTTATAGTTTATATTATTGGTATTGTATCAATTTTTTATTGAAATCGCTAAACCGACCGTTAAACCGCTAAAACCGCTTGATGAAATTTAATTGAAAAACCTTAGTTTAAAATTATGATATTAACCGAACCGTAGTTAGCAATGCAGTTTAATTTTAGTCGAAAAAACCGCGAAATCGCACCGCGAGCACCCCTAATTAAAAGAATGATAACCCTCCTAGACCCCTTTAAAAACGGCCCCTAATGTATAATGTCTTTTACAAGTCAATTTTCAAATGATCTGACCATTAAAAAGTTAGAAACTTTATACTGAAAATAAAGTACTTCTTATGAGATCTACCATTTTAAAATTTAAATCTGACATTAATATATATACATTTTTTTGGCCGCAATTTCATAGAGTTTTTAATCATAATATACAATGTATGGTTACTCCATCTTAATTTCCACTCAATCAAATCGTAAGTTTTTTTACAAACTTATATCAAAATAAACATCTTATTAGGAGCTTTACATCCAAGGTTTCTGATAATAAAATTAAGATAATAAAATTATTAAAATCACATTAAAATTTATAAGGAGCATAAAATTAAGATAATAAAATTAATTAAAATCACATTACAATTGATTTAAACATATAATTATAAAACAACATTTAAAATTAATAATATTACAGAATACATAAACATAAAATTAAAGCAATACTTAAAATTAAATTAAAACAACAAATACAATTAAAATAAATATTAAAAGTAAAAATAAATAAATCTGTAAAATGAAATAAAAAACAACAAATGGAAGGAGTAAAATATCTGTACTATTAAACAACACATGCAATTCATTAAAAGCTAAAAAAATGCAGCATTTTATTGTAGTGTTGGTTAGGGATGTCTATGGAATCCGAAACCGAAGTCAACCGAGATGGGTCCGATCTGATTGGGGCGATTTTTTTTACTTTTGACCGGATATGGTTTGAGTTTCGGGAAAAATCAAAAAAATAAAAATAAAAATGGGGCGGGGACGGTATTTAAATACCTCGCCCGTATATATATATATATATATATATATATATATATATATATATATATATATATATATATATATATATATATATATATATATATATTTCAATAAAAGTAATAACATGTGTAAACTTTGAATTAAACATCATAGGTCTCTTTTAATTAATTTATATATATATGTATTTTAAAATTTTTAAATTATAATTTCATTATTTTTAAAAAAAATATAATAATTATAATAAATTTAAAAAAAAAAGATTTCGGTTCGAGTACGGGGATACCCGACACCGATAGGGGTGGGGATGGGGTGCAAAATTAATTCCCCAACGAGATATGGGGTGGGTTCGGGGATGAAAGTTTTCAAACGGTTCGGGATGATATTGTTAAAACCCACCCTATACTCGCCCCGTTGCCAACCCTAGCGTTGGTTTTTCTAACCGCTATAGTAACTTCATGCAAAATGAAGCCCAGTTTGCAATTTTATTGGAGGAGGGATGTGCCTGCAAAATGGAGTTGAAGTATGTTAGAATGAGATAATTGGTCCATTTCATAAAGATTTATTTGTAAAATTAGAAAAATAAAATAAAATTAGGGATTTATGTGATTCTTGACCATTAAAGGCTCACGTGAGCCTCTGTCCATTTTAAAATTCATTGATATAAAATATATATGAAACCCATTTCAATCCCAAAAGTAGACAAGAATTTGCTTTACACACTGAAAAAAATATTTTATAGAAATCAAATTTATCAATGGAATTCAATCCGTTACCAATAGATTAGAAATTAAAATGACATTTTTCTATTAGCAATGGAATATCAACGGATTTATTCTCTATTTTACCAACGGAATTCAATTCGTTGGTAATTACCAATGTATTGTCAAGGGAATCTTTATAAATTACCAATGTAATTTTTAGCAACGAATTACCAAATGAATTATTTATCAATGAAATTTATTTTTCGTTGTTATAAATTTACTAACCACCATTTTAACAACGGATTTCATTGCTAATTTGTTGGTAAACTAATTTAATAATTGAATTAAGGCTCTTATCCACGGAATATTATGCTAGTAAAAAACAGTTTTTTTTTAGTTTTACTTGTTTCCAGTAGTATGAATCAATCCAATTCTGGTGCCTTCACTTCTTTATGGTTATTTCGAGATTAATAATAATTCATAATTTTAATAATTTGTATTAATTTTGATAATTTTTTTTTTGGAAGTTTTGATTATTTTTGTCTAGTGTTGGTCAAAATTTGATGGCATATACTTGCACATGTGATCTTCGAAAATTAAAAATAAATAAATGAACAAACAAATTAAATCAGAGTGATTTTGGTATGAATGGATTCACACGTGAACTTTATTTTTTAAAATTACTCTTTAATATATAAAATGAAATATTATTTTTTGAAAAATAATATATTTTATTCAAAAGAATAATTATTTATTAATCTAAAAAATAAATTTTCATGTATTAAAAGATAATGTATGCATCGATTCACACGTGAACTTTATTTTTTGCAAAATTACTCTTTAATATATAAAATATTATTTTTTGAAAAGTAATATCTTTTATTTAAAAGAATAATAATTTATTTCGCTAAAAAATAATTTTTCATGTACTAAATAATAATGTATAAATTAATTAAGGTTTACAATATTTTAAAGAGTAATTTATTTTTTTGTTTAGAAGGATAATAATTTATATTTTTAAAAGTAAATTTTCATATTGTAAAGAGTAATAATTGAAAACAAAGTTACATGAAACACGATTCACATAAATATTTTCCATTACATTATATAAAAAGAGTTGGACACAGAAAAAGAATTAAAAGTGAAAATTGAGATAATAAAAGGACAGAAAGAATTAAATTTGAAAATTTAGACAGTAAAAGGACTAAAAGTTGTTTTGAACCTACTTACTTGATCAAATACAAATAATTTCTCAAATATAGATTAATGAAAATCACTACAATACTTTTTCATATTAATAAATAAATATTATTAAGTTGGAACCTATAAATTCAATCTCCGACGTTCAAACTCGTGAAATATTCATGGCTATAATCTGCGTACATGTGAATATAGAATGTAGTCGGTTAAAAGAGGGAACTAGATAGAAATATTTTGATCCATATTTAATACACAAAAAAGTTATATGCACACTATTTCACCTTTATTTTCTGAGACAAAAATAAACTATACGATAAATATCAGTATTATAGGCAATTAAAATTTATTGCCTAATAAATATAAATGCAAGGGAAAATATATGAAATATTGATTTATTAAGAAATTTAAATAAATTAATTCTTGAAATAAATAAATAAATAATTGATAATTAATATAATCATTTGAGCCTCAATTCAAGTCAAATGGGCTCGATTCAAATCAAGAGGGCCTGACCCAAATCAGTAAACCCAAGAAATAAATTATGTGAGCCTGACCCAAATCAATAAGCCCAGGAAATAAATCATGCGGGCCTAATTCAAGTCAAGCAAATCCAGCAGGTCTAATTAAATTAAATAAGCCCGTATCCAGTCCAGCAGGCTTAATTAAAGGAGAAAAACCCAACATATATTTTCAAAGAGAAAATATCTCTCAAGTGGTTATTTTCTCTACCTATAAATAAGGACCTTCAGTCCTCATTCCATTCACTCTGAAAATCCTGAAGACCTGAAGAACTCTGAAGATTCAAGTGAAAATCAAGTTCGATCAAGATCCGGTCAAGTGAAGTTCAAGTCAAGATCAAGACCAAGTTCAAGTTCAAGATCAAGATCAAATCGAAGAACACTCAAGATCTTCAAATCAAGTTCAAGTCATCTTCAAGTTAAGAACAGCCTCCGATCAAAGACCAAGGTGCTAAGCCCCTTTGATCCGGCGTTCTTTATATCAAATTTCTGCCTCCGTGAAGTCAACGCCCTACCAAATTGAGTGTCGCACTTCACAACAAATTTTCAAGTCAACGTTTGATCCGAACAAAGGCTCGACGCCTCCGGATAAACGTTTTTAAAGCTTCAAGTCAAATCTGAGCTCGGACAAGCTTCATCCGAAGATCCCAGCTCCGAAAGTTGATAGAGTCAAAAAGTCAACTCAAGAAATGAATCAGAGGATAACTAGAAGCTGTAACTTAAATTCTCAACTTCAATCCATCTCGGATTTTCTTGTAATTTCTTTTGTGTTTATTATTTTAATAAATACAAATTTGTTGTTACAAATTTTGGCACGTCCAGTAGGACAGTTTTTACCTCTCATCTCCTCTTCGAGCAAAGTAAGATGGTTCCGCTAAGAGTCAAAGTCAACAGATCAGCTTCCGTCTTCAAGTCTTCAGAATTACAAGTTGAAGACGTTAATGTGACAACTAGAAGCATGTCAAAGATGGCACGATCTGAAGCCTCTTCAGAGAAAAATTCTTCAGTTGGAGTTACCTCTAGAGTGATACCATATGATGATAAAGATGAGGAAAACGACTCAGCTAGCTCAACTCCTATACTTGAAGAAAGCTCATCGTCTGATTCATCCATAGCCTCGACGATGGCAATAAACACTTCGTCTGTCGAAGAACAGTTGGCAAGCTTAACTGAATCCGTTGCTGCACTTGCCAAACAGAACCAAGAGCAAAGTAGTTTGATTTTCAAACTGATGGAGAAAATGGCTGGTGCTGAAACTAGCCATGCGAACGAAAAGCAAGAAGAAGATGCTGAAAATGAAGTAAATAATTCAGCGAAACGCCAGTCGACGGGAAAGAAGGTGATTGAAGAAGAATTGAACATTTCCCATGATGGAATGGTTCCTATTAGCCACCTAAAAAGTATTATACTTGGGACAATGAAGGACTAATTTGAAGAGAGCTCCAAACCTTCATTCATGTATGCTAAACCTTTTACTAGAAGGATTGACAACTTGAAGATGCCATCGAACTATCAACCCCCTAAGTTCCAACAGTTTGATGGAAAAGGTAATCCAAGGCAACATATAGCACATTTCATTGAAACATGCAATGATGCTGGAACTGACGGAGATCATATGGTGAGACAATTTGTTCGTTCTCTAAAGGGAAATGCTTTTGAATGGTACACCGACCTGGAGGCTGATTCTATAGACAGTTGGGATCAGATGGAATATCAATTCCTTAATCGCTTCTATAGCACTAGGAGAACGGTTAGCATGATAGAGTTGACTAACACTCGTCAGTTAAAAGAAGAGCCAGTAATTGAGTACATTAATCGATGGAGAAATTTGAGCCTAAATTGTAAAGATCGATTGTCTGAAGTTTCTGGCATTGAGATGTGCATAGCAGGAATGCAATGGAGCCTTCGTTACATACTTCAAGGGATTAAGCCTAAAACCTTTGAGGATTTAGCCACAAGAGCTCATGACATGGAGCTAAGCATGGGGATAAGTGGAGTGGTTGAACCACCGATTCCCGGCTCCTATAAGTATAAAGAAAAGCAAGAGGCCAGAAAAGGGGGCAAACCCTACAACAAATCTTCTGAAAAGGAGTCCATGGCGACAAATGCACCAGCTGTCAAATTTCGAAGGAATGAGAACAAAAAGGATGATAAAGTGAGGAATGATCCCCAAGAAAGGGGGCAAAGAAGATTGACCTTGAAAGAGATGCAAGAAAGGAAGTACCCATTCCTTGATTCAGATGTCCCAGGCATATTTGATGATCTGTTCAAAGATAAACTTATCGAGCTTCCTGAAATGAAGCGACTAGAAGAGGCGGGACAAACTAACAATCCAAAATATTACAAGTATCATAGACTGGTGGGTCATTCTATTAAAGATTGCTTTGTCTTTAAAGACAAAGTTATGCGATTAGTTGAGCAAGGGAAGATCTTTCTAGATGAATGATTAGCCATAATATAGTGGGCATGACCAATTAAAGAAATTATCGAACCACAGGGAGGAAGGTACTAGGGTCTAAGCGATCTCGTGTTTGTCATAGTATTATAGAGATGAACGAGAAGGGGAAGATAATCAATAAATGACAATAAAATAAATGGATAGATGAATGGGAGATGGATGAATGAGCCAAGTAGATAGAGATGAGATTAACAATACTTAAAGCATGGAAAATCTAGGTATCATGCAATGAATTCATATGTGTCATGGGAAAAAGGCTAAGGGCCAACACTAAGATCACCTAAACTCCCTCTCGGAATGAATAGGATATAGAATGACATTCATTGGATTGGTTCTCACTCAAACAATTCCAACTAGGTACTAAGCTTGAAATGAGAGTCCCTTCACATAATCTATTGACTTCTCAATCTAATAAATGATATGTTCTATCAAAGGGTTCTAAACTATGAAGGACTTCTCAATCTCTTCACAATCTATAATGCACATGAAGTGTTTGATGAAATGATTCACTTAATTATCCTAAATATGCAATTGACTTCTCAATCTAATCACATGCTTAACACAATTAAACACACAAATCATCATAAACCTCAAGATCTAAAGCATCAATGATAGAAAATCAATTAACCCAATCAACATAATCATTCAATTGCAAAATACCAAAAATTATCCAACACAATTCATATTGCTAATCTCACAAGGGAGATTAGCCTCTCATATCCATAAGAAAATTAACATAGACATTAAATTCCTTACAAAACATGATAAACAATAGGTTTCAATACAAAGTGTAGATGAAAACTCCCTTGGATGTCTCCAATGGTGATCTTCTTCTTCCCCTTGCAATTCACCTCTCTTCCTTGCTTCTCTAGCTACTTGGATGAAGGATTTGATGGTTGGATGAAGGTAGATCCAAAGGATGAAGAATGGATGAAGGTGAAGGTGAAGAATGGAGGAAAAGGTGTGTGAGGTGTGTGTGGAAGAGTGGATTTCGGATCTTTTTCATAAAATCTGAATGGAGGGGTATTTATACCCTTATGGGCCTTCTAGAAGGATTCTGATTTTTTTCTGATCCCAGGCACGACACGAGTCGTGTGGCGCAACACGGCCATGAGGTGCCCGTGTTGCGTGAACTGATGCTCCCGCACGGCCATCGCTTACAGACCCGTGTTGGCTACACGGGTCGTGTGCTGCAACACGAGTCGAGCTCCGCAACACGGCCAAGTGGTGGTCGTGTTGGATGAATAGATGTTGCCGCACGACTATTCTGGACAGGCCCGTGTTAGCTACACGAGTCGTGCACTGCGACACGGCTCGTGCCACTGACACGGCCAGTCGTGTTGCTGCTGCCCTCATTCACACATATTTCCATGAAAACACAAAACACAACCAAATAACACATAAAATACGGATAAAATAATACGAAAACACATATAAAAAGACACTAAAATCTAGGTGAAAATATCACTCATCAATGAAGATGCAACTGCGAACTCTATTTCTGCAGGCGGTGATTTTTCATGTCATATGGAAAGCGAAGCTCAGCTACTTTAGGGTGAATCTGGGAATGAAAGTGAGACCCATGTTATAAAAATAACCTTCACAGAGGAAGACTTACTGCTCGGCTCGCAACCTCATTACCGACCTTTATTCGTAACCGGTTATACTCAAGAGCAAAGAGTTAATCGAATATTGATTGATGGAGGTTCAGCTGTCAATATCTTGCCCCTATCCACGCTTAAGAAGTTAGGAATTCCTACCAACGAGCTCGGCAGTAGTCGATTGACAATTCATGGGTTCAATCAAGAAGGCCAGAGAACACTTGGTACAACGGTCTTGGGCCTAATGATAGATGAGATGGTCTCAACAGTTCTGTTTCATGTCATTGATGCTAAAACATCATATAACATGCTCTTGGGACGCCCATGGTTGCACGAAAATGGAGTGATTCCTTCTACGCTACATCAATGCTTCAAATACTGCGATGGAGGCAATATAAAAAAGGTGCTTGGCGATGAAAGGCCATTCACAGAAGCTGAGTCATATTTTGCAGATGCTAGATATTTTCTGAAGAGTAGCAAGGCTGTCAAGCCAGAAGGAAGTTCATCGCAAGAGAAAGGTGATGATAAACAAGAAAGAGATAATGCAGATGATGTTTCATCCGCAAAGTCTATTGAAAGTAAACAGTTGATCAAGACTGTAGAAGGGTTGACACTACCTCTAACTAAGGTTGACACTAAGAAGCCCTTTTCTCCTCCACTCAAAGGGTTCACTCGCCCAATTCAAGGAGCTAAAACTGAGCATGGAGATGTATTCGAGGCGGCAGTTTCCAAATCATATAGCCCACAAGCTTACAAACTTCTTGTGAAGGCTGGTTATAACCCTCAAGAAAAAGCTATGATGAATGAACAGTCTCATAAGACTCCTAGTGAATTTAATACCACTCAAGAGACATTGAAGAGTAATGGTCGCACTTCCAAGTATATTAGAACAGGGTTGGGATATGTTCCACAGAAACCTGTTCGCATTGTGATCAAAAGGGCAAACACGAACTACATCACTGAAGATGAAATTCTTTCTGAAGAAGAAGAGTCTCACGAAGAGGATAGAAAGGCAGAAAGAATCTCAGTATTCAAAAGACTCAAACCAGTTGGAGCTAAAAGGACTTCTAAGTTCCCAAGGTTCCCAAAAATACGTAGTCGGATCCCATCTCGCATGAAAAGACGACATTTCCGGACTATATCATGTGACACGATGTTGAAAGCTAAGAAGTAAACGATAATCTTTACCCAAAGTGAAGAAGATGATCGGGAAAGTGTAGGTTCATCAGATACTATTCATTCCGTTATCATGCAAGCAAATCTACACAATGCAGAAAGAGATCTACGAGGCAAGATTCTCGAAATGAGGAGAGATGGTTATGTAGTGAAGAGCATTGTTAAAGTGGGAGAAAATGAACAAGTTAGGTCTAATCCACATTTTCAAAGGCAAGAATTTCTGGAGGACGTTGCTGCAGTAAATCATGTCACTATACAAGAAGAAACCTCAACTGAAGAGGAAGATGCCGATGATGCTCCCCCAGAATTTGAGGAGGGTATTAAATCTACTGTTGATCAATTGAAGGAGATTAATTTAGGTGATGCTAATGATCCACGTCCAACCTATATAAGTGCTTTGTTGACATCTGAGGAAGAAAAAACTTACATTGAGCTTCTTCAAAAGTTTAGAGACGTGTTTGCATGGTCATTCAAGGAGATGCCCGGATTAGATCCAAAAGTGGCAGTTCATCATCTAGCAGTAAAGAAAGGAGTCAAGCCAGTTAAGCAGATGCAGCGTCGATTTCGACCAGAGCTGGTTCCATTGATTGAAGCTGAGGTTAATAAGCTCCTTGAAACGGGAAAGATACGAGAAGTCAAGTATCCCACTTGGCTCTCTAACATTGTGCCAGTAAGGAAGACAAATGGGCAGCTTAGAGTGTGTGTTGACTTCCGTGACTTGAACTTGGCATGCCCAAAAGATGATTTTCCACTACCAATCACAGAACTTATGATTGATGCAACAACCGGGCATGAAGTGCTTTCATTTATGGATGGATCATCTGGTTACAATCAAATTAGCCTAGCTCCGGAAGATCAAGAGAAAACAGCCTTCCACACTCCTAAAGGAATATACTGCTATAATGTTATGCCATTTGGCTTGAGGAATGCTGGCGCTACGTATCAACGAGCTATGCAAAAGATATTCGACGACATGCTTCATAAGAATGTCGAATGTTATGTGAATGATATTATAGTGAAATCAAAGAAGAAAAAGGACCATCTTAAGGATCTAAGGCAAATATTTGAACGTCTCAGAAAATTTCAACACAAAATGAACCCGCTTAAGTGCGCATTCGGAGTCTCTTCTGATAAGTTCCTTGGATTCATTGTCCGACATCGTGGCATTGAGATTGATAAAGCAAAGATTGATGCGATAATGAAGATGCAGGTGCCCCGAAACATACATGAGCTCAAGAGTTTGCAAGGTAAGCTGGCGTACTTAAGAAGATTCATAGCAAATTTGGCTGGCCGATGCCAACCATTTAGCCATCTTATGAAAAAAGGTAGCCCATTTGAATGGGATGAAGCTTGCACTAATGCATTTAACAGCATTAAAGCATATTTGATGAAGCCGCCAGTGTTGGTTGCTCCAATAGCCGGACGTCCATTAATTCTCTACATATCTGCTCAAGAAAAATCAGTTGGAGCCTTGCTTGCGCAAAATAATGTTGAAGGAAAAGAGTGTGCGTTGTACTATTTGAGTAGAACGATGACTCCAAATGAGTTAAAGTACTTACCAATTGAGAAGCTCTGTCTTGCTCTCATATTTGCGATTCAGAAGTTAAGGCATTACTTTCAAGCTCATACTGTTTACTTGGTCTCGAAGGCCAACCCATAAAAGTTCGTAATGTCAAAGCCAGTGCTCTCTGATAGGCTCGCAAGGTGGTATCTCCAATTGCAGCAATTTGAAATTATCTACGTCCCTCAAAAAGCGGTGAAAGGGCAAGTGCTGGCAGATTTCTTGGCTGATCATCCCATGCCTGCTGAATGGGAATTGTCTGATGATTTTCCTGATGAAGATATATTGGCTATTGAAATCACTCCTCCTTGGAAGATGTATTTCGATGGAGCTGCTCACAGAGAAGGAGCCGGCGCAGGAGTAGTATTTGTAACCTCAGATGGAGGAGTTTTGCCATATTCATTCAGTCTAATTGAAAATTGCTCTAACAATGTAGCTGAATATCAAGCTCTTATACTTGGTTTGGAGATGGCAGTGGATGTAAAGCAGCGACACCTTAGGGTATATGGAGATTCGTTGTTGATAATCAACCAGCTGCTTGGCTTATATGAGGTTAAGAAAGCTGAACTACTTCCGTATTATAACTACGCTCAGAGGCTTATGAATTGGCTTGGAGACGTAGAAATTGAACATTTACCAAGGAGCAAGAACAAGCAAGCCGATGCTTTGGCAAAGCTAGCATCAACCATAGCAATGCCCGAAGCACTTGTTCAAGTACCGATCTGCAAAAGTTGGGTGGTACCTCCCTTCTTCGAAGATGAAGATGGTGAAGAAGTTGAGTATTGCGCCATAGAGGTTTTTGATATTGATAAAGAAGACTGGCGTCAACCGTTCGTGGATTACTTGAAGAATGATAAGCTTCCTAATGATCCACATCTAAAAGTTGATGTCCGACGTAGAGCACCACGATTCTTCTATTACAAAGATACACTCTATAGAAGATCGTTTGATGGTATTCTCTTAAGATGCTTAAGTGATGAAAAAGCTCTTCAAGCTATGGAGGAAGCTCATTCTAGGATATGTGGCGCCCATCAGTTTGGACCCAAGTTACATTTCAGAATCAAGAGGATGGGATATTACTGGCCTTCTATGGTGAAGGATTGCATAGATTATGCACAAAAATGTCAGCCATGCCAGTTTTATGCAAATCTCATTCATCAGCCTCCCGAGCCATTACATCCAACAGTTTCTTCGTGGCCATTTGATGCATGGGGCTTAGATGTGGTGGGGCCATTAATGAAGTCTTCCGGAGGTCATCTTTATATTCTGGCTGCCACTGATTACTTTTCCAAGTGGGCGGAAGTTGTACCCTTGAGGGAAGTGAAGAAAGAAAATGTGGCCGATTTTATCCGCATCAACATCATATATAGGTATGGAGTGCCTCGATACATTATCACAGACAATGGGAGGCCATTCAGTAACTCTTTGATTGATAAGCTTTGTGAGAAGTTTGACTTCAAGCAAAGAAAATCTTCTATGTATAATGCAGCAGCTAATGGGCTTGCCGAAGCCTTCAACAAAACACTGTGTAATCTGTTAAAGAAGGTGGTCTCCAAGTCAAAGCGAGACTGGCATGAAAGGATTCATGAAGCTTTATGGGCGTATCGAACTACTTATAGAACGCCTACTCAAGCTACTCCGTACTCTCTTGTATATGGGGTTGAAGCTGTGGTGCCCCTGGAGAAGTAAATACCATATTTGAGAGTAGCCATACAAGAAGGTTTAACTGAAGAAGAGAACGCACAATTGCGTCTCGAAGAATTAGAGGCACTTGATGAAAAGAGGTTAGAAGCACAACAAAGACTTGAGTGCTACCAAGCTCGCCTCTCCAGAACGTTTAACAAGAAAGTAAAGATACGTTCTTTTCAAGTCGGAGACTTAGTCCTTGCTGTAAGAAGGCCTATTGTCATCACTCACCGAGTTGGAAATAAATTCTTGCCCAAGTGGGATGGCCCACATGTTGTGAAAGAAGTGTATACAAATGGTGCATACAAGTTGATATCTGAAGATGGTGTAGGAATCGGCCCCATAAATGGCAAATTTCTGAAATGCTACTATGCGTAATCAAATCCAAGAAACGCTTCTTGACGCACGAGCCTAAACTGTATGTTACTCCTGGTCCGCATGAGTATAAACTGTGCACGACGAAACTCCTGGTCCGCACGAGTATAAACTGTGTACGACGAAACTCCTGGTCCGCACGAGTATAAACTGTGTACGACGAAACTCCTGGTCCGCACGAGTATAAACTGTGTACGACGAAACTCCTGGTCCGCACGAGTACAAACTGTGTACGACATCCACCAAAGGTAATTATACGTGGTTAAACTGTTAATTCACCACTCAGGTATTTTAAGTGGTTAAAGCATTAAATACCCTACTTTGTCTAAAGTGGTTAAAGAATAGTCACTCCTGGCCCGCACGAGTATAAACTGTGTACGGCACCCCCCCCATTCAAATCAAATCATGTTCCCTTGAACTACGTTATGACTTGATTCTCTTTATAGAGATACGTAGGCATCTTAGTACTCTGCTAAGTTCAGTCATAATTCAAGCTATTCACATCAAGTTCATGAGGCAAGGTTATAAGTTGAAAAGTGAAAAATGGGTAATCTGAGAGCTAAGAGCTCAACAAAAGAAGAAGACGGTGGTTGAGCGCAACCTCAATGAAGAAATGAAATTACTGAAATGGTAAAGAAATTTATTCTTGGACTGTTGCAATAATCTCAAAATTTCGTAGTTGTGAAGTGATTTGCAAGAAAGGGATAGGTTCAAGTTTAATTTAAATTTATAAATTTAATTAATTAAAAGATCCAAAAAAATTTCTTTTGGGATCAATTAATTAATAAGTTCTGAATTATATAAATTATAGTTGAACTCCAAACGTTTGAGGGAGTAATTAAATTAATTTATGTTCTCGAGTCTAATTACTTGAGCTCAAAAACATAAATTGAATTTTAAATAGTAGCCTTAAAAAATTGAGCAGCAAGTAAAGTGAAAAATCATTTCTATTGTTAAATGTTGATGGCCCATGTCATGAGTAAAAAGTGGATGGATGGGCTGAATTGATGGAATTAATAAAATTCCAATGAGTTTAATGTTTTAAAAGGCATATGGCCCAAATCACAAGTTATCTTTGAGGGAGTAGCAAGCCCAGTTGATCCAGCAAACTATAGTCACGTGATTGGAGTAATAGGAAGTCAAAATTGATTTTAAATCAGATTCCTCTTGTAGCGTGAATTAGACGCGAATATGTGGTTCCCAAAAAAGCTTCCTTTCCCGCAACGATGGACAGCCGCGTCTTCATCGGAACAGCCACCCGCTGCAGTCGCCGGATCCACCGCACACTATCGTCTCCGGGAAATCGCGAGTCCTGCCGCGTCATACTTCAAGCCACCCATCGCGATGCCTGCCAATTCCACCATACTGATTTTCATCGAGGACGTCTCCCTCATCTGGAATCCTTGCCACCACGCTGGAGCTTATCAGTCGCGCCTCGCCATCGATCCGACGTACTACCACTGCCCATCTCCACTTTCACCGAATTGTCATAGCCGAGAACCACCAGCAGGCCACCGGAACTCCACAGTCGCTGCCCTTGTCGGCTTTCAGCACTGACAATCATCGTCGTACCACCTGCCTTTCGGATCGGCTGCCTATTGCCATCGTTGTCTCACCCATCTTCGTCGCCATCTGCCCACACACATATCCTCACCGGATCCTCGCCACCATCAGTTGTTCTCCAATTGCCGGGTTGCCGTGTCGCCACGTCGATGGCTCGCGTCCGGATCAGCCGTCACTATCGGAAACCCGTCAAACACCACACAGGGCCGATCGAAGCCATCTCGAGCAGTCAATAAAGAAAGCCGCAGCGAGCAGTTGTTAAAGCCGCAGCGGGCAGTCGCCAGAAGTGGGCGCTAGTTAACGCCCATCGTCGATTCCGCACTGTTGCCATCGGAGTCGATGCCAGTCCCATCGAGCGTTTAACTTTGACAAATCACCACGCGCAACCAGGTTGCGCCGGAAAGTTCGCAGGCTGCTGCTGTCAGTTCACGCCGCTGCGGACCACCGTCTTCACCGCCCAAGTCCAGCCGTCACTGTGCCGCCGCTGTGAATCACCACGCGAGGTTATCATCTGCCATCAATCGCTCTCCTGCTTTTCAAATCAATGCTGCCGGAGGCATGAGCTCGATAAGCAGACACCATAGGTAGTCTGCCATCAATCGCTCTCCCGCTCTTCAAATCAATGTCTTCGAAGATGAGAGCCCAACAAGCAACCACCATGGGTGGTCCGCCGTTGACTACTCTCCACCCCAACGTCATCGGAGATGAGAGCCCAACAGTAACTACCATAGGTAGCCTACCATTGATTGCTCTCCACCTCATGGTACGAGCCCGACAAGCAACCACCATGGGTGGTCCGCCGTCGATTGCTCTTCACCTCTACACTATAACTTCAGCCTTCAAATCTGTCTTCAGAGGTCTGTAACACCTCTCCACTCACTTCCGTCGGAGGTGTGAGCCCAACAAGCAACCACCATGGGTAGTCCGCCGTTGATTGCTTTTCACCTCGCGGTATGAGCCCGACAAGAAACCACCATGGGTGGTCCGCCGTCGACCGCTCTCTACCTCGACGTCACTGGTCTTGACTTCCCGGGTACGTTAAAGTCTTCTCTTCTCTTCTCTTCTCTTCTCTTCTCTTCTCTTCTCTTCGTGGGAAAAAGAAAGAGAAACAAGGAACAAAACGGGCGAGATACAAGCTTACCTTGGTATGATTATGTGAAGACAAATAAGCAGTTTAAAAAAAGAGAGAGAAAGGAAACAAGAAAAAAAATCATACAGCAGCAAAAGAAAAGAAAGAAAGGAAAAAGGAAAAGAACAAGAAAAGAAGAGATAATGTGAGAGAAGAGAATTGTTACTTTGGTAGTTGATGAAAGCAGTAGCAGGAGTTCCTCTTGCAGTAGCCTTGAAACTAAGAAGAGAATCTGCAAAGAAGGATAGTGTTGTTAGTCGAAACTTTGAAGTGAAAAAGTGGAAACGGGATTTGTTCTTATATAGTCTTGGGAAAATTTGGATAACTTCTGTGAATATTAGATAAATATTTGTATTTATCTTCAAAATAATGTGAAGTTATTTCTTGGGGTCTAAGAATTGAGTTGATAAGGATTTGTGGATATTTGATTTTCAGCTTTATGAGATATATTTTGCAACTGCATTGTCTACTAAATTTTGAGGTTCGTTTGTTTATTGGGCCAGAAATAGTAAAATAAAAAGCTCAATGAAAATAATGGGTCTCCAAAGCATATGCAAATATTGTTGCAATTTGTCCACTTCAATGACAAATTTTCGTGAGCAAAGTGCAAGGGGGCATTTGTAGGCAATTAAAATTTATTGCCTAATAAATATAAATGCAAGGGAAAATATATGAAATATTGATTAAATATTTATTTATTAAGGAATTTAAATAAATTAATTCTTGAAATAAATAAATAAATAATTGATAATTAATATAATCATTTGAGCCTCAATTCAAGTCAAGTGGGCTCAATTCAAGTCAAGTGGGCTCAATTCAAGTCAAGTGGGCTCGATTCAAATCAAGAGGGCCTGACCCAAATCAGTAAACCCAAGAAATAAATTATGTGAGCCTGGCCCAAATCAATAAGCCCAGGAAATAAATCATGCGGGCCTAATTCAAGTCAAGCAAATCCAGCAGGTCTAATTAAATTAAATAAGCCCGTATCCAGTCCAGCAGACTTAATTAAAGGAGAAAAGCCCAACATATCTTTTCAAAGAGAAAATATCTCTCAAGTGGTTATTTTCTCTACCTATAAATAAGGACCTTCAGTCCTCATTCCATTCACTCTGAAAATCCTGAAGACCTGAAGAACTCTGAAGATTCAAGTGAAAATCAAGTTCGATCAAGATCCGGCCAAGTGAAGTTCAAGTCAAGATCAAGACCAAGTTCAAGTTCAAGATCAAGATCAAATCGAAGAACACTCAAGATCTTCAAATCAAGTTCAAGTCATCTTCAAGTCAAGAACAGCCTCCGATCAAAGACCAAGGTGCTAAGCCCTTTGATCCGGCGTTCTTCATATCAAATTTCTGTCTCGTGAAGTCAACGCCCTACCAAATTGAGTGTCGTACTTCACAACAAATTTTCAAGGCAATGTTTGATCCGAACAAAGGCTCGACGCCTCCGGATAAACGTTTTTAAAGCTTCAAGTCAAATCCGAGCTCGGACAAGCTTCATCCGAAGATCCAGCTCCGAAAGTTGATAGAGTCAAGAAGTCAACTCAAGAAAGGAATCAGAGGATAACTAGAATCTGTAACTTAAATTCTCAACTTCAATCCATCTCGGATTTTCTTGTAATTTCTTTTGTGTTTATTATTTTAATAAATACAAATTTGTTGTTACACACATCTAGTATTATATTTCACGAGATGATTTCTTGTGTTCTGTGCGTAGAAGGTGGGTAAGATTATAACATTTTATTTTAGATGATATACATTTTAATGGATAAATTTGTTCATTTATTTGCTGAAATATGAATAGTTTAAATATTTGATTAAAGAATTAATATTATTTTTTTTCATGAAATAAAGAGTGCATGATTTATATTAAAGGGTATACTATTTAATAATAAATGGTATATCTTTAAAAAAATGTAGGATTTGAAGGCACGGTGTCCCTGAGAATAGAATGGCAATGAGACGCGTATTTCGAGGTACCCGGTCTACCCGAACCCTAATGAGTAGGGTACAGGTAGTTGTAAACGGGTTTGAAATGGGTATGGGTAATCCCTCAAAATCCGCGGGTACCCCGATTATATATATATATATATATATATATATATATATATAATATTTATATATTATAAGATATTTTATATATTTTATTAAACATTTAATTAAAATAATAGAATTTATATTATATTTAATTTATATTTAATTTATATATATATAAAATAAATGAATATTAAACGGGTATGGTACCTGCGGGTATTGATAAATGGGAATGGAACGGGTACGAGTACATAATAAATTTTTTAAACGGGACGGATACGGGTACAGATAATTATTTTTTAATCAGATATGGGTACGAGTACCCCAAAATAAATGGATACCCTACCCATTGCCATCCCCATCTGAGAGCATGCAAATTTTAGTCATATTTCACATGTTTTTTTGAAAAATATCACATTTTTAACTTCAAAAATATCATATTTTTATCTTAAAATATATATATATATATTTTTTTTTTCTTTTTTTTTTAATTTTAGAAGTTTTTTATTCTCCCATATATTCATTGATCACAACATAGAACTAGGAGTGTTAAAATTATCACAAACCCTTGTGTAAGTCGGGTTTATGGTGTAGATTCTATGATTTTCCTTTCAATCCTATATAACATATATGCTAGAGTATTTAAATTGATAAGGACCACAAGGTTTATAAGAATTTATGATGAAAATTCGATTTAAAAAATCTAATCTATAATTATTTCGTTTCGTGCTGATCAAATCGCCCCCATCTCATTAAACTTATTTAAAACTGTTCATAGATATAGCTCAACCGGGATAAAATATTTTTTTACCCCATAAGTTTAGCTATGTACAATTTTTGCCCAAAAAAGATAAGATTTGGACATTTATCCCATTATTTTCAAGATTACGCCAATGTTGCCCCTTTTCCGCCGGAATTTGATATTTTACCAGAATCGATCACGTGCATGTCATGTGCTCATCGGAGTTGGCATTTCTCGGTCAAGATAAAATATTTTTTGCCACGTAAGTTTGGTCATGTGCTCATCGGAGTTGGCATTTCTCTGATTGACAAGAAGTGGGAGTTTGCAAAGATGGTGGAAGAACGTATAAGGCACGTGAAAACTGAGTTCATCGATGGAGGAATTTTTTTATTAAATTATCATTAAAATATTATTATTATTATTGTCGGAGATGCCACTGTTTCGCCAAGTCAGCAAATTCACCGGGAAATGCCAAATCCGACGATCACATGACTTACACGTGATTGATTCCATAAAAAAATGTCAAATTTTGGAGAAAATGGGACAACATTGGTGCAATTATAAAGATATTAGGATAAATACCCAAAACTTATCTTTTTTGGGGCAAAACTTGTACGTGACCAAACTTACGGAGCAAAAAATATTTTATCTTGACCGGGAAATGTCAACTCCGATACCCAAAACTTATCTTTTTTGGGGCAAAACTTGTACGTGACCAAACTTAAGGAGCAAAAAATATTTTATCTTGACCGGAAAATGTCAACTCCGATGATCACGTGACATGCACGTGATTGATTCCGACAAAAATGTCAAATTTCGGCGAAAATGGGGTAACATTGGTGCAATCTTGAAGATAATGGGATAAATGCCCAAATCTTATCTTTTTTGGAATAAAATTGTACATGATCAAACTTATGGGGCAAAAAAATATTTTATCTCTAATTCAACCCGTTAATAGATTATTATAGCTCGACTTGCCCTTGCATATGACACGCCCTCCAATTACTTAACCATATTTAATTTCGAATTTTTATAATTTTTTTTTTTGTCAATGTTCGTCTATGATTAACAATTTATTTCCCTTTTTTTTAATATATTTCATATAAAATTATGAAAATGAAATTTGGTCAATGAGATTAATGCATACCTAATTAAGTGTTGGTTGTGTGTCAACCAAAGTCCCACATCAGTTAGAAGTGAGGATGTCGATGAGTTTATAAATGAGGGATGAATTCTCCCTAGCATGAGACCTTTTGGGTGTGATACCCAGGTAAAACCGTGCAACCCTTTGGGCGGCTCACAGCGAACAATATCATATTAGTGGAATGAGTGGACCTGTCTATTATAAAAGCCGAATAAACCTAAAGCGAATAATATCATTTTAGTGGATTGAGTGGACCTGACTATTATAAGGGCCGGATAAACCCAACATTCAGTATATTATGAAATAGAAAGAGTTTATGCATTAGAGGAAGTTCCATCAATTTGGATCATCACTCCCCCCAAATTTAATTACATCTAATTTTGGTTTCTTTAAGAACATAATAGTCGTTTTCTTTATCTTTTTAGTTAAACTAACGTTGTCACATAATCAATTCCTTCAAAAAAATATTAAATAATTTTTAGTGGAGACGAATTTAGATAGGGCATTAAGAAAGTCCCTATTTGGACCACCACCCACTCAAAACTAAATCTAATTTTGGTTTGTTTAAGAACACTAATTCGGTTCAAATATTTTTTTTAGTTAATCAAAAGTTGTCATAGAATCTATTCCTTTGAACAAAAATAAGTGTCTTGGAATCATTTAATCATTTATCAAAGCACATGTTAATTTATGAATTGTACAAGAAAAATAATATGGAATGTGAAAATAGAAAAATAAAAATAAAAATGGGGCCATTTATAGTTAGGGTGTCAATTAAGGGTATTTTTTTTCTAATAGAAATAAGATTTTTAAGGACAAATGTCACATTCTCTCACATGTCTCTCACTCCTCAAAATCTGCCAAACCGTTGGATCTATTCACCCACTTGATTCATGGCCCATGATCCTTTCAAATATCAAAATGCACACATTTCCTATTTTGCCCTCATCATTCTTAATAATATTTCCCGTAATAAGATTTTCTTTAGTGACCGTTACACGAAAAAAAAAAAAGATACATTTGGAGGCAAAAATAATAATAAGGAATGATATTTCTATTCATCATGTTATTAGAGCTGTTAAATTAATCGAATAGTTTTAGAGCTCGATTCGATTCGGCTCAACAAAGCTTGTACTCAACTCACTTTGGGACTATTCGAGCTCGACTCGTTTTATGCTCATGGAATTATCGAGTTAAGTTCGACTCGACTCGTTAAGGCTAAAAAATAATAATTAATAATATTAATATTATTATTTAATTATAATAGTGTATAATAAAATAATTATTAATAAATATAATAGTAAATATAAAATGTTTTTATTATTACTAGTCTCGAGACTCGATTTGTTTGTAAGCTCATTACCTTAACGAGTTGAACTCGACTTAATGAGTACTCGAATTTGAATTGGCTCGTTTAACACCCCTATAGTTATACTACAATAGATTATATATAATAGAACTAATTTCATGTGGATTTTTTGTGGCCTTCACTTTTTTTTTAAGATTGATTACAATTATATCTTTGAAATTAATATTGAATGCTAAATATTAAATTCTGATAGGTAAAATATGTCATGAACCACAGAAAAACACAAAATAAGAAAAAATATAAAAAATATTTCTTAATGAAATGGTTTCATACAATAATTTATCATAGCAAAACGCCAATGCTTATGTGTGATCATCGGACGGTAAACATGCTTTAAATTTTCTTAACTAGTTATCGTATTTTAATAAAGATATTATTACTTTTTATTAAAGATATTATTCATTTTAATTTAGGGTCATTTTGGGGTGCACCCCATATTTATAGTGTAAAATATGTTAGTGGATAGTTTTTTTGTTAAAAAAATTAATTATATTATTATATTTAATGGTGTAGATTATATTAAAAGTTAATCTAACAGTTAAGATTGTCCAGGTACACCACATTCGAACTCTTTAATTTATATTGAGAGTTTTTCATAAATATTTTCTTTAATGATTGTCACTTTATACCAATTAGATATATTTTTTAATTAAAATATTACACTTATAAGAACGGAAAGAGGGGAATAAAGTTGTAGGTGAATGAATGTTCATTGATGTAGTTAGCTGCCATTCAACAAAAAGGACCTTCGCTAATAAATATTCATAATGTATGGTGTTTGGTTAGTTATTGATATTTAAATCCATTTTTAAATTGAGGGAAAACAAAATATTAAATGCATGTTAAATAAGGTGGATAGGAATGGATAGTAGAGAGCATATGGCATGCATAATACAAAATTGTCACCTTATATCACAACCCTCAATAAATAAATAGTTTGTTATTGTAAATTCTAAATGTGAGATTTTATTTTATTTTTCCTAATTTTTAGAGGTGTTTTGGTATTTTATTTAATAAATTAAAGTTAAAATATGCCATGTATATTAATTTTGAAATTAAAGTATATGATTAATGAAGAAATACTTAACATTACTTCACAGAATGATTTAAAAAAAAAATCTTAAATAAGTTCATTATGGAATAATCATCATTATTTATTGCATTATCTTCTTAGTATATTTATCATCAATTCATTCAAACGAAATGAATTAACTCAATTTTGAGTTATGTACGAAGAACCCAAATCTCATGTTTCATTTCATATTCCATTATAATACTCCTCCATCTCATCCTCCTCCATCCCATCGAAAGGTCATCATTCTACTATATTGAGCGTCTCATCCAAATATCTTTATTTTCCACTTTTAGTAAAAAGGTACCACATATGATCCACCACTCACTACTAATACAACTACCTATTACACATAAAATAATAATACTCCTTAATCTACACATAAAAAACAAATAACCACCTTTCACCGGGACGAATGGAGTAATACTAGTGAAAATGGTAAATGTATTTCACTTGAAACGGTTACAAAGTACATACGTACGGTGCGAAACGATTTATAACCATCCTATCCAACCTACCCAAGCCGATGGCTTAGGGTGATTACAACAACTATTACATTAAGAATTCAAATACAAAGATGCTATTTGGTTTTTGATTCTATCCACTATACATCCAGGAGTTAGCATTCTCGTTCCAAAATATAGGACATTTCTTTCCATCAAGATATGATAGACCACTGTAGCAAACATTATGAAAAGAAGTCTTCTTACCTTTTTGTTGCCTTGGGTATCCGCTATCATCTTACAGAAGGCATCCGTTACTGAAGTGATTCTTCCTCTCCTCCACCTAATCCATCTCTTTACTTCATACCAAATAAGTCTTCTTATGGAGGGAGTAATACTAGATAAATGTTACATCACACTTTTTAAATTTCACAGGGCACTGGGTGCACACGTGGCAATTACTCATCATATTCCACTAAACCTTTCATATTTTTTTTATTTGTTTATTCCACAAAACTCTTCACGGTTCAAAATAAAAAGAAAAACAACTTTATCTAACAACCTCAATGCTAGAATTAGGTCTCAACAAATCTCTTCAAACTTCAAAAAAGGAAACACAACTTTATCTAACAACCTCAATGCTAGAATTAGGTCTCAACAAACAAATCGGTGATTTCTTACCAATCACAAGTTTCATGTTGGGCGCAAAAAGTTTTTTTTAATCTCAAATTTATCACTCAATTTTCACATATATATCATCACTTTATAATTATTTTATTACCTAAAAATACTATTTATCACTCATTTTTCATACATATATCATTACTTTATAATTATTTTATTATCTAAAAATACTACAATATCCTATATATGCAATAAAGATATTTAATTAAAAGAAATGCATTAATTATAATAATAGAAGTAATGTAGTGTTGTTTATATACCTTTAAAGAAAGATGAGGTGGTTCTCCATCAACATCCACACCAGCTCAAACACAAGTGAGCATTATTATTATGACCAGAAACTTGTATCAATACTCCTACTCCTCTATTCTTACAAAAGAATATACCCCAAAACAAATCTAAAAACAAAATGAATCCAAATTAAGATATATTGCAATAAACAAGTAAATTATATGGTAATGAACATCGCTTTTCTCTACTGTTTCTTTCTTGTTCCCAGGAGATGCCATGCTGAAATGAAACAACTCGTGGCTCGTCTCGTTTTCGACTGTCGGGAAGGAGGGGAGCTCTTTCGTTCCATGATTCGCTTTGCTTTTTTTTCCACATCCCGGATTTACCTTCCTCACGGTGTTGTAGTAGCTTCAAGTATCCACATTTGATCCAAGACTACTGATTTACATGGTCGAGTGCAACGCCTCGTTGACTCACGTTTACACCACCTGTTCGCCGATCAGGTCTAGCCCAACGAGCAAGAACGAGATCCCTTGAAACAGCAAGAAGTAGAAATGGATCCCCTGAGCTGATAAAAGACTTCTGGCTGAAGCTGTTAGTAGAAGGAATGCTAGGGCTAATTCGTTCGTGTATATCCGGTTGTGCTTCTTCTTCCGGGATGCTCGTTGCTCCTGTTGAATTATCTCCTCCCTCATTTCCTCTAAATTAGGCTCAGAATTACCTCTGTGGCGTGGCGTTGGCTCTTTCTCGACCAAGGATATGAGGTCACCCTCGGAGGACCGGCCTGATTTCTTGGTGACAACCCACTCGTACGCGCTGCCAAGCTGGAAGAGGCCGGAGATCATGGCGTTGAACTTGGTCACCGACATTGTGTTTTCAAAGAGGAGGTAAGGGACGATGAAAGGGAAGGATTTTGGCGCTGGAAGTATGTTGAGAAACGACATCGTAGCAGGTATGTAACAAACGACCCATGATGGAAGCGTGGTCTCCGGAACAAACATGGTCATCGGAAGAATGATGCAGAAGAGCGTAAACGAGTAAAACGGGAGAATAAGCTTTCTTAGCAAGAAGAACAGGAAGATTATGTTGGCCTTTTTCCAAATACTGATCTGCACAAACCAAATACACAAACAAAATAAACACCATTGCTTACATTCTATATCAGCTCAACAAAATCGTATAATCAAATATTAAAACGATACTCCTATAACAACTAGCAATCTAAAGATGACGTAGTCATTCAACATGGTATTAAAGTCAGTCCAAAGAGAACAGACGTTACAAGCATTAATGATGATTTGATCGAACAACTTAAGCTCTTAAACGAGGTAGACGACAAACCTTTGATCGAATAATGGCAGGTAAACAGAGACGGAAGAGCTGCATTGGTCCGGAATGCCAACGGTGCTGTTGCTTCCGATAAGCCTCGTATGATTCCGGCAGTTCACACTGACACTGAATACACCAAAACCATCATCAACATTGCATCACAAACACAACACAACATAATGCAATTTTGCGAGAGAGGTGATATACCTCGACATCATTGAGAAAGACGAATTTCCATCCATGAAGATGCGCGCGAACAGCAATGTCCATATCCTCCACGGTTGTCCTCTCCAACCAACCGCCCGATTCTTCCAACGCCTTAATCCTCCATATACCGGCCGTCCCGTTGAACCCAAAGAAATTGAGGTAAATCCCATTAACCTGCTGCTCCACTTCAAAGTGAAAAGCTAGATTGATGAGCTGCAGCCTGGTCAGCAGATTCTCATCCTTGTTCACAAATGACCATCTTGCCTGAACCAATCCTACCTCCTCATTATCCTACAATTCAAACCGAAAGCAAGCGAAATGACAACAAATAAACCACAATGCAGGCACAGCGACACATATGATAGATACAACTTAAACCAATGCTAGCAATACCTTGAAGTGAGGAATGGTTCTCTTAAGAAAATCAGGATTAGGCTGAAAATCGGCATCAAATATGGCAACAAATTCATAATCCTTAACATAGCTGCAATTCATTGCTGATTTAAGATTGCCTGCCTTATAACCCTCCCTAATCACTCTATGTCTGTATATGATATTTGCACCATTTTGCTTCCATTTATACACTTCCTCACTAATCAAAGACTGAGCTACAGGGTCATCAGAATCATCCAAAACTTGAATCAGCAAATTCCCTTTAGGCCAATCCAAATTACACACAGCAGCAATAGATTGTTGATAAACCTATCATCATTCAGACAAACTACCCTATTATTATCACAAGAAAAGACCCAAAATAGTTAAAAGGGAGGAGGTTAAGAAGATGGTTTACTTACCTCCTTTTCATTGCACATGGGGATCTGAACTAAGACCATTGGGAAATAGCCTTGTTCACCGGATTCAAGATCTGCAATGCCTTGTTTGGCTACGGGTTTAATGTTCCTGATCTTGATCCAGAAGCAACCCAAACACAGGATTAGCCTATCTACACTCTGGATAAGGAATAGCACTATGCAAACATTGGTCAAGAACTGAAGCGGTGGAGCAAGATACTCCACTCTGATTATGACCCAGTTGGAGTAAACCGAATGGAATGCACTCTTAACTAGAACAGGATTTGTCAAGCTGTAGAGATGGTGCAATTGGAGATCCGATGCTCCAAAATGCCACCCTTTGAAGTAAGCAAACATTTCAAAACCAAGCATGAGCAGGGACAGCCAGAGGAAGACTCTGATGCAGCTGTGGAATCTTGATTTCGCCGCCGGATTGTCGGTGTCGGTGCGGCCGGAGGCGAGGCGACGGCGGACGATGGAGGCGAGGGAGAAGAATGCGGCGGCAATGGAGGTGAGACAGCCGGCTGCCTTGTGGGCTTTCAGGAGGAGGACCCAAGTCAGCTGCTTGGCGTTCTTGTTGCGTCCACCCTTGCTAACGGCGTCGTTTGGGTAGATGAAGTCCTCATCTGAGGGGGACTCCAGCTCCACCATGGACCAATTATTAGGGTTCTCCATTTTCACCACCACCGGAGTCCCCCTGTGAGTTTCCTTCGCCCACCATGGAGCCATTCTTCAAGAAAGCTCCCAAGATGGGATTTTTCAGACAGCCCAACTTCCACAATGCAAGAAAATAGCTCCCAAAGATGGGATTTTTCAGAGACCCTTCAGACAGCCCAACTTCAAGAATGCAAGAAATTGGGAGAAGGGGGAGAAATGGGGGGTTTTTAGCTAGGTGGGGTGGGGGTGGGGGTAGGTAGGGTGGGGAAAAGTGAGAGAGAGCTACAAAAACTTCATATAGGATGACAATGAGCAAGAAAGGAAGAGGTGCAGCAGAGATTAAAGGACGCGTGGGAGGTTATAAATTCTAGCAGCAGAGGAAACACACACTACCAGTACTATATTATACTGTATTCCATACACTACAAATCCAGAGAGAGAGAAGAGGATAAAGGGGAAGGAATGGGGAAACACTATAACTGAGAAGCATAGTACAAAAGTTGCTCTACATTACAGCTTGCAGCAAGTGTTTAAATTATATACAGCTTACAGCTTATATAATTACAGCTGTACATTACAGCTTGCAGCAAGTGTTTAAATTATGTATACTATTGAAAAAGATGTCTACAGAGAGAAAGAAACAACAGAGAAGAGAGAGAGAAAGAGAGTTGGGAATGGGGTAACAGCTCAACACGTTGTGAAGAGAAATAGAAAAATCAAAATCAAGAAACACAACCACCAAACCCCTCTTTTCATTTTCCACATAAACAAGATCGATAATTCAGTGCCCATTATTACATCTCCTCCTTAATTTTTCTGCATGAACAAAACAATAAACAGACACCATTACCATGGATTTTTCCCCTTTCTTTAAAGAAAAAGAAAAATACGCCAATCAATGAAGGCTGGAATACAAAAGGATTAGATCATGCACCCATATATTGAATATACCGACAATAAATTGTGGGCAATAGGTTTTTTTTTTCCTTTTTAAAATTTTCTTTTCCCCCCCTTCTTTTTTCAGTGCTGGATTCAATACAATTACAAAAAAAAAATATGCCCGCAGATTAAAAAAAATAAAAATCTACAAACCTATCTTCGCCCTAGCAAGAATTCTTTAATGGAAGTGGAATGTGTCAAAGAAAAATCCCAGAAAAAAAAGAAAATTTAAAGAGACGGCATATGTATCAATTATTATCATACAAAAAAGAGGGGATTTGACTGGATTTAAGTGTTAAAAAGTAAATTAATTATGGATGGATTTACGCGGTGTTTTAATATCTAAACTTAATCTAGTATTAATGGTTGTTTATCTATGAAATAAATATAGCACCGATTAGGTGTGTTATTTTCGTGAATGATTTGTTATGTGATTAATATAATTGATCGATTAGATGTGTTATTTTTGTAAATGACTTGTTATGTCAATAATTATATGATGTATATGTTATTTTCTTGAATGATTTATTGTGTTATAAATATTAATTGATATGTTAGGAGAAAGAAAATCCAACAATCTTCAATTTTTACAATTTTTATTTTTACAATAAGATCTCTCACGTATCTTAAGAATCCTGTTTGATTACTTATAAATTAAAATTTTAAAAAATTAATTAGAAAAATAATTAATTAAACTTTGCTTGCATATAAACTTGACATACATTCAAAATTGGATGCTTATTTGAAAATTTTCCACAGTATATTTATATTTAAAAAAATTGTTTACGTTTTTTTTTAATTTATATTTTTTATTATTTAAAAATGTAATAATTAAAAATATTTTTTATTGATTAATTTTTTTAATTTAAACATAATAAATTTATAAAATGTAATAACTTTTATATAAAGAAAAGTGATAACGGTGTTGTGAAGTATTTCATGAAGAATTTATGATACAAATAAAAAATAATAATATTTTTAATAAAAAATAATGTAACTAATTATTAAAGTATATTTCACGAATAATTTATAGAATGAATAAAACGTGATAATACTTCTATTTTTATTACAAAGTTATGAGAGACTCTCTTGTGGGATGTGTTATTTGTGAAACGGTTGTGAGACGGTTGATCCATCATTCAAGTATGCTTATTGTATAGATAAAATATGTTTAATTGTAGTTAAAATATGTTAATAATAAATCATATTATAACACATTAAAATCATAATGTATTCATAATGTATGTTTATTGTATAGATAAAGTATGTTTAATTGTAGTTAAAATATGTTAATAATAAATCATATTATAACACATTAAAATCATAATCCATTATATTTTAGAAAACATATTTTAACGACTATTAAACATATTTTATCTATATAATAATAGTATATAGTGATCGATCAGTCTCACAAATAACCGTTGATCGTCTCACAAAAAACTTCGTCAAAAATTATGCCTAAATTTTTATTTTTATTATTAAAAGAGTGATGTCTATTGTAATTATTTAAAAAACAATTTACTGAAATATTTAAAAGTGAAATATTCAAAACCGGCCATTCTTTTTTTTTTTTTTCCTAATTTAATTTAATTAATATCTTTTGGTTAGGAAGATCGCGCAATTGGCAGAATAACATTCTTGCATGCGTGAGGGGAATATTAAAATGCTAAAAAAAGGAGAGAGAATCTATTTTAATTTTGGATGATATTATATTACATTGACACTGTTTTATATTTTGATATTAGTTGTTATTTTTTATTAAAAATGTTATCATCTTTTTTAAAAGTTTATTATTTTTTATTTATATTATAAATTGTTGTAAAATATATAATTGAATATCACTTTTTTATTGTAAAAATTATCACTTCTTATCTGTTTTACGGATATTTTGTGATACGGTCTCTTACAAGCATTTGTCTTTAATTTTAATTGGAATTAATTATATTATTATCTTATTTGTGATTAATTTAAGGTAATTAGAGGGATAATTAATTAGATTTAAGGAATTAGTCCATAGTGTCTCTCCCTATGTCAAAGGTAGAAGAGATTTATGTGTTTCTAAATTGACGCTTTACCATTGAGTCCGTTTAGTGGTGATATTGGCTAGTTAGTCATATTGTATTTGCCTTCAGTTTATTTATAAAATTATATATATATATATATATGCTTTGCCAAAAATAAATATGCAAAACCACTTCAATTTTTTTGCCCTTCTAAATTCTCTAAAAAAGTGGATGAAATTTCTAAAGTAAATTAAGAATGTTAATGAGTTGAGTTCATTCGCAAGTACTTGTGCTGAGCGACTAGCTAGCAAAACGTTTAAATTGATTAGAATTTAATTGAGTCAAGTTTCGAATAATTTGTGTCCAGCTTAATAATACTCGAGTCGATAATCTCACAAGCTTAACTGAACTTACATTAGCTATGTTTGTTTTTTCATTTTATTAAACTCGAATTTGAATTTGAAATTCAAGTATGGGTTTAAATACTTTTTCCTGCCCTGTCCTTCCTAGTGCACCCTAGTTTGGTAAATACCCGCAACGGAGGTAGCTGAATCATTCCATATAGAGAGCGTACTGATTCGGAGTGGAGCCTCACTTTATTAGCTCAATCCCTGTTGCCAGGGTTTGGCTGTTAGTAGCTAATGTAGCTATCTTTCGAGTCCTACTATTTCCGCTTTGGAAATAGAATATGGACTCTACTATAGGCAGCTAACGAGTCGAACAATTCCAGCCGTTAGGAAGGAATTGAGTCTCGACTCTACTTCTCCTCATGCGTTTCTTCTTTTTCTTTCCTTTTTTTTTCACTGTTAGATCGTCATTGTATTCCTCTTCTCAAGTGTTGAATCAGTATGGAGACATCGTCGGTCGGTCATCAGCATGTCGGATGGGATCTTTCCCCTACCGACTAATTAAGTGTATGAGGAAGGATGATTGTTGATGAGTGATATTTTCACCTAAATTTTAGTGTCTTTTTATATGTATTTTTGTATTATTTTATTCGTATTTATGTGTTATTTGATTGTGTTTTGTGTTTTATGGAAATATGTGAAAATAAACTTAAATGTATGATTTTTCAGGTAAAAATGGATTCTAGAAGCGAAAAGGAAGACGTGGGAAAAAATGGAACTCAATTCGGAGTCCAAACGATAAAGTTATGATTAGAATGGTGTGCTACTTTGTATGACTTGTTACACTTTCAAATATTGGACTTTTGTCAGATATTTATATGGATAGAAAATCAAGGAAGAGAGGATCGCGTGAGCGCAAGAATCACTCATATCGGGTTTTGGATGTGGAAGTTATGCATGAAACGGTGAGACTGCGCTGTACCTACTCGACTCAAGTACCGAGCACGCCCTACCGAGCACGACCCGTGTACCCAACAAGACCCGTGTTGGGTCAAAAGTCATTTTTTGGATCTGTACGGCTTCCAGAAGGTTCTAGACCCACAAATACATCATTTGGCATGAAAATAAGGCAGCAATCATTCCTGAATCCTATCTACACCTAATTCACACAATTTTTCACACACTTTCCTCTCCATTCCATCTACCCTTCATCCCATTCACCCATCCTTGAATCCATCCATCCAATACACCATTCAAGTAGTTAGAGAAGTAAGGGGGAGAGGAGAATTGCAAATGGAAGAAGAAGATCACCATTGGAGCCATCCAAGGGAGTTTTCATCTAAACTTTGTATTGAATCCTTATTGTTTATCATGGTTTGTAAGGATTTTGATGTCTATGTTGATTTCCTTGTGACTATGAGAGGCTAATCTCCTTTGTGAGATTAGCAATGTGAATTGTGTTGGATAATTTTGGGTATTTTGTAATTGAATTCATATGTTGATTGGATTTGTTAATTTTCTATCATTGATTGTTAATTGCTTGATTTGCATTGTTGATTTGTGTAATTAATTGTCATAGACATGTGATTAGATTGAGAAATCAATTATATGTTTAGGATAGTTCATTTAATCATTTCATCATGTGCATTATAAGTTTTAAAGAGATATCCTTTAGGATTTAGAACCCTTTGATAGAACATTCGATTTGTTAGATCGAGAGGTCAATTGATCGTGTGAAGGGACTCTCTAATTGAAGTTAGTACCTAGTTGGAATTGTTTGATTGAGAACCAACCTTAGAGCCTTTTTGAGACCTTGTAAATGATCTACATCCTATCTATCTCGAGAGGGAGTTTAGGTGTAATTCGTGTTGGCCCTTAGTTGTTAATCCATGACATATATGAATTCGTTGCATGATACCTACATTTTCCATACTTTAAGTATTGCTAGTCTCATTCTCTATCTACTTGGCTCATTCATCCATCTTACATTCATCTATCCCATTGTTTATCTTGTCATTTAATTGTTTAATTGTCATTTCTTGATTAATCATACCCCTTTATGATCATCTCTATAATATTATGACAAACACGAAATCGCTTAAACCCTAGTACCTTCCTCCCTGTGGCTCAATAAATTCTTTAATTAGTCATCTCGACTACAAATGGCTAATCAATTGTGTTTGACTTTTTATTTTATTTTTTATGAAAGTTCAAACTTTTATGGGACAATCCAAAATAGAAAGTGTGACATTTGAAATGAAATGGAGTATTACTATATTTTAACATCATAAACCCTTGTAACATCATAAAAGGAGTGATTTACATCATAAACCCTTGTAACACTATGGTTCCCGTAATTTAAACACCCTAGAGACCACATAATTTATATCGCGAACCAGGTTTGCACAAGTGATTGTGATTTTTATTTCAAAGTAATTTAAAATAAAATTAAATTTCAATATAATCAAAAACTCCAAAAAAAAAACAATTTCGTTTTAAACAACACATTTGAGGTTCCATAAATTTAAGAAACTAGATTGAAAACCCACACTATAAACAATATTTATACTCTTCGTGTATAATAATACCGAACTTATTATAGTATTAAAATATCTAATTTACCAAAATTATAAATAATGAAAAATGCCTCAATTAGAAAAATGCCTCAATTCGTGATTGAAGAATCAGAGTCCTTCACATAGGGTCTTTATTTTTCAGTTATTAATATCTATTATTTTAAAACAATGGTTGAGGCTTATTACATCTTTGTAATTTTTCCTCGTAAATCCATGAGCTAAATTTTTTTGTTGGTAATGTTAAGGCGTTAAGACAGTTTTGACTATGTGATTTGATTGCCCTAAACTTGGATTTATTACACTGCAGAATGTTTATTTCGTTATTGAAGAAGATATTTTGAGACTCTATATTATTGTGTTTTGAGTTTTGATTCCTTTAATTATTAATGATGGTATCACTGATTGATAGTTGATATGATTCTTTATTTCTACATGATAGTTGTTGTTTCCTATGACAATCTTAGGGGATTGACCTATAATTCCTAAGAGTGTTAGACAATCAATTTGGAATATTAGTTACTTGGTAAAACATCATTATTAGGTAATTGGTAAGAAGACAAAGAGAGTTAATAATTTAGTACTTAGAAAGGGAAGTCTAGTGCTCTAACTTTTAATAGAATTTAGCATGAAGTAGTTATAGAGGAAGTGAGAGTTAATTCCCTATCGATTCTAGAATTTGCAGCTCATTACAAGGGTTAGATCCTACCTGATCAAGATGATTTAATTAGGTTTAGTGATCCTCTTATAAACGTTTGCAGGTAACTAATTTAGGTCTAAATAAATCAGTCAAATAGTTAAATTGTTTGTCTGAGCATTACCAATTCTCCATCTTTGAATTTTAAATCCTTTTGTTACTAAATATTTCCAACAACTCCCAGATTTGTCTTGTAATTAAATTGTCATATATCGAATTATTATTTAAATTTATAACTATCTTGTGGGAACGATAATTTAACTTGGTCACACGCGCTACAATCGATCCCTTACACTTGAGGGTGAAAGAAAATAGCGATCAATGATCTTCAAATTTCATGGGCTGATTTTAATTAAAGACTCAGGCCCAAGCCATGTTTTATCCCGTGCCCTCTTCTTTATCTAACGATACAAACTCTAATGGCAGATGGAACATTTCACTTCCACTTTTTCCCTCTTCACGCTTCTGACAGCGTTGTATTTCTTCTCCCCGAGAAGATTATGGCTGAATTTAAAATACACTCCGTGTGTATTCTTCTTCCAAGTCAGAAATTGAGAGAATTGAAATGGTGTCATTTCTTCCTTCTCTGGTGGGTTATATATGTTCTCAGTGGGTTCTTTTTGAACCACACTTAGGAATCTAAGCACCCTCCATTTCTTCTTCTCCAGCAAAGCTCTGATAGCGATAACCATACATACCTAACAGTGGTACTAGAGCGGGTCGGTTGAGCGTTGTCCAACGCTGGCGAGTTCAGTTTGTGGGTTTTCTTCCTTTTTCTTATCCGTTCAAACTTTCATTTGAATGGGAAGACTCTCTCCTATTTTCTGTTATAATTTCTTTCTATCTACAAAAAATTATAGATTAGTTCTGCTGTTTTTTGGATATGTTACTTTTCTGATATTTACAGATCCCCTTTCTTCTAACTTGAGCCTTTTTTATTTATTTATTTGTTGGCTATACAGTTCAAGTTTGGTAGCAGGACATGGTGTGGCTCCAAGAAGTGGAAGCTACTTGACTGAGTTGCTGCTTGGAGAGGGCTCGGTAACAACCGGCTTCTTCCAATACGTACATCTTTATTGGTATATCCAGATAATAAGTAAGAGCATAAACTGAAACTTTCTGATGGCCTACGAGGGATCTACCCCTATTGAGAATGAGCAGGTAGCTCGTAGCGGCTGTGGTGGTACGATGTATTCATCCGAGACACCGCTCTAGTGAAATAGCTTAAACCTCTTTCTTTATTTTTTATTATGCCTGAGGTGGCTGGTCCTCCCCTTTGTGATACCCTGAGGCGGCTGGTCCTTTATGTGATTTTATTTTGTTCATGTATTGCATTCTTCATGAATCTTATATTTCTGGGCTTTTAATTCCACTGTTGTAAATATGTCAATTTTGTGATAACCTACATCTTTTCTCGATTTATGTTCAATTAGGGTAATAATTAGGCCCTAAGTGACCCCCATTCGCATTCAATAAATCGATCCGCGAACTGGGATGGTCTCATCTAACCTGTGTATGATAGATTGTTACTTTGATTTTGTGTTATTCCGTCTAAAGTGTATTTTACTTAACTTTAACTATCATGGCTTCATCTTCTTCGTTTAGACAACCCTCGTTTGATGGTAAGGGTGACTTCAGCATCTAGAAACATAAAATGAAGTGCATCCTCATCCAACAAAGGGTATTCAAAGCCGTAAATCTTACATTTGATAAGGATTAAATGGATGATAAAAAGGCTGAATTAAATGAGCTTGCTTTGTCAGCTATTTTCTTGAATCTCTCTAATCTTGTGCTTAAAAAAGTTGGTGTGCATGATTCTACCAAAAACTTTGGGAAAAGTTGGATGAGTTGTACACTGAAACGTCTTTGCCTAGTAAAATATTTCTTCTTAAAAAATTCTTTTGTTTTAAACTTGACGTAAACAAGGATATTGAAGAAAATTTTGATATGTGCTCACTAAATTAACTCAAGACAAAAAGCAAACGGGTGACAAGCATATTGATAAATAAACTTCTATTGTGTTTTTAAATTGTATACCTGAATATTATTGTAATGTCAAATCTGCTATCAAGTATGGCCGTGATGATGCTACTCTTGATGTTGTGGTAAATGCCTTAAAAAGCAAAGAGCATAGTTTAAAATAAAAAAGGGGTGTTAAAATTCTTGGGAGGTTATGCATGTTAAGGGAAAACCTCATAACAATCTCGTAACATAGAACAAGAACAAGAATTAAAAAAAAAGGATAAATCTTTTTATGTGAAACCCTAGAATAATCAGAATTCTTACAAGAAAAATAGAAAATGCAAATAATTGCCATAAACGAGGACATTATGCGAATAAGTGTCCTCATCCTAAGAGGAATAGTCCTACTGATCATGCTAATGTTGCCTCTGATTTTGTGAGTGATGTGTTTGCTGTTTCTGAAAGTTGTGTTGTGAATTCTGTGCATTCATCTTTGTGTGATAATGAATGACTAGTGGATTCTGGTTGCACATTTCATATGACATCTTTTAAACATCTTTTCTCTTCATATAAAAATATTTCACTTGGTACTTTGTCTATGGCTAATGACAAAAGATGTGATGTTCTTGGTATCGGTGACATTTGTTTGCATTTTAAAAATGACTATGTGTTTACTTTGAAAAATGTGAAACATGTGCCTGATTTATGTAATAACTTGATTTCTTATGCTGCCCTAGAAGATAAGGGTCTTGAGGGCATGTGGGGAAAGGGTAGTATATGCATTTTAAAGGATTCTATGCCTATTTTTAATGTTGAAAGGATGAATAACATGTATATTTATTGTGTTAAATCCATTTTTATGTCTGCTAATGCTGTTAAAAAAGATAAAACAAATATTTGGCATCGAAGGTTAGGCCACATGAGTAGTAAAGGTCTTGAATTGTTGCATAAAATTTATTCTTTTTGGTGATGATAAGCTTATGTGCATTCCTTTTTATGACTCTTGTATGGAAGGCAAACATGCTAAAGTGAGTTCCCCTTAGCCTAAAAATTCTTCATGTAGTGATATTTTTAATATTTACATGCTGATGTGTGGGGCTGTTGATGAGTGTGTAAATTCACAAGTTTGGCGCTATGTTTTGTGCTAGTTTTGGAGAATTTTGATGTGGAAATAGGTGGAAAACCTATATATATTGTGAAATAGCATGAATCAGGTGTTAGTGGAGCTATTTGAGTGTTTTCTTAGCAAAAACGGAGTGAAAGAGCCAAGAATCGAAGAGACGGAGTCGAAGCCACGCGAACCGCCCAAGAAGTAGGTGGGTTCGACCTGGCTGGAGGAGGGTTCGACCTCTCCAGCAGGTCGAACCAACGTTGCTGAACATACAGAGATGGGTTCGACCACGACTCAGTTGGTTCGACCTGGCCATCAGGTCGAACCATGGTCGAACCAGTTTGCAAGAAGGAGGATTCGACCACGACATTGGGGTTCGACTTGCCAGTTGATCGAATCGGGAGCAAGAGTTGTCCAGTGCTGAGGTTCGACCTGGGGTTCGACCAAGGCCTAAGTGGTTTGACCTGTCCAGAAGGTCGAACCTGTGCAGAATTCTTCCAGTAGTGGGGTTTGACCTGGGGTTCGACCTGTGGCTCGGGGTTCGACCTGCTTGACGTGGTCGAACCTGTGTGCGAGAACTTACCTTATCCGGATTTTCGAGGCCGAAACGCGTGAGATCACTTAGAAAGCCCATTCCAAGCCCTAGAGACGTGATTACAAGTATAAAAGGAGGCTCATACAGAGAAAAAAATGGAGCTTTTGATCGTCAATCATAGGAGAGACAAGAGGAAAGGTGGTGATCCATCCGGAGGGCTGTGACAGAGGTTCGCTGAAGGTTCAAGTAAGAATGATTAATCTAACCATGATTGTTCCTAGATCAATCATGGGCTAGAACCACCTTGGTAGTTCTAGGGTTATGAAAGTTTCATGATGTAATTCGTGTTTCGTGTGTAAAACTCCGTACAACACTACCTGTGGTTTGTTTTATATAAGATTGCATATTTAATCCATACTCATAGTCGTTTTGTGCATCAATGATCGTTGTGTAGAGTCTGAATACATGACATGGTTATTGATTGAGTGCGTTCACTACTGAGCAGGGTTTATCGTTATAATTCTAAGTGAAGGGATTCCGAAGTATTATTAGAACTGTCTTATATGAATATTCATGAATTGAATTGAATTCGAGTTGATGAATAGGATGAAGAGTATAACTTTATAGTACCTAAAAAGGGAGATCAAATCGGGTTAGATTCTAGACGTAGAAGATAATTGATTATGATAGTACCTAGAAAGGGGGGTGAAGCATATCTCTTGCTCCGATGTTATTCACACGTGTCAAGCGCATATTTACTTGTGTATATAGAGTAAACTTGCATGGTCTAGTGATGCGTCCACAAACCACAGGGCAGAGTCGGACACCATCACACGAAAATACGAATTGCTAGTGAAACTGGATGACCCAACGAACTACCTATCATTCTTATTGATCACAACTCACTTCTCTCTACTCTTGCTATTTCTTTTGTTATTTCGATTAGAAGTTACTATCCATTAAACCTTAACAATTACCAACATAGTCTAAAATATACTAGAAGATCACGAAATTGATATTTATCCGTCCCGTGGGTTCGATATTATAACTTGGTCATCTTCGCGACTACAATTGATATCCTTATACTTGAGGATTAATTTGTGTGTTGAGAAAACCCCTATCAAGTTCTTGGCGCCGTTGCCGGGGACGACGTAAAATATCTTTTTTTGTGTTATTCCTAGTTTATTAGGACTATTTACCTTGTTTTGTTGTTTTCTTTCTTATTCATTTTAGGTGTATGCTCACAAGATCAAAGAAAGGTAATCTTGAACCGTATAATCCTGAGATTGGAGCTTCATCAAGAAAGAAGAAGAAGAAGAAGAGCAAGGCAAAGACAATAGACCCAACTGAAGCTCTGAATTTTGGAGTTGAGGTTGACGAGCAGATTTCGCAAGTGATTGGGGCTACAACTGAAGTTAATTCGGAAGTAGTAACAGTCAACATGGCAGCGAATCCGGATAATCTAGCCATCCGTGAGGTTTTCAGAAATAATGGGGCTGGAAATTATGAGCTTTTAGGAGCAAGGGAAACTAACACATCGTTCGATCTTCATCCCGCTCTTATTAGCATGATAGAAAGGTACTCCTTTTCAGAAGGGTCTTTCGAGGATCCGCAGCAGCATCTGAACAAGTTCTTGGGCTATGCAAGTACTCAAAAAGACGTAGGAGAACATGAAGATGCTAGGAAGATCCTTTTGTTCAAATTCTCGCTTACTGAAAAGGCGAGGGATTGGTACGATACTATTAATGCAGCTGAGTGCACCACGTGGGAGCAATTGAAGTTAAGATTCTTGGAGAGGTATATGCCACCTTCGAAGGTGTTTAAGATGAAGCAAGATATTAACCAATTTGCTATCAGTGGAGGTGAGAAATTTCATGAAGCGTGGGATAGATTCAAGGACATGCTCAGGAAGTGTCCTCAACATGGGTTATCTAAAGCCCAATATATCAGTATATTTTATAACGGATTGGACTGTGAATCAAGAGTGCTACTTGATGCTTCTTCTAATGGAGCATTGCTTACAAAGTCATCCGTTGAGGCCGAGAGATTGTTTGAAGACATATCAATGAATTCGAGGGATTGGCCCACTGATAGAGTTAGAGGTACGTATGTTCTTGGAAAGGTAGCTCAGGTTGAACAAGCAATGGTGAAAACTAAGAGAGATGATGAGATCGTTTCGAGCTTGTCCAATATCAACAAGCTACTTGAGTCTCAACAGAAGCAGATCAGCGAGATATCCCAATGAGTGCCAATCATGTAGCAAGAGATGATGAATAATGGAACAATCCAAGACGAATTGGAGGAAGCAAATTATGTCATGGGTCAAAGTATTCAAGGAACGAGATACCCAAATCAAGGAAACCGGAACTACCAAGGGAACTATCGAGGGAACTTTAATAATCGTGGTCCATCTGGTAGTTATCAACAGCAACCAAGGAGGCCTGAATTTTCATGGAGCAATACGAACAATGCAGTGCAACTTCCAATTGGTGTTGATCCGGGAGAAAAGGTGGAAGAAGGGAAGCCTGGGTTCGAGGATACTGTGAACCGGTACATGGTAAAGAATGATGAAAGAGTGAACCGCCTTGAGGCAAAGCTTGAGAAAAAGATTGATGATCACCACAGAGATTTGTCCACTCAAGTGAAAGATCTCACATTGTTGATGGGTACAATTGCAGAGAATGTGAACACATTGACTCAAACTGTAGGAAAAGGTAAGTTTCCGTCTCAGAGTATAGAGAATCCGAAGTCGTGTAATGCCATCACACTGAGGTCAGGAACGCAGTACGAGGGACCGATGAGGCCGGAATCAAAGTTGAAATTTTCTAAGCCTCGGTTCGACCAACACGTAGAGGGTTCGACCAACTTTTCAGGTTGAACCCAGGTCGAACCTCATCGGCCAGAGCACTCTGTTTCGACACAGGAGCGGTTCGACCAACACGCGGAGGGTTCGACCAACTTTTCAGGTCGAACCCAGGTCGAACCTCATCGGCCAGAGCACTCTGTTTTGATGCAGGAACGGTTCAACCACGATCATGAGGGTTCGACCAACTCTTCAGGTCGAACCCAGGTCGAACCGAATGATGGAGATTATACAGTGAAGCGGTTAGACCAAAGGGGCAGTGATTAGACCTCCAATGTTGGTCGAACCCAAGTCGAACCTCCGGAACAGAATGAGATCAGTCTTCCAAGAGAGAGGTTCGACCAATATAGTCCTGGTTTGACCTCTCAGCCTGGTCGAACCCCAGTCGAACCTCACCGAGATGTTTTGTTTGATGCACCTGTTGTTCCTTTTGATGTTGATGCAACTCCAGTGGTACGGAATGAGCAAAGTATAGACATAATAGCTGAGAAAAAATGGGAAAGAGCTAAGCGATTAAGAGCCGAAAAGGAGAAAGCAGAGAAGGTTGATCGTGATGAATGGGGGATTCCCAAAACAAAGATACCTCCACCGTTTCCCTACAAGCTAGTGAAGAAGGGGTTGGAAGAAAAGTTCAAGAAGTTTTCAAAGATAATGAACAAGATAAGCTTGAACATCCCTTTTTCAGAAGCAATCATGGAGATGCCATATTATTCTCGATTCCTTAAAGACATATTGATGAAGAAGCGAAGCTTAACCGGAGTTGAAACGGTAAACTTATCTGAGAATTATAGCTCAATTATTCAAAAGAAGTTGCCACCAAAGATGAAAGATCCGGGGAGCTTTACTATTCTATGTGAGATCGGGAAGGGGCCAGCACGGCGAGCTTTATGCAATCTTGGGGCAAGCATCAATTTGATGCCGTTGTCCATCTTTCAGAAGCTTGGTTTGGGGGAGCTGACCCCGAAAACTGTTGCTCTCCAATTGGCAGATAGATCAATGACGTTTTCGAAAGGTATAGTTGAAGATGTTCTAGTAAAGGTGAAGAAGCTAGTTTTTCCTGTGGATTTCCTTGTATTAGAAATGGATGATGACAAGGATAATGTTCCCTTAATCTTGGGGAGGTCATTCCTTGCTACAGCTGGAGCTATGATAGATGTTCGGAAGGGAGAACTGAAGTTGAGAATGGACAAAGAAGAAGTACTTTTCAACTTGGACAAAGCAATGAAAATGCCAATGGAGTCCCAATGTTATAGTATTGACGTTGTGGAGGAAATTGTGAAGGAGGATATGTCTCTGATCTTGTCAAAGGATCCTCTTGAGACATGTTTGATGGAGTCTCTTACTTATCCCACTACGGAGCTTGACGGACTTTCTAACGAGGTATGTATTGAATTTCTTGAAAACTTACTTGCTTTGGGTGATGACAGGTGTGCTTTGGAAAGAAATAAAGTGGAAGAAGTCAAATGGACCAGGAAGTACTTGCCTTTGGATAACGAAAACACTCCAGTGGAGAAAAGAAAAGAGGAGTTGAAACCATTGCCGGACCACTTGAAGTATGCTTTTCTTGGTGATAATGCACAATATCCGGTAATTGTATCTTCTTCCCTTAATGATGATCAACTTGAGGAGTTATTAGATGTCTTAAGGAAGTACAAGTCTGCAATAGGGTGGTCACTTGATGATTTGAAAGGTATTAGTCCTTCGTATTGTATGCATCGGAATAGGTTGTTGGATGAAGCCAAAGCTAGTGTTCAGAATCAGCGTAGGGTGAATCCCGCAATTCAAGAGGTGATAAGGAAGCAAATTCTAACGTGGTTGGATGCTGGAATTATATATCCTATTAGTGATAGTCCCCATGTGAGTCCATTGCATGTAGTTGCTAAGAAGGGGGGCATGACTGTAGTGAAAGCTGAGGATGGAGAAGCTATAGCCACGAGAATTCCTACGGGATGGCGTACATGTGTGGATTACAGGAAATTGAATGAGAACACGTGTAAGGACCATTTCCCTCTTCCATTTATGGATCAAATGTTGGATCGTCTTGCAGGGTATGAGTTTTATTGTTTCTTGGATGGATACTCGGGGTATAATCAAATCATGATTGCTCCCGAGGATCAAGAAAAGACCACTTTTACTTGTCCCTACGGGACCTTTGCTTTTAGAAAGATGCCATTTGGATTGTGTAATGCGCCTGCTACTTTTCAGAGATGCATGATGGCGATTTTTGATGGTTTGATAGAAAAGATCATGGAAGTATTCATGGACGATTTTTCAGTCTTTGGTTCTTCTTTTGATATGTGTTTGTCTAACCTTGCTGTTGTTTTAAAAAGGTGTCAAGAAACTAATCTTGTCTTGAATTGGGAGAAGTGCCATTTCATGGTGAAGGATGGGATTGTTCTTGGGCATCATGTTTCCGCCAAGGAATTACAGGTAGACCGTGCTAAAGTGGTGGCAATTGAGAAGCTTCCACCACCGACCAATGAAAGAGGAGTGCGGTTCTTCCTTGGACACGCCAGTTTTTACAGGAGATTCATTAAAGACTTCTCAAAATACTCTAAGCCCTTATCTCATTTACTTGAAAAGGATATTCCTTTTGTGTTTAATGATGAGTGTTTAACAGCTTTTCAAGTTTTGAAGGAGGCGCTTATTACTGCCCCTATCTTGATCACACCGGACTGGACGCAACCGTTTGTACTTATGTGTGATGCAAGTGATGTAGCATTGGGTGTGGTGCTTGGGCAGTTTAAGGAGAAGAAGTTCTGCGCCATTTACTACGCGAGTAAGACTTTCGATGCGACACAGAAGAATTACACGATAACTGAAAAGGAGTTTTTGGTTGTTGTGTATGCATTCGATAAGTTTCGTCAGTATTTGGTTGGCATGAAGACGATTGTGTATACGGATCACTCAGCGATTCGTTATTTGATGGAGAAGAAGGAGACGAAACCTAGGATCATAAGATGGATTCTACTACTGCAGGAGTTTGACTTGGAGATTCGGGATAAGAAAGGAACAGAAAATGTGTTGGCCGATCACTTGTCAAGGTTGGAGACTAGGGAGCATTGTGATAATTCTTTCGAGTATATTGAAGAGATGCTCCCTGATGAGAAGATCATGGCTGTGGCTGTTGAAGGTGCCGAGCGAGCATGTGTGGTTGCAGCGCAAGGTATGGATCCATGGTACGCGGATTATGTTAATTACATTGTCATTGGTGAAATTCCAAGGGATCTCAACCGATATCAACTTGCAAAATTTCGTAGGGAAGTTGAGACATTTATATGGTATGATCCGTTTGTTTATAAGATTTGTACAGATTTTATTGTTCGAAGATGTGTACCCGAGATGGAAATGGAAAGTGTGCTGGAGTTCTGCCATGCACAACCGAATGGGGGGCATTTCGGAGCGCAAAAGACTGCAGCTAAGGTACTTCAATCCGCTCTTTATTGGCCTACTTTGTTTAGAGATAGTGAGAGCTATGTGGCGTCTTGCGATAGATGTCAGCGCATGGGTAATATAGGTAGGAGAGATGAGATGCCATTGCAGCCTAGCATAGTCGTGGAGATATTTGATGTATGGGGGATCGATTTTATGGGGCCTTTTCCCCCGTCGAATGGGTTTCTCTACATTCTTCTTGCGGTGGATTATGTTTCGAAGTGGGTGGAAGCAATTCCTACTCGTGTTAATGATTCGAAAGTTGTTTTATCTTTCCTAAAGAAACATATTTTTGCTCGTTATGGAGTTCCAAGAGCATTAGTTGGTGATGGAGGTTCCCACTTCGTCAATAAATTTCTGGAGAAGGTGCTTAAGGATTATGGTGTTAGGCATAGGGTTACTACACCCTATCATCCGCAAGCAAATGGGCAGGCGGAGGTCTCCAACCGTCAAGTAAAGCAGATTCTGGAGAAAGTGGTAGGAACTAATAGAAAAGATTGGGCTATGAAGCTTGATGATGTGTTATGGGGGTTCCGGACCGCTTACAAGACGGTGTTAGATATGTCACCGTATCAAATTGTCTATGGGAATCCGTGTCACTTACCCGTAGAAATCCAACACAAAGCGTTTTGGGCTTTGCATCGCTTGAACTTGTCCCTTAGGGATGTAAAGGAGTTGAGGCTAACTCACATGAATCAATTGGATGAGTTTAGGAGTCGTGCTTTCAAGAATTCAGAGATTTATAAGGAAAGAATGAAGAGGTGGCATGATTCTAAAATTTCATACAAGGAGTTCAAGCAAGGAGATGAGGTACTACTTTTTAACTCTCGTTTGAGGCTTTTTGCAGGCAAGTTGAAGTCTAAGTGGACGAGACCGTTCATGATTCATCGAGCCTTAGGAGGGGGGAGTTATGAGCTTATTGACAAAGATGGAGACGTTATCATGGCGAATGGGCATCGATTGAAGCATTATAGGTCGCCGGATGATGCGTGTGTCATTTTTGATGATACCTTGTTCTGATTTGGTACCGTCGTGACTCTACGACGTTAAACATGAGCGCTTGTTGAGAGCTTACTCTTCCATTTTATTGCTTTATTTCTTTTGTGTGAGTAAGAAATTTTTATATTTAAGATGCTTACTAATCGGCAAATACATCTCTTTTCAAACTTAGCTTCGACTTACGTTTTTCCTAAGTTTGGGGGGTGTGATGTTATTACCTCATTGAAGCATTAAGAGTATAATCTTTTATTTGTATTGTTTGTTAGGGGAGTTAGTTTTTGCGGCCATATTGAAATTTTAATCGATTTTGATGTGACGATTTTTTACAATTTGCCTAATGTTCAGTGGTTTTTGGTTGTGTTTTCTTTTACGGAGATACTCATGAATCATATTATGTGGAACAATTTCTGAAGTTGTGCTCTAGATTGTACCTAATGAAGTTGTGTTGAAGCTTGAAGTATGTAGTGAATGAAGAATACTCAGTTTTGGAAATCAGGAGGTAGGTTCGACCAAGTCTAGGAGTGGTTCGACCAGAGCCCGAGGTCGAACAAAAGCAGAGGAAGTCGAACCGGCGTTGAAAGTTGTCCAGAGAGGAGGTTCGACCAAAGCCATAGTGGTTCGACCTGATCAGGAGGTCGAACCTATGGTCGAACCTGTCAGTCGGAAGCACTCTGTTTTCCAGAAGAGGGGTTCGACCAATTCAAGAAAGGTTCGACCTGTTTAGCAAGTCGAACCCCTGGTCGAACTAAGAAGATCATTTGTCCAGAAGAGAGGTTCGACCTCGCCATCCATGGTTCGACCAGTCCAGGTGGTCGAACCCGAGGTCGAACCAAGCCAGGTACGCGATTTAAGTTCGAATTTCAGAGGGGTTCGATCACTTTTTCGAAACATCAAACCTCGAACCCTCTTCGAACCTCTACACCCTTGCACAAATTCTTCAATTACACTTGATTTCACACCGATTACACAACATTACACCTTGAATTATCGATTTGGTCGCAGATTTGGGCGGATTTCGTCGCGAGTTAGGGCTGAAATCACGTTTTTGGTTGTTTTGTGTTTTCGATCGGTTATTCACCATGGGCAAGTCACAAGGTACGTTTTTCCAACTCAATTACTCTAGAATTGAAGGTTTAGGTAAGAAATTTGATGTGAAATAGAGAATTGATGTTGAGTATGGTTGAATTTCATGGCGAATGTTGATATTTTGATTGGTTTCATATGAATTCTTGTTTCTTGGTTTGTGGTTGATTGATTATTGATAGAACTTGGATTTTTATGTGGATTAATCAAGAATATAGAACATACCATAGAATGAGCATGTTGATTTGGTTTGAAATTGATAAAATTGAAGTAGTTCATTGAGGAAAGCATGTTGAATTTTTGATTGAATTGCTTGAATTGCTTAATGCATGCTTGTTGGTTATGTTTTGATGATTAAAGAAGGTGTAATTGAAGATGTTTTGAGAATGTTGAATAAGCAAGTGGTGTTGAGATGATAGTTTGTATGAATATGCATTGATGCTTGAAGTCTTGAGTAGAGTATGTGATGTGCTAGTACAATACTTGCTTTCTTGTCTTGTTGGTTGGATTGAAGTATTTGTTTTCAAGAAAGGGACAAGTATCAAGTAAAGGAAAAGGAAAAGCAGAGGAGGAGAGATCAAAGAAGAGGCATGACAGGCCTTCAAACTTGGACAAAGTGACAATAAAACTGAGGCTACAAGACCGTTTACCTGATAACTTCAAGATTAGGATGCAAGGTTGGGATGAGATTAAAGAGAAGTGGGAAGAAGTTTCAGATAAGATAGCTCGCACTCGATACTAAGATGATGAAGCGATGAGGATAATGAGAATAGGGGATGATATATTTTGGATGTGTGATCAAGTAGGGATCCGAAGATTCATGGAGTTGAAGAGGCCGACGTACTTCCATGTTACAGCGGAAGTGGTTTGTTCGTTTGAGATGGAGAAGGACCCGCTTGGATACCCCTATCGGTGTACGTTTCAGCTTGGTGGAGTGAGTAGGAGATGGACGTCTGAGGATTTCAACGAGCTGTTTGAGACACCTTTGGAGATCCCTCGTTTAGAAAATGCTGCATTCAGTGTAAAGCGATTTTGGAGGGAGATCACTGGGGAGATTCGTGATTACAAGACCAGACAGGCTCGTGCTTCCGCAATAAAGAACCCTGTTTTGAGGTACATGGACCGCATCCTAAGCAACACGTTGTTCGCCCGCTCGGAGGGGAGTGTTGTGTCTAGAGGAGAGTTATATGCCTTGTGGTGTATGTTGAATGGAGTGAAGTTCAACGTTGGAGCTTATTTTATTGCACAGCTGAATCGATTCAAGACCATTGGTTTTCAAAAGGTGAATATTGGAGGGTTATTGACGATTTTGGCTGAGCATTACAACTTGGACCTCACCGGCATTACACCAGTAGAAGGAGAACCCGATTTGATTATGAGCAAGTGCGCGAAGGGAGGGTTTGCCCATTTTAGAAATGGAGATTGGTTTTTCACGAGAGGTCTCAAGCCTTTCGAATTTATGTTCCCCTTCGACGTGAGCAACTTGACAACTATTCAGGAAGCAAGGAATAAGCTAATGAATTCTCTTGGACACACCGCTTTATCCGTGGCAGCGAAGTCGGGTGGTGATTGGAGAGCGGTAGCACAGATGTGTGCTGAGGGAAGGATGGCTGAGTTACAGCAGATTGTTGATCGAGGAGAGTTCCGTCCACCTCAGTCGCAGCAGTCTGAAGAGGAGGATCAGGTAGAGGAGCAGCCGGAGAGGGAGATTTCGGAAGAAGAGCAGCATGATGTGCCTCAGCATGCTCTAGGACCGCAGCAGTGGCGAGCAGTTCCAGGTACTCGGGAGCAGCTTCGCTTGATTCATGAGCAGCTGATCGCGGTGGTAGCTGCACAGCAAGAGACGAACAGGCAACTCGCGCTCGCTAACGCCAACTACGCCATGCTGAACGAAAGGTATTCTGCCTTGGATGAGCGTGTTGGTAGAGTGAGTAGTCGAGTGGATATGATGGACAAGCACATTACCAGTCTGTGCCGAGCTGTGGAAAATAGAATGGATGAGGATGACGATGATGATGAGGATGATGATGCTCCTAGGGAGTAGTTTCAGGTTTCCTTTCGGCTTCTCCGATTTATCTTATCTCCCATTCTTCTTTTATTTTTACAGATTGGGGTGTGATTCATGTGTGAGTGGCATGTACTTGATATAGTTGATCTTGTATCGTTGCTCTGTATATGGGTTATTGATTATGTGCATTCATATGTTTACGTGTTTATTTTCATTTGGAAAGAGCATGAATAATTTGTTAAGTATATGGAATTCATGAGGAATTGATTTTGATTATGTGCTATGAGGAGTATTAGAAATTGATTACCTATGTGAGGATTTGAGCCTTTATCATGATTAATCATGATAGTTTATTCTTGAGAGAATCATTCGTATGAACGTATTCTAGAACTTGGCTTGGAGTCTTGTGTGAAACTTACAATTGATGAAATATTAGGATATGATCTTAGGCCATTTTTGATTAATTGAGTCACTTAGCCAAATTTCACCTTTCCTAATGATCTTATAAATCTTTGGTAGCCCTGTTTGAGCCTTTTAAAAGCTTTTTCTTTGGCAAGCCAAATATACGAGCCTTAATTACCTTATTTGAGCTTTGAAAATACCCTATCCATTGGTAGAGAGAATAAGGTGAATAAGTGTGGAAGAAACAAAGGGAAGATGGAATGAGGTTCAGTAAGAAAAGTGCATGGTTAAATCTTGTTAGGGATAGTGCCTGAAATTGGTACCCCGAATTGCTTATACATGGGGCTTGAAGTTTCTAAGAAACAGCCGAACGATGTTCGAGAAGGGTAGTGCCTATAACTGGTACCCGAGCAATTAAAAGAAGAATGATGTTGATGCAAGGAAGAGAAGGAAAATTGTTAATTGCAAATGCAAGAGAAGAATTAGAGGAGAATATGAAGCCGAATGAGAAATCAAGAACCTCCAAGGTAACTCTCTACTAGTGTATTAAGTTACTATGACCAAATTTTCCTACCCTTTCCAAAGAGCCAACATTACAACCTAGAAACAAGTCCTTTGTGATCCTAGTGTTAATCTAATGTAAGTTGATTTCTGAGACCTTTGCCAAGCTTATGGTTACGCGTGAATATGAATTGATATGAGTGTTTATACTAGCCTATAGTGCCTCACGCACGAGCGAAAGAGAGTAAAGACTTATCTTGTCAGTGAGATTACTTAGTGCTCCGAATGGTGTGTGATTGGATTGATTTTACATGAGTGACATATTTGATGCAAGTAATTCTTGTTTGATTCAATGAAGTGGCATGTGTAATATGTGTTGTACTTGATCTTGTTGAATTTTACATGACTCCTGTGATTTAAATTAGTTGCCTCGGGACGAGCAACATGTAAGTTTGGGGGTTTGATGAGTGTGTAAATTCACAAGTTTGGCGCTATGTTTTGTGTTAGTTATGGAGAGTTTTGATGTGGAAATAGGTGGAAAACCTATATATATTGTGAAATAGCATGAATCAGGTGTTAGTGGAGCTATTTGAGTGTTTTCTTAGTAAAAACGGAGTGAAAGAGCCAAGAATCGAAGAGACAGAGTCGAAGCCATGCGAACCGCCCAAGAAGTAGGTGGGTTCGACCTGGCTGGAGGAGGGTTCGACCTCTCCAGCAGGTCGAACCAATGTTGCTGAACATACAGAGATGGGTTCGACCACGACTCAGTTGGTTCGACCTGGCCATCAGGTCAAACCATGGTCGAACCAGTTTGCAAGAAGGAGGATTCGACCACGACATTGGGGTTTGACTTGCCAGTTGGTCGAATCGGGAGCAAGAGTTGTCCAGTGCTGAGGTTCGACCTGGGGTTCGACCAAGGCCTAAGTGGTTCGACCTGTCCAGAAGGTCGAACCTGTGCAGAATTCTTCCAGTAGTGGGGTTCGACCTGGGGTTCGACCTGTGGCTCGGGGTTCGACCTGCTTAACGTGGTCGAACCTGTGTGCGAGAACTTACCTTATCCGGATTTTCGAGGTCGAAACGCGTGAGATCACTTAGAAAGCCCATTCCAAGCCCTAGAGATGTGATTACAAGTATAAAAGGAGGCTCATACAGAGAAAAAAAAGGGAGCTTTTGATCGTCAATCATAGGAGAGACAAGAGGAGAGGTGGTGATCCATCCGGAGGGCTGTGACAGAGGTTCGCTGAAGGTTCAAGTAAGAATGATTAATCTAACCATGATTGTTCCTAGATCAATCATGGGCTAGAACCACCTTGGTAGTTCTAGGGTTATGAAAGTTTCATGATGTAATTCGTGTTTCGTGTGTAAAACTCCGTACAACACTACCTGTGGTTTGTTTTACATAAGATTGCATATTTAATCCATGCTCATAGTCGTTTTGTGCATCAATGATCGTTGTGTAGAGTCTGAATACATGACATGGTTATTGATTGAGTGCGTTCACTACTGAGCAGGGTTTATCGTTATAATTCTAAGTGAAGGGATTCCGAAGTATTATTAGAACTGTCTTATATGAATATTCATGAATTGAATTGAATTCGGGTTGATGAATAGGATGAAGAGTATAACTTTATAGTACCTAAAAAGGGAGATCAAATCGGGTTAGATTCTAGACGTAGAAGATAATTGATTATGATAGTACCTAGAAAGGGGGGTGAAGCATATCTCTTGCTCCGATGTTATTCACACGTGTCAAGCGCATATTTACTTGTGTCTATAGAGTAAACTTGCATGGTCTAGTGATGCGTCCACAAACCACAGGGCAGAGTCGGACACCATCACACGAAAATACGAATTGCTAGTGAAACTGGATGACCCAACGAACTACCTATCATTCTTATTGATCACAACTCACTTCTCTCTACTCTTGCTATTTCTTTTGTTATTTCGATTAGAAGTTACTATCCATTAAACCTTAACAATTACCAACATAGTCTAAAATATACTAGAAGATCACGAAATTGATATTTATCCGTCCCGTGGGTTCGATATTGTAACTTGGTCATTTTCGCGACTACAATTAATATCCTTATACTTGAGGATTAATTTGTGTGTTGAGAAAACCCCTATCAGCTGTTCAGAGTGAAAATCAACGTATTGTGTTCGATTTAATGCCTTTTTGTAAAAAATATTATCGTTTGTTAGCACAAGTCTCTTACATGTCCATATATTTGATAAAAATGTACATTCGAGGTGTTTTATTGTGTTTTAGGTGGAAAAATTTTCAAAAGTTCAAAGTTGGAATATAGAGTGAAAGTTTGAAGGAATACTGAAAAAAACGCATGTCCATATTGCATAATTTCTCTAGGTTTGTGTGGAAGTCTAAATTGATCATGTGATATATTTTTAGAATTTCACTAAATAGATAATCGTTTTGGCGCAAGAATCACTCAAATCGGAGTTTGTATGAGGAAGTTATGCTTGAAATGGTAAGGTCGTTCAAGCAAGTCTGCTCTCGGCAGACCACTCGGGGGGAGCTCAAGGCGAGCTGGACCAAAATTTTACCCCTCAGTGGTCAGATTGGCTCAAGTTGGGGTCCTACAGAGCCTATGTGACGTCATCTTTTGAGCCATGTGCAGCTCGGCCAAAACTCAGCATGTCAAAACCCAGCTCTTGTCGACCTGGGTGCCGAGTTGCATCCTTTTTGCCAGTTCGTAGTCTATTTTATCGAGAATCATATTTTACATCTTCTAGTATGTTTTTGCGCGTATTTTTGGTATAAAAAGGCCTTAAGAAACATCCTAGAGTAAGACACGTAGAAAAAGAGACCACAACACACGAGGGAGGACATAATCGCTCTATCGTATTCTCTACACCCTTCCCTATCCATCTTTCACTTTATACACATCCATCCCATCATCAATCCACACCAAAGGAGATTCAAGTGTTGTTCAAGAGGGAGATCAAATAATTAGAGAGACGGAAAAAAAAAGCAGAACAACGCCGACATTAGGGTTTTTCATTTCCTATCTTTACTCTGTGTTTGTCAAGACTTCTTGTATGACTTTGATAGTCATGGGAGTTGCTTGTAATTTTATGGGCTAATTTCATTTACAGCTTTAAGTTTTAAAAGATAGACGTAATTGATTTGATGAACTAGACTGAATTTGTGAATTCATGTGGATTATTATTTTGGTTTAGTTGATTCGTCTTGAGACTCTGAAATCATGCTTCGAAATGTCTTTGCAGTAAATTTATGACATCCGCTATTATGCTTGATTTATTATGTTTGCTTGTGTTCGTTTGTAAATTGAATTGTCTATCTGTTAGAAATTAAGGTAGTTCCACATTACACACATTAATTCTAAGAACTGGTAAATTAGATGCTTGAACAAGTATCTGAAAATGTTGAAGTGCCTGAAATCCATGATAATCAAGAGCTTGATGAGCTTGCTATGAGTGAAAATAAATCTGAAAATCCTGTGAATGATGACTATGTGTTACCTAGGGATAGACCTTGTAGGAATATTAGACAACCTGCTAGGTTTGATGATTTTTACATTGATACTCATGATTTTAATGCATTTGAATGTATTGATAATGAACCTAAAACCTACCAAGAATCTTTAAAATCCAAGGACTCTGTGAAATGGTTAAATGCTATAAAAGAAGAAATGAACTCTTTGCATGTGAATCATACTTAGATCCTAATACCTAAACCTACTCATTGTTCCATTATTGGTTGCAAGTGGCTATTTAAATTAAAACAAGAGTTGGAAGATGTTAGGTTTAAAGCTAAATTGGTGGCTAAGGGTTTTACTCAAAAAGAAGGGATTGATTACAGTGAAATCTTTGCTCCCTTTGTTTAAATTCACTACTGTTCGCATAATGCTTGCATTAGTTACTCATTAATTTTGATTGGGAATGGAAACAAATGGATGTAAAACTGCTTTTCTAATTGGTGATTTTGATAAAAAGATTTTCATGAATCAGTCTGAGGGCTTTGTGGACCCCAAGCATCCTAACCTTATTTGTTTTCTCAAAAAATATTTATATGGCTTGAAGCAATACCCTAGGCAATGAAACAAAAGATTTTATTAATGCATGTCTTTCTTAAAATTTAAAAGAAGCTTATATATATGGTCATTGTCTTTACTTCAAACTTGATAATGTTGATCATGTTTTCTTTCTTATCTATGTGGATGACATGTTGATTATTAGTCATAATCTTAAGCATGTTGAACTTGTTCAAAAGAATCTATGTGATAATTTTGACATGAAAGATTTAGGAGATGCTAAAAGGATACTTGGCATGAATATTGATAGGGATAGAAAGAACCATATTATCTTATATAATCATATTTCATATGTTGAAAACGTTTTGAGTAAGTTTTCTATGTTGGCTACAAAATCTGTTAATGTGCCACTTGCTGCACATTTTATGCTAAGTAAGGATAAGGCCCCAAAATCAAATTCTAAAATTTCTTAGATGAAAAATATGTCTTAGTCCAATTCCATTGGATTTGTGATGTATCTAATGATTAGCACTAGGCCTAATATTGCATAAGTTATTAGTTGCTTGAGTAGATACATATCTAATTCAGGTATGCCTCATTGGGAGGCTTTAAATTCATGGTTAAGGTACACATCAAAGACTTTATGGAAGTAAGTCTTCGATTCTCTAAATATGTCACGGATATTTGCTTAGTTGGTTACGTTGATTCTAATTATGCAAATGATAGAGATAACAGGAAGCTCACAACTTCTTATGTGTGCACTAAGTTGGAAATCTCGACTACAACATGTTGTTGCTCTCTCTACTACCCAATCTGAATATGTGGCGATAACTGATGCTTTGAAAGAAGCTATTTGGTTACAAGGTCTTGTCAAAGAAATTGATTTTCTTGAAAATTTTGTCATTGTTTATTCTGATATCATGTCTTCCATTCAATTATGCAAAAATTATATTTTTTCATGATATAACTAAGGATATTAATGTTAGATATCATTTTATTTGTGACATTGTGGAGAAAGACATTGTGAAATTGGAAAAAGGTTTCATCTAAATTTAATATTGCTGATATGGGTACTAAATGCTTATCTATTGAAAAATTTAGGTCTTGTATGAGAACTTTAAATTTTGATTCTGTTGATTGAAGCATGTTGTATGCAGTGTTTTCCCTTGAACTTTGTGTTCTTCACGAGCTTTGTACTCAATTTATTTTATCTTTGTGATAATCTGAACAAATGACTCAGTGTCATATACTTTCGTGGCAAGTTAATTCCCATGACTCAGGTCATATTTTGTCTTACTTTGTGTTTGTCAAAATTCTGGATCTTGCATTAAAACTTTGTGTTTTGAGCTTGCAGGTGTCCGTAAAAAAGGTGCGATGATGAATTCCTACATAGATGAACACGACGGTAGATAATTTGGGCCAAGGTGAACATATGTTGGGCCCTTTTGGGTGATGGCCCAAATGATGGTCTACAAATCTCATGGGCTGGTTTTAATTTAATTAAAAGCTCAGGCCTAAGCCCATGTTTTATCCCCTGCCATCTTCTCTATCTAACGACACAAACCTTAATGATAGATGAAATGTTTCATTTTTCCCTCTTCGAGTCCGTGAAGAAAGTTCGAATCGAGCTGCTGCCATGGTCGACCTCTGTCATCGATTGTACATATTGAAAACACCTGCTCAGCCTCCCATACTACTCGAGTTCAGAGCTCGAGTTGAGCTCCGTAAAATGTAAAAATTTGCTGAGGATCAAGACTCGACTCGAGTCGAGCTGTCCCAACTCGAGTCGAGCTCGACACAAAGTTGCAAATTCGATCTAGCGGTTATTCTAGAAGCTTCCAAGTGTATAAATACATGTTTTGAGCGCAAATTATGAGAGGAATCATTCTGGATCAGTTTCCACACACACTTGACACCACATTTCACATACATTTCATCTCCATCTCATCCATCCTTCACTTCATCCATCCTATTTACTTGATCTCCTCAAATCCATCAATAACTCCATCCATCCACCAATCTAAGAAGAGAAGATCATCAAGGAGTGAAGATTGGAGCATGTTGAAGAAAGACAAGATGAACTTTAAAAGGGAAGCCAATCAACCTTTGATTTGTTGTTTTCTTCATTATTTTGCTCGATTGGAGCATGACATGGATTATATTAATTTGTAATGATTTGTAGTGGCTAGTCCTCATGTGAGGCTAGCAATATGATTGGTGAAGGATATTGTAGATTTTGCACACCACATGTTTCATAAATTGATTGTTATGAATATTTTCTCTCATGAATGCTTATTCTCATCTCATGTATGATTTGAATGGTTAAATTCTCTACTCATAGTGTTAGAATGATCATTCCAATGTTATGCCTAGGGTTTTAAATGAATCATTGATTGCATGAGATGACTATATTAGTATGTGGGGAGTTTGGTCATAACCTTCATGTGCTTAGAATCTCATGATAGGACATTATTCATAATTACTTGTGAAAGTGTTTGAAATGATGAGGGGACCCAAGCCAAGACTCACTTGACCTTAGAAGGGAATATAGGAAAACGTCCCTGCCTACTAGAGAAAATTCTTCATGATAATAATATACGTAAGTACCTATAGGAAGAGCGAGGACTAGAGACACTCTTCGCAAGTGCCTTTAATATCATAACATGATGATTATCAATGCATGTGTGTGTGTGTGTGTGAGTATACATATACCTTTTCCATAATGTTGCTTGCCTTGCATACTTCTTAAATTGCTCACCTTCATCAAACCTTTAAACTCATAACTAACCTTGTGTAAATATCATAATTGGATTTTCTTTCTTTCTTTTACATTTCAATTATAAAGAATAAATAGTGATATTCTGTGAATTAGACATGATAATCAAAATGGGTGTTGTATAATGGCAGGAGTAAAATGTGAATAAGACAGGAAAATAATCAAAATAGGTGCTTCATAATGGCAGGAGTAAATAATGACAGTGGATGAGTGGAGTGAGTCTAGAATTAGGTATGCAGAGATATGTACATGTGTGCCCTTCAACCTCCAACTCCCTACAACCTTCAAATCTTGCAATACTATATTCATGCATGCTTTTTTCACCATGTCGTTATGTAAAAACTTTAATTAGAGGTTAGATCAAATTAATCACCTCTAACACTAATTAAAGGTTGGATCAAGAATTAGAGGTTAGATCAAATTAATCACCTCTAACACTAATTAAAGGTTGGATCAAGTGAAAAGAATTTTAATCCAAAGGGAATTTCCCACATACTTCATTTTTTGTAAAACAGTATAAAAGTAATCACTAGATTGTATTTTTTTTCTATACACATAATAATATATTTTTTCTGTCACATATGTATATTTTCTATCTTTAATTGCTTTCTTAGTTAGTATGTAGTGTTAATCAAACCTTTCCATTATTTATTAGTCCTTTTAGAGTAAAACATCTTTCAAATATGGATACATACACTTTCCCCCTTGGGTTCGATATTATAAATTTTGTACTTGGTCACACATTCTACACAACGATAAAGTACGCTTGCTCGAATCAATTTATACCAAAATTGAGACCAAGTTCAGATTTAAAATACACTCCTTGTGTATTCTTCTTCCAAGTCAAAAATTGAGAGAATTGAAAAGGTATTGTTTCTTCCTTCTCTAGTGGGTTATATGTGTTCTCATTGGGTACTTTGTGAACCACACTCAGGAATTTGAACATCCTCCATTCTTCTTTCCCGACGAAGCTCTGATGGCGACGACCATGATTAGTGATATTTTCACCTAGATTGTAGTGTATTTTTATATCCGTATTTATGTGCTATTTGATTGTGTTTTATGTTTCTATGAAAATATGTGAGAATGAGCTTAAACGTATGAAAAATAGGTAAAAATAGAGCAAAAATGGAGACGGAAGCTGAAACGATGAAAAGAACAGAGCTCGACCAAGCTCGGCCCGAGTCCAAGCACTCGAGTCAAGCTAGTGCAAGCACAAGTCATGCACCATACATGAGCCTGTAAGAGATGGTCATGCGTTAACACCTGAAATGTCTGCTCGTCCACCCTGTGCCCGAGTGTATAACATGAGGCGAGCTCGGATGAGGAACACAAGTCGAGTTGTGTGCATGAGTAGAGCTCCGTCTGCTGTCGCAATCTGTAGGTAAAATACGATGCGACTCAAGTCGAGCAGTAGCACTCGAGTTGAGCTCGGCTAAATTCCGAGAAAAATATCAGCGAGCTGCTAGAAGGTTCCAAGGGGTATAAATACCTATTTTTTCAATATTTCAGATTTGGCGAGGGTTTTCACTGTTCACATAGATCACGCACTATTTTTTCCATTTTATGACATCATCTTCATCCATTTACCATCCATTTTATCTACTATCACCCACCATCAAAATTATCATCCAATTGAGGAAAAGAAGCAAGGAAGAGAGGAGAATTGCAAAGAGAAGAAGGAGATCACCATTGGAGCCATCTAAGTGAGTTTTCATCTAAAAATTTATATTGAAACCTTATTGTTTATCATGGTTTGTAAGGATTTTAATGTCTATGTTAATTTTCTTGTGAATATGGCAGGCTAATCTCCCTTGTGAGATTAGCAACATGAGAGTTGTTGGATAATTTTGAAATTTGTGTATTTAAATTCATATGCTGATTGGGCTAATTGTTTTTCTATCATTGATGCTTTAGATCTTGATGTTTATGATGACTTGTTTGTTTTGTTGTTTTAAACATGTAATTAGATGGAGAAGTCAATTACGTGTTGGATTGTATACTAAAAGTCTAGCTTTTTGTATGAACAATATTATAACAATTAATTTGAAATGAGAATCATATGATCAAATGATTGCATCTTATAATTTATTTATATGTTCGATGCAATAGTCCACTTACTTTATATTGTAGATAATATGTTGTGCGACAACACGCGGAAGATCATATTATCGGTTTCCTTATAAAGTATAAACAGATGCTCACAACTGAGATAGACGGGGACTCTCTATCGGGATGGTTGTAGTGTGGTTTGGTATTAGCTTGTCTTGGCTATAGAATCACATTAGTGCACTTGTGTGTATTGAGCAGGACCGCTTGAGATCGTTCGACTTATACTGACTTATAGGAGAACTTGATCTCAGTTATTATGGAAGTTCGTGCTCTTAATCCCTATACAATAACCTCGACACGTAGGGCAGTACGTATTTCTTTGATTCATCAATGGGTGAGATTTACATGTAATTAAATCAACAAACTCGATGAGTTGGGAAGTAGTGATGTCTCTATGGTGTGCTGTTGATTGTAGAAGGAATCCGTGTCCGTCATAGGTTGATGATGTCCCCTTGAGGAGCTCATAAGGATTATCATGTAAACCCTGCAGGTGGAATTTATTCCGGCATGATAATGAGGTTGAGTGGTACTACTCTTGGATGAGATATTAATTAATTGAGTTGTCAGTAACTTAAATTAATTAATGGACATTGTATATCTTAAACATGGGGAGACTAACGGGCTCATAATAAGAAGGAGCCCAAAATGTAATTTTGGGATTGGTACGGTAGTGCAGTAATAATATTTTAGTGGAATATATTATTATTATTGGACTTAAGTATAAGCTTTGGGCTAAGCTTGGATACTTAAGCCCAATGGAGGCCCAACCCAATTTCTCCTCCTGGTCCCTGCTGTAGCCCATGTATATAAGTCACCTCAATTTGTTCTAAACCTAACTCTGCGCCTAACATACGAGAGAGAGAGTGAACAGCAGATTGAGTAGGTCTCGTAGATCGTCGCCCACACGACGTCGAGATCGGACTTGGGACATACAACAGAAGACCGGAAGGTCATTTGCTGCTGCAGTTCGTCATGTTACAAAATTCATAAAAAATCGTACAGTACTCCGATTTTGATGTATTATATACTGACGGAAAGCCGTCGAAGAGAGGATCGTCTGAGCGTAAAGACCACTCAATTCCGACATCAGAAGAGGAACTTATGGCTATTCTCGTGGGACTGCACAGTCTGCCAGCGAGAATTCAACCTCTACATCAACCCTTGGTGAAAGGTAATGCGTTTCATGTTTACTTGCTTCCGCTGCTTGTTAGAAATACATGGAACCCTAACGGGTCACGTTAACCAAACGATCGAATGCCAACAATTGGTATCAGAGCTTTGGTTTCGTGGTGAAGCGTGACACGTTAGGCTAAGGTTTATGTGATTAATTTTTCGGAATTAGGATCACATGTTTAGGGTTTTTGTTTTATTGCGCAAACCATGAATATCCCTATGTGATATATACCCTGTATCATATCTATTCGTCCATGGTTGTGTGTGAGAGGATTCGACGAAAACTGTTCGTCAATTTCACATGCAAGGAAGAAAAAGAGGTCAAAAATTGAATCACGTTTTTGAGAGAAAATCCAGCGCAGTGATATTGCAGAGGCAATAACCGGAGTTTCAACGGTCGGATTGAGCTGTAATTTGGTCAGCACGTTCAGATCTTGTGGATGTACATTCTTAACGGTGGAGATCGAATTTGGAGCTTTTTCGTGCTAGGATTACGCTGAAAACAGAAGCAGATTTTTGGGCGATTCTGTTTTGCGCAGTCGAGGGAAAAGAGCCGTTTCTCACAAAATAACCGTGAGATCGAGCTGTAATTTGGTCAGCACGTTCAGACCTTATGGATGTACATTCTGAACGGTGGAGATCGAATTTGGAGCTTTTTCTTGCTGGGATTACGCTGAAAACAGAAGCAGATATTTGAGCGATTCTGTTTTGCGCAGTCGGGGGAAAAGAGCTGTTTCTATCAAACTATCCGTTGGATCGGGCTGTAATTTGGTCAGAACGTTTATATCTTGTGTATGTAAATTCTGAACGGTGAAGATCGAATTTGGAGCTTGTTCTTTCTGGGATTACGCTGAAAACAGAAGCAGATCTTTGGGCGATTCTGTTTTGCGCAGTCGAGGGAAAAGAGCCGTTTCTCACAAAATATCCGTTGGATCGACCTGTAATTTGGACAGCATGTTCAGGACTTACAGTAATAGATTCTGGACGGTGGAGATTGGATTCTGAGAGTTTTACAGTTTCGAACTACGAACGACAGTTGGTGTAGTTTGGTGTTGCGCGTTGGGCTGAACTTGGTTTCATGCAAGTAGGCCCTTGGACGAGCGACAGTCCGGGCGAGGGGCGCTCGTCAAGGCACTTGGAGCGCTCCCTGACACGATTGGCGGTGGGATATGGCGATGGACGTCTTGGGGCACAAGCAATCCTGCTTGTTGCGTAAGGCATCGATTCCACAGTAGGAGTGTCGGACAAGACATTAAAATTTAGAGGCGTTTTTATTCCTAATATATATAACTGTCATAATTGATTTAATTGTCTATTATTGTTATATATATATGGATGCCTGATCTCTATGATTTATTGTCTTATATAGAAGCATGCTAGATTGCGTATTATATTTGGTATATTATATGCATGTATTGCTAGAGTGTTGGATAAGACATCCAATTTTAGGAAAACTAATTCCTAATATATAACTGTCATAATAGATTGTATATTATTGTTATATATGGATGTCGAATTAATTCCTAATATATGACTGCTATAATTGATTTAATAATCTATTATTGTCATATATGGATGTCGAATTAATTCCTAATATATAACTGCTATAATTAATTGTCTATTATTGTTATATATGGATGTTGAATTAATTCCTAATATATAACTGACATAATTGATTTAATTATCTATTATTGTTGTATATGGTTGCTCGTCGATATCGATGATTTCGATAATCTAGACGATATCGACGATCGATATCGATAGTTTTGGAATGTTGATAATCTTGATATTTTTCGAATATTTGATAATCTAATCGATATCGATGATTTTGATAATCTGGACGACATCGACGGTCGATATCGATGGTTTCGAAAATTGGACAATCTGGAAATTTTAAAATTTTGATAGTGTGGAAGTCTTTGCTGATATTCGTGCCTGATGGCGAACAATCGAATTCGCTGATATATAACTGTTAATGATTGATTTAATTATTAATTATTGTTATATATGTATGCATGACTCTCTGGGATTTACTGCCTCATGTGCCGTGATAGGAGCATGCTAGAATTGCGTATTTTATTTTATGAATATTATATGCATGTAAAAACCCTCAGTTTTAAATAACTAAGTGGGAGAGGGGATTGGTAATTAATTCCCGCGGCCTCCATTATTGGTTTGTTAGCAATGTGAATAAACTTGCGCGTCGGCATTAGAGCCTTCCTCCCCATCGGATGAGTTTATTCATGGATATTGCTGGAACAGGCTTCTTTAAAATTATGTTTGTAATGTGATGCACATGAACTTGCGCGTTGGCTTAGACCTTCCTCCCTATCGGATGAGTTCATGTACGGATCACTGTACAGACTTATAATTGATGACTGTAGGAAGTTATCCGAGCGCGTGTGTACTTCTCCATCTGTAAGGCATATAAGCTTGGGCCGCGGACTTGGGGTCAAATAATGGTGTACACTTAGATGTGAATAATAAGTATCCTCCCCATCGGAGTCACTGCTTTTATTTGCATGGCTAAAGAGGAACCGACTATTAATTATTTTGTCATGAGGTTAGGTTGACAAATGAAATTAATGGGTAAAACCTTCTCTTGTAAATGTTCGGGTTTGTAAACGTCCACACTATCGTGGCTTGCAGACTCACGGTGCTTGAGATGTCGGTGAATTTTAATTTTATATTATTTTGAGGGAATCAATATAAAAGGATAAAATTCGAAGATTTGATCGGTGTATTTATTTATGATTCTCTGTAATTTCAAATGGTTTTATCTCGCTTATTGTTGACTAAAAGAAATTATATTTACTGGTCCAAAATTAGATGATTAGAAAAGAATCTTGGTTTTGAATTTTACTGCTTAAGAAAATACATGTGTGTTCTCACAATGGACGTCTCATGATGCATATTAAAGTCTCTAGTGAAGAGATGAGAGGTTCATAGAAATATGATGGTCTCATGTAACTCTTCGGATACTTGAGTAAGTTAAAAGGCAGAAGATCATGATTTAATTTGATGAATGAATTGGGAAAGCATGGAGTATAAATTGAAGGGAAACCTAGATCAATTTAATTCTTTGTGAATTGCCTAGATGTTTTTGAGTAAGTTCCACCTGAATTACAATAGGATGTATATGGTGTAAAACTTCTGGCAAAACATGTGGTAAAGGAAAGCCATTTTCATCATAATGTGAACACGTTTTATATCTTATTCACTAGTTGTTTAAAACATGATTAGTGATGGCATTTACTGACACGAAGTGTGTAGATACTGGAATCACTAAATGTTTATTACTAAGTGAGGATAAGATTGTTATGACATGGGTAAAACTACAAGAGTAGTGGCTATTGCAGTGGGAGTTGTTTATTTATCTTACGATATGAATAAACGTTTGATTTTATGAAATTGTCTTTACGTACATTTTCATAGAAAGAATTTGATTTCGGTTTCTATGCATTAATAGATGGATACTCCATTTCATTTAAATGACATGGTCATTAAAATGAATGATAGAGTTGTAATATGTTATGGTACGTTGGTGAACAATTTGTACACTCTTAAATCATGTTTATTCCCTGGATGCGACAAATAGTAATTAATAATGAGTCTTCTAATCTAGTAAGAGAAAGGTACCTTCGGAAATGAATTTCCCACCTTAATGGTGTGACGAATAGAAGGAATAGCACTCTTATGGTAGTGATTAGATAGATGATGAATTATTTGGAATTACTAAATTCATTTTATGGATATGCCCTAGGAACAGTAATTCGTAAGAATGTTTATCTGTTTGTGGGATATCCTAGAAAAATGAAGGATGATTTATTTAGTCCATAAGATCGAAGAGTGATTGTTAACATAAACACTAGATTTTTGGAAAAGGACTATGTAATAAATCAAATACCCATGTATAAGTTGTTCTAAAGGAAGTGAGAGGAAAACACGAAGTATTAGTACCAAGTGTACAAGAGGATATACCACAAGGTAAACTGCGACGCGTGTCACATCTGATATACAATTGCGTGTAGTGTCTTCTCGTAGTGGGAAGGTTGTTCTAACACCTGATAGATATATGTTTTGGGAGAGTCGTGAGGCTTGGTCCCTAGTAAACATGGAGTTAACCCACGGATACGACGAAGCACTACAAGTTAGAAATGCCTAAATCTTAACAAATTACAATAAATGTTGAAATAGAATCAATAGATTCTAAATAAGATCTGGATGATTGTAGAACCACGGATGGTGTGAAAACCATTGGAAGTGGTCATACAAAATAAAAGAGGATCATACGGTAAGGTGAAAACCTTATAAGTAAAGCTTGTTGGGAAAAGGTATACTCAGAAAGAAAGGGTTCGATTATGAGAAAACCTGTTCGCCAGTAGCTATGCTTATGTTGATCCGGACTCTTTTATCTGTTGCTACTCATATGAAATATGAGGGATAGCAAATAGATGTTGAGACAGCTTTCCTGATTGGAAGTCTTAAGGGAAACATCTATGTGAAGCAACCAGAGTGATTCATTGCAAAGAGCTAAGAGCATTGTGATAGTGAGCTTAAAAGTGTCCATTAATGGACTAAAACAAGCTTCAAGATCATGAAACATCCGTTTTGATGAGGTAATCCAGTGACATGGATCTAATCAATGATCGGATGGGTCTTGTGTATTGAAAAGAGTGATGGAAATGTGGTGGTATTTCTTGTACTATACGTAGATAGTATCTTGCTCATTGGAGACAATGAAAGAGTATTGTCGGGCGTATGGGTATGGTTGATAAAGCGGTATGAGATGAAGGACTTAAGAAGAGCAAAAATATCCTTTTGATCACTGTAATACGGATCACAAGAAAGGATGTTATGCTTATCTCAAGTTTCATATAATGATACGATCCTTACTCGTTTAGCATGTGAATTTATCTAAGTGAATGTGTCTTGTGACACAAAAGTAGATAAAGAAGATGAAAGCGGTTCCTTATGCTTCGGAAAATGAGGAAGCTTAATCTAAGGAATGCTATGCACGAGATTGGATATCTGTTTTGCCGATGGCATGAACAGTGGGTATCAACGTAACCCGGAACAAGAATGATGAACTGTGGTAAGACATATACTTATGTACCTGAAAAGGACTAGAAACTATATGTGGGCTTACCGAACAGATTCACTGATTCTTATGGGTTACATAGATTCAGATTTTTCAAATCAGATAGGGACGACAGTAAATCTACCTCAAAGGTTATGCGTTTAATTTTAGGAAGTTGAGTCATAATGTGGAGGAGTGTTATATAGAAATATATTTCAGACTCCGGACTCCATCATGGAAAGATGATAAATTGGAGCCTATGAGGCAGCCAAAGTATCTGTATGACTCTAGAAACTTCAAGATGGACTTCGAAGTGTTACTAAGTTTGCCCAAGGTTATCACAATTTATATTGATGATATTGGTGCAGTTGCAAACTTGAAGGAATCACAAGTCCATAAGGCAATTAAACACATGGAGCGCAAGTACCACCTGTTACGAGAAATCGTATGATGAGGAGAAGGTTGTTGTTGCCTAGATTGCATCGGATGATGACCTAGTAAATCCATTTACAAGGACATTCAGGCGAGAGCTTTTAATGGTCGTGTAGTGGGAGTGGGAATCAGATGTATGGCAGAAGACATGATAGCATAGTCTTTTAGTATAAGTGGGAGATTGTTGGATTGTATACTAAAAGTCTAGCTTTTTGTATGAACAATATTATAACAATTAATTTGAAATGAGAATCATATGATCAAATGATTGCATCTTATAATTTATTTATATGTTCGATGCAATAGTCCACTTACTTTATATTGTAGATAATATGTTGTGCGACAACACGCGGAAGATCATATTATCGGTTTCCTTATAAAGTATAAACAGATGCTCACAACTGAGATAGACGGGGACTCTCTATCGGGATGGTTGTAGTGTGGTTTGGTATTAGCTTGTCTTGGCTATAGAATCACATTAGTGCACTTGTGTGTATTGAGCAGGACCGCTTGAGATCGTTCGACTTATACTGACTTATAGGAGAACTTGATCTCAGTTATTATGGAAGTTCGTGCTCTTAATCCCTATACAATAACCTCGACACGTAGGGCAGTACGTATTTCTTTGATTCATCAATGGGTGAGATTTACATGTAATTAAATCAACAAACTCGATGAGTTGGGAAGTAGTGATGTCTCTATGGTGTGCTGTTGATTGTAGAAGGAATCCGTGTCCGTCATAGGTTGATGATGTCCCCTTGAGGAGCTCATAAGGATTATCATGTAAACCCTGCAGGTGGAATTTATTCCGGCATGATAATGAGGTTGAGTGGTACTACTCTTGGATGAGATATTAATTAATTGAGTTGTCAGTAACTTAAATTAATTAATGGACATTGTATATCTTAAACATGGGGAGACTAACGGGCTCATAATAAGAAGGAGCCCAAAATGTAATTTTGGGATTGGTACGGTAGTGCAGTAATAATATTTTAGTGGAATATATTATTATTATTGGACTTAAGTATAAGCTTTGGGCTAAGCTTGGATACTTAAGCCCAATGGAGGCCCAACCCAATTTCTCCTCCTGGTCCCTGCTGTAGCCCATGTATATAAGTCACCTCAATTTGTTCTAAACCTAACTCTGCGCCTAACATACGAGAGAGAGAGTGAACAGCAGATTGAGTAGGTCTCGTAGATCGTCGCCCACACGACGTCGAGATCGGACTTGGGACATACAACAGAAGACCGGAAGGTCATTTGCTGCTGCAGTTCATCATGTTACAAAATTCATAAAAAATCGTACAGTACTCCGATTTTAATGTATTATATACTGACGGAAAGCCGTCGAAGAGAGGATCGTCTGAGCGTAAAGACCACTCAATTCCGACATCAGAAGAGGAACTTATGGCTATTCTCGTGGGACTGCACAGTCTGCCAGCGAGAATTCAACCTCTACATCAACCCTTGGTGAAAGGTAATGCGTTTCATGTTTACTTGCTTCCGCTGCTTGTTAGAAATACATGGAACCCTAACGGGTCACGTTAACCAAACGATCGAATGCCAACATTACGTGTTTAGGATAATTAAATGAATCATTTCATCATACACTTCATGTGCATTATAAATCTTAAAGAGATAGAGATGTCCTTTAGGATTTAGAACTCTTTGATAGAACATCCAATTGGTTAGATCAAGAGGTTGATTAATCATGTGAATGGACTCTCATTTCAAGCTTAGTACCTAGTTGGAATTGTTTGAGTGAGAACCAATTCATTGAGCTATTTTGAGATTATTAAACGGATCAATATCATATCCATCTCGAGAGAGTTTAGTTGGACTTAGTGTTGGCCCTTAGTCTTATACCCATGATTAATATGAATTTGATGCATTTATCCTAAGATATTCACTTCTTAATTGTTGTTAATCTCACTTTTACTTAACTTGGAAAACCACTCTCCATTTATCTATCTTATTTGTTAATCATTGCTTGCTTATTTGCTTTGATTATTGTTATTTTACTTGTTTGAACAAGTAAATCATTGATGATTCGTCTCTATAAAATTACAAGAAATGTGATATTGGTTAAGCTTTAATACCTTCCTCCCTTGAGTTCGATAAATTCTTTAATTGGTAATCTCGACTACAAAATGGCCAATCAAATGACGGTGTTGCCGGGGAGGCAACGGTTGCTAGTAGCTTAAAGAAGGAATGTTTTGAGTAATCTTACTAGGGATAATTTTTTTTATTTGTTTATTGTTATTTGCTTTTGAAAACATTTGTTCTAACTCTTCTCTTCTTTGTGAAGGTGTATGTAAACGAGGTCAAGGGGAACACAATCGGAACCTATTGACATGGAAATAGAACAAACTTTTCAAAGAAGGAGAAAAGAGAATAAATAAAAAAAGAGTGATCTAATAGAGACAATCAAGATGATGAACTTGTTGATGTTAAGTATGATGGAGACGATGTGCAAAATGTGCAAGACAACACACAAGCACCTCAATTCAATGCCAACCCTCCTCAACAAGCTTATCAAAACTTTGGAGTTCTTAACAATCAAGCTTTGCTTCAACAAATGGTACAACAAGCCATGCTTCAACAAGTCTTTCCACATGCTTATGCCCATCTGCAACAAGCTTATGCGCACCACCACCACCTCCAGTGCATCAAAGGCCTCATGTAGATCTGAGGGTGATTCGGGATTTCTTTATGCCAAGGGCAATGCCACAAATGATGGACCCACCAATCAACGCCAACAATTTTTAGATTAAGGCGAGTCTAATCAAGATGAACGGGGTGAGCGAGGATTGCATTAAAATGAGGTTGTTCTCGTTTTCATTGAAGGATTGTGCCCGAACATGGCTTTTTACTATTACTCTGGGTACATGCAACACATGGGGTAAATTTGCACAAATATTTTTGAACAAGTACTTTCCACCTTCAAAGACGCTTCAAATGAAGAGCTTGATTACTCAATTCAAACAAATGCCTCAAGAGAGTTTCTGTGAAGCGTGGGAAAGGTTTAAGGATATGCTTCACAAGTGCCCACAACATGGATTTTTGGAAAATCAACAAGTTGGATTTTTCTACCAAGGATTAGTGAATGGTCAAAGGGTGCTTGTTGATGCTTTAGCCGGTGGATCCGTACTTGGAGTGACTCCGGAAAGGGCTATAAGGATTTTTAATAAGATTGCTGCTAATGTTTATCAATGGCCATCGGAGAGAGTAAGTGGATGCTATGGATTTGAGCATTTTGATCAAGGGCAACAATTTAGTGTCAAGAGTGCTAGTGTTGATCCGAGTGTGCCAAGTGTTGACATGATAGAGGTGGAAGTCGTTAGACAAATGAGTTTTAGTCAAACTATGGGAAATCAAGGGATTAATATGGTTGATGGACAAGTTGATCAAGTTGTGCTTCCTCCGAATATTGTGAGTGGGGAACAATGGGCTATGTCGAAGCCAAGAATAGAAAATGTACTCTACATGCAAGGAAGAGATTACCAAGGAAATTACCAAAATAATTTCCAAGATAATTTTCCACCTAGACAAGGAGGGTTCAACAATCAAAGTGGTGAAAATTCTTTTCCACAACAAATGAGGCAAGACAATTTCTCGTACTCCAACTCAAACAATGCGGTTGTTTATCCTCTGGGATATTATCTGGGAGCTAAGGCACCGAACAATGAAGGAAAACATCAACCAAAGAGCTACTTAAACAATTGATAACATCAAACCAAGCTCAAGATAAAGCGTTGAAAAAGGCCGAAGAAGCAAATGAAAAATGGCTGAAAGTTTTGGAATATAATGTTGGACAAATTGGAAGTGCTTTGAGTACTCAACAAAAAGAAAAGTTTCCGACCATAACCGAAGTCAACCCAAAAGCTCAATGTTTATTTTTTTTAATATAAAAGAGGAGCTAAATGATGAAGAAGGGTTAGTGGAATGTAAGGTTGTTGAAGAAAATTATGAAATAAGTAAGAAAGAAGAGCAACTACCAAAGTGGATACCTAAGTGGAAAAGGGTGCAAGAGAAAAAGAAAGTGGAGGAGAAAGGAAAAGAAGAGGAGTACAAACGTGATTATTGGGGTATTCCGATCACTTCATTCCCTATTCCCTATCCACAAATGTTTGTAAAGGAGAAAAAAGAGTTTGAGGAACATGTGAAGTATCTCAAGAAAAAGTATGAGGAGAAAAAGAAAGAAGAGCCACCCATAGCAAGTGACTCGGTGCACAAGGAGGGGTCCACAAAAGTTGGTGATCCGGGGAAGTTTATAATCCCGTGTGATTTTGAAGGGAAAAAACTCTTGATGCATTGTGTGACTTGGGGGCGAGCGTCAACGTGATATCTTATGTTATTTTCAAGAAGCTTGGAATTGGAGAGCTCAAGACTACTACTATACGTCTTGAGGTGCTAGATGGAACAATGGTTAAGCCATTAGGGGTAGTTGAAGACGTGGAGGTAAAAGTGAAAGGACTAGCTTTCCCGGTCGACTTCATGGTGTTGGAAGTAAAGGCGGATCCTCAAATTCCACTCATATTGGGAATGCTATTTCTAGCGACGGGAAGAGCAAAAATTGATGTTGGACGAGAAGAGCTTTCCTTGAGCTAAAAAGAAAAGAGTGTTACATTCTTATGTAACAAAGAAAAAGGAATCAAGACTCATTTAAAGCCTCCGAATGTACCTCCGGATGATTTTTTGGATCATTATTCTATTCTCTTTGACAATTTAAATTCATTTCTTCATGATTATCTGAAAATGTTAAACTCTAACTTGTGTCATTGTCATGTTGATAGGAAGAAAGTTAAATAGACAAAGGAGAAAGAGAAAATCCACTAGAAGCACTTCTTGAAGATGACTTGATGCTTGTAAGCAAGAATAGTGAAGTTAAGCTAGTAGACAAGAAGAGGGCTAAACAAATCTTCAAAGCGAGGATGTGAGAAGAGAGTGTGATGGACCAACATGTGGTCCAATGAGAGTAAAATTCCATCCGGCTTGAAGACATTAAACTTAGTGCTAAATGGGAGGCAACCCATTCTTTTTTTCTTTTGATGCTTGTTTTATTGTTTGAATTTTGGTCTTGTAGGTGGATTGTGCTTGTGAGAAAAAGACGTATTGAAGATACGGGAAGTGCTTCATGGATTCGAGTAAGCATGTCTCACCATTTGTTACAAACTTAATTCTCAACTCTTGTCTCGAGTTAAGTTTGGGGGGCTAGTGCGTGATGGACATAACTTGATTTGTGTGGATGCATATGCTTCCCCAAAAGATCGTAGATGGAAACTACAAGGGTAAGTCCCACTACTTTTTATAAACTTAATTCTTAACAACTTGTTTCGATTTAAGTTTGGGAGGAGAGTGCGTGGTGTGACTCACCACTTGAGTGTGCTTAATATGATGATGATGAGAGGTCTTCTCGTAAAATTAGGTCAATTTAAAAAAAATTCTCATGAGTTTTGGTTTGATTTTGGTCCGTTTAGTTGTGTTGAGATGCATGTTAAGCTATATTCTTATTGCAATAGTTGAGCTAATGGTTTTTGATGAGTTTTTGAGCATAAATTAAGTGTAGTTGAAGCACGAAGTGGGCCCAGAGATCAAGTCGAGAGTCGTTGTGCATTCAAACCGGAAGCTCGTGCCAACCATTTTCACTACCAAATGCCTTTCTAAGGGAGTTCACTCTACATCTCATGACTTATATTTGCTTGACATGAATTGATATTGATTTGGATTGTGTTGGATTAGCATGCCACTTTATATATTATGTTTGTGGGAGGTTTACTTTTCATAATTTAGGATTTCCTTTTCAATTAGATGGGAATGATTGTGACCTTACTGGATCATGGATGATGTAAAATGTGTGCTTCATTGTTTAATGATGGATGTGTTTGTTATTTTTGCATGTTATTTGATTTTGATTTGTTTCTTATTTGGTGTGCCTTTCTTTTATGTTTTGTGTGTTTTCTTATTCTTGTTTAGGGTCAATTTGGTGGTTTGTTTTGGGATATTGTAAGTTGTTTTTGAATGTGAGTGATGACATGTCGTGGTGATAAGTGATGACAAGTTATGATTAAGAATCTCTACACTTCCGAATTGTGACATGTTTTATTTAACTTGTTCAATTTTGAGATGAATGTGGTATAATAAGTTCTTAAGGTCCGAGCACAAATTTGTGAGTATTTGAACCTCAACCGTGCATACATGGTAATTCTTCATGAGGGGATCGATTGTGTTCGATTAGTTAGAATTTGCTCAAGGACAACGGGAACGGGCCCGATTAGTGGAGATTAGTGAAATGATCTTAGGTCATCCTTGTTATTCATAGTCATTGCCAAATATTTTCTTACCGTGAACATCATCCTTAGTCAATCACTTTGAGCCTTTAAGCCTATTTCTTGTGTATTTAACACATTACAAGCCATGATTACCCACCTAAGCCTTATATACATATATCTTTTGTGTGGGTAATTAAGGAGATGGTGGCTAGAAAGATTTGATAAGAAAGCAAAAGAAGAAAGAAAATAGTAAACAAGCAAGAAAAGAGATGAAAAGAGCACAAACAAGAATGGACATGCAACCTCAAAATAAGAAAATGAGTAAAGCAACAACAATATGTTCAAGTACTTAAAAGTCCGAAGAAGGAAGCATGAATTAGAAAAAAGCTATAAATCTAAGGAAAGTTGATGATTAGTTCTTGTGATTAGAAAAGATAAGAAAGAGAAGTGAAAAAGTTGGAGAAATTGGTCATCTCTTCGATTACTTACACTTGATTAGTCACTATTACCCATTTTCATCCTACCCTACCAAAGAGCCTATCATTACATCCTTAATTAAAGAATTTTTATCACTAATTGAAATATTTGTGGTTTGTGAATGTAGTCCACGAGCAAGTTTATAGCGAGTCGAACCAATCGATTGATGAGTGTTGATTTACCCCACTTTATAGAGTGTTGAGAGAAATTTACATTCGATTTGAGGCGTGGACCAAAAGGGACTATATTACTCTTTATTCTCTATTAATTGAACTTGTTAATTTTTTATGCTATGAGTTTAATGTTGTAGGATGACTTAGCATTGTTTGTAGTTTTTATTGCTATTGATGTGTTATTGCTTATGTTCGTTGGGTCTTTTCCTAGGTGAAAATCTCTCCTCTTGGTTTATTTTCGTTGCTCGGGGACGAGCAACAATTTAAGTTTTGGGGTGTGATTAGTGATATTTTCACCTATATTTTAATGTCTTTTTATATCCATTTTCGTATTATTTTATCCGTATTTATGTGCTATTTGGTTGTGCTTTGTGTTTTTATGAAAATATATGAGAATGAGCTTAAAAATATAAAAAACAGGTAAAAACAGAGACGGGAGCTGACAGAGCTCGACCAAGCTCGGCTCGAGTCCAAGTACTCGAGTTGAGCTAGTGCAAGCACGAGCCGATCACCAGACACGGGCTTGTAAGATATGGTCGTGCGCCAACACCTGAAATGCCTGCTCGCCTACTCTGTGCCCAAGTGCAGAACACGAGGTGAGCTCGGATGAAGAACACGAGTCAAGTTGTGCGCACGAGTCAAGCTCCGTCTGCTGCCGCAATCTATCGGGAAAACACGACACGACTCGAGCCGAGCAGCAACATTCGAGTCGAGCTCGGCAAAATATTGAGAAAAATATCAGCGAGCTTCTAGAAGGTTCTGAGGGGTATAAATACCCATTTTGTCAATATTTGATAAGATTTGGCAAGGGTTTTCACTATTCACATAGATCACACACAATTTCTTTCATTTTACACCATCATCTTCATCCATTTACCATCCATTCCATCTACTATCATCCCACCATCAAAATCATCATCCAATTGAGGAAAAGAAGCAAGGAAGAGAGGAGAATTGCAAAGGGAAGAAGGAGATCACCATTGGAATCATCCAAGGGAGTTTTCATCTAAACTTTGTATTGAAACCTTATTGTTTATCATGGTTTGTAAGGATTTTAATGTCTATGTTAATTTCCTTGTGAATATGGTAGGCTAATCTCCCTTGTGAGATTAGCAACATGAGAGTTGTTGGATAATTTTGGGATTTGTATATTTAAATTCATATGTTGATTGGGTTAATTGATTTTCTATCATTAATGTTTTAGATCTTGATGTTTAAGATGACTTATGTGTTTTGTTGTTTTAAACATGTGATTAGATTTTGAGAAGTCAATTATGTGTTTAGGATAATTAAATGAATCATTTCATCATGCATTTCATGTGCATTATAAATCTTAAAGAGATATAGACGTCCTTTAGGATTTAGAACCCTTTGATAGAACATCCGATTGGTTAGATTGAGAGGTTAATTAATCGTGTGAATGGACTCTTATTTCAAGTTTAGTACCTAGTTGGAATTGTTTGAGTGAGAACCAATCCATTGAGCTATTTTGGGATTATTAAACGGATCCATATCATATCCATCTCGAGAGGGAGTTTAGGTGGACTTAGTGTTGACCCTTAGCCTTATACCCATGATTCATATGAATTTGATGCATTCATCCTAAGATTTCCACTTCTTAATTGTTGTTAATCTCACTTTTACTTAACTTGAAAAACCACTCTTCATTTATGTATCTTGTTTGTTAATCATTGCTTGCTTATTTGCTTTGATTATTGTTATTTTACTTGTTTGAACAATCAAATCATTGATGATTCGTCTCTATAAAATTATAAGAAACGTGATATCGCTTAAACTCTAGTATCTTCATCCCTTGGGTTCGATAAATTCTTTAATTGGTCGTCCCGACTACAAAATGGCCAATCAGACCGTACATACCCAACAGTTCCCGAGCAGTTCTCAAGACATTTTTCATCTTCTCACTGGCGTCACTGTTGGTGTTCTTGATCGATACACCGTCGGCCTTAACGGTGTCGAACGCCCTTTTCAGATTATTGATCGTGGTTTCGAGCACCTACTCGCAGACCTTGATGGTGCTCTCATCGGCGGCAGCTTCCTTTCAAAGAACCTAATTTTGAGGACACTGTCATGTTCTTGAGCCACCCAAGTTGGCAGAGAAAGCTTCTCGGCGCCGCCACCGTAATGCAGTTGCTCCTTTCTCCACCTCGTACACCACAAGCGCTCGCCGGAGAATGTCCTATTTTCGTCATCGTCGCCGTGAAGTTCCATCACCCGCACAAATTCTCTGAACTCAATGTCATTATTTCTACCTCCCGACACACCAAAGTGAAGTAAGCCTTCAGCTCGTCGACGGAGATCCTGCTATCGTTGTCGGCTCCAAGAAGCTAATAACTGCTTGAATTTGTCTTCTTTGCAGTTGTATACTGTCGGCGTTGCAATTTCTTTACGGCCATGGAAAGCGGTGGCGCTAGGCGGAATGGCGGCAGAGTTTGGCTGTGATCGAAAAAGCTTTAAAATGCTGAATGGTTTAAAATGCTAGATGCTTTCTCCCTGCTGTTATTGTTGGTGGTATTGGATGGCATTTTGGATTCATCCATTTTAATTATTCTTTATTTCTTTTTATTTGGTGATGTTCGTTCTTTTCTTCTTCTACTTCGAATCAGAGTTCATTATATTAGAATTAATGGTGGAAAAACATTGTTAACGGTCAATTAAGATAATGTGATTTGGCTGACACGCCATCATCAAATAGTTAATAACCAAAATTGTAAAATAGATGGGTTATCAGCTGCAGATGGAGATATTTTTCAGATGGGACCCTATCCCAATTCCAAAATAAGTTATGAGATAACATTTTTCCTCCTTTTGATCAACGCCACTTCTCATCTCAACTAATTTAATTATTGTATTTTCAATTGAATCAAAATATTTATTTAATTATTTATTTAATATTATTTAAATTGTTGGGTTGAGTCCTGATATTTTAAATTTATTTATTAATATCAAGTTTGTGTTCGAAAATCTAACATTGGTCGACTTTGAATTGAGTTTAATTTTATGTTCGTCAACTAAGTTGAATTTGAATTTAATGATTCATCCAATTTAATTTGACATGTGTTTTAGCAAGGGTTATTACTAACCACTAATAAAAAATAAAAAAAATAAAAAATAAAGTAGAAAATCAATTGGATATGTGAGCGTGGTAGGAATCGGATTCGCATGAGTCTTGATTTTATAAAAAAATTATTTAGTAAATAAAAAATTACTTGAGTAATTTTTTTATTAAGAAAAATCATTATAGAGTAATTTTTTTTTATGTACTCACATATGAGTCTTGAGTTTTTAAAATTTTATTTAGTAAATAGTAAAAATTATTCTTTGTAGAGTAATTTTTTTATTAAAAAAATAATTCATCTTTGTAAATAATAATTTTTATGTACTAAAAAGTAATTAATAAATTGGGTGTGAAAGAATTTGAAAAGTAATTTTTATATTAGAAAAATAATAATTTATTTTTCTAAAAATTAATTTTTCATGTATTAAAAAGTAATTGATAAAAATAAATTTATGTACGAATTCAATTCACAAAGATATTTCCCTAATTGAATTTGAGGTGACGACGACAAAGAGAATCATATGAGATGCATTAAAAATTAAAAATAAAATAAAAATCAAGAGTGAGGTTTGCGTGCGTCCGGATGCATGTCGTGCGTCTGATTTTTGGCAAAAGCTTTTGTGTGCTCGAGCACATGGGAGCACATTCCCTGTATCTTTAGAATTTTGTGCTAAATTGTATATCTACTAAAGACGTGTACCTTTTATTTTACAAGATAAAAACTTGTGTGTGTCCGAGCGCACACACTCTGTGTACCTTTAGATTTTTATGTTAAATTGTATATACCTTTAGAACAAAATAGTGTACCTTATTAATTAAAGTGTATACCTTTAAAATAAAATAATGTAACCTTATCAATAATACTAAATTCTAAAAGTCTTATAAGTTTGCACAACGAGACTCGTATTTACAGCGTCCCATGTAATAATTTATAAAAATTTATGCATTAGTTATAGATGTTCTATATATTTATATTGATTCATTTATAAAAATAACCCATATGTATATATGATCGGAAATAATATCATGATTTTATCAAACTCTAGTAAACTTAATTGAACTAGTTTATAAGCTATTAAATTTCTTATTATTTAAGAGAAAGTCTTTAGTGAAAACTAGGGCAGTTAATAAACGAGCCGAGCGAGCCCAAATATTGCATATTCGAGTTCAGCTCGAGTAGTTATCGAATCGAGCCCGAACTCGACTTAATTAGAAAACGAGCTTATCACGAGCTCAAGTTCGAATGAGTAATTCTCTAGTCGAGCTCGAGCTCGGCTCGACTCGTTAAGCAAAATGAGCTGAGTTTTTCGAGTTTTTCGAGCCTTCTCGAGCCCTTATTATATTAATTTATTATTATATTATTAATATTAATTATTATTATTATTACTGTCGAGCTTTATCGAGTCGAGTCGAGCTCGACTCGTTAACGAAATGAGCATAAGACTGAGCTCGAACTCGAGCTCGAGTAAGCACAAGCCGAGCCGAACTCGACTACTCGTTTCGTTTAACAGCACTAAGTGAAATAATGTGTACTAAATGAAATTGGAACAAAAATGTATTAAAATATATTTATTATATTGATAAAGTATGCTTATATAAATAATTAATTATTTTTTATCAAATATAATTATAGATATTATAATAAGTTACTATCAAATATATTTTAATAATCAATAAATATATTTTATTTATATATTAATTATTTTACGAGATAGGGTATTATGTTATAATAGCATTATAACTATTTTATAATAAGTTGATATCATATGTGCATGTATTTTAACATGTTTTATTTGCACGAAATACCAAAAAGATGTGACACCATTAAAGTGGAATATGCTTTCTTACCCGTTGTTGGCACTTGGCACTTGTGGATGCAAACACAAAACTCCATAATTATGATTATTTGAATAATAAATCTATTAATTAAGAATTTTATGAGAGGGAGCAAATACTACTAATATTAAACATTTATATATATGGAGTTTATACTAGCTAGTGTATCGCTGCATTTTTTTTTAATCGTCAGTATTTTATTTTTCTTTTAATATTATATTAATTTTGGGTTTTTTACTAATAGATATACAAATATTAATGTTCTTATTATTAATAGATTAATATAATATTATTACTTTTAAACGTATGGTGTTATTTTTAAGATTACCCTTATTATACTACTAATATTAAACATTTATATGGAGTTTATACTAGCTAGTGTATCGCTGCATTTTTTTTTAATCGTCAGTATTTTATTTTTCTTTTAATATTATATTAATTTTTGGGTTTTTTTACTAATAGATATACAAATATTAATGTTCTTATTATTAATAGATTAATATAATATTATTACTTTTAAACGTATGGTGTTATTTCTAAGATTACCCTTATTATTTTATTTGAAACAAATCTTATTAATGAAAAGTGATAATATTTTAACAAAAATATACTTTTATTAATGAAGAGTGAGAGTGGTACAATAAATTACTATTGGAGTTGGTATCTTATGTCTTTGGGTGCACAAAGTGTGTAAAGATATAATATTTTATTTAAAGAGTATACACTTTAATTAATACAAGAGTATAATTTTTTCATTGAAAAAATAAGTTGAAATATAAATAGTATAAATGTTTGAATAAAAAAATTATTTTTTTTCAAAAAATTAAAGATACATGTTTTTATACTAAAAAGTAAGAGTATAACTTTCGAAAATACAAAATTTGGAGGGCGCGGTGTCTCGGGGACATGCAAGTTTTAGCCTTAGTACTTCATATACAATATACCATATAATATTTATATAAAAAAATATAATAATTATTAAAAAAGCATAAATTTGACTTTATTTAGGGACAAAGCCTCTCATGAAATGATGCTTATATGAGACGGTTTGTAAAACGTTTAAAAGTATGATTGTTTTATAAGTAAAGTATACCTATTAATTAATAACATATGTTTTCATAAAGTATAATGAATGATGCATTAAAATATAATTATAAGTTTCTATAAACTTACAATATAATTGTATATATAATAAATATACTTTAATATTGAATCGATGTATCTCATACTCAGTCTCCTGTATATCCTTGTCGCAAGAAAATTCTCCTTATATATTGTCGAAAAAGTTACGAGAGTTATAAATGGTGTACCCCACAAGAATAAACTGAATCATGCAATTTGTCATGATTTCAAAAGACTCAAAATCTCACATGGCTGTGGGAATGAATGAGCACTCCTAATAAAGCTACATAGCTAATCTTCCTTGCACATAATCAGATTTCAAGCATCTCAATATCAAAGTACAACATCAAAATGCTTCTCAAGTACAATCATACAAAAATACCATCAAGTGCCAAGAAAAATCAGAAAATCATCATAGAGAACCAAAAATCAACTATACCAACACTAGGATTAACACAAAACAAATAAACACAAACAAAAAAACACAAAACCTGGAAAATCGCAAAAAATCGAACCCTCAACATCATCAAATAAATTGAAAATATTAAAAATCCGCAAAAAATTGACCCTCCAAGCAACAACACAATGGAAAAATTTTACTTGGTACTACAAGACAAGGTATGTACGTAACCTCCCCCCAAACTTAGATCAAACAAAGTGAGAAACTAAGTTTGCAAAGAAGTATATACCGTAGTAAGCAATACCTAATAAAATTATTACACCAACACAGACATAGAAAAGCAATTAAACCGGGAGGAACAGCCCCCAACAGGCGCTCATGTTTAACATCATCAAATAAATTGAAAATATTAATATCATTTACAAATGAAGGCGCGCATTATAAAAAGATTAATTGAGTTTGGCAGTTGGGCTTTAAATTAATGATTAAATAAAGGATGAATGGTCGAAAACAACCCCAAGTCTTCATACGCACCGATAGGGGTGTAAACGGGTAGGGTATGGTACGGGTATGCCAAATTCATACCCTACCCTATATCTATTTCCTTCATCCATACCCTACCCTATTACCCTCAAATGTATCATCGGGTAGGGTACGGATATTATCCATCGGATAAACGGATATCCACCGGGTAAACGGATATCCACCTATTTTAAAATGACCACCATAATTATCTTACTATTCTCATTTATCCCTATGATGCCGATACTTCTCTTTATCTTATTCGCCTCAAATAAATACAAATGTCCAACATACAAATAAATCATCACTCTTAACCACACAAGAATCATGAATCAAAATACAAAATAAGGCTTCAAGTTATACTAATAGTATTAAAAAAACCCAAGTAGCACGATAAAAACTAATCAAGCAATGTTTATAAAATCATCTTCAACTGTTGCATGGCTTCAAGTTTACACAGATTTGATAACTTCAAATGTAACAAAGATCTCCATAGTTTCATAATCTCAAATTTAATTGTCAACAGATTCATCCTAAAAAAAATACATATATAAATATTAAAGGACATATTTTAATAACTATCATTATAATAATAATAAGTTTAAAGAAATAAATAAATAAATAAATAAATATATATATATATATATATATACACGGGTAAACGGGTAGGGTAATCGGATATTTTATAAAAACCATACCCTACCCCTACCCTTAACATTTTAAACGGATACGGGTAATACCCTACCCGATACCCGATTATACTCTACCCTACCCTTACCCGATCGGGTATTACCCGCCGGGTACCCGAACCGGCGGGTAAAATTGACACCCCTACGCACCGACAGTTTATGGCCTAGGTGAGGAAAAGTCGCGATGTCATTTTAGTACTTTTATATGAAAAAAGTGCGACAACAACAAGCGTAGGGTTAAACGGGACGCAGACATTGATAAAGAAAGAAACGTCAACAAGAAGTTTATATATATATATATATATATATATATATATATATATATATATATATATATACACACGAGTACGTATTCCCGCATAATATGTTGATGAATTATTATAGCCAATCAAAAAATATAATTAAAGGTGATATTTAATTTATAGATATACTACATGATTTAAAGATATACCTGAATAATAATAATAATAATAATAAATTTAGTGTGCACCCGGGTGTACTTAAAGATATGGTGCACCCATATACAAATATAAATAAAAACATATACAATTATGAGTAAAAATATATACTCCTACAATTCAATTGTTATTTTTTAATAAAAAATTAAGTGTAAAAAATATACAATTATTGAAAAATATATATGCACTATTGAATAAAAAGTTATACACATATAGATGTTAGTTTTTTTTAATGAAAAACTTAGTATGAAAAAAGTATACAATTATTACGAAACACGTATACAAAATAGAATAATATGTATACAAAATATAATAAAAAGTCATACACATATGGGTGTACCCGCACCCGGGTGCACCCAATATAATAATAATAATAATAATAATAATAATAATAATAATAATAATAATAATAATAATAATAATAATAATAATAATAATAATAATAATAATAATAAAAAGTAGTATTCCTAACCAATAAAAAAAATATGATTAAAAGTGGTATTTAATTTGAAGATATACATGAATAGCTCTGATGAATTAGTATGCATGATTTATGTGTATTAATCAACATTTTCTCTATTTATATAGTTTTTTTTAAAGATATTTATTGATTGGTTTAATTATCTATTTCTAACCAAGTAAGAATATAAATAAAAAATAAATTAGTGTCTTTCGATTGATTCGATGTGATGTTGAGGTTTAAAAATTTTATAAGAAAATTAGTTGAATATATTTTTATTGATTGACTTAATTATTTATTCATAACCAATCAAAAATATAATTAAAGGTGGTATTTAATTTGAAGATATATAATAATAATAATAATAATAATAATAATAATAATAATAATAATAGTAATAGTAATAATGATGATGATGATGATGATAAGTTGGATATATTTTATTGATTATATATTCCTAACCAATCAAAAAAATATGATTAAAGGTGGTCTTTAATTTATAGATATACATGTATATATAATAATAATAATAAGTAATAATAATAATAATAATAAATAAATAAATAAATAAAAGGTATTCTTAATAAATAAAAAATATGATTAAATGTGGTATTTAATTTGAAGATATACATGAATAATAATAATAATAATAAGTCGGATATATTTTATTGATTATCTTATTCCTAACCAATAAAAATATATGATTAAAGTTGGTATTTAATTTATAAATATATATGATTTAAAGATATATATGAATAATAATAATAATAAAATAAATAAATAAATAAAAGTAGAAAGATTATATATGTGATATTAAAACAAAAAATAAAAAATATGCGACAATTAATCACGTCGCGACACCTCATACTTTTAAAAAATTATTTATAGCAACGTATTCGTAATTAGTAAATATAAGATATATATTTATATAAACTTAATTTCCTTGAATTGTTTGTTTTATTATTTATTTAAGACGTCTACTTGGGGTCAAGTAAACAAGTTGGGTTGTCTCCAATTCTTGAATTCCTTTGTTTTTATTTATGATTTTAAAAATATACTCCCTCCGTTCCGTCCTTATGATTGCATTTGCTTTTTGCACGTGGATTAATGAATATAGTTTTTTAATATGTATTGAGGTGAGAGAAATAATAGTTTAATGTAAAGTGGGTAGGTGTATTAGTGTGATGTGTGTGGTGATTAGCCATAATATAGTGGGCATGACCAATTAAAGAAATTATCGAACCACAGGGAAGAAGGTACTAGAGTTTAAGCGATCTCGTATTTGTCATAGTTTTATAGAGATGATCAAGAAGGGAAGATAATCAAGAAATGACAATAAAATAAATGGATAGATGAATGGGAGATGGATGAATGAGCCAAGTAGATAGAGATGAGATTAACAATATTTAAAGCATGGAAAATCTAGGTATCATGCAATGAATTCATGTGTCATGGGAAAAAGGCTAAGGGCCAACACTAAGATCACCTAAACTCCCTCTCGGAATGAATAGGATATGGAATGATATTCATTGGATTGGTTCTCACTCAAACAATTCCAACTAGGTACTAAGCTTGAAATGAGAGTCCCTTCACATAATCTATTGACTTCTCAATCTAATAAATAATATGTTCTATCAAAGGGTTCTAAACTATGAAGGACTTCTCAATCTCTTCACAATCTATAATGCACATGAAGTGTTTGATGAAATGATTCACTTAATTATCCTAAATATGCAATTGACTTCTCAATCTAATCACATGCTTAAAACAATTAAACACACAAATCATCATAAACCTAAAGATCTAAAGCATCAATGATAGAAAATCAATTAACCCATTCAACATAATCATTCAATTGCAAAATACCAAAAATTATCCAACACAATTCATATTGCTAATCTCACAAGGGAGATTAGCCTCTCATATCCATAAGAAAATTAACATAGACATTAAATTCCTTACAAAACATGATAAACAATAGGTTTCAATACAAAGTTTAGATGAAAACTCCCTTGGATATCTCCAAAAGTGATCTTCTTCTTCCCCTTGCAATTCACCTCTCTTCCTTGCTTCTCTACTACTTGGATGGATGATGTGATGGTTGGATGAAGGTAGATCCAAAGGGTGAAGAATGGATGAAGGTGAAGGTGAAAAATGGAGAAAATGGTGTGTGATGTGTGTGTAGAAGGGTTGGAATTCAGTTCTTTTCTCAAAATATTGAAGTGTTGGGTATTTATACCCCTTGGGAGGCTTCTAGAAGGATTCTGATGTGTTTCTGATGCTGCAGCAACACGACCACAGGGTGGCCGTGTAGGCGTTTCTGATGTCAGAAAACGGCCAGGGCTTACAGGGCCGTGTTGCGTAACACGGGTCGTGTTGCGTAACACGGGTCGTGTTGCGTAACATGGGCTGCGCAGTCTCACTGTTTCGCGAATAACTTTCACATCCGATCTCTGATTTGAGTAATTCTTGCGCTCATGTGATTCTCTTTTCTTTGGATTTCTATCCATATAAAGATCTGGCAAAACTTCTAATATTTGAGGGTGTAACAAGTCATACAAAATAGCACAACCGTGCTGAATAGGAACAGCTTGCGCGACGTCACCATTTTAATCATAACTTTCTCGTTTCAGCTCCAATTGAAGTGTTTATCATACCAAAATAATCCTCTTTTTTATGGATTTCCAACCATGTATTACACTTCTAGTTTTGAGCTCCAAAAGAGTACAGAAAAATTACACAAGTTGGACGTGCGTTTTTTTCAGCATTTTGCTTTATTTGACTCATTCTCCCTCGTTTCAACTCCGAATTGAGATTCGCTTTTTCCAACATCTTCCTTATCACGTCTAGGATCCATTTTTACCTAAAAATTATAAGTTTAAGCTCATTCACACATATTTACATAAAAACACAAAACACAACCAAATAACGCATAAATACAGATAACAATATACGAAAACACATATAAAAAGACACTAAAATCTAGGTGAAAATATCACTCATTACACCCCCAAACTTAAAGTGTTTTGCGTCCCCGCACAACGAAAATGATAAACCAAGGAGAGTGATTTTCACCTAGTAAAAAAAAACTAAACTAACACAAGTAATAACACATCATTAGCAACAAGAATTACAAAATATGCTAAGCTATCCTACAACATTAGATTTATGATATGAGAAATTAACAAGTTCAATCAAAAGAGAATAAGGTGCAATATAGTCCCTTTTAGTCTAAGCCTCACATAAGTTTATCAATTTCACTCAACACTCTTTGAAGTAGGGTAAATCATCACTCATTAAACGATTAGCTCGACTCGCTATAAGCTTGCTCGTGGACTACATTCACAAACCACCAAAGTTTAAAATAATGATCAAAAAGGTCTTTCATTAAGGATGTAATGATAGGCTCTTTGGTAGGGTAGGAAAAATATAGGTAAGAGTAACTAATCAAGTGTAAGTAATCGAAGAGATGATCAACTTCCTCAACTTCTCCACTTTTCTTTCTTCCTTTCTTGTCTTTGGTACTCACAAGCTCTACTAATCAACTTTCCTTGGATTTCTTGAGCTTCTTATAATTCATGCTTCCTTCTTTGGATTTTTAAGTACTTGAGCATATTATTGTTGCTTTGCTCATATTTCTTGTTTTGAGGTTGCATGTGCATTCTTCTTTTTTGCTCTTTTTCATCCTTTTTCTTACTTATTTACCATTTCCACTTTCTCTTTTGTTATCTCATCAAACCTTACTAGCTACCATCTCCTCAATCACCCACACAAAAGGGTAATTATATAAGGCTCAAATGGGTAATCAAGGTTTGTAATGTGCTAAATTCACAATGAATAGGCTTTAAGGCTCAAAGTGGTTGACTAGGGATGATGTTCATGGTAGGGAAATATATAGTAATGACTATAATAACAAGGATGGCCTTAGATCATGTCACTAATCTCCAAAAATCGGGCTCGTTCCTATAGTCCTTGAGCAAGTTCTAGCTTATCAAACACAACCAATCCACTCATGAAGAAAAACCATGTATGCACGGTTGAGGCTCAAATTCTCACAAGCTTATGCATTGGACCTTAAGAAACTTATTACACCACATTCATCTCAAAATTGAACAAGTTAAGTAAAACATGTCACAATTCGAAAGTGTAGAGATTCTTAATCATAACTTGTCATCACTTATCACAACAACATGTCATCACTCATATTCAAAAATGACTCACAACCTCCCTAAACAAACCACCAAACATACCAAGACAAAAATAAGAAAACACACAAAACATAAAATAAAGACTCAACAAGCAAGAAATAAAATAAAAACACATAACATGCAAAAATAAAAATCACCATCATTAGCAATAAAGCACACATTCTATATCATCCATGATCAATTAAGCTCAGAAGTATCCCCATCTTTTGATTGAAAAGTAAACCTCCCAAAAACATAACACATAAAGTAGCATGCTAATCACATCAATACACATCAAAATATATCAAGCAACTAGAAGTGATAAGGTGTAGAGTACTCCCTCAATAGGCATTTGGTAAAGAAAATGTTAGCTCCAAGCTCCATTCGTGCTTCCAATACCTTTCATTCATGCTCAAACACTCAACAACACCATTAGCTCAACAATTGCATTAAAAATATGGATTCACATGCACTTCAACACAACCAATCATACCAAAATCAAACCAAACTCATGAGAAAATTTTTAAAATTTGCCCAAAAATACGAAAAGTATATGCTTTCAAGACAAAGTATGTCACACCACGCCATATCCTCCCAAACTTAAATTGAAACAAGAGTTTCGAGGTAAGTTTGCAAAAAGTGGTGTGACTTACTTTCACACTTCAAATCAAGCACTTATCGTTTGTCTAATACGCATTCTCCTCACAAGCACAATCAACATACATACCAAAAATGAAAAACAAGCAAATCCACCATCCTTATTGAAAGCATTAAACAAAGCAATAAAGATAATGATGGGTTGCCTCCCATCTAGCGCTAAGTTTAACGTCTTCAAGCCGGACGGGATATGGAGAACTCATCGGAATGGCCACGGATATCTTTCATCCTTGCCATCGAATTTTAACCGTTGTGCTTCTTCCTCTATTAGGCATTTGTGGCAAGTGAAGACCTTAGTTGCATCCTTCAAGCATGGCTTCAAAAATTCGACTCTCTTGAGCTTGCACTCCATTGCCCTCTCCATTCTTGAACACCACTTATTCCTCCTTACCAAATAGATCTCCAACATCTCTTCGAGTTCTCTTTTGTTTCTAAGAATATGGAAAATATCAATGGGTAATACAAAGTCAATGTAAACAATATTATCAAGTTCAAGGCAACTTAAAGAGTTTAAAGGTTTAGAAATGCTCATTTCACTCTTCAAGTCATCATCATTTGCTTCTTGACTTTGTTTCTCTTCATCAACATCATTTGTCTCAATATGCTCTTCAAATACCTCATTTGATTCTTCATCTCCCAAATTCTTTTATTCTTCCAACTCTTCTTCAACTTTGCTCTCCTCTTTCAATTCTTCAACTTGTTGAAAATTGTTCAAAGCACTTACAATTTGGCTTACTTGATGCTCCAAGACTTCAAACCTCTTCTCATCTGCCTCATTTCTTTTCTTCATTTCTTCAAAACTTGCTTCATCTCTTTTCTTCCATTCTTCAAAACTAGCTTCATCTATTTTCTTGCTCTCCTCAAGGTTTGCTATCATCATTTCAATCAAGACGTCTACAGACGATTTTTCTTCTTCGACTTGTTGAAAGTCTCCTCCCTCTTGGTTGTCACAATTCCATTCTTGAATTGGTGGATAATTCCCATGAAAACTTCCTTCATAGTTATGTTGAAAATTTCCTTGGAAATCATCCACTCCCATGAAAGAAACATCTCCTATTTGATGCGTAGGCATCCTCCACTCTTCTTGCTCCATAGGACTAGGAATCGACACACCTTGCACATTTTGAGCAACCCCCAAACTTGAATTAGACAAGACTTGACCATAAGCACCTTGATTCATCATCCTTATTTGTCTTGTCACTTCCAAAGTAACTTGGGTAATTATCTCGGAGGATTCATTTTGAAGAAAACTTGATTGAAGATCTTGACCTTCATCACTTCCTTGAGCACTTCTTCTATATAATTCAAGTAAGGCGTAGTTTTGAAATGGAGGAGACGTGTTGGTGTTAGGATTTGGTGGAGAATAAGTGTATGCTTGATAAGGGTGGAATGTATTTCCATTGTAAGCTTGTTGCCATTCTCTATTTCTTCTTTGATTGTAGTATTGAGAGCTATCTTGATTCATTTGGAAGTTGTACCCATAGTTGCTCTCATTCATGTAGCCTCTTGATTGTGGAGGTGGAACCCTTGCAAATTGATCCCCAAAGACATTTGTGAATTGGTTCAACCATCCATTTAAATGCTCTTCTCAAGGCTTACTACAATTCTTCTCAAACTTGCTATTTTTGACTTTGATCCTCCTTCCTCTTCTCTCAAGGTAGTTTCAAGTACCTATCAAAACGAAAAAGTGAGATCAAAAATTTTCCAAAGCAAATAATAAAAAGCAATAAAAATATCTCTATTAATACCAATCGAAATACTCCTTCGTTAAACCACTAGCAATCGTTACCTCCCCGGCAACGGCGCCATTTGATTAGCCATAATATAGTGGGCATGACCAATTAAAGAAATTATCGAACCACAGGAAGGAAGGTACTAGAGTTTAAGCGATCTCGTATTTGTCATAGTTTTATAGAGATGATCAAGAAGGGAAGATAATCAAGAAATGACAATAAAATAATTGGATAAATGAATGGGAGATGGATGAATGAGCCAAGTAGATAGAGATGAGATTAACAATACTTAAAGCATGGAAAATCTAGGTATCATGCAATGAATTCATGTGTCATGGGAAAAAGGCTAAGGGTCAACACTAAGATCACCTAAACTCCCTCTCGGAATGAATAGGATATGGAATGACATTCATTGGATTGGTTCTCACTCAAACAATTCCAACTAGGTACTAAGCTTGAAATGAGAGTCCTTCACATAATCTATTGACTTCTCAATCTAATAAATGATATGTTCTATCAAAGGATTCTAAACTATGAAGGACTTCTCAATCTCTTCACAATCTATAATGCACATGAAGTGTTTGATGAAATGATTCACTTAATTATCCTAAATATGCAATTGACTTCTCAATCTAATCACATGCTTAAAACAATTAAACACACAAATCATCATAAACCTCAAGATCTAAAGCATCAATGATAGAAAATCAATTAACCCATTCAACATAATCATTCAATTGCAAAATACCAAAAATTATCCAACACAATTCATATTGCTAATCTCACAAGGGAGATTAGCCTCTCATATCCATAAGAAAATTAACATAGACATTAAATTCCTTACAAAACATGATAAACAATAGGTTTCAATACAAAGTTTAGATGAAAACTCCCTTGGATGTCTCCAATGGTGATCTTCTTCTTCCCCTTGCAATTCACCTCTCTTCCTTGCTTCTCTACTACTTGGATGGAGGATGTGATGGTTGGATGAAGGTAGATCCAAAGGGTGAAGAATGGATGAAGGTGAAGGTGAAAAATGGAGGAAATGGTGTGTGATGTGTGTGTAGAAGGGTTGGAATTCGGTTCTTTTCTCAAAATATTGAAGTGTTGGGTATTTATACCCCTTGGGAGGCTTCTAGAAGGATTCTGATGTGTTTCTGATGCTGCAGCAACACGACTCGTGTGCTGCAACACGACCACAGGGTGGCCGTGTAGGCGTTTCTGATGTCAGAAAACGGTCAGGGCTTACAGGACCGTGTTGCGTAACACGGGTCGTGTTGCGTAACACGGGCTGCGCAGTCTCACTGTTTCGCACATAACTTCCACATCCGATCTCTGATTTGAGTAATTCTTGTGCTCATATGATCCTCTTTTCTTTGGATTTCTATCCATATAAAGATCTGGTAAAACTTCTAATATTTGAAGGTGTAACAAGTCATGCAAAGTAGCACAACCGTGCTGAGTAGGAACAGCTTGCGCGACGTCACCATTTTAATCATAACTTTCTCGTTTCGGCTCCAATTGAAGTGTTTCTCATACCAAAATAATCCTATTTTCTATGGCTTTCCAACCATGTATTACAATTCTAGTTTTGAGCTCCACAAGAGTACAGAAAAATTACACAAGTTGGACGTGCGTTTTTTTCAGTATTTTACTTGATTTGACTCATTCTCCCTCGTTTCAACTCCGAATTGAGATCCGCTTTTTCCTACATCTTCCTTATCACGTCTAGGATCCATTTTTACCTAAAAATCATAAGTTTAAGCTCATTCACACACATTTACATAAAAACACAAAACACAACCAAATAACACATAAATACAGATAACAATATACGAAAATACATATAAAAAGACACTAAAATCTAGGTGAAAATATCACTCATTACACCCCCAAACTTAAAGTGTTGTGCGTCCCCACACAACAAAAATGATAAACCAAGGAGAGTGATTTTCACCTAGTAAAAAAAAACTAAACGAACACAAGTAATAACACATCATTAGCAACAAGAATTACAAATTATGCTAAGCTATCCTACAATATTAGATTTATGATATGAGAAATTAACAAGTTCAATCAAAAGAGAATAAGGTGCAATATAGTCCCTTTTAGTCTAAGCCTCACATAAGTTTATCAATTTCACTCAACACTCTTTGAAGTAGGGTAAATCATCACTCATTAACCGATTAGCTCGACTCGCTATAAGCTTGCTCGTGGACTACATTCACAAACCACCAAAGTTTAAATTAATGATCAAAAAGGTCTTTCATTAAGGATGTAATGATAGACTCTTTTGTAGGGTAGGAAAAATATAGGTAAGAGTAACTAATCAAGTGTAAGTAATCGAAGAGATGATCAACTTCCTCAACTTCTCCACTTTTCTTTCTTCCTTTCTTGTCTTTGGTACTCACAAGCTCTACTCATCAACTTTCCTTGGATTTCTTGAGCTTCTTATGATTCATGCTTCCTTCTTTGGATTTTTAAGTACTTGAGCATATTATTGTTGCTTTGCTCATATTTCTTGTTTTGAGGTTGCATGTGCATTCTTCTTTTTTGCTCTTTTTCATCTTTTTTCTTACTTATTTACCATTTCCACTTTCTCTTTTGTTATCTCATCAAACCTTACTAGCTACCATCTCCTCAATCACCCACACAAAAGGGTAATTATATAAGGCTCAAATGGGTAATCAAGGTTTGTAATGTGCTAAATTCACAATGAATAGACTTTAAGGCTCAAAGTGGTTGACTAGGGATGATGTTCATGGTAGGAAAATATATAGTAATGACTATAATAACAAGGATGGCCTTAGATCATGTCACTAATCTCCACAAATCGGGCTCGTTTCTAAAGTCCTTGAGCAAGTTCTAGTTTATCAAACACAATCAATCCACTCATGAAGAAAAACCATGTATGCACGGTTGAGGCTCAAATTCTCACAAGCTTATGCATTGGACCTTAAGAAACTTATTACACCACATTCATCTCAAAATTGAACAAGTTAAGTAAAACATGTCACAATTCGAAAGTGTAGAGATTCTTAATCATAACTTGTCATCACTTATCACAACAACATGTCATCACTCAATTCAAAAATGACTCACAACCTCCCTAAACAAACCACCAAACATACCAAGACAAAAATAAGAAAACACACAAAACATAAAATAAAGACTCAACAAGCAAGAAACAAAACAAAAACACATAACATGCAAAAATAAAAATCACCATTATTAGCAATAAAGCACACATTCTATATCATCCATGATCAATTAAGCTCACAAGTATCCCCATCTTTTGATTAAAAAGTAAACCTCCCAAAAACATAACACATAAAGTAGCATGCTAATCACATCAAAATATATCAAGCAACTAGAAGTGATAAGGTGTAGAGTACTCCCTCAATAGGCATTTGGTAAAAAAAAACGTTAGCTCCAAGCTCCATTCGTGCTTCCAATACCTTTCATTCATGCTCAAACCCTCAACAACACCATTAACTCAACACAACCAATCATACCAAAATCAAACCAAACTCATGAGAAAAATTTTAAAATTAGCCCAAAAATACGAAAAGTATATGCTTTCAAGACAAAGTATGTCACACCACGCCATATCCCCCCAAACTTAAATTGAAACAAAAGTTTCGAGGTAAGTTTGCAAAAAGTGGTGTGACTTACTTTCACACTTCAAATCAAGCACTTATCGTTTGTCCAATACGCATTCTCCTCACAAGCACAATCAACATACATACCAAAAATGCAAAACAAGCAAATCCACCATCCTTATTGAAAGCATTAAACAAAGCAATAAAGATAATGATGGGTTGCCTCCCATCTAGCGCTAAGTTTAACGTCTTCAAGCCGGACGGGATATGGAGAACTCATCGGAATGGCCACGGATATCTTTCGTCCTTGCCATCGAATTTTAACCGTTGTGCTTCTTCCTCTATTAGGCATTGGTGGTAAGTGACGACCTCAGTTGCATCCTTCAAGCATGGCTTCAAAAATTCTACTCTCTTGAGCTTACACTCCATTGCCCTCTCCATTCTTGAACACCACTTATTCCTCCTTACCAAATAGATCTCCAACATCTCTTCGAGTTCTCTTTTGTTTCTAAGAATATGGAAAAAATCAATGGGTAATACAAAGTCAATGTAAATAATATTATCAAGTTCAAGGCAACTTAAAGAGTTTAAAGGTTTAGAAATGCTCATTTCACTCTTCAAGTCATCATCATTTGCTTCTTGACTTTGTTTCTCTTCATCAACATCATTTGTCTCAATATGCTCTTCAAATACCTCATTTGATTCTTCATCTCCCAAATTCTTTTATTCTTCCAACTCTTCTTCAACTTTGCTCTCCTCTTCCAATTCTTCAACTTGTTGAAAATTGTTTAAAGCACTTACAATTTGGCTTACTTGATGCTCCAAGACTTCAAACCTCTTCTCATCTGCCTCATTTCTTTTCTTCATTTCTTCAAAACTTGCTTCATCTCTTTTCTTCCATTCTTCAAAACTAGCTTCATCTATTTTCTTGCTCTCCTCAAGGTTTGCTATCATCATTTCAATCAAGACGTCTACAGACGATTTTTCTTCTTCGACTTGTTGAAAGTCTCCTCCCTCTTGGTTGTCACAATTCCATTCTTGAATTGGTGGATAATTCCCATGAAAACTTCCTTCATAGTTATGTTGAAAATTTCCTTGGAAATCATCCACTCCCATGAAAGAAACATCTCCTACTTGATGCGTAGGCATCCTCCACTCTTCTTGCTCCATAGGACTAGGAATCGACACACCTTGCACATTTTGAGCACCCCCCAAACTTGAATTAGACAAGACTTGACCATAAGCACCTTGATTCATCATCCTTATTTGTCTTGTCACTTCCAAAGTAACTTGGGTAATTATCTCGGAGGATTCATTTTGAAGAAAACTTGATTGAAGATCTTGACCTTCATCACTTCCTTGAGCACTTCTTCTATATAATTCAAGTAAGGCGTAGTTTTGAAATGGAGGAGACGTGTTGGTGTTGGGATTTGGTGGAGAATAAGTGTATGCTTGATAAGGGTGGAATGTATTTCCATTGTAAGCTTGTTGCCATTCTCCATTTCTTCTTTGATTGTAGTATTGAGAGCTATCTTGATTCATTTGGAAGTTGTACCCATAGTTGCTCTCATTCATGTAGCCTCTTGATTGTGGAGGTGGAACCCTTGCAAATTGATCCCCAAAGACATTTGTGAATTGGTTCCAACCATCCATTTAAATGCTCTTCTCAAGGCTTACTACAATTCTTCTCAAACTTGCTATTTTTGACTTTGATCCCCCTTCCTCTTCTCTCAAGGTAGTTTCACGTACCTATCAAAATGAAAAAGTGAGATAAAAAATTTTCTAAAGCAAATAATAAAAAGCAATAAAAATATCTCTATTAATACCAATCGAAATACTCCTTCGTTAAACCACTAGCAACCGTTACCTCCCCGGAAATGGCGCCATTTGATTAGCCATAATATAGTGGGCATGACCAATTAAAGAAATTATCGAACCACAGGGAGGAAGGTACTAGAGTTTAAGCGATCTCGTATTTGTCATAGTTTTATAGAGATGATCAAGAAGGGAAGATAATCAAGAAATGACAATAAAATAAATGGATAGATGAATGGGAGATGGATGAATGAGCCAAGTAGATAGAGATGAGATTAACAATACTTAAAGCATGAAAAATCTAGGTATCATGCAATGAATTCATGTGTCATGGGAAAAAGGCTAAGGGCCAACACTAAGATCACCTAAACTCCCTCTCGGAATGAATAGGATATGAAATGACATTCATTCAAATAATTCCAACTAGGTACTAAGCTTGAAATGAGAGTCCCTTCACATAATCTATTGACTTCTCAATCTAATAAATGATATGCTCTATCAAAGGGTTCTAAACTATGAAGGACTTCTCAATCTCTTCACAATCTATAATGCACTTGAAGTGTTTTATGAAATGATTCACTTAATTATCCTAAATATGCAATTGACTTCTCAATCTAATCACATGCTTAAAACAATTAAACACACAAATCATCATAAACCTCAAGATCTAAAGTATCAATGATGGAAAATCAATTAACCCATTCAACATAATCATTCAATTGCAAAATACCAAAAATTATCCAACACAATTCATATTGCTAATCTCACAAGGGAGATTAGCCTCTCATATCCATAAGAAAATTAACATAGACATTAAATTCCTTACAAAACATGATAAACAATAGGTTTCAATACAAAGTTTAGATGAAAACTCCCTTGGATGTCTCCAATGGTGATCTTCTTCTTCCCCTTGTAATTCACCTCTCTTCCTTGCTTCTCTACTACTTGGATGGAGGATGTGATGGTTGGATGAAGGTAGATCCAAAGGGTGAAGAATGGATGAAGGTGAAGGTGAAAAATGGAGAAAATGGTGTGTGATGTGTGTGTAGAAGGGTTGGAATTCGGTTCTTCTCTCAAAATATTGAAGTGTTGGGTATTTATACCCTTGGGAGGCTTCTAGAAGGATTCTGATGTGTTTCTGATGCTGCAGCAACATGACTCGTGTGCTGCAACACGACCACAGGGTGGCCGTGTAGGCGTTTCTGATGTCAGAAAACGGCTAGGGCTTACAGGGCCGTGTTGCGTAACACGGGTCGTGTTGCGTAACACGGGCTGCGCAGTCTCACTGTTTCGCGCATAACTTCCACATCCGATCTCTGATTTGAGTAATTCTTGCGCTCATGTGATCCTCTTTTCTTTGTCTTTCTATCCATATAAAGATCTGGCAAAACTTCCAATATTTGAGGGTGTAACAAGTCATGCAAAGTAGCACAACCGTGCTGAGTAGGAACAGCTTGCGCGACGTCACCATTTTAATCATAACTTTCTCGTTTCGGCTCCAATTGAAGTGTTTCTCATACCAAAATAATTCTATTTTCTATGGCTTTCCAACCATGTATTACACTTCTAGTTTTGAGCTCCACAAGAGTACAAAAAAATTACACAAGTTGAACGTGCGTTTTTTTCAGCATTTTGCTTGATTTGACTCATTCTCCCTCGTTTCAACTCCGAATTGAGATCCGCTTTTTCCTACATCTTCCTTATCACGTCTAGGATCTATTTTTACCTAAAAATCAAAGTTTAAGCTCATTCACGCATATTTACATAAAAACACAAAACACAACCAAATAACACATAAATACAGATAACAATATACGAAAACACATATAAAAAGACACTAAAATCTAGGTGAAAATATCACTCATTATGTGGCCATGGAGAAAGAAATAATTAATTTGTGCGGGTCTCATATACTAAAAAAGAAAAATGTAACCATTAGGATGAGACGCCCAAAAAGAAAATATGTAACTATTAAAATGGGACGGAGGGAATACTCATTATATTACGCTTGTTTACTGAAAGTCGCATTTCTTTTTTTATGGTTGTAACACTCAAATTTTTTTTTGAAGCAGTAACACTCAAATATTTCTTTCATCTATAAATTTTACATTCATAATTCATATAAATATAATATATCTTAGTTATTAAGTATTTATATGTAATAAATGAATAAAATTGAATGATGTTTATCCATAATATAATAATAATAATAATAATAATAACAACAACGTAACAGTAAAATAACAAATATGGTGAGGAAATAACCACGTATTATTCCTAAGTCTTAACACGTTAGTTGCTCTAAGTAAATAAATCCACCTTGACTAAATGAGTCAGTAAACTTATAATGTACAGATGAATAGAATTGGAGATTGTCTTATCTATAAATAGACGACTGAAATTAACATTAATTATTATGCATGTATATATGTTAAGTTCAGTTATCTATTTATACATAAGACAGCCTCCAATCCTATTGGCGTGTATATGATAAGTTTGTTGACTCCTTTAGCCAACGTGTTAAAACTTAGGAATGATACGTGATTATTCCCTTACTACATTTGTTACTTTATTATTATTATTATTATTATTATTATTATTATTATTATTATTAAACATCATTCAACCTTACTATTACATTAGTTATTATAATTTAATTTGTGCAATCATGTTATTTTCACTTGGTGTATTTCACACACTCACTTTTATTAAAAATTGTGCGTATGATCTCGGGATGAACATTTGATCAGAATGACATGACCAAATAAAAGTTATATTTTTAGAAACTTTCTCAGATATGTAATATTTCAATAAGATTCCGCCACGTCTATTTCTATTTTTTTTAAAAAAATTATTTATTTAAGTCGGGTCGTTACAATGGCTAATTACTTGTGAGACATGTACATGTAAAATGGATTATGAGATGGATGTTGAAATATGCTTATTATATTAAGTATGTTTATTGTTAGTTAAAATATATTTATAGTAAATCATATTATAATACAATATAATCATACTTTAGAGTCATATTGCAGTGCGTGCACCGGTGCATTTGAATAATCTAAATTGTTAGATCATATTTTTATTCAATCCTAACTATTAAATAAAATAAAATAATTAAAAATAAATATGATAATTATCCACTGCACCCTAACATTTACACCATTAACCCTCAGATGCACCGGTGTGCACCCCAAAATAACCTTATACTCCATCCGTCCCATCCTAATGGTTACATATTTTCATTTTGAGCGTCCCATCTTAATGGTTACATTTCCCTTTTTAGCATATGGGACCCACACAAATTAATTATTTTCCCGCCATTGGCCCACACATCTCACTAATACACCTACCCACTTTACATTAAATTATTATTTCTCTCACCTCAATACATATTAAAATAATATATTAATTAATCTCCATGTAAAAAACAAACGTAACCATAAGGACGGGACGGAGAGAGTACTTTAATGCATCAGTCATCATACTTTTAAACACATGGAGTATACTTTAACTATATATCAATAAACATATTTTAATTATATACCTTACATGTTTCACAAATTGTCACGCATGAATTTCGTTTTGAGAAACTTGTAATTATATTTACTTACCTTGAAAAAATAGTAAATGGTTAAAACTTGAATGTCCCGATACACTGTGCTCTCAAATTACACATTTTTTTAAATTATATCTATTAGTATTAAATGTTGCTCCCTCCGTCCCATAGTTGTTGTCTTCGTTACTGTAGATACGGAGTTTAAGAAAATTTTACTTTTTAGGGGTATTGTGGTATTTTTAGGTAATAAATAAATTATAAAGTATGTTATGTGTGTTAGGTGAGTGTAGTAAAGTTGTAATTAAGATGAATTTTTTGGGGTGGGGATTGATGTGATATTCCCTTTTTGGAAATAAGACAATTAATTTGGGACGGATGAAAACGGAAAGTAAGACAACGAGTTTGGGACGGAGGGAGTATATTTTTAGTATGCGAACTTATACTCTTTATTTTCTATTAAAAAAACTTAATTTTTTAATTAAATATTTATATTATTCATATTTCATAATACTTTTTAATGAAAAAAATAATATCTTATTAATTAAAATGTATATTTTTAGAATAAAATATTATACCCTTATACATGTGTGTCCGAAATACAAGAGACCAATCCAATATAAATAAGCATTTTTTATTTTTATTTTTTAAATATGAGTGAGACCCGTAAAATTTGATTTAGTTGAAATGAATGCGTGTATTATTTGAACTAAATGAGAATACGGCGCTCTATATCTTAACGAGATAAACTATTAAGGCAATAACTTGGATGAGCAAGTTCCACCAATTTCAATAAGTGGAACCGTCGTGTTTGCTCTGTTTCTTTAGTCATGTTTTTTTTTTTTTAAATCAAGAAAGTCACTTTTGAACATATTTTAGGTAATAAATAAAAAATAAAGTATAATTTGTATAAAAAAATTAAAATTAAAGTGTATTATAAAGATAGTAGTTGAGTGTCATTTCTTTTTATAAAATGTGATATTAAAATTGAGATAAACTAAAACGGATATTGTAAAATTAAAATTGGGATGAAATGAGTATAAGATTTGTCTTACAAAGAATTATCCATACAATCATTATAATTAAGTAGAAGCTATCCCACTGTTTTGTTATTTTCGTTCAACTTGATAAAAAAATACATTTATTTTTTTTAAATGGGACTCACATAAAATAATTAGTATTCTTATATTGAACCCTCACTATATTAATATAATTATTCACAACATATTAAAAAGATATACATTGCAATGGTAAAACTGTATAAAAATTTTAAATTTTGTATGATAAAACTAAATAAAAAAGATGAAAACAAATATGGATGAATTAAGTACTCCCTCTGTCCGGTTCTAAGGTATTCGTTTGCTTTTTGCATTTAGATTAAGGAGTATTATTATTATATGTAAAGTAGATAGTTATATTAAAGTAAAATGGTGGGTCATATTTTTACTTTTTTACAAAATAGAGGAAATGAATATCTTTGAACCGGATACTAAAAATAATAAAGTGAACATGTTAGAAGCGAATGGACGCTTTTAAAAAAGCGTTATGAGCGAGTTATTTAAGCGACATGAATTCTGGGTGGATAACAAAGAAGCGATTATCCTGACTATATGTGGTCCAATATTATTTCGAAAAAAATTAAATATAATGATGTTATTAAATCAAGTCAATTAAGTCAACGGGGATATTACAAATAATTAATTACTTCCACGGGCAAATTAATGAATTATTTTTAGTTTTTATAAGACTAGTTGTCAAGATGTGCATTGTACTTAGTAATATTTTTTGCTCTTTATATTTTGTTAATATTTTAAATCCCGAAAATCTTAATTTTCAATCGAATAAATAATTTAAGTGATCGATTTATTCATAACATTAAAACTTTTTCTATATATACAATGTTTTTCGTTAATTATCTTGACAAAACAAAGTCGTACATGAATTTACTTGTTATAAAATTGATTGGATATCCTCATCGTTCTTTGGGCTCAATAGTAAGTATAGAATACTTTTTTCTTTTCCCATATGTTCCGCAATTGTAACTTTAATTTGTATTAAGTTCTTGGTGAAATTTTGAAAAATTAATTATCTTCCATTGCACAATCAATTTGTTAGATCCAAGTTCTTTAACAATATGATTGTACAATGTCAAAGAAATATAAAAAATGAAAAAAATATGCAAGTATAATCTATCTTAAAGGATAAAATCAATTGTTTGACTTAATTAATTGAATTATTATAGGACTCAACCATATTCAAAATATTACAAAAATATAGTTAAAAAAAACAAGACTCCAGAGTAGCAAAATTTGAAAAGGCATGCTTTATTTTGTGCATAAGTTCTTATATGTTGTAACATCACTTGTTTAAGCTTGATGATACTGCAATCTTGCATTCTTGAAAAATCATTTTATAAAGCACAAGGAACATATATACAATAACATTATATGATATTTAATATTGAAATCTAGTAACATTCTTCATAATCAAAGAATTCTTATTCTTGCATTTTAACTTTTTCTCCCCCCACCTAGCTATACAATCAAGAAATTATAAGCTTTTTACTTGCAAATATAGACTTGTATGTCCACCAGATACGATCACTTACTACATTTAAATTGTCTCCTCATAAGTATCATCATAAGTTAGTATTGCGAGAAGAAGAGAGAGATTGGAAAGAAATTTCTTTCACAACTTCTATCAAACCCTTAAGGTTCATCAGTTCACTCTCCATAACCTCTTTCTTTACAGTAAGCTCTCTTACTCAACGGATCTCTTCAGAACTTGACCTCCATCTCAATGTTTCTTCTAACATCTTCAATTTGTCAACATTCTAGTTCCAAACTTCCAGATATCTCTTCAAGCACACAACACCGCAGTGCTGCAGAATTAGACCTGAAAATGGCCCTAGAGAAGCTTTAAACTCTTGGAACTGGAGGTGAAAATGAAAGAACATAATCAGATAAACTTTAATACATAATTAGATAACAGGATAGAAAACCATTTATGATAAATCATTGGGAATTAAAGACGTGAACTCAGTTAAAAGGTAGATGTTAAATCAACAAAAATATTACTCCATATTTAAATGAGTCAATACACATGCAATTAAGAATTTCTGCAAACTTTGATGGGGCTTTAGCCTCTTCATGATGCTTCCATCAGTCTTCACCCCGCGCAATATTTCTATATTCTCAAATTGAATAATATCTCAAACTATCAAGATAGAAAGTAAGCAATGACATGCACCTCTAGCTTAGTATGTGTTAAATTAAAAACTTGATAATATGTAATGTGCAAATACTATTCCAAGAAGAATAATTTATGTTGGAGGAGGGTGGGAGGGCGGTTTGTGATGGGCGGCGTCAAATTGGAAGGCAAGATAGCAAGAAAGATCAAGATTGGAGGCGGTGGACGTCAATTCACAGTTCAAGATTTCGTTCCTCTATCGGAAATTGGTACCAGGTATCGATTAAAAAAAAAGACAATAGTCATGTACATGACTCTTAGAAATGAGGGCTCACCATGTTCATACAGTTATAAGATGATGAAAACAATAGGAGAATTTATTCACAATATGCATTAATGACAGTAAAACGAATACCAAATGCTAGATGCAAAAGTATTTCATAGTGCCAATGGCGCCAAAAAATATTATAGTCATGAAGTTCCTGAAAAATTGCTTCTTCTTCACCTGGAACCTAGTAAAACAAACACACACACACACACAAAAGAAAAATCCTATAATTAGATTCCCAACTCTACAAATTAACATGCGTAATTGAACAACTTGAAGACACTCAACATTTGAAGTAAAACCAAAATTGAATAAAATAGGCGGTAAGAGGTATATCAATTTTAATTTCTATGCAGATGACCAAGTAGAATGCAGATGCAGAGCAGCCCAACAAACAGAGTTATGGTCCTCTGAACCCCCATTATCAGTGGCCACACCGCCTAGATTAATCAGTGCAGAACCAGAAACGATATTATTGATATTGACAGTTGTATTACAAAAACTGAGACTTATAGCACCTGAAAAGTGTTGGAGTTTGTCAAATAAAAGGGGGGAGATTCTATCCCACATCGAGTGGGAGAGAAAAGGGAGAGGGCCTCCTTAGGCTATATAAGGAGGCCCCTAGTCTCAATGTTACGTGCACCAATCAAGTACACTTTAATCTTTGTATTTGATTCTCGGTTGTGAGAATGGGAAGAAAGGTGAGAATTAGTCAAAGATTTGTAAGGGTGTAGAGATTGGGGTCGAGAGAGAAAAATTCTGTGTGATTGTAAAAATTTTTCACATAGTGGTATTTTCTCGGGTCCGTGGTTTTTCTCCGGTTTTGGAGTTTTCCACGTAAATTCTTGTGTTGTGCTTTTTATGTTCTTCTTTGTTTGTCCCTTAGGAATGAATGGGGATCTGCCTTATCCCAACAAGTGGTATCAGAGCCCGGTTCGGGTGCTTATAAAGTTCTTAGTATGCTCTGTGGTTGCAGCATAGTCTGACCTTCCACATCAGAAAAGACTTTATGAGAGGAAGAGGGTTATTCATTAGGCTAAGGGTGACATGAAAGAAGTGGGAAAAAGCTGGTGACACAAGGGGGTCAGAAGAACAGCCGAATGCGGTGGCATCTTCTTTCTTGCGGTGAAATGCGCCGGACTGTGGCGACAGTGGCGTGGCAAGGGGTAGGATTTGTAGGTCAGCAGTGGCGGAGTTCTTGGACCTGCATTGCTGGGACTCCCGGTGGTGGAGTTGGCTTAACAGCGGCATGGGGTTTTCCATGGATGTCGGCTCAAGGAGGTTTGAAAGGAACGGGTTTTCCGGTAATGACTAGTGGCGTGGGGAAGCAACGATTCAACGGGGAAGATGGCGATGTGGTACTTGGTATCGGGTGGCGCTAGATCGATAAAGAATGGCGTGGAGTCAACCGACAAGTGGGGGAAAGCATCGTGAATTTCGGAAGGTTGGAATCGGCTTCAAGTGACAACACTTTTAGTAGGAAAATGGTTCGGACAAACCTGGTGTAGCTGGCGGTAAAAGGCAGCGACGTCATGTCGGTACAGAAGGGTTTTGCTCAAGGTGGAGCAATGGTGCGGTAATTGCGGTGGAGCAATGGCACGGTAATTGCTTACGGTGGAGCAATGGCACGGTAATTGCTTACGGTGGAGCAATGGTGACGTTTCTGGTCAAGGAGGAGCTGTTGCGGCAACAGTTCTGAATATTGAGTTAATATTATTGGGGATCCTTGTGACATGTTCAGTTGTCATGGAAAAGGTGTAATAATATTAGTTGGTCCACAAGTTTGCACACGGACATTGACTTGGCAGGTGATGTAGGGTGTGTGGTGGATGTATATCGATGGCTGATGGACTTCCAGGGGTAGCCAAGAGCTGGAAGTAGCACCATAAATATCAGCAGGTATTTTCGATATGTGCCGCATGAAATTCTTAGAATGGTTTATTCTAAGTGGTCTACTCATATATGGTGGAGTAGGATTCTCGGGTTGAGAATTATTGTCGGTAAAGACAATGAGTCTTCTTTTATTTGACAAGGTGGAGATTGTTGGAGTTTGTCAAATAAAAGGGGGGAGTTTCTATCCCACATCGGGTGGGAGAGAAAAGGGAGAGGGGCTCCTTAGGCTATATAAGGAGGCCCCTAGTCTCAATGTTAAGTGCACCAATCAAGTACACTTTAATCTTTGTATTTGATTCTAGTTAAAATTCCTTTCTTTGATTCTCGGTTGTGAGAATGGGAGGAAAGGTGAGAATTAGTCAAAGATTTGTAAGGGTGTAGGGATTGGGGTTGAGAGAGAGAAATTCTGTGTGATTGTAAAAATTTTTCACATAGTGGTATTTTCTCGGGTCCGTGGTTTTTCTCCGGTTTTGGAGTTTTCCACGTAAATTCTTGTGTTGTGCTTTTTATGTTCTTCTTTGTTTGTCCCTTAGGAATGAATGGGGATCTGCCTTATCCCAACAAAAAGGCATTGAACATGGACTCAGATCCCAAACATTGAAGTTTCTTTGAACCCGCTTCTCTCTTGAACCAACTTCCCACATCCCAATATCTCCCACATTAGTGCTGATTGAGTTGTCCAATAAATAGAAATGCAAATGACAGAAACCTTTACATTAAAATGTAAATGCAAAAAGTATAGAATGATAGGAGTAATTCATAGCTGTATGTCTCTCTTAGAAGTAGAGTTTGTTTGATGGGATGAAAATCCATGCTCATTGGAGATGATCCCTCTTTCATAGTCTGTGCAACTATCTTGGGCAATTCATCTGATTCACAGGAAGATTTACCTACATATATAGAGGATGATGAATGCAATTACATCAGAAAGTCCCAAAGGTCTTGTTCTTTTGCTCGAGTGTTCAGAGTTAGCAGATGGAAAATCAAGTGAAGGATTTGTTGGTAGAACCGTGTCTACTCCAAATGCTCTAACCAACTCTTCTTCTGTGATAGCAGATGTGATGCGTTTCAAGTTTGATGAATAACCCAACCGTCTTACTCTAAACTAAATATTCATTGAGAAATATGGAGTCGTTTAGGTTTCATTGAACAGACGTTCAAATTAATTAATCACATAAGGAATATGAATATTATGTAAATAATTAATTCATTGTAGAGTAAAGGTATTAATAACTTAAAAGGTTACATATGTAAAAAAATTAAATAGCTATGGACATAGTGTGGAGAAATGTTTCTCAAGAGGCTTGCCTCTTTTAATATATTATGATATGATATATGTTTTAATTTTAAAATTTTAAAATAGATGACCAGCGTACGTACTATTTCAATTTTGGCAAAGACTTGTGTGAGACCGTCTCACGTAAGGGCTTATGTGAAAGTGACGTGAGACGGTCAGAAAGTGATAACTTTTATGAAGGAAAGTGATAATAAATTAATGAAAGTGATAATGCTCTTTCATGAACAGTTTATAGTGTAAATAAAAAATGACAACATTTTAAAGTGAAAAGTGATAATGATTTATAGCAAAAGTGATAACTATTTTAAAAAGTGAAAAATTGTCTCACGTGAGACGATCTCACGCAAGACCTACCCTTCAATTTTTGGCTTATATAATAGCCTTTTATATATATATATATATATATATATATATATATATATATATATATATATATATATATATATATATATATTTTATTATATCACATTCATCTCATAATACTTTTCACGTTTAAATTATTCCACGTTATTTAAAAAAAGTAATATATTTGACTAATTTTATTGACTTTTGAAAGTATTGTAGTATATTTTTAAGTAATAAAAAAGTGTATAAAGTAATGATATACATGTATGAAAAAGGAGTGATAAATTTGAAATTAAAGTAACTTTTGAAGTTTTTAGATAAAGTAGTGTTTCCTTTTTTGAGGTGTGAAAGATTTTATGAGACAAACAAATGAGAAAAGTGTGAAAGATTTTATGGGATGAGATATTATTTACCAAATGTTGAACAGAGTACTATTTATAGGAAATATTATTTTTACTTTTTCTTTTTCACGGTATATATATATATATATATATATATATATATATATATATATATATATATATATATATATATATATATATATATATATATATATATATATATTTAATATAATAAAGGAGAGTTTAATTTTGATGATGTGTCGTCACCAAAATTATTCTCAATTTTTTTAATTTTTTATTCTTAATTTTAACAATTAATTTATGAACATATTTTAATTAATATATTATTTATTTTAATGAGTACGTGCACTAATAATTATTAGTTTCATATCTTAATAAATATATTTATTTTAATCTTTAATATACTAAAGAAAAGTTTAATTTTGATGATGTGTCGTCACTAGAATTATTCTCAATTTTTTTAATTTTTTATTCTTAATTTTAACAATTAATTTATGAACATATTTTAATTAATATATTTATTTATTTTAATGAGTACGTGCACTAATAATTATTAGTTTCATATCTTAATAAATATATATATTTTAATTAGTAGAGGATATCTTTTCATATATATATATATATATATATATATATATATATATATATATATATATATATATATATATATATATATATATATATATATATATATACTATGTGAACTAATAATAGTGCTAATATTATTTACATTAATTATTATTTGATTAGGAGATAACCAGAATTATTCTCAATTTTTTTAAAATTTTATTCTTAACTTTAACAATTAATTTATGAACATATTTTAATTAATATATTTATTTATTTTAATTAGTACGTGCACTAATAATTATTAGTTTCATATCTTAACAAATATATTTATTTTAATTAGTAGAGGATATCTTTTCATAAATATAAATATATATATATATATATATATATATATATATATATATATATATATATATATATATATATATATATATATATGAACTAATAATAGTGCTAATATTATTTACATTAATTATTATTTGATTGGGAGATAAAGAGATTACACATATATTTGACAAAAATCTTTTACATAGATTAGGAGATAAAGAGATTACATATATATTTGACAAAGATTTCTTACATAAAACTCCGATCTATAAATTTTGACCGAAATTAAGTGGAATTAACTTTCGTTTAAATATATTTTTTCTTATAAGATTAATTACCGTCTATATTCTCTAATTTTTTTTCATCCTCTTCTAGTTTTTATTTTATTTATTTATTTATTGTATAGCATTGCAGATGTTAAACTTTCTAGAGTGTATATTGGGTGCACTCGGTGCAAGGGTGCACCCATATGTGTATACATTTTTATTCTATTTTATATACATATTATTCCATTTTTTATACGTGTTTTGTAATAATTGTTTATTTTTTTCACATTAATTTTTCATTAAAAAAATTAACATCCATATGTATATAACATTTTATTGAATATTATATACATTTTTTCATTAAAAAAATTAACAATTAAATTGTATACATTTTTACTATTAATTGTATATGTTTTTGTTTATATTTGTATGTGGGTGCACCCGGGTGCACACCATAAATTGTCAACTTTCTAAGGAGACGAAGACTATGAGAGTTGCAGTTATTGGTCCATGATCGATTCCATGTCAAACTAATTATGGATGATCAGGTATTTGTAAAATTATATAAATTCGTATTTATTATTTTTTAATTCTATTATTAATTTCAATTTAATTCTATTATTAATTTTAATCTATATTTACTTTTTTTTTTAATTTCAACTGGTGTCACATGGTTAAGTGGTTCAAAGATCGAGGGATTGTGAATTATAAGAAAGCAATTCATAGAAGGCATTTGCAAAATTGAACCAAAAAAAAAGAGTATTTTTCATGATTAAACATAGTTTTTTTCTTATATTTCATGAATATACTTTTGATTAGACCATGCAATGCAGTTAACATCCCTTCACATAGTTTTGACTTTGTTCCGATCGATTCAATAATACACAAAATAAAGTTGAGAAATCTATTTGGGTTGGTATGTTAGTGTACTATATATATTTTTTTCACTTTAATTCTATGTTATTTTTTGTAATTATAATTGGTTTTTTAATTTTCATGACAGGTGTTATTGCTAATCCGATTAAACGAATTGGTCGACTTGGTGACATCAAATACTATCCAGAATTTCCCACCCAAAAAAAGTATCACTACTTTAGATTTCATAGATTTCAAGTATGATTAGAGTATGTATAATTATTTTTTAAAAGTTAAATTAATTTATTTACTTATTATTTAATTGATTTGTTATTATATATATATATATATATATATATATATATATATATATATATATATATATATATATATATATATATATATAAGCACTAATTAAATTTTTTTAGTTATTTGATAAATAATAAAAGGATTAATTACTACTAGATACACACTTTATACCCCTAATTACTAATAGGTACATTGATTTAAAATAATAATTATTATATATAAAATATTACAGTAAAATACCAAATATACCCCTAAATCCATATACCTTTAAACCACAAACCCCAACCCCCACCCACCACCGGACCACCTGCCGGACTGCCGCCGCCGCCGCCGGAGCTTCGTCGGTCGGTCGCCGGGAAAAAACTGTTCGTCCGAAAAAAAAAAGAAAAAAAAATTGGTCGCTGGACCGCCGCCGCCGGAGCTCCGGCGGCCGGTCGCCGAAAAAAAAAATTGTTCGTCCGAAAAAAAAAAAACTGTTTGCCGAAAAAATCGCCGAAAAAGCTACCGGACCGCCGCCGGACCACCACACTTTTTTGCTGCACACATATTTTTTTTGTTGCACACACTTTTTTTGCTGCACACACTTTGCTGCACATGAACTTTTGCTGCACACAATATTTATGTGCAGCACATTATAGGGGTAATATTGGAATATCACTATATATTTTTGTACCTAATAGTAATACTTTTGTATGTTTGTATCTCATAGTAATTTAGAATTTTTTTATGTACCTAATAGTAATACTCTCATAATAAAAGTAACAAATATAATTAAAATGAGTAGACAGGTAGGCGGAGTATTTGTTATATTACTTAATAAAGATTATTAAAAAATCAAATAGGGACATGGACCGATGACGATGGGCGTGTGGTTTAATGGTAGGGTGGGGTGGCTAAATAAGAATACATAACGAAATTAATATTAATATATATTAATAAAAATAAATTTTGAATTAATTATGGAATATCTTTATTGTTTAAGAATCAAAATTAAATTCGAAAAAATAAAAAAGAAATTGAGTTCTTTCACTATTCATCACTCTCGACTTTCCCATGAACTTTCCTTCTTTCTTCTTTTAATAATGGTCAGTTTAATAGAGGATAATTTCATCTTCCCCTTAGAGATGTCCTGTGACACTTTGGTGTGACATCTCCTGTGGCATCTCTTAATAGAATGACACGTGGCAGGTTAAATTAATCCTTACCTCTAAGGGTTTATTGGTTAGGGTATAGTATCTCTCCTCTCTCCTACGTGTGACTCATTTAATGGAGTGTCACAAGAAATGTCACACCAAAGTGTCACAGAAGATCCAGACCCCCTATAAGATATTGCAAGATATTTGAAAGTTAAAATAATAATAATAATAATAATAATATTAATAATAATAAAAAATGAATAATATACTATTTACGAATAAATAAATAAATATTCATTATATAATACTTCCTTCCTCAAGTCCAAAGGTATCTATTTTACCATTTTGAATGTTCAATTTAAAGATATATCCATATTCTTTTTTTAGTAAGAAAGTACATTACATTGTTCACCACTTACTTCTAATACAACTACCCACTATACGCATAAAAAGTAAACGATTACTTTTGGATTGACCGGATGGACTAATAATAAATTTGTTTTCTTTAATTATTAATATAATTTGAAACTAATAAAATTAAATAAAAAATAAAATTCATAAAATTATTATAAATTTATGAATATTTAAAATAATATCATATATACATTTCTTCTTAATAAAAAAATACTCCCTCCGTCCCACGGAAAGTATAGTTTTTGCTTTTTGGCACGTGGATTAAGGAGTATTATTATTTAATATGTAGTGGGTAGTTGTATAATTAGTGGGAGTATAGGCCCCATGTTTTAATTATATTAGAGGGTATGAGTGGATCCCATGTGCGTAAAAAAGGAAAGATGACCCTTTGGGTGGGACAACCAAAATGGAAAAAAGAGACCCTGCTGTGGGATGGAGGGAGTATCACTTTTTAAAAAATTTTAATACATGAAAATTTATTCTTTTGAGAGATCAAATATTAATCTTCTTAATAAAAAATATTATTCTTCAAAAGAAAATTTTTGCAAAAATTATAAAGTTCACACTTGAACCTAATTCACAACAACTTACTCATGATTAAAGTTTTAAATTATTTGATATGAATAGTAAAAGCAATCAATAATTTATGTGTAGCTTGCGACAACTTCAATTTAGTAAAAACAACAAATATTATTCGAAATATAAATACATATTATTTTTGAATATAATTCAATTTTTGAAAAAACAATTTAGGATTGAAGTTACACTAAATCCTAATTTACAGGATTATTTGGCATTAAAGTTTGAAATATTAAATATCTTATCGACTCTCATATCATTTTTTTAGAATTTTATATATATTCTAATAATTTTATATTTTATTTACATATATAGTGCCTTAATATATGCTTATGTTTATTTAAAAGTTTAATTTTATATTGTAAACGGTGATTATTATGAATTATATTCTACAAAATTAAAAAACTCCTTTATATATGAAAATAATAATATATATTATTTTTCATTGAATAAATATCCTGGATAGATTAACAAATATAATATATATATATATATATATATATATATATATATATATATATATATATATATATATATATATATATAATCCTACTTAAATTTGTAATAACTCTACCTCATCAATATATATCTCATCTCAAAATTGAATAACTCAACAATATTACCAACAGAAGGTATGTGCAAAGCTAATTTGGTATTACTCGTAACTATTTCTAAATTTAATTTTTCTTAATTAAAATATTTACTAGGGTTTTGAATATGGGAGGATTACTATTAAGTACAAAAAAAATCTTTAATTACTATGAGATACAAACATACAAAACTATTACTACTAACTACAAAAATATATAGTGATATTCCAATATTACCCCTACAATGTGATGCACATAAATATTGTGTGCAGCAGTGCAGCAAGAGTTCGTGTGCAGCAAAGTGTGTGCAGTAAAAGTGTGTGCAGTAAAAAAAAGTGTATGCAGCAAAAAAGTGTGGTGGTCCGACGAAGCTCCGGCGGCGGTACAGAATTTTCCGGCGACTGGCTGCCTGCGGTACGGAATTTTTCGGCGACTGTACGGAATTCCGGCGGTGGGTGGGGGTTAGGGTTTGTGGTTTAAAAGTGTATGGGTTTAGGGTTATAATTGGTATTTTACTTTAATATTTTGTATGTGATAGTAATTATCTTAAATCAATGTATCTAATAGTAATTAGGGGTACAAACTGTGTACCTATGAGTAATTAATCCTTTTGAATATATAATATTAATTTTTTAAAATGATTCTTGCTATTTAATTATTTTTTATTTTTGTCAAATAATCATGAACTTTATTTTTATTGTAAATTAATCACCACCTTTAAAAAATTGTAAAAAGAACATCAACTGGTAAATTGAATTCAATTTTTTTAAAAAAACCCCACTTATGAGTAAAGTATATATATATATATATATATATTACATACTAACAATTAAAAAAAAACTAAAGTCAAAATAAAAATAAAAATAAAAATAAATTAAATTTTTTAAAAGAAACAACATAAAACAATCAATAATAATAATAAAACAATTGGATACCTTTCCATATAAATAAAAGACAAAATAAAACAAAAAACAATTAAAAAAATAAAAGAAAAAACAAAAATTAATCAATAATAATAATAATAATAATAATAATAATAATAATAATAATAATAATAATAATAATAAATGATACCTTTCTTTAGAATTCTAAAAAAGCTTTTGTTCGTTTGCATGAAATTTTTTAATTATTAATTGATAACATAACTATAATAAATATAATTTTTCAATTTTTATATATCATGGATAAGTAAATGTGAAGGATAATTTGCATTTTAAAAATAAAATAAAATTATGAATTAAAAGTATATCTGAAATTAAATTCTAAACCTATGATATAATTATTTAAAATTATTATTATTAAATAATTATATTAAATTTATAATATCTTTTTAATAAATTATTACTTAGCATCCAGCGTAAAACGCGGGTTTTGTACTAGTATATATATAGACAAAGTTTCTTGTGATATATTATTTACATGAGATTTTTATTAAAGTAGGTTTATTATTTGAATAAAATATGTTTAGTACTCGTTAAAATATATTTGCTAAAGTATACTGGAATATACATTAAATTATGATTTTAGCTTGTTATAATATAATTTATTATTAATATACTTTAAGTATAAATAAGCATGATTTATCTATACATTGAGCATACTTTAGTAATAGATCGACCCGTCTCATGCCTGTCGCACAAATAATTTGGATCTCACAAGAGAGTGTCTCACTCTTTTTTTTATAATAAATAAAGTATAAAATATGTTATATGTATTAATTTAGTGGGGGTGATGTTTCTTAAATTAAAATGATTTTTAGGAAATGTTCGATTAAATTAAATTAATATATGTGAGTTAATAAGACTTGGACAATTATATTAGCAAGAGCATGAAAATCATCTTAATTTTTTTATTAGGTTTAATGGATATAGCAACCCACCTCAACCCATCAGACCGTTTATTTTTTATTTTTGGATTTATAAGGTAGATAAGCTCATATAAATGTAATTAGTGTGCAAACTTTTGTATTTTTAACAATTTTTTAAGGCTTATCGAGTAATATTCATTCAATATGAATCCAATACTAACTTTAGATTGAGATGTTATATCTTTTTTAATCTGAATAATTTTATGAAATAAATAAATAACGCAAGAGTGAACTATTTAATTTTATGTGACGATATAGTAACATAAAGCATGTTATGTATATTATATTGTATTATGAGTTATTGGATTAGGGTGTTATTTATTCATTTATTGTGAAAGATTTTATGAGAAAAAAATAAATGAAAAAAATATATAGGGTTTGATCAGAGATGCCGCTTTTTTCATACTTCGATCTTCTTTTTTCGAAATTCTCAAATATTTAATTAGTACCACACAATATTATTATATTCTTTACATACATAGTGTACTTTAAAATTCAAATAAAATCTTCGCTATTTACATATTACAAACCAAAATGTTAGAAGTTGGAGCTAGTGATCTCCTTTGGGAAAGATAGATTAAAAAGGTAATTGTATCTTTAATTATTCTTAACCCTAAATGTAAACCATTAGGATACAAGTGAATTCATAATTATTTTATTAGGAATACTTAAGGGGAAAAAATGCTAATCAGCTCAAACCATGCAAGCGCACCCTTATATATTTTAATACATTTATTTTTTAATTTATAATTAATAATTATTTGCGTCACCCATTTTTTTATAAATAAGGCAAACTCACAAATCAAATTGAATATATCAAATTATGCTAAAGTTTTCCATGAAAATTGTTCCATGTGCAACGTTCTCCTTGGAACCTTATTGTTATATGTTATTTTACTTTTAATGTTTAATTTTTACATTTAGAATTTAATTTTAATTTTTAAAGTATAAGTTTTCTTTCATTGTTGTATTAATTTTTTCAATCATATTATAAAATAATTTAATTAAAATAATACTTTCATTTTTACTTTACCATGTGTAATTTCTTGTTTATTAAGAATTTTTTTAAAAATAATAATTCATATTACTATTTCACCGAAAAGTTTGGAGTCTAAATGCGGTGTAACTGAATAATCTCACTCATTAAATTAAATTTTATTTAATCTCACCACTCAATAAAAATAAATAAAATAATTAAAAATAATTTAATAACTACCCACTGCATCATCAATATAATCAAGGGTAGATCTTGCGTGAGTCCGTCTCACGTGAGACAATTTTACATTTTATGAAATAATTATCACTTTCGCTATAAAACGTTATCACTTTCGCTATAAAATGTTATCACTTTTCATTTATATTATAAATTATTCATGAAATAACATCATCACTTTTTATTAATTTATTATCATTTTTTTAATATAAATATTATCACTTTCTAAACGTTTCACGAGTGAGACGGTCTCACACGATCTTTTTCCTTAATCATATAGTGAACCTTTTAAGCACACCTATCCACTTTTTGCACTTTAAAGAAGCCAAAATTTTGTTCTATATTATAAATTTCCAATGCATGAAAATGTAGCATAATGTTAGGTGTAATTTAAGTAGAGTACCTCTGAAGTATTTAAATATTAAATTTGTATTAATTTAATTAAAATTTTAAAATAAATAATTATACAACGTGTTTGGGACTTAGGGTTAGTGTATTAGTGCTCAACACGACGGCACGTGAAATGCACGACGTGTAGAAGTGGCGGCAATCGCCGGCGGTGGCATTTAGTCTCTAAACCTTAATTCTTCACTCCACATGAGAAGACGTGAAATTGCCACGTTTACCAATGGATTATTTATCTATTGTTATTAAAATTTTGGGTGATTTTAGGGTGAACCTGGCGTACATTTATTTACCCTACATTATCTCTCTTCAATTATTATAATTTCTTTTTCTCCTTAACTTTTATCCATTCTCGCATCTCAATTAACCTAGAAAAAAAAAACAACCAACATAGAATAATATTATTCACTTATTTATTACATTGGATGGAGCTATTGCCACCCGAAACTTTACTTAGGACACCCGATAATTTTTAAAATACTATATAAAAATACAATTTTAACCTTAATACATTAAACATTTAAAATTCATACTCTCATCAGTTAAATCGCTTTGTACACCTAATCCAACCCACCTAAACTCACACCTTAACAAAGTCATCCAAAATTTTCGAGCAACCATTGTTGTTCTTCATCAACTTAGAACCCTTTCATGTAGTCAACTCTTCTTTGTCAAATCTCAAATCTAGATTAGATCCCATCTCGACGTTAAATTTAATTCTCAACTTTTATTAATTATTTCCATTAATTTTAGGTTGTTTGCACCACCGTTCTGCTGTTTCTCAACTTTTTCGGTATAACACGGATTAATGAATTTATTCACATAATACATATATATAAATACAAGATGCACTTCATTCATTTATAAGGCATTCTTTGATAAATTATCTATTTTATATTGAATCTTGTGTTATTTTCTTTGATAAATAGAGTTCATTACATTTGCAGCATGTTTGGTTCTATATGTGGATAAATAATTAGGGTTTTTACAAGATACAAATAATATAATAAACTGTTTACAATTTGAGAGTTAAATTTTATTGACGATAAATTGAAATGATTTTCAAGGATGGAGTTCTCAAATTAACACAGCAATTAAAGTTGGTTCTGAGTGAATTGGGTGTAGAGAGTAATATAGGTGTTGGTGTGTGAATTTTAGATATTTAATGTATAGGGTTAAAATTGTATTTTTATATAGCATTTTAAATATTTTTGGGTATCCTAAGTAAAGTTTCGAGAGGCAATAGCGCCGCTTTATTACATTACATCAACTTAACCCAAAATAAATATCCCTAAGATTTATAGCTTTAATGTAAGATATAATAATAATTACTTAGTTTATAAAGTTAATTATTAATTTAAATCTAAAGGTGGAGATTAAATAGTATAAAATCTAACGGTTTAAATCTTAACACTACAAAAAAAATTACTAATGGATTAGCAATAAAAATGATATTTTTCTTTTAACAACGGAATGTCAACGGATTTATTGTCTATAAATTCAATCCGTTGGTAATTACCCAAAGAGAATTATTATATATAAATTACCAATGATATTATTAGCTAACTACTACTAACGGAATTATTTACCAAGAAATTAAATTTTTGTTGATAAAAATTTACCAACCACTATTTTACTAACAAAAATTTACCAACGAATTTTTCAATGGAAATGCCTATCTGCTAAAGGAAATTGAGGTGCACCGGGTGCACTACTCAAAAATTTGAAGAATACTTAATTAACAAGACAACGACCATATTTCAAAGAATAAATTCGATTTTTTTAAATAACTAAATTAAATGAAATTACGAAAATTAAAGTTGGATAATGATTATAATTCTTATCCCTACCCTGAGCAAGATTTCTGAATTCAGACGTATGTAATTCTAGTAAATAAATACAGTATACAGATCATTTAATGGAATATATTTCAAGAGGTTTCCTTAAAAATATTAAGGCAAAGACTTGTGTATAACTTTCCATTGGTACAATTACGGTACAATCTCCTTCATTCACCTTCAATGTGTTTTTTTTTTTTTAATTGTTGCAGTACGTTATTATTTTTGAGTGTATATTAGGTGCACCCGGGTGCACCCTTGCACCCATATTTGTATAACTTTTTATTCTATTTTGTATACATGTTATTCTCTTTTGTATACGTGTTTTGTAATAATTGTATACTTTTTTCACACTAAGTTTTTCATTAAAAAAACAAGCATTCATATGTGTATAACTTTTTATTCAATAGTGTATACATGTATTTTAATAATTGTACATTTTTTACACTCAATTTTTTATTAAAAAATTAACAATTAAATTGTATACATTTTTACTCATAATTGTATATGTTTTTGCTTATATTTGTACGTGGGTGCACACGAAGCTTCGTGTGCACCCGGGTGCACACTATATTTAGCCATTATTTTTTTAGGGATATAATTGCAATTTTACCCTTATGATTTAGGATATAATTTATCCCTAGAGTTTAGGGTATAATTGTAATTTTACCCTTGTGGTTTAGGATATAATTGTAATTTTACCCTTACAGTTTAGGGTATAATTATCCCCTAGGGTTTAGGGTATAATGTAATTTTACCCTTGTGGTTTAGGGTATAATTTATCCCTAGGGTTTAGGGTTTAGGGTATAATTATAATTTTACCCTTGTTGTTTAGGGTATAATTATCCCCTAGGGTTTAGGATTTAGGGTATAATTGTAATTTTACCCTTATGGTTTAGGGTATAATTTATCTCTAGGGTTTAGGATTTAGGGTATAATAGTCATTTAAATAAAATAAATTTAAAAATAAAATAAAAAACAACATTAATGAAGGAGCATGAATTAATTAAGAAATGTGGAGGACCAAGGTTGTACCCGGTTGTACCCTAATCCCTCTCAAATATTAATATGATTATAAATTTTTCTTAAATAACACAAAATAAAAAAAGTTCGAACGATTTTGCAAGACCGAAGAATATAGTTTATTATTCAGTATTTAAAAACTCTTAAAAATTTAATAAAATTGATTAAAATAATTTTTTTCCAAACAACATAAAATGGTACACATGTAGGTGTTGTAAAATTGAACAAGTATAAAAGAGAATGTGTGTTTGAATTATAAAAGAATTAAAATGTGTAGGTATTATAAAATATAATTTTGAGGATTTAATGTTTAACTTTATATATAAAAGGAACATTTTTTAAAGGGTTAATCATTAAAAAAAGTCACATCCTTTATTTTGACAGCTTAATTTAAATTTATGAGAATTTAAAAAAAAATCCAATTTAATTTGGAGCTGCATCTCTAAGCGTCTGTGTCTGTGTAACTCAAGTAGAGCACAGCACATTAGATCTTCTGTACCATTTTCGTGCATTATCTTCTGTATCATACGGTAAGTGATTATACGTAAGAGGTGGAAATAAATCCAATCATTACGGGGTTTAAGGCTTAGGGTATATATTCTCTTTTCTACGTGTCGTTCATCTAATGATATGACACAGAAGATGATGTATCAAATGACACTGAAAATTCGAGCATCAGTTAAAAGTGTTTTTATTATTGTGTCTTGTTCTCGTTTTATTCGTTTTATACCGTGTTTTTGTTTAATGTAGAAATGATAGTGATTATGGAGTGCGCAGACAACATTTTTCCATTCTATGGCATCAATATATATTTATTAAATATTTTCAATTATATATTTGATTAAAGAAAAAGAAAGATGAGTTATTACGAGAATAAAATAATGAAAAAGGTTCCAAAGGGGTAGGTGTCGCATATATGACAGCCTAATTAATTAATTAATTACCAGTTAAAAAGCAAAAGTTTCATAATGCCAATCCAAATGACTAATGAGGATTAATTATGGATGTTGATTAATTGAATTTGTCTACATAGCATAGTACTTATAGTATACTTTATAAGGACTTACAAATATTAATAATCTAATTTCCCTAATTAATCGACCTATTTTGTTTAAGGTTGCTAGGGTTTTATACCCTACTGAATAATATAGCTATTACTTAAATTTGTTTAATTAGCCAGCATATATAGTTGTGTAGTATATTAATTAATGTAGTATATTAATTAATTAAGGGCAGTTATGTAGATCCTCATTGTAGATTATTTTACGCTTTTATAATTATTAATTACATTTTGTTAAAAATATTATCATTTTTTTTTAAAAAAGAAAAAGTTATTACTAATATAAATAAATTATGGGGAAATCACTAATAGATACACACTTTTAACCTAAATTATTATGAGATACAAGGAATTCAAATAATTATTCTCACATATAAAATATTAAAGTAAAATACTAAATATAACCTTATAATCACATACACTTTTTAACCACCAACCCTACCCCTCACCCACCCACCCGTCGGACCGTTGTTGACCGCCGTTGACTGGAGTTGATCGGCGGCCGGACAGCCGTTGACCGCTGCCGCCGCCTGCTGCCAGAATTTAAAATGTGCAAAAACAAAATTGTGCAAACAAATTGTGCAAATACATAGGGGTATTTATGCTATCACAATCATAATTATGTAGTTATGAGTAATAGTATTTTGAGTCATGTAGTTTACAGCAATTATGCATTATTTTATGTACCCAATAGTAAATGACCCATAAATTATTCATGAAATTTTCATTTTTTTTCAATTAAATATTACTTTTACAATAAAATATTATAATTTATTATTTATCTTATGAAAGTCATTCTTAAGACGGTATCATACAAGTATTTATCATTAATTAAGACTTAAAAATAATGTGGTTGGGGTTTTTTCTTCCCAACTTACATACTACTATATAGTATCTGTTTGAGGAACTTAAATTTATACTATTTCGCGCCACCCTTCACATTTCTATTATTTCACATTATTTAAGAAAAAATAATTCTTTAAATATTTTAGTATTTTTAGGCAATAAATAAAGTGTAAAGTATTATTATAAGTTATAAGTAATGTGTGATAAATTTGAAATTAAAGTAACTTTTGAGGTTAATAATTAAGAATTTTCTATCATTGGCAATGCTGCGTCGGTCATCTTCGCTGCTAGAAATGAGGTGGATTGTCCTTCATCTTGCATTCTGATTCTCCAAGATATTACCCCTTTGCTTACTTCGTTGCATCCTAAAGGAGTCTTTTGGCAACCCCGTGCTTGTAATCTTGTTGCACACTCTATTGCTTATTTTGCCAAATGTAATGATCTTTGTGAATTTCATTGGATGAATTCTTCGTCCTTCTGTTATCAATCAGAGCGGGCTATTTTCCATCATTCTTAATATAATATTTTCTTTTCAAAAAAATATAGTGTTATTTCCTTTTTTTGGTGTAAAGAGTTTTATGGGACAAAAATAAAGAAAGGGTAAAAGATTTTATGGTGAGTAGAAAATTTTAATAGTAGTACTATAATATAAAGTTGGGATTAAACTTGATCATTAATTGTTTGTGCAGAGAGATCAATTATTATAACCAAACTCATTTTCAAGATAATTTAGTTAATTATAATCAAACAAAACCTTAAAGTTAGAAAATATTTATTTTCATTGTGCCCTTAAACTGTGAACAAATTTTATTTTTATCCATAAATTGAAGAATCCTGATATAGTAAAAGCACTCATGAACAATTTAATTCCAAAAATTTCGGCCACTTTATAATTTTTATTTTACGCATTTTTTATTACTTAAAATTAATATAATATTACTTCTACCCTCTACAGACGTCAATTAAAAAAAATCATTAATTTTAATCATTTATGTAAAAGTAAATACTCCCTCCGTCCCAAAGATATTGACATACTTTCCTTTTTGGGTTGTTCCACAACAATTGAAATATTTCAATTTTAAGGATATGAGACTCACACAAAAATAATTAATTACTTATATGGATCCACAAACACATCACATCCACCACTAATACAACTACCCACTACACATTAAATATTATTATTTCTCTCACTTCACTTTACATTAAATTATTATACTTCTTAATCTCCGTGCTAAAAAAAATGTGTCAATTATTTTGGGACGGAGTGAGTACTCCACAAGGGGAGTATGACTTTGTGTTGAGTCGAATTAATTCAAAAGTTAAAAGATATGTGACGAAAGTGTGATGACAAAACAGGACATTTCCTATGCCGGTTGATTGTTTAATACTCCCTCCGTCCCAGTGCATTGCGAACACTACCTTATTATAAACTATAGGTAACTGTCTCCATTTCACTGGGACGGAGGGAGTAATTGACAAAAGGTACTTTTTAATTTTAAAAAAATGGAAATGATAAAAAGTTGTCACTTTTGGATAACTGTAATTTTAAATGGCCACATTTGTTATGCATAATTTTTTCTAGCCACTTTAAAATGAATTGGCCAAAATGCCCTTGTGGGGGACCCACTTTTCAGCTGGTTGCAAATTGAGATTCCATACTTTTTGACCCAAAGTACAGTAAATGAATCAGATTCTTCTTTATTTTTGAATAAAGTGTGGAAGTACAATACCTAATACCTAATACTACTATGTAGGTATGTGCTCCCGCAGCTCCCCCATATCCATACAAAATAATGACGATAATATATAGTGGAAAGTGAAAAATGGGGGTGGTCGTCCAACACTTATTAAAATTTTTTGTACTAGAGGTTGAACATTTGGGAGCAAATTTGCAGTAATTTTGGAGAGAATTAAGATATTGGGTAGCAGGTGTACAATGTATGTTTAAACTTGTTTTAACATTTATGAATGCTTTAATTTTATAGTTGTGATGCTCTAATTTTATAATTGTTGACATGGCTCATGAGTGTATTCTAATTATTCAACGTTTTTATAATAGAATAGAAAAAATTGTATGACTTGTAGAATAATTTGTAACATTCAAAAGTTTTTCTCTCTTAAATCTTCACCACTCATGTTACATCTTGGTTTTTTTAATTAATCTTCTCAAATTTGTTAAACAATGGTGAGTAGGCCGAATAGATTCAGTTGTTGGGCCGAGTAGAATAACTTTGTGGGCCGAATAGAACACCCGTTGGCCGAAATGCCAAAAAATAATATTTTATTTTCTGAAACTTAGTAGACCGAATAGAAGAAGTTAATGGGCCGAATAGAATAGCTTGGTGGGCCGAATAGAGAAACCGTTGGCCGAATAGCCCAAAAAAATTATTTAAATTTCAGAAAGTTAGTAGGCCGAATAGAACAACGTTGGTAGGCCGAATAGAAAATCAATGTGGGCCGAATAGAAAGATGTAGGCCGAATAGAAGGACTTAATTTTCCACGTATTTTTTTGTTTAAAAAACATGTAGGCCGAATAGAGCAAGTTACTAGGCCGAATAGGAGACACTTTTGGGCCGAATAGAGGAATAATTGGCCGAATAGAAGAAAAAAATACTGACACATTTTAAGGTGTGTCAAGGGTTTAGGGTTTTGTTGAAACAGTGTAGGTTTGCATACATTAATTTGTTGACTGGATAGAATACAAATTTAGTACAAATTTTCTAATGATTTAATGATGCAACTAATTATCTAATCTTTTAATGTTGATGTCATTAAAGTTGTTTTTGAAAAAATGTGCAGATGAGTTATAGAAAAGTTGGGATGCGTTGGGGTGGAGCATGGGAAGGATTGCAATACATAGGTGGAGTGGTGAACTGGTTGTTCTTGCCAGAGTCCAGTTTGTGTTATAGTAGCTTGCTAAAAGAAATTCATGACATAGTGCAAGCTGATTTGGGGCATTGGGATTATGTAGTTCATTCTCTAGTTGATTACGATGGCCGTTTGTTCAAATATAAGATAAAGAATGATGCACGTGTGGCAGAAGTGTTCAAGTGTGTTGATGATGTCGGAATGATGTACGTCACACTCCGTCCTATCGCGGGTGCAGGGAGTAATATGATTTCAGGGATGGGTTATGATGACGGAGGTGCTGGTACGAGCAATGACCCACGTACGAGGGCACATTCTTGTGGGAGGCATGATTTTGATTTGAATGTGGAGTGTTGTCCGGCCTCAGAGATGCAGTGTGCTGGTTTTAGAGAATCTGTAGATGCAGAATCTGGTGCTGTCTCTGGTGAGGGTGCAGAGGACGTAGACGGTTGTAATGATGATGATGATGACCCCGGGAATAGAACGGTGGAAGAAGGGGATTGTATATAGCAGGATACTATTCAGTCTTCTAGACAAAGCGATGATGGTGCTGAGGAGAGAAGACGCCAATTGTATGAAGAAATATGTGATTACATACGTAAGAGATGAGGGCCTAGCTTTCTTGAACCGATTAATCGTGAGTTGCGTCGTCCTGAAATGCAGTCAGAAGAGTTGCGTAGTGCACGGCCCAACACCCGTCCTTGGTTGATTCCAGGTATGGAAACTATGTTTAGTTATAATAGAAATAGAACTAAAGTATATTTGTAGATGAAACTAATGCACCTGCCACGTTCATAGGCATGCCGATTGAAGCAGAGATAGTAGATCAGCTGACTGGCCTTGAGATTGATGTGTCTGGTGTTATTGAAAAGGACAGTGTATTTGAGACAAAAGAGAAGATCCAGACAGCAGTAGGCATGTATAACTTGCGGCACGGAGTGGAGACCTATGTTGAAAGATCTAGCACGACAAGGTACAACGTTGTATGTAACATGAAGGGTCAAACAGGCTGTCCATTTAAGTTGCACGCAAGAATGAGCTCTGGGTTGTGGAGAGTGGTTAAATTCGTCGAACATCTTGGTTGTTTAAATGATCCAGACAGGTCTGCTCCTACACAGGTGTCGTCCAAAGTAATCGGTCAATATTTTGTTGCTAGGCAGTTTGATAAGGTTCATGGCCTCCGACCCAGTGCGATGATAGATGAGATTAGGACTGATTTTGGATTCAACATTAGCTACAATATAGCGTTAAAGGCGAAACACTACGCTGTTGGACACACGTACGGGGATCACGACAGCTCATACAAATTGCTCCCTGCGTACATGTATCAGTTGGAATCAACAAATCCCGGTACGTACACCCGAATATCTGTCGATGAAGATGACCATTTAAAGTTTACATTTTATGCACTTGGAGCATCGAGGTGAGGATTTTTAGAGTCTGATCGTCCGGTCATTGTCATTGACGGCACTCATACGAAGGGGAGTCACAGAGGAACCGTGTTTGTCGCAGTCACGCATGATCCAAACCATCAGATATTTCCACTTGCCTTAGGCACTGGCGATGTTGAGAGTAACATGTCGTGGACGTGGTTTCTAGAGAGGTTACGCGAGGCCTACGGATGTCCACGAGATCTGTTGATAGTTTCTGACGGTCATGCCAGTATTGCACACGCTATTTCTACTGTGTATCCTGATGCCCATCACGGTCTATACGGCTACCATTTAAAGCACAGATTGGCTGGTTTTGGAAAGAACGTTTTATATACATTCCATCGTGCAATAGATGTATACCTATCAAGAGATTTTGCTAAGTGAGTCAGCCAACATATTAAACTTTTGTAATATTACATACAAGAACGAGCCGGTACAATGTCTTTTTTAATCTAATTTTACCACTCCTACCCTGTAAGATTTTACACTGTTGCTAAATATTTCTGACCTCATCGGAAAACCAAACACTGGGGGTCTCCATCTCAGTGAAAAAGGAAGTCCCTACTCTACAACTAAGACCAACATCGATCCTGCATTCAATAATACATTAAAATCAATGCACATTGCTTAAAGGAAATGGAGACTGTAACGTAGAACTTACAGTTCTCTGCTTGAAATAAATCTGCGGTACAGTTCCCATTGGCGCTCTCGGTCTGTCATGGTAAATGGAGACTGTAACGTTGCAGCTAGATTTTGTTGCCTCTTAGACCGCATGATACCCTCTTTATCACCCCTGGGTGTGGGGGCCATCGGACTGAGCGCCTCCACCAGTCTATTAGGGGAATGTCTAACCCCAGACCTCGCGCTGGTTGGCTCAGCTTCAGACATCCAGGTCTGGGCAAGATCTGATCGAAGGCGCCTAATCTCAACCGTAAGCGCCTGTCGAAAATAATGAGCTGTTTGATGCTCAGACACAACCTGACAAGCAAGGTGGTGTAAAAACTCATCCTGTTGATCCAGCCTACGAAATACCCTTTCTTGGAAATCCTGATCATATCCCTGGTCGTGCTGATCACCTCGGTATGCGTCCCTAAACCCACTCCCATGAAAATCTGGGAAATCATTCATCCTATCGTCAAGGTGCTGCTGCGCGTCTGCGTCGTAACGATGTTGTTCGTCATGATCTTTCATAAATCGAGCATGCCAGCCAGCACTCGGATCATAGGAACCGGGCTCAACATACGTCGTCTCCCCAGAAGCATATCCGTTGTGGTCAGGACTGGGAGTACAGCGAGGTTGGTAAGAATGGGGATCCCAATTTGTCATCCAAGCCACATCATCATCCGCCCGCTGGACCCTCCACGCATCATCAACAGCCAACCCGTATAGTACCGCTGATCCCATGGATTACTGGTAGGATTGTATGCCCGGACAGCCTTTGTGCTGGTTTTAGAGAATGACTTGGTGTACGTCCCCATGATCAACCCCTCCAAAGGATCATCCTCTATGCCAATCCAATACCCTCGTCTACGCTCATCATCAAGGATTATCGGAAAATCAACCACATCAAGAGCCTGATTCAAAATAAATAATTACATAAGAAACAATATAAAACATATCTGTCTTCACTAAATGGATTAATAAGTCATATCTGATCAAACAGAGTCCTATCAACCCTCTTCCATGTGCGAAAAATCCATCGTAAGCAGAGTGGCCTTAAATTCAATCTACCGTGGGGGACATGGCCATACGGTGCAGCAACGGCAGGTAGACGCTCGTACACCCAAACCTGTCACACGTAAACCACATATGTCAGATAATTAATGCTGCTAAAATTGAAAATACACTATAACTTTAATATATCTACTAAAACACGTACCAGTAGTGCGAATGTGCACCCGTAAAAGTGATATCTGTACCGATCGGGATTTGCTTTAGCTGGGACTTTGGTCACAATGTGGTCCAGAAAGTGCAAAAGCGTCATATAGCTGAGTTGTCCCCAAGGGAATAAATCCCATCTTTGTTCGTCCTCTACTAGGCACCAGACCCAGTTGTCTACACCCACCTTGGTGACATCCGACCCAAGGAGAAAGTAGTAAAACAACAGAACTTTAGCAACCTTAACCGCATCCTCAGGGCTAACACCTATAAATCTACTTCCTTCAAAGTCACTAGCAATCTGACTTACTAATGGTCTCTCACCCTGACCATAAAACCTATCATATAACCCACCAGGCGGGATACCATACGTCTCGTTCGGATCAAAGCCGAGTCTATCCCGAAAACATAGTCCCATAATCATGAACTCTACCCGGCTAAATCTAAGGCACACGTCCCCAACCTGAAAATACCTAGCCGTTACATCGTCCCCCCTATGTATGATCTCACGGTCATGAGACTGTGCAGATGAGCATTCGCGTTCCACTCATCGCTGAGATTCCAGTAATGACCAAAACATGAACTCCTAAATATCTCCTCCGTATTACCCCCAACCCTAGTTAACTGCCTACGAATTATATCTATAACGACCCCAGGTTTGCAGTAATTATGTATACTGCATTGTTGACCCTGCATGGAAGGACGCTTCCATTCACCCTGCACATATATTTTTTTTTGCTAAATAGACATAAATTCATAATTATGGGGAAAATAACAATAAGTTCATGAAAACCCTAAAACGAAATATTTGAACATAAAAACATTTACTCTATTCGGCCCACAGTTCATTCTATTCAGCCTACCAAGTTTGCCCTGTTCGACCAAGCAACATTTCCCAAAATATTCTAATAGCTCATATTTTCTCTATTCGGCCTACAATTGTTCTATTCGGCCTACAGAGTTGTTCTATTCGGCCATCCCTACATCTCTATTCGGCCAACAAAAATTTCATTAAATTTAAATAAATACAAGTCTTCCAGTTTGCTCTATTCGGCCTACACTTGTTCTTTTCGGCCTAAAGATTTGTTCTATTCGGTCTAAAGAAAACCTCTATTCGGCCTACCAAAATTAAAAAAGTCATTACTACACTTTGTTATATTCGGCCAACCAACATTAACAAAGTCATTACTCATACACTTTGCTCTATTCGGTCTACACTTGTTCTATTCGGCATGAAGTATTGTTCTATTCGGCCTACTGAAAACCTCTACTCGGCCAACCAAAATTAAAACAGTCATTTGCTCATACACTGTGCTCTATTCGGCCTACACTTGTTCTAGTTGACCTGAAGTATTGTTCTATTCGGCCTACTATAGATCTCTATTCGGCCAACCAAAATAAAAAAAAAAACAACAAAAAAATGAACACCACTGCATTCCTACTAAAGTTAAGGCCAATTCAACACATTACATTACATTACATTACACACATTACATTATATGTATTTAAACATGCCAATAACAATGCTTATATATATACCTGAAAATTTGTCATTTCCAATTGATGCACTCTGGAGACCGCAAATGGAGAATTCTCCACCCAAAAATGCACTGTTCTTCACTGGGACGAACGAAGAGTGGAAGAGAGAGGATGTTGGACGAATGGAGAGAAGAAGAGAGAGTGTGTTGGACGAAATATGAGAGAGAAACAAAGAAACAAAGAAAAAAGGGAGAGAAAAAGGTGAAAGTGAAGGTATTGATGTACCCCACCAACCCACATCCAAAATCTTAAATTCAAAATTTAAAAACTTTAAAAAATGTGGTCCACCCACCCCCCATTTATTGCAGTCAAAACTGACATGATGATGGCCCAATTATTTTCGTCCTTTGGGTAACAGTTATGGGGGTAATTTGGGAAATCCACTTGAAAGTGGCTAGTAAAAATTGGTTTTAAGAGATGTGGCTATTTCAAATTGTACTTTATCAAAAATGGCCATTAAAAAATCGGACCCTTTAAAAAATATTTGCAAAAGTTAATTTGATATTTTAATTAATGGAGGGTTTATGTGTAAGTGTTATATATTTGGCATTACATAATTCGATTGAGAATGAAATCAAATGATCGGATGACTGTGACCTATCACCAGTCTAATATTTCTAAATGAAATGTTTCAACCTATTTTAATGTTGTGGCCGATTTTATTTGTAGTGTTGTTTTTCTAAAAAAATACTAGAAGTCAAGATTAACGTTTTTTTACTAAATGAGAGAATCTTCTACGGAACATAATTTATCATACGTTTTATTTTATAAAATTATTTTCGATATATAATTTAAAAAAAAAAACTATTATTCTCTTTAAGACAAATTCTCTTGTAAGACATTATATATGTGAGACGGTTTGTGAGACGTATTAAAGTATGCTCATTATATAGATAAAGTATGATTAAGGGTTCTTAAAGTATGTTTTATAAAATATGATAAATGATGAATTAAAGTATAATTTTAGGGTGTTATAATATGATTCATTATTGACATACTTTAATTATAAATAAACATACTTTACCTATAAACATAGTAATGGGTCAACACATCTCACATCCGTCTCACAAAAAACTCATCTCACAAGAGAGTTTCTCTTCTTTTAAATGAGAAATAGCAATTATTACAAGAGAGAGTATAAGACATGGAAAATATTTTAAATATCAGTCAAGACTTCAAATACATGTATATACTATTTTTTAAAAAATAAATATAGGTTCCAAAAAATATAAAATTATTTATTTAAGTATGAAATCATAAAATTGTTTAAAATAATTTAACTATAATCATAAAGAATTCCCATTAACTAACACTACAATTTGATAGAGAATTTTTTTATATCTCATTAATAGGGAGCATGGGAAACCGAATTCAAAGTAGACAAGATCAATTTCCAATTAAATTAATTTAGAAAATGAGATTAATGGGGTGAATACTTGCCCATTACTAAAGATTAAAATATGATATATTAATAATATACTTAGCAGTTGGTAGTAAAATTTATTTTAAATGTTTTATAGTAATAATAGTTAATTGGTGTATCTAATAGTTACAAATATTATTTTAAACTAAAATTTATATTGGTAATAATTTCTCAAATGGATAATCCGAGTAAAAGCAAATTGACCAAGCTTGAGAGGTCACATCGGGCTTTACGAAATAAAATGGGCCACTCATATTTAGTTGAATAGGTTGGTCCATCAAATTTATATAAATTGGGGACCAATCAATTTTATTCCAATTTATTTATAGATTCCAAATTTGAATTCATATAAAGAATAAACCCCAAAGTATTTCATCAACCATGTATCTTTGTTAGAAAAGATACACCTCCATAAATCATTTCTAAATATCCGTTAGAAAAGACAATTATACACTGAGAATTAAGTCAAAAAAAAAAAAAATGTGAACATTAAACTCTAGTGATAAAAGAGTTGTTCTATAGTACATAGAATGAGCCATACTGTATGCATTTAGACCACGTAGTCAAACACGAGATAATAGAACACGAACTCAGGATAAAGAAGATAAATAATCAATAACACACTGAAATTATCCCTCAAGGAGGGTCATTCAGAATGGAATTCTCAGCGACAAGCCGGACGGCTGCAATCCCTTAAAAAGAGTCACAGAGACGAGCTCTACCAAAAACCAATAAGGTTGAAAAATATATAATTTCTTCTTGATTATGAAAAACCTTAGTAACATAGGAGTTTAAATAGGCTATAGAACCATAAACAAAACTCTAAACTTAAATACTAATAAGACAAACTAAGGTTTGATAATGGGTTTGATAATGGGTGTGGTGTACTAAAACAAAAACAGTTTGAAAGATTGAGTCAACTCAGAAATTACAAATTTTTTTAATATTGAGTGCTTTCAACTATGTCCCATCTTTAGTTCTTTTTACAAGAATACTTGCTATGAATCGAAGAAGTGATCAGCTTGGTATCTATTTAAGTCCACGAAAACAGAAGTTATACCTGAGGCATAGCTTGAATTGCTTGAGGTGAGCGCCACAAGAATCGCGCTGAGTGCATGCTATGATTCTGCTATTTCAGTGCCATAAAAAATGCTGTAAATGTCACTGCAGACGGCCACCGTGCTTGAAGAGACAGCTAAAAGTATCATAATCCATGAGACTGCTCTGTCATTTTTTGAAGCAATTCCACGAAAATCCCTGCACGATAAAGCATGCTGGAGATGGTTATATTTCCTGGAAAAAGTGGAGTTTTAACGGAGGTTCTCCCTCCACAGTTGAACATGCTTGTGTTTAAGCTCTATTCACCTGAGGGCAATTGCGGCAGGGAAAATATAACCTACAGCAACAGTAGCTGTGGCACCAGTGAACTGGAAAGCGTCCCATATGCTTGGGACGAAATTCGCTCCCAAGAAGATAAAACTCACAAGAGCTACAGTAACAGAAAGGAATCTCTTATCATCATAGACAAGAGGGATTGCATGTGGGAAAAGGATGCCATCAACATTCAGCCGAAGGGAGTAGAAGACGATTGGAAATACAAGCATCAAATGGATGGCATAGCTTACTCTCACTATGTCATTAAGCAATGAGCTATACGGGATGCCAAAATCTCCATCAAAATTGGCCAGAACATCATCCATTGTTTGGTTACCAAAGAGGAGAAACCCAAAGAAGCTAGTTGCAACATACACAGAAGTACATAATATGATTGATGTCCGGACTATGGACTTCATTTGTGAAGGTTCTTCAAGCTCATTCTCTATTGGATGAACTGTTAAGCAATAAAAGAAAAACAAAAGTAAGTAGCAATACGTTGGTAGGTGTGACAAATATGACATCACAAAACAAAAATGAGGTGGTCAAACGCAACTTCGGTCTTTCACAGGGTCATCAAGTAGATTTATTAAGATTAAGCTGAGTTGAAAAAAGAAAGAGAGAAAGCGATCCATATTGCACATATAAAAAGCCTCCGAATGATGATAAGAGTACATCATCTTCTTAATACTGTACAAATTCATATACCCCACGTTTTGATCTTACAGACCTCTTCTCAAGCATAGAAATCTTGAACTCCATATTATCATCATATCATTAAGTGAACTTCAGTTTCAAATCAAATCAAACAACGAAAAAGAGAATTGCATCCTTTATGGACAAACTTTTGGAACCAAAATCATCAGAAAAAGTAGAAGATTCCACCAGGGGAGTTCAATAAATAAAGTAACATAAAATTCAGTTTTATCCAAGTATTCATTCTTCTGACCATATCACAATTAAGAGGTCTTTCCTTTTGAAGTAACTAATAACAATATAGATGTGCTTAAGATTTTAACTTACCGTTATGGTGACAAATATAGGCAGTGACCAGTATAGGAAATGTTGTGAAAAGTTTCCAGAAGGATGCTTGGTCCACAAGGTTAGGCAGCAGTTGAGGCATTCCAATGCTGCCATCTATCATCTTGACTATGGCTATTCCTGCTATGATCACCACGAACACAACGGCCAATATGACTGACAGCGCTGAAGTGTATCGCAGTGAATCTGGCACCTCAAACAGTAACATAATTCAATCATGGTGTTATCCTCATACGTTTTTTTACTGGCAAAAGACAGAAAGAAGAATTTGCTTTAAAAGAAAAACAGTTAAGGTCAACACCATTCTATAGCAATGAAAATCATACATCAGATAGAAGCTTTGGACTTATGCTAGTTTAAACAACAAAAAATGGGGGAAAAAGTATTAGCAGACAAGTTATTTAGTGATGTTAACCATTTATTGGACGAGTCAAGATCTAGAAGATACTATGTAGAAAACACATTGATTTAGACTCTAAAATAATGTGTAAAGAAAATATTCAGCCAGAGTCTTCACATATTGACCAATCTTTGGAGAGTATGGATTTCTGGGGTGCTGGAAAAAGTAAGCTGACTGAAATGCACATCTTCAGGAGATAAAAGTCCAATTCGATCAATTAGAGTTAATATAATTTCTTTAGAAAAAGAATAAAATGCTGATCCCAGAACACAAAAATATGCAGATATCTAGCAGTCATGAAGCAATGAGTGATGATTTTAGCCATAACGCCACGTATTAGACCTAAAAAATTTTTAGGAGCTTCTCTATTTCTTTTCATAATCCTGCACAATTTTAAGCTAATTATCAGATTACTCTATCTGGAATAGTAAGAAACACAACTCACCAAAGTACTATCTATAATGGAGGAATCGAAGTTCTCAGAAGATCATTCAATCAAGATAGGGGCAGTTGATTATTGGAAGAGCTCTATGTAAGGTTAAATTTCGTGCACATAGTTCCTGCCCCTAACTTACAGATATAAAACACATTACATGCATAAAATAGTAGAGGTATAAACATTTATGAAATGATTGCTTAATCCTCTGGCTATGAAAATGTTGGCAGTAAAATTTACGCATGATCCCAATCGCTACAGATATTCTGGATAACATAAACCTACAAGTTTAACAAACTAGATGAAACAAATCGCATATCTAAGGAGAGTAAATTTGTAATCTACTAGAAGAATAGACCTGACATAATATGACGCGTTCAGCAGAAAAGGTCCGCTCTGCCTCCATTATCAAAAACATTTCATATTCTACACATTCTATGAATACTAAAAGTCATTTCATGACGGGTGATTCATTCATTTTCGGTAAGGAGATCTAACTAAAATACTCACCAACACGTTTGAATGAGATTAAAGGTGCCAAAACAAACATGGTTGTGAGAAGCAATATGGAAGAACGTCTAGTCCACCAATGAAGACCAAACCATTCTTCCATCACACCAATGTGGTGCACCCCCAGTGACCATGTCTCTGATAAAACATCACCTGTATTTAAAAAAAAAAAGAGAATGCATGATCTAACAGTAAATCAGTTACTAATACCTAAAACAATTGCCAAGTAATAAGATCAAAATGAGGAAAGAGCAGAGAGCACTTTATCCACCTCCCCAAATTCTAATCTAAGACTAAAATATTCGAAATTTTGAATTTGGTAACTGAAAGAGGTGGTAGCTGAGCTGTAGCATGTAGCCTACGGTTGTAAACCACCAAAATTAGTAGAGAAGAAACACTTTTTTATTTTTTATTCCAGAATAATATTCTAATTAGATGAATAAGAACTCATGTTTTACATCCAAGAAATTGGAACTCCAATTACAAAGTAGTAAAACCAAATCAGTAGCCGTAAATGACACAGAAAAATCTGTTCAAATCAAGTTATACCAAACAAAATCTAAATCAATTGAAAGAAAATGAGAAAATGTGTGTGATTTAAGAATGATTTTGAGCAAGTAATAGAAGAGGGCAATTAACGAACAGTACCAATGATAATCATATAAACTACAAGCATTCCGACGTTATTAATCACAATACAGAGCTGCAAGATATTCCGACCGGCTGCGGAGAACGAGTCACCGGCCAGACCGGAGTAGGAACTGGTCTTGGCTGCCCTACTAAACCGGAGGATAATCTCTATCGATTTCTCCGTCAACATACCGGCCAACACGATTATAATTAGTCCTGGAATAGCACCAAGCTGCTTGAGCGTTGCCGGAAGAGCCATGATTCCAGCGCCAACAATGGTGGTAGAGAGATTGAACACAGCTCCGGTGAAAGATGCGCCGCCGAACTCTCCGGCGAGGTGATCCTTGGGGATAAGTGGCGCTGCCCTCTGGCCACGGCGGTACTTTCGATCCGAGGACGGCATCGCCGGAATTTCTAGAGAGAGAGAATCAAATCGGATTTGTGGAGAGAGGAAAGAAAATGCCGTTCAACGGCAATGAATGAATGCATCCATTGTACTGCGTCGCAGGGGATTTTACGCGGGAACTAAATATTCTTCGATGTCACAACCAATGACAGAAGGACATGTGTCATGTAGGTCCATAATCGTAGGTGATATTTTCCAACCGTTACAATTTTTTTTTTTTTTTTGATACCGAGGTTCCGGGCTTACGCCCGACTAGTCCTCGAGGAAACAGTCCCGGCCCCTCAGAACTGCCTCCAAGTAAATCGCGGTAACCACACAATGGATCACAGGTTCCTAATATCTTTAACTACTGCGCACAAGGAGTCGATCCCCAAGTGATTGCTCCGTGATTGCTCCATGCTGGCCTTCCCCTAGCTCAGCCGCAGGTTCCCACCGAGCCGCAGGTTCCCACTGAGTTTCAGCCTCCCACACTGCCGCTTGTAGCCCTCAATATTAATTGTTCCACCATTGCGCTCCGGGGGGCTTGAACCCCTGACCTTTCAATCAGGGGCACCTCAATGTTGACCCCTCAACCGTTACAATTTTTGTTTTATCTCAATGTTAAAGAATTTACGAAGTTATCCCCTTCATTGCTTTGAAAGGTATTATTCGTTTACTTTATATTTGTGGATTACGGAGTATAATAATTTAATATATAGTAAGGTGAGAGTAATATTTTTATGTGTAGTTGGTCGTTGTATTAGTGTTGAGTGTGGGGTCATGTGTGGTGGTTGTGGGTCATATCAATCCAAAAAGGAAAATTGATACTTTGTAATGGAACGGACCAAAATAAAAAAAAAATGATACGTATCAAGGGGATGGAAGGAGTATATAGTTTAAGAATACTTTTTCATTTTAAAAATATACTTCCTCTGTTTCAGGAGGTCTTTATTACCTGGGACGGAGGGAGTATAAGTATATCTTTATTAAAATATTTATTAGTTTTGTTATTCTACACTCCCTTAATTACATTTCAATGTTTACATATTTCTATTTTGGACGTCTCATTTCAATATTTACGTTTCCTTTTATTGGAATATGAGATCCACCTAAAACAATTAATATATATCACCATGATCCCCACATCCAACACTAATACACTTACCCACTTTACATTAAATATTATAATTGTCCACCTATTATCTATTAAAATACTGTACTCCTTAATCAACGTGAAAATAAACGTAAACATTGAAATATAATGGAGGGAGTATATATATCATATGATTCATTAAAAAATAATTTAATTGGATAAATATAATATATTTATTAAATAAATATTATTTTTATTAAAAATATTATTACTTTTAGTAAATTGTTCAGTGAATTGGATGGATAAATATTTTTTTTATAAGCATATTTTTTTATTAAAAATATTATTTAATTTAACAATCTGTTTGCGTAATATTTTAAGGCAAAATGTCATGCGCCCCAAAGACACTGTGTCCTCAACCCTCATTTTTCATATTCTATTTAACCATATGTATTGCTAGAGGTTTAAATTGAGTTTTGGGGACAAAGGGGCACGGTGTCCCTGGGGACACAAGAGTCTCACTCATACTCCCTCCGTTCTAGACAAAGAGGACCATTTATTTTTTGCATGTAAATTAAGAAATATTATTATTTTATGTAAAATGGGTAAATATAGTAGAGAGATGTGATGGGTAGTGATAGACCATTGGTGGACCCTTTTTACTAAAAGAGAAAAATGATGCAATTTGAATGGAACGCCCAATATAGTAAAATAGTCTTCTTTGCCCGAGACGAAGGGAGTATATTTTAATAGAATGAATATAATTTTTTCTTAATAAAGGAATAATTTTACTAAGCAGAAGTTGATCACATCGGAACTTTTACGTCATTTTAGTGTATTATAATCTTCTGCGGCACATGTCAAGTGATTGACACGTAAGAAGTGAAATAAATCAAACCATTGCCCCTAAGGTTTAAGGATTAGGGGATAGTTTCTCTCTCTCCTACGTGGCACAAAGAATTTGAGCCGGAAGCTGATACATTTTTTTAAATACTCCCTTAATCCCATAAAAGTTTTCATTTTATTATAGGGTTGATTGTGCCAAAAACCCTGACCTTTTCGCGAATTTCAAATTAGTCCAAACTTTTTAATATTTACAAATAAGTTCTCGACCTTTAATTTTTTTTTCAAATCAAGCCACCAGGCAGCGAGAGGCCTGCCCGGTGCTGACGTGTCCATATCTCTTCCACGTCACCTTTCACGTGTACAAAACGACGTCGTTTCAGCCTTTCACATGTCGAAAAGTTAATTGTATGAAAAGTCATAATCTTTTCGCTATTACGAATTAATTCAAACTTTTGACTATTTTGCAAATAAGTACCTGACTGTAAGCCCTTATTGCAACTCGAACCACCGAGTAGATGGCTGCCCGAACGCTGACGTGTAATTGTATATGCCAAGTTACTCTACATTAGTTAACAAAATGACGTTTTTATTTTTATTTATTTATTAAAATTTTCAAAAAAAAAACCCTCATATATCACACACTAACATTATTCGATCAAAATATGAATCATGGCAGTAGATGGAGAGAGAAAATTCGACAATGTACTTCTGCATGGTTAAGGCCAAGAACAGATCAGCTGCAGAATTGAAGGAGCCGATTAATCACTATTCTTGTCCCCAAAACCTTCTTCTACTATCTAATTGTTCTAATAGCAACAACGATTATCGTATGGATTATCTAATCGAAATTCAGAAGATGTCTTCTATAACCTCTCTCACATGGCGAATTTTGATAGATAATGTTAATGTGCGATATATGAGGATGTTCTTTTGGATATACATTAAATTTTAATTTAAAAAATCAAAACGAAGCCGTGTTGTTAACAAATATAGAGTGACTTGTCATATACAATGACACGGAAGCGTCTAGACAGACCTCCAGCTGCCCGATGATTCGGTTTGCAATATGGGCTAAAGTTGGGTACTTATTTGTAAAATATTCAAAAGTTTACTATAATTCGTAATCGGTGGAAAAGTTGGGACTTTTCATGCAATTAACTTTTCGACATATGGAAGGCAGAAACGACATCGTTTTGTATATGTGGAAGAGAGATGGATACGTCAGCACCAGGCAGGCCTCCCGCTGCCTTGTGGCTTGATTTGAAAAAATGGTTAATGGTTGAGAACTTATTTGTAAATATTGAAAAGTTTGGACTAATTTGAAATTCGCGACAAGGTTAGTGTTTTTGGCACAATTAACCCTTTATTATATTGTGCGTCTCATTTAAAGGTCTCATTTTACTTTTTTATTAAAATGGCTCCACATATGATGAGCCATTTACTATTAATACAACTATCATCTACACATAAAATAATAATAATCCTTAATTCACGTGGAAAACACCATACTATTTATTAACACAACTACCAACTACACATTAAAATATTGACAAAGACTTGTGTGAGATCATCTCATGTAAAGGCTTACAAGTGATAACTTTTATAATCAAAAGTTATACTAATATTTTATAACGAAAATGATAACTAATTATGAAAGTATAAAATATCTCACCGTAAAACGGTCTCACGTAAGACTTGCCCTAAAACATGATATTCTCAACTCACTATCTATTAAATAATTGTACCCCTAAATCTCTGTGCTTAAAAAAAAGTTTGAATTTCTTCTAAGAGAATAGAGTATTACTTTATAATGCGATTTATTTTATTTTTAGTATTATTTTTTCCTCTATATTGATTTACTCCCTCAGTCCACTGTCAATCAATCTATTTTACCATTTTGGGCTGTCCATTCTTAATCTATCTATTTCCCTTTTTGGATTATAGGACTCACACCCTCCATTAATACAACTACCTGTTGGCAATTGGATCGTGTGGTTATCGTGAAATGATTAGGATTTCAAGTAAACAATCAGCGGAAGCATAATTAATGTTTACCTGACTTCTGGGTCTATGTAGAGGATGAACAGCAGTGAACCGCCTCTCGATCTTCTGCTGTATGTCCCAAGTCAAATCCTGCTGTTGTGTGGGCAACAATCCGCAGGATTCTCTCAATCTGCTTCTCTCATTTTCTCACGTCAAAAACGGCGCAGAACTATTAGGTATCCAGAAGTTGAGATGACTTATATATTGGGCTACAACAGAGACCAGGAGGAGAAATTGGATTGGGCCTCAATTGGATTTAATTAACCAAGCTTAGCCCAAAGCTTATAATTAAATTCAATAATAATAATAATAAAGTCCACTAAAATATTATTACTGCACTGCCCATCCAATCCCAAATTATATTTTGGGTTCCTTCTTATTATGAGCCCGACAGTCTCCCCATGTTTAAGATATACAATGTCCATTAATTAATTAAGTTAGTGACAACTCAAACTAATTAATATCTTTTCCGAGAGTAGTACCACTCAACCTTATTATCATGCCAGAATTAATCCACTTGCAAGATTTACATGATAAGCCTTATGAGCTCCTCAAGGGGACATCATCAACCTATGTCGGACATGGATTCCTTCTACAATCAACAGCACACCATAGAGACAGCACTACTTTTCAACTCACTGAGTTTGTTGATTTAATACATGTAAATCTCACCCATTGATGAATCAAAGAAATACATATTGTCCTACGTGTCGAGGTTATTGTATAGGGATTAAGAGCACGAACTTCCATAATAACAGAGATCAAGTTCTTCTATAAGTCGAACGATCTCATGCTGTCCTGCTCAATACACACAAGTGCACTAATGTGATTCTATAGTCAAGACAAGCTAATACCAAACCACACTACAACCATACCGATAGAGAGTCCCCGTCTATCTTGGTTGTGAGCATCTGTTTATATTTTATAAGAAAAACCGATAATATGATCTTACGTGTGTTGTCGCACAACATATTATCTACAGTATAAAGTAAGTGGACTATTGCATTGTGCATATAAATAAATTATAAGATGCAATCATTTGATCAATGATTCTCATTTCAAATATTGTTATAACATTGTTCATACTAAAACTAGACTTTTAGTATACAATTCAACAATCTCCCACTTATATTAAAAGATTATGCTGTCATGTCTTTTGCCATACATCTGATTCCTACTCCCACTACACGACCATTAAGAGCTCTCGCCTTAAGGTTCTTGTAAATAAATTTACTAGGTTATCATCCGATGTAATCTAGGTGACAACAACCTTCCCCTCATCATACGATTTCTCGTAACAGGTGGTACTCGCGCTCCATGTGTTTAATTGCCTTATGGACTCGTGATTCCTTAAAGTTTGCAACTGCACCAATATCATCAATATAAATTGTGATAAACTTGGGCAAATTTAGAAACACTTCAAAGTCCATCATGAAGTCTCTAGAGTCATATAGATACTTTGGCAGCCTCACAAGCTCCAATTTATCATCTTTCCATGATGGAGTCCGGAGTCTGAAATATATTTCTATATAACACTTCTCCACATTATGACTCTACTTCCTAAGATTAAACACATAACCTTTGAGGTGAATTTATTGTCGTCCAATCTGACTAAACATATCCGGATCTACGTAATCCACAAGAAGCAGTGAATCTGCCCAGTAAGTCTACATATAATTTCCAGTCCTTCTCAGGCACATCATATATGTCTTACCTCAGTTCATCATTCTTGTTCTGGGTTATGTTGATACCCTCTGTTCATGCATTTAGCAAAACAGATATCCAACTTCGTTCATAGCATTCCTTAGATTAAGCTTCCTTATTCACCGAAGCATAAGGAACCGCTTTCATCTCCTTTATCTTCCTTTTGTGTCTCAAGACACATGCACTTAGATAAATTCACATGCTAAATGAGTATGGACTGTATCAATTTACGAAACTTGAGATAAGCATAATATCCTTTTCTTGTGATCCGTATTACCGTGATCAAAAGAATATATTTTACTTTTCTTAACTCCTTCATATCATACCGCTTTATCAACCATACCCATACGCCTGACAATACTCTTTCATTGTCTCCAATGAGCAATATATCATCTACGTAAAGTACAAGAAATACCACCACGTTTCCGTCACTCTTTACAATATACAAGACACATCCATGCATTGAATAAATCCATTTCTTTGGATTTTCTCATCAAAATGGATGTTTTATGATCTTGAAGCCTGCTTTAGTCCATCGATGGACACTTTTAAGCTTACTATCACAATGTTCTTAGCCCAGCTATACTCCTATAACATCGAAGCATGGCGAGGGTTAGCCATGAAAAAAATTTCGTCGCTAAATCTTTTCTTTCTTGTAGTTGGTGTTCACAAATTTGTAGTGGGTGTTAACAAATCTTTGAATGCGATAAATAGGGTGGTCGGCTTTGTATTTAATTTTATTTTTAAATTTATTATACTTAAATAAATAGGGTGACTGGGAACCGTGGGAGTATGCTCCAACATAATCATGCTGTTAAATGTCATTTATATTTGTATTTAAATTTATATTTAAATAGTAGCTTTATTATAGAAGTCAACTAGTATGAAACCCGCATACTATACAGGATATGAATTGATATCTTATATAATTAATTTAAAATAATAATTCAAATTATTTTTTTGTTAAAATATTATGTAGTATAGAATAAATATAAAGTTTTTTGAATAATAAATTATTAAAATTGTATGTATTACTCCCTTGTCTTGAACTTGTGTTGTTTCACTTGTTATCTGTATGCTTTTGTGCATGAGAGAGAGGATGTGTATGAGAGAGAGACATCAAGAGTGTACCAATAGAGGAATACTAATTAAATTCCACCTCCGTAGTTTTAACTTATGAGGAAGCGACACGTAGTACTGTACCCATTCTTTTCAATTGTTTAATGCTTTTATCAGACACAAAAACTTGTGTGAGACCGTCTTACGTAAGGGCTTATGTGAAAGTGACTTGAGACGACCAGAAAGTGATAACTTTTATGAAAGAAAAGTGATAATAAATTAATGAAAGTGATAATGCTCTTTAATGAACAGTTTATAGTGTAAATAAAAAGTGATAACATTTTATAGCAAAAGTGATAATGATTTATAGCGAAAGTGATAACTATTTTAAAAAGTGTAAAATGGTATCACGTGAGACGATCTCACGCAAGACCTACCCTTTATCATATTTTCTCAGTAAATTTCAATTGATTTATTCTCACTCAAAAAAGGAGAAACAAAATTTAACCGGATCTTACTAATTAAATTCCACCTCGTAGTTTTAATTTATGAGGAAGCGACACATATTTAATGCTTTTATCATATTTTCTCAGTAAGTTCCAATTGATTTATTCTTACTCAAAAAGAGAAACAACATTTAACCGAGTGAGCATCCTCTCCAGAAGGGGAATTTCCTTGGAAAAATTTTACTGTATTTTACCTATTTTCTTTCTTACCTTAATTTTAACACTATTATCTTTTTATACTCGAATTGACCAAAATACCCTTTACACAAAAATTCGTGTAATACATTCGAGTAAAGTGTTCGAGTAAAATTATTTTTATTTAAAAATTCATTAAAAAATATTACTCGAACGCAATTTCGTGTAAAATTACAAAAATTTCCTATAAAAAATTACAACAAAAACGTGTTAAATTAAAAAAAAACTAAAAAATTAAAAAGTCAATCAAAAATCATGTGAAATTTCGTGTAAAAAATCGTGTGAAATTTCGTGTAAAAAATGACAATAGTTTAAAAATAAAAAAAAAAATTCGTGTAAAATTTAAAAAAAAAGTAAAAATAAAAGTCAATTAAAATTCGTGTGAATTTTCGTGTAGAAAATAACAAGAATCGTGCGAAATTTCGTGCATAAAATAATAAATAAATTTCGTGTCATTTTTTTTTAAAAGTCAATCAAATTTGTGTGATATTCGTGTAACAAATTGACAACATACGTGTAAAAAATAATATAACAATTTCGTGTTAAACTTATTTAAAAAAAAACTAAAAAGAGTCGATCAAAATTTCGTATGAGTTTTCGTGTAAAAAATGACACATTCGTGTAAAAATTAACATAAAAATTTCTTTTAACTTTTTTTAAAAAAAAATAAAAATAGTCAATCAAAATTTCGTGTGAAATTTCGTGTAAAATTACAACAATTCGTGTAAAAAATTAAAACAATTCGTGTTGAATTTAAAAAAAGAAAAAAACTTAACTCATTATTTGACACGAAAATTTTACACGAATGCATTATTTTACACGATTTATTTTCAAGTAAAGGTTAAATCCGTCATTTTGGTTATTAAAAGAGTTACTCTTATAACTGGGGCAATAAACAAATTCGTTAAACACTGACGGGTACTGTTGTTAATTACTTCACGAATTTTCTCTCATATGAACAGTGATTTCATTGTTCACATGAACAGTGAAATCACTGTTCATATGAGAGGAAATTGACTCCTTACGGAAGAGGATCCAGGTCCACATTTAACCTGACCATCTGCTTAATCTTTATCGGCTGCTCCAAACGTACACGAATGGACTCCCACCAATCAAATAATATGATATACATACCTTACATTTGAAGTAGGGAAAAAATTGTACTGTACCCTAATATTTTTATATTTTTTTTTTTTATCCTAACTTTAACACTATATCTTTTTATACCTGATTTGACCAAAATATCCTTTACATAAATTTTCGAGTAATATATTCGAGTAAAACCAACTCAACTCATTATTTGACACGAAAATATTTGAAATGAAAATTTTGTGTAAAAATTTATTCGTGTTAATTTAAAAAAAAAAAAAACTCAACTCATTATTTGATACGGAAATATTTGACACAAAAATTTCGTGTAAAAAATTACATAATTCGTATTTATTTAAAAAAAACTAAACTCATTATTTGACACGAAAATTTCTTGTAAAAAATTACAAAATTCGTGTTATTTTAAAAAAAAAAAAAACAATTTATTATTTGACTCGAAAATATTTGACACAAAAATTTAGTATAAAAAATTACAAATATTCGTGTTAAACTTTTTTTTAAAAAAATTCAACTCATTATTTGGCACAAAATTTTCATGTAAAAAATTACAAATATTCGTGTTAAATATTTTTTTAAAAAAAAATCAACTAATTATTTGACATGAAAATTTCGTGTAAAAAATTAAAAAAATTTGTGTTAATTTTTTTTTAAAAAAAATTCAACTCATTATTTGACACGAATATATTTGACACGAAAATTTCATGTAAAAAATAAAAAAAATTGTTTTAATTTTTTTTTTAAAAAAATAAACTCATTATTTGACACGGAATTTTCGTGTAAAAAATTAAAAAAATTCGTGTTGATTTTTTGAAAAAAATTCAACTCATTATTTGACATGAAAATTTTTACACTAAAGCATTAGTTTACACATTATTTTCGAGTAAATGTTAAATTCGTCATTTTGAGTACTAAAAGAGTTACTCTTATATTTGGGGTAATAAACAATATCGTTAAACCCTGACGGACACTATTATTAATTACTAGTTTGAAGGGATGTAACCTGACCATCTGCTTCATCTTTTTCCAATCCCATCATTTATTTTGCTGGCAATGGATAAAAGTAGCAAACCAAACAAATATATACACATACGAATGGACTCCCACCAATCAGGTTTATACAATGAAAACATAGGTAAACAGATCTAGGACAATAGTAATTAAGAATGGGTAGATTGATAATTAAAAGTGAAACAAGAAAATGTGTTAAATTTTGAGCTTCAGCCGAAATGAAAATTTGATATGAACATAGGAAGTTTCATGGCCTTTGCATCATCTTCCAAATTCATATAAATATAAATTCCTCCTCTCCTTTTTTTACATATAAATATTGAGGGCGTTTTCACTTTTCAGTATGACTTTTAAAACTTCTTTAAATCCATTCCAAGGGTAATTTCATTGATGAATCTTTCTACTATTTCTGTGATGATCAATGTTTTTGGTTTACAAAAAATGATGGTGCTTATTTTTCATCCTTGGGTAAGAAATCCGTCGACGGACTTGACCTGATTTTGTGGGTTTTGATCTTTCCATGTATAACGCAGTTTGATTGGTCAATACTTAATTTAACATAATTTTGCGGGTCTAGACCTTTAACTTGATTAAATTTTAATCAGGCTTTGTTCTAATTGGATCTGATTTGATTTATTTGGGCTTTGAGTTAGACCACTTTTGATTTAGGCTCATTGATTTAGATTATGCCTCATTTAATTTAAACCCCATTAATTTGTTGGGTTTATATTAATTATCAATTATTTATTATTTTATTTTAAGAATTAATTTATTTAAATTTCATAAAAAATAATAAATTAAAATTGATATTTTATTAGGAAAATGCACGTGTCACTATTTAATTGGACCGTGAATTTTAACTATAAAAAGACAAATTCTCTTGTGAGACGGGTTATTTAGTGAGACGGGTCGACCCATCACTAAAGTATGCTTATTGTATACATAAAGTATGTTTAAATGTTGTTAAAGTATGTTTTCTAAAGTAGGCTGGATTATGCATTAAAGTATGAATGTAGTGTGTTAAAATATGATTTATTATTAACATACTTTAACTACAAATAACCATACTTTAACTATACAATAAGTATATTTTAGTAATGGGCTGACCCGTCTCACAAATAACCCGTCTCACAAGAGAGTTACTCTTATAAAAATTGGGCTAATGTTAAATTTTTTTAAAAATTATGTCTATTTATTATTATTTAATTGGTCATATTTTTTTATCTAATTTAGCATTACGTATTAAAAATAGAAAATTAAGTATCCAGTCAATTCACCGATCAAAATTATAATAATTATAATAAAAAAAAAGAATCAATCTTATTGTTGATGTAAATGCCTAATTGATCATGATTTTTTTTTAAAAAATCTAATTTACAAAGTTATATTAATTTGAACTGAATAAGTTTGATTACTATTCTTTATTTATATATTGTTAAATCTAAAATATTTGGTTTATATGAAAAGTAAAGGAAAAAAAATCAAATCATCAGTTAATATTTGAAAGATTAGAAATTTTAAGACTATATATTATCCTTTTCAATTAGTTACATTTCAATTAGTAATTCAATTAGTAAATCATCAGTTAACGTTTGAAATATTAGAAATTCTAAGACTATATATTATCTTTTTTAATTAATTGATTATTATTATTATTATTATTATTATTATTATTATTTATATGAGATATGAATTTTCCAAAATAATTTTTAAAAACAACCATGATTATATTACGGGCTTCTATTAATTAATTTCTTTAATTAAAGAAAAAGCAAAAAGATGCATTTTTTATTTCATAAAATTTTAATACATATTTAATAAAATTTGATTAATTAATTAATAAATAAATTATATAATAGCAAAATAATGATATAAATTTGATTTATTATTATTTTATTAGTTAAATTTTCAGTCCAACCTATCACACAGTCATAGCCCACTTTAAGATTATCATTTAAGAAAATACATAAATAAATAATTTAAAATAAATACAATCATTGAGGTTTGAACATGTGACCTCCTCAAAACTATCCAACAAATCACATTATGCCACCTCACAAATTCATAAAAATAATAAATGATAACTCACCATAATTTGACACCTCACATTTTATAAAATCTAAATTGGGAAAGTTATTTTGTTTTAATATATAAGAAGATATGCATGTGTTTTTTTTTTAATAAATACTGCATATTATTATTTTAAAGATATTTTGCTTTAGAAATTATAGTTATAGTGCATTAATTAATAACTTTATAGAGGATTCAATTAGCTAGTCATTCATAAAGGGTACACATTTATTTTTAAATTATAATTAGTTGTTAGTTATAATTAAGCTACTGATCATCTTGATTAGATAGTGATTTTTTTTATAATGCATCAATATTATTTCTATAATAATTAATTCAGTCAATTTTTCTACACAAAAGGGGAGAAGTATATGTCCAAACTATAGTAAAAGCTAAAAACGTCATTTCATGCCATCCTTTTCTAACAATAAATTTATGAATCAGGATTGTGTGCTGTGGACCAATACACCTCAATTTAACCCATTTTCAGTGAGATCTGAAAATTAAATCGATTAAGTAATCATGAATAATGTTAGATATCCCGCCCATCTGTCCATCTCTTTGTAATATATTTTACCATAGCTTTCTTCATCAAATACCACATATGAGAAAGAAAAGTGAGATTTTATAAATTTTATTTATTTATATCGAAATGTAACATATAACATGAATTAAAATGAGTGAAATATATATGATATTGAAACATAAGTGGATAAGTTTTATTTATTTATATCGAAATGTAACATATAACATGAATTAAAATGAGTGAAATATATATGATATTGAAACATAAGTGGATAAGTTTTATTTATTTATATCGAAATGAAACATATATGATATTGAATTAAAATGAGTGAAACATACGATATTGAAACATAAGTGGGGACGTGATGCAGGCTATAAATGCCCGAGCCTAACTTCACCTCGAAATCATGGTCAAGAGTGGAGGTTTGCTCCCGCCACATTTATACCCACAACAATTGCTCAGCACATCCGATGTGGGACGAACCCCAAAGACTTACCGCAGCCATCCAGGTGGCCCAGAGGCTGCATCGATGCCCCTGCATCATCCACCCTCCCTTGGAGCTCCGACCCTACAATCGGATCTGATACCAATTTGATGCAGGCTATAAATGCCGAACCTAACTCCACCTCAAAACCATGGTCAAGAGTGGAGGTTTGCTCTACCACATTTATACCCACAACATTTGCCCAGCACATCCGATATGGGATGAACCCCAAAGGCTTACCGCAGCCATCCAGGTGGCCCAAGGGCTGGACCGATGCCCCTGCATCATATAGCCACCGTCGAAAACTCCATCATCTTCCTCATGAAGATCAGTGGGCCATCATATCCATCAAAAGATATGGGGTCGAATACCAACAAGACGTTTTGTTGGTAGATCTGCGTAACATCATATTTGTACGATGACTGATCATCATAAACGGAATCAAAACCCACTTGAAATCTCGAATCCAACATCGAGAATTTGGCTCTGATACCAACTGATGCAGCGAGAGCATATTAAAGATAAAGATACATAGAACAAAACTCTATAATCCGTTGATTATTAAAGAATACGGAAGATAGACAACTCAAATACGTTGATTCTTATAGAATACCGTAAAAGAGGCTATGAGAAAACTCTCATTTTTATTAATCTAATTCAACTCCCCTAAAACAATTACAAGATCACTTATTTATAGCTGATATCAAGATTTACCTTATTAATGACAATTGTGAATAAAAGGAAAAATCAAAATCTATTATACTAATTATATTTTATATCTCCATCACTATGATGGCGCACCGATCTTTGATGAAGAAGATTCGTATGGTAGTTATGATAGTCCACCCATTTTTGATGAGGAAGTCGATGTAATTTTTCACGTTGCTTGTGGTGATCCAAATTTTGACAAAGAGACGTTTGACGTTTCTGTTGATGATGCGCTTAATCCCAAAAAATTTTTTGATCCAAAAGATTCATATTTTCTGGATCTCATAATTAGAGATAATATTGAATCTGAAGATTTTTTTGTTGAAGGAATTTGGGTTACATGAATTTAAGGATGTTCCAGCCCGTCTTCGTACTTATTTTGTACGTGATACGACCTTGCACGATACGAAGGCGAATCGTCTCCAAGTGGAGGAGTATGATGGAGATTTGATGGAGATATAAAATATAATTAGTATAATAGATTTTGATTGTTTCCTTTTATTCATAATTATCATTAATGTGGTAGATCTTGATATCAACTATAAATAAGTAATCTTGTAATTGTTTTAGGGTGGTTGAATTTGATTAATGAAAATGAGAGTTTTCTCATAGCCTCTTTTACGGTATTCAATAAGAATCAACGTATTTGAGTTGTCTATCTTCCGGTATTCTTTAAGAATCAACGGATTATAGAGTTTGTTCAACATATCTTTATCTTTAATACGCTCTCGCTGCATCAAAATGTGATATTTTTAAAATTAAAATGAATTTTAAGGTTATTGTTGAATGGATAAAAACTATAAGTGTGAAATAGTAAAATAAAAAAAGTGTCATATAAAAAACAAAGTCTCTTTGTAGGATGTAATTATATGAGGCGGGTCGACCCGTTTTTAAAGTATGCTTCTTATATAAGTAAAGTGTATTATTTTGTAGTTAAAGTATGTTTTTCTAAAAAATATATATTTTTCTAAAGTATAATGAATAATGAAAAATGTATAATTTACTATAATTATACCTTAATTACTAATAATCATATTTTATCTATATAATAAGTATACTTTAAAAACAACAGATCGACCCGTCTCATAATCATCTCAAGAATTTAGGAATTTTTTATATATATTTATCAATTTTTAATGATAAGAAAAATAAAGAAATACTTTTTTTATTGATTTAAAATTAGAATTGTTTATAAGAAAAATAAAAGCTACTTTTTTTTTATAATGAACAAGACTTTTTTTGTGTGTGTTTAATTAATCGTACATTATAGCATTATCCATGTAACTCTATAAGAAAAATAATGTACTTAGCTGGTCTATTTCTACGGTCCAAGCAATACTAGATATGAGATATTGTTGTCTTATTATATTCTTCGTACAATTATTGTTTTATAGGAGTATTCTTTTCCATTATAAATGGAAAAAATAATTATATCTGTTAAATACAATTTGAAATTAAATAATTCACCAAATAGAATTACATTCTTGCTTGTTTTAAATTTATACATAGCATGAAGCCTTTTAGGTGTGAGCCTAGAGAGCAAAAGAATGTGTCACTGGGCGGCCCAAAGCGGACAATATCATGTTATTAGATTGAGTGGGTCCGGCTCTGCTGGACCGATAAACCCAACGAGTAATATCAGAGCCAGATCCCAAACTTAATCGGGGATGTGCGGGAAATGCGAGATGGTTGGTGGCGGATCAGCACGCGTTTCAAACTGATATCTAGCTACGGAACTTTGTTTGAGAGAAAAATACGGCGCAGTTGATGGGATGTTCTCGCTTCAAACGTCTAGTTGCGGGACTTTGTTTGAGGGGTGCGGACAAGACTCTTCATAGTGCTAGGAGATCCATCCATCTATCCTATCCGATTTCGATTTGGATATCTAAAAAAGAAAAGAATCGATTTCATTCAAGTTTGATTCAAAGAACTGTGCATTCTCCGATCCAATTGCTGTTTTTGTTTCTGTATTCCTGATTTATCCGCTGGGGCAGTCTGCTTAGCCTGTAATCTACTCGCATAGAGCGAGCTAACATATTCCATGAAAGGGCCCGCATACCCACTCTTCTTTCCCCCTATCGCTAGGGGCCTCTATTTCGGATAGTATTTATGGTTCTACCTTTTTCTTAGAAACTGTCTTTCATGGTTTTCATGTGATTATAGGTACTCGTTTCTTGATCATATGTGGTATTCGCCAATATCTTGGTCATCTGACCAAGGTGCATCGCATTGGCTTTGAAGTAGCTGCATGGTACTGCATTTTGTAGAGGTTATTTCTATTTGTCTCCCAACTTGCAGATGGACTAAGAAAGTCAAAATTCATTCTCCGCCTCAACGGGTCGAAAAACCCAACAACAACAAGTCACTTGAAGCTACGTCAGATGGGGCCAATCACACCATCTGAGGTCCCACCTCATTATACAAACCAGCAAAAATGTGTGGGTCATATACATGTGGGGACTCTAGAGTCTAGACTAAGATGAAAATATTATGTGAACACGTGATTAATGCACTATTTGAAATTAGATGTTTTAAAATTATTCACTCAGTTTTTATTTATTGGGTCCGGTGCTACAATGCCCACTATTAAAAAATCATATACAAAAACGTCCAGTTCAGAATAAAAAAAGTAAAAATATCCACTTTTGATTCATTTTGACCAAACTACCCCATATTTTTGATGCGACAGTTGACTGGACATTTTTACCTAGTACTTGGGCTTTGCAATTTATTTTTTTTTGAAGTGGAGTAATCATTTATGCCCACGATCTTTTAATTCTTAAATATCACTCTGAACATGTATCATAATAGCCACTCGATCTTGCTGATGTGGTGTTAAGATTTAAGATTTGACAATAAAACTCCACTCGGCCTTGTGCTGACGTGGTTTTAAAATTTGACGACAAAACTTCACTCGTCTTTTGCAGATTGGTATTAAGATTTGACAAAAAAACTCAATCGGTCTTTGCTGATGTGACATTGAGATTTGACGACAAAACTTATTAAGATTTGATCACTCGTTCTTGAACTTCATGTTCTAATAAATAATCAGCTCGGCCTTTTGCTGACGTGACATTAGATTTAACGACAAAACTTATTAAGATTTAATCACTCGCTCTTGAACTTCATGTCCGAATAAATAATCAGCTCGGCCGTGGTATTGAGATTGTAACCTAACTAATTGATATAGGAAATTATCTAAGAAAATTTTTATAAAAATTAATTATATCAACATAAAACATATTAATATTTATATAAAAAAATATTTAAAGTTTAGAGAATAAATCATTTAAATTAAAATTATAAAATAATTAATATAAAAAATTTGAAAAAATAAACAATTATATTTTATCAAAATATAAAGAGCATGACTACCGTACAACCGGTCCTACAAAATATTTGGTAAGACGGGATCCTGCAGCATTCAACAATTACATCCGCGGATCTTCTTCTCCGGATTCCAAATTTTCAGTGCCGACCGTTTATCTTTTGAAGCCTGCCGCCCTATACACAGTAAGCTTCCCCTCTCTCCATTTCCGACTCTCATTTCTCTGCTCTCTGAATCTCCTCCATTTCTAACATTTGTATTTTACCCTTTCATTCTGGTGGGGTTGGGGGAATGGGGAATTACAGATTCATTCTTTAAATCTTGGTAACCATTTTACATGCTTGTCATAGCCAATTACGAATTGCTGGCTTATAGAATGGAAAAGATTGTATTAATTCATGAAAACCATTCGGTTTGCTGGAAACGGATGTTGGAAATATAACAATTAATCCAAATAACTTTAATCCCTAACATAATTCAATGAGATCCATAAAATAATTATATAGAGGAATACCTGGATCCATTGATCTTCTTATGCGGAATTAAACGGAAGATCAGCAGCAGGTTCAAGGTCTTCCTTCACTAAAGCCTCTGGATTCCGTAAGGACCTTCGTAATCTCTTCAGATGGGGAAAGAGAGAACTGTGTGCGGCTTAGTGTTGGGGACCATAACCTAGGTATCTATATATATTAACTATATCAGGCCACCCATAATCACCTGATACGTAATATTGGGTATCTACTCATTGGCCCATATCAAATAAGTGTAGTCCATGGGCTCTTACTTTATTTTAATCACTTAATTAAGCCCAATATATTATTTGAATAGCTAATATAATTGAGTATTAATATATTGCCCACAATTAAATTATATAGGAAATATAAATTTCCTAACAATCTCCCACTTGGGCTATATATTATTTTCCGAAGACAATTATATTAAGAATCCTTAAGTGCACAACTTTATGCTATTCATTCAGACTACCTTCAACAATCTGGTCCATCTCATATACTAACAATGGAATTACCGCGGCATTCACCACATTATTATTCGTGGTTAAACCCCGACAATCACCATATTAATATACTCAATGACATAGATCAAATATGGTGAGTAGCATGGAAATTACATGTAAAATGTGATTAATAACATGTCTATTTCCAACTGGTCCAACTTTAGTGAGATCAATCCACAATGCAAATATCGCAAAATGGAAATTAACTTAAGTGAATTCAGAATAAACCAAAAGGTCATAAACTTTATTCTATAGAATTCCGAATGTCTTAAATACGAAGTTCAATACATAGAACATAAACTCCCACTAAACTAAGGCAACATCAGAAACAACACCCATTTGAGCAGTATGCTCATGAAATACCTTCGGGGTCAATGCCTTAGTTAGCGGATCTGCTAGCATGCTATTTGTTCCTATGTGTTCAACAGTAATTTGTTTATTCTGAATTCTCTCCTTAACAACAAGGTACTTAATTTCAATGAATTTTGCTTTAGTAGCACTTCTGTTGTTATTGGAGTATAGCACTGCTGAACTATTGTCACAATACATTTTCAACGGTCTTTCGATACCGTCAACCACACGCAGCCCTGTGACAAAGTTCCGCAACCATAATGCATGATTAGATGTTTCATAACAAGCAATGAACTCTGCAGCCATGGTGGAAGAAGCTACAAGAGTCTGTTTAGCAGACTTCCAAGAAATAGCCCCTCCAGCCAACGTAAACACATAACCCGATGTGGAACGCTTGCTATCTTGACATCCAGCAAAATCGGAGTCAGAGTATCCAACGATCTCCAAATTCTCCAACCTCCGATAAGTGAGCATATAATCCATTGTTCTCTTCAAGTAACGCATTACGCGTTTAGCCGCTTTCCAGTGTTGCTTCCCTGGATTGCTTAAATACCTCCCCAAAACTCTCACTATAAATGCTATATCAGGACGAGTGCAAACTTGAGCGTACATTAGACTTCCTACTGCCGATGCATAAGGAATCTTTTGCATCTCATTTTTCTCATGATCATTGCTGGGGCATTGCTTAAGACTGAATTTTTCTCCCTTGGCCACAGGGGTGTCTAATGGTTTGCTTCCTTTCATGCCGAATCTTCCTAAAACCATATCGATATAGCTCTTTTGCGATAATCCAAGGATACCTCGAGAGCGATCTCTAAGTATTTGGATTCCTAATACAAAAGAGGCGTCACCAAGATCTTTCATTTCGAATTTCTTCGCAAGAAATCTCTTAGTTTCGTGTAATAAGCCTATATCATTACTTGCAAGAAGAATATCATCGACATACAAAACCAAGAAAATATTTTTACTCCCACTGAACTTGCAATATACGCAATCATCAACAACATTTAACTCAAAACCAAAAGAGGTAATAATTTGATGAAACTTGTGATACCATTGACGGGATGCTTGCTTGAGACCATAGATGGATTTCTTTAATTTGCACACTGTAGACTTTGCATCTCCAAAGACAAAGTTTTCAGGTTGTGCCATATAAATGGTTTCCTCAATGTCTCCATTGAGAAAAGCAGTCTTTACATCCATCTGATGTAGCTCCAAGTCAAAATGAGCTACAAGTGCCATGATAGTTCTGAAAGAGTCTTTCGAAGAAACTGGAGAGAAAGTCTCTTTGTAGTCAATGCCTTCCTTTTGAGTGAAGCCTTTAGCGACTAGACGAGCCTTATATCTTTCGATGTTGCCTTTTGAATCCCTTTTGGTTTTAAATATCCATTTACTACCAATGGGTTTCACACCTTCAGGCAATTCGACAAGATCCCAAACGTCATTGTCACTCATAGACTTCATCTCATCCTTCATGGCGTCAATCCATCTCTGAGAGTTAGAACTGCGCATGGCTTGACTAAAAGTGACAGGGTCATCTTCGGTCAAACCAACGCCATCCTCATGTTCTTGTAGGAATACTATATAATCAAATAGCATTTCTCCTCTCTCTAGTGGATCTCCTTAATGGCACTTCTTGAGGTGGTTGAGTTTGTTCTTCAGCTAATGGAGGAAGGATTTCAATGTTATCTTGATTTGGAATAGTGATTTCCATATGAGTCTCTGGAGTTGTTTCTTGAGCAATGATTGGTAAAGTTACTAAACCATCATCAACTCCAGGATCTTCCTCAAAGACAACCTTCCTCATAATCTCTTCCCTCCCAAACTCAATATCCTCAAGAAATTTAGCATTTCCCGTCTCGAAAAAGGTTCTTGATGTGGGATGGTAAAACTTAAACCCCCGTGAATGCTCAGAGTAACCAACGAAATAGCAGCTTACCGTTCTTGATTCCAGTTTTCCTTCATGTGGCTTATAAGGCCGCGCTTCAGCTGGACAACCCCAAATGTGTAAGTGCCTAATGCTAGGTTTCTTGCCTTTCCAAAGTTCATGTGGGGTTTTCGAAACTGCTTTACTTGGTACTCTATTGAGAATGTACACTGCTGTTTTCAAAGCTTCTCCCCAAAGAGACTTTGGCAAGGAGGAATGACTTATCATACTCCTCACCATATCCTTAAGAGTTCGATTCCGACGTTCAGCAACACCATTCATGCGAGGAGAACCTGGCATAGTGTATTGCGGAACAATTCCACATTCTTTGAGGAAAAGTGCGAAGGGTCCTGGACGTTGTTCTCCTGATCCATCAAATCGACCATAGTATTCACCTCCACGATCAGATTTGACAGCCTTAATTTTCTTACCAAGTTGAAGTTCTACTTCAGCTTTGAAAGACTTGAAAACGTCCAACGATTGAGATTTCTCATGAATCAAATATAGGTAGCCAAAACGAGAATAGTCATCTATGAACGTGATAAAGTAACGTTGCCCATTCCATGATGACGTAGGGAATGGACCACATATATCAGTGTGAATAAGTTCTAAGACTTCTTTAGCTCTTTCGGCTCCTAATTTCCTCATGTTAGTTTGTTTCCCTTTTATACATTCAATGCAGACTTGAAAATCTACAAGATTTAAGGGATTAAGGATTCCATCAGACACAAGCCTTTGAATTCTTTGTTTAGAAATATGGCCTAAGCGCTTGTGCCACAAAATGGCAGAATCCTCCAAAAATTTTCTCTTTGTACCTCTTGAATGTGTTTGCAGAATAACATTATTGGAATTTATAAGATCAAGCATGTAAAGATTTTCAATTAAATGGCCATCACCAATAAAATTGGAATTTTGAAAGAGACATACTTTATTATTTCCAAAAGACCAGGAAAATCCCAGTTTATCCAAAACAGAAATAGAAACCAAATTCCGTCTAAAAGACGGCACAACAAATGTCTCAAACAAGTCTAAATAACAGCCACTCTTTAAATGCAATCTAAAGGTTCCAATAGCCTCTACTACAACTTTATTGCCATCGCCCACAAAGATGAATCTTTCAGCATCAGTTGGCAGCCGGTAATGCAGGCAACCCTGCAAAGACACACTTATGTGAGTAGTAGCACCAGAATCTACCCACCAAGTATCTTTAGGTACAAAGGATAAATTAACCTCAGAACAAACCAAAGTAAGAGGTATACCCTTCTTAGCACGCCATGCAGCATAATTGGAGCAATCTTTCTTAAAATGATCCCGCTTCTTGCAGAAGTGGCATCTATCATCCTTAGGTTCAACCTTTTGCTTCTTCTGCTTTGAAGCAGCAGCAACAACAGTACCATTAGGTTGATTTCTTTTCTTGCCTCGAGCATTTATAGCCAAGTGAGCACTTTCAACTCTATCTCTCTGCACTCTCTCTTCCTCTTGCACACAGTAAGATATAAGCTCATTAAGGGACCATTTGTCCTTTTGAGTGTTATAGCTCACTTTGAATTGCCCAAAGTGTGCAGGAAGTGAGATCAAAACCAAGTGCACAAGCAAGTCATCAGAAATGTCTAACTTGAGTGCCTTAAGCTTTGATGTGAGATTAGACATTTCCATGATGTACTCCCTTATGTTCCCTTTGCCTTTATACCTCATGGAGACAAGTTTAGCCAAAAGACTACTTGCCTCCGCCTTTTCATTTTTGGCAAAGTACTGCTCAACAGCCTCGAAGAACGATTTGGCATTTTTGCTCTCAGCAATAGAGCCCCGAAACGCCTCCGGAATGGAGCGCTTCATGATCATCAAGCACATTCGGTCTGACCGATGCCACTTCTCAATTTTAGCCTCATTTGGATTTTCAGTAGTAGTAGTGGGTCGATCAGATCGAAGAGCCAGGTCCAAATCCATAAAGCCCAGAACGATCTCAAGGGTTTCTTTCCAGCTCTTGAAGTTTGTCCCATTAAGCATTGGGATGTTATTGATTTGTTGAGTAAAATTAGGAACTGTAGCAACAGAAACTATATAGAGAACACATTAAGTATACTCACATAACATTCATATCATAAATCAAATTATGAACGAATAAGTAAAACAAATTGGGGACCCATCTCAAGACACCAAGTGTAACATTAACCTCGTCTGTAGACAAAAAATTAACTACAGTGGTAATCTTGGTGCAACAATCAAGTATTGACAATAAGTTCTGTCAAACAAGAGTCTATCTGTGGACCGACTCATGTTCACATGAATAATCCAAATAATTATCACATACTCATTATCACATGTGTGTTATTATTCTGTCAAACTGTGCCTACTTGTGGGCCGAACACAGAACACATAAATAATACCACACCCATCTATGTAATTTCAATAAAGCTTTTCTCCACACACGATATTGCTGTGGCAACATGGTGCTTCGATTGACTAGATTGAAGGTTTACTAGACTAATTAATTAAATATTAAAATATTTAATTTAATTAAAAGACATTGAACTGTCTCCCCAATTCTAATAAATTCATTATGGGTTCTGAATGAGATTTATAAATTAAATCTCTATTAATTTAGTAATAAAATTAACAGCATAATAATGATAATCATATTAGCAGTCTATCCTTGCAGTTAATTCATATCCAAATCACCAAATGATAATAATTTACATAATCACGTAATTAGAATCTCAACTAATTTAATTATTTTAAACTGCCAAAATTTTCACTAAAGAAAAAGATTAGCAACCAACAACACTGACCTCAAAATCAGCCACTAAAAAAAAATTGAAAAGACTGTTGCTAAATGATTTCAGTAGCCACTGCACAATACCTTAAACTACTGAACTCTATTACAGTTCTTCAACAAAAAAATCATGTGGCTAAATCGTACACAAAAGTTGACAGAAACTGGATCCAATTTTAATAGCATAAAACAAAAGATAGATTGATTGATTTAATAATAAATCCACATGTCAAAAGTAATCAAAGCAGGTCGGCACTTGATAAGGTACAGAAATCGAAGTATGTACTTTTTTTTTTTTTAAATCACATAATTCGAGAACATGTGATCTTCAATTAAATAGGATCCAAAAGCTGCCACTTAAATGAATAAACGATCCAAACATATACTAAGCATTAAAGCACCACTGGACAATTAATTGGTCAAATCATTCAGTTTCTCAATGAATTGATTAGATCATATGCAATTTAATTTAATCAATAGTAGTTGTCTCATATAAGCCATTCGAATACCCCAAGTTACACAACTGAATCCACATTCTCAAAATGGGCAGAATATACAATCATACAAGTGCTTATATTTAAAAATTAATTTCTGGAAATTACTTGATCCAAAAAAATATTAGTGGCATAACAAACTTATTGCATCAATTCAATCAAACAATTATCATCACTTTAATTGCAAAATAAATCGTCCGAATAAGTCATCCGATAAGTGATTGCACAACGTGGTTTAAATAAAAAATATTTAAAATCAAACTTAATTTTACAAATCTCAGAGAATCAAAATTAGGGTGACTCTGATACCACTTGTTGGAAATATAACAATTAATCCAAATAACTTTAATCCCTAACATAATTCAATGAGATCCATAAAATAATTATATAGAGGAATACCTGGATCCATTGATCTTCTTATGCGGAATTAAACGGAAGATCAGCAGCAGGTTCAAGGTCTTCCTTCACTAAAGCCTCTGGATTCCGTAAGGACCTTCGTAATCTCTTCAGATGGGGAAAGAGAGAACTGTGTGCGGCTTAGTGTTGGGGACCATAACCTAGGTATCTATATATATTAACTATATCAGGCCACCCATAATCACCTGATACGTAATATTGAGTATCTACTCATTGGCCCATATCAAATAAGTGTAGTCCATGGGCTCTTACTTTATTTTAATCACTTAATTAAGCCCAATATATTATTTGAATAGCTAATATAATTGAGTATTAATATATTGCCCACAATTAAATTATATAGGAAATATAAATTTCCTAACAACGGATCCAATCTTCTTCCTAAATATTTACTGGATTTCTACAGATTGCTCCTGAATCTTTAGAGAAACCGCGCTGTGAATTGGCCATCTCCGCCTGCATTTCATCCAATCCATTCTACATTTAGGTATTCTTTGATTTTTTGCTTCCATTTTTGTATTGATATGAAATATGTTATTAATCTGATCTCAATCTCCACATCCGGTTCGGTAAGATTAGGGCTTCCTCTTCCGCTTTTAATTGATGCCTTCTGTTGTTGGTTATTGCAGAATTGCTAGCGTGTCACACTCCAGTCGTAGCTACTTCTGCCATTGCTTTTATGTCTCCGTAGTAGCGCAAACATCACCATTTTCTTTTCTTTCTACTTTAATTTGTCTTTTCTTTTAATAAATGATTTGGGTTGGGTTGTGCTAATTTGAGTTCGTCCTTTTCTCTTTGAGGAAGAAAAAATTTTTGACTTATAGAAACATAGTCTTGGGAGTATTAATATTGTATTTCTAGAAAAATTTGAAGTGTTTCTTATAGAAATGCTCTCTTTTTTTATTTGGGAGAATCACGTTGTTGGGTAGGAATTGAGGTACAGCGTTGTTGGTCATAGAATCTTTGGTTTTTGTTATACTTTCATTTCTTATTAGAATTTCAAAGCAACTGATAAATTTTATTTGAATCATAATTAGTCCTAACAAGAAGGATAACAATGCAAAGCACAGTGATGGTTTCTCTGGAGAAAAAAGAAAAGATGTGAGTACAAGAATATCCAAGTCTACTCGGCGCGGTCTCTTTATTTAGAAAAATGTATTTGCATTTGATTGCATTAAGTACCATCCAGTTTCCCTCTTCTTGTTGTAGATTTTTTAATATATGTTGACAAATAGCCTTTTTTTATGAAAAAAAAAATAATAATTGAAATGTGTGATTCAATTGAATGCTAAGGGGAATATAATTCTTTGTACAAGAAATCTATCGAACTATAGATCTCATACAAATTAAATTTTCACGATAACCCAATTCACTGTAAAGAGTAACCTAAATAATTTTAAAAAGTAACCTAATTATTTTTATACAATGTATATATTTTATGTAATTTAATTAATTTTAAAGAGTGATCCAATTAATTTCAAAAAGTGATCTAATTAATTTTAAAAAGTAACCTAATTATTTTTATGAAGCAAACTAACAACGTATTGATTGCATTATATTTAATTAATTTTAAAGAGGTCCAATTAATTAATTTCAAAAGATGATCTAATTAATTCATAAGAATAACCTAATTATTTCATAATTATTTTTATAGAGTGATCTAACAAGGTATAAATTGCATTCAATTTAGTTAATTTCAAAGAGTGTTCAATTAATGCCCAAAAAAATTATCTAATTAATTAAATTCAAAGAGTGTTCCAATTAATGCCAAAAAAAATATCTAATTAATTTCAAAAAGTAATCTAATTCATTATAAAGAGTGACCTAATTAATAGAAAAGAGTAACCTAATTTATTATAAAGAGTGACCTATAATTAATAGAAAAGAGTAACCTAATTTATTATAACTATAATTAATAGAAAAGAGTAACCCAATTTATTATAAAAAGTAACATAATTAATAGAAAAGAGTAATTAGAATAATACTACTCCAAGTCACCCTATCAAAATTGAAGGTGTACTCAAAAAGAGCAACAACCTCAATATTCTAAAAATGTTCGATTAGTTTGAATAGTTTATTTGCATTAAGCTATTCTAGTTCAATTAAATCGATAGAAAACAACAATCAACGTAAATAAAATGGGAGAATGAAGCAAATAAAAAGCTTAATTAAAATTAGGTAAATAAATAAGGAGATATTGATACAGATACAAGTAATGGAACAATAAACTCTCAAAATTCCTCTCTCTTTCTCCCCTAACTACACACTCATTGACAACACCTCATTTAAATTATATGCCTTCACATGATCAAGGTCCTCACATCTAATCCGTCGGAGGGGGATTCCCCTTTCCATAACTCTATGAAGGCCCGAAGGATGATGGTCCTCTGAATTCAGCTGCAGAAAGCGCTCCAGCAACCACTCAAGATCATTCCTGGAGGACATTTCTTTCTCCAGGATCATGAAGCATCGACTGCCGAAAGCCGTTGTACGGGTCCTCCGACTTTTTCAACACTGCAAAGTTCTCGTGGATTTTCGCACATGGGCTCATATTGATGCTTTCGTGGAACAAACCTAAAAAGTGACTTAAAATACTGTTATGCCACAAAACAACACAAAAGATAGCTGATTCTATTTAATACATCAGAATTTCCAAAGAAATACTCCCTCCGTCCCCCAAAGTATTTCACACTTTCCTTTTTCATCCGTCCCTCAAAGTATTTCACACTTTACTTTTACTAAATTTGGTAAAAATACATTATACTAATACTCACTTTTTACACATATCCCAATATAATACTTGCTTTTTCACATCTCCCAAAAACTTTACACACTTTTTCCACATCTCTCAATAACTTTACACACCTTTTTCATTAAATCAACTAAAATATATATTCTCTTTCTTACTTTATACATAAAAATACAAAATTTTCTTAAACTCCGCGCACACCAATACGTGAAATACTCCCCGGGACGGAGGGAGTACATATTAAGTGGCCACCAAGTCCATAAAACAGGAGGAATAGAAATAATGGGTACCATCCAAAATGCTTTGGGAGGGCACATTCAATACTAATATGACAAAATAAAGATAACAAACAACACACAACTTTCAATTGATAAATTAAAATCACATACATCTCTAGTCTCAATACTAAATGAAACATGCCCATTATCTCCTCAATAATCCTCCTATACACAATCCAACATCCCATTCACCAATCTCTCCTTAGCAACATTGCCTATAAATTCAAATTAATTACGAAAAAGATATGGAATCAAAATCAAATTGTAAGGCACATCATTCCACATTTCAACACTAAAACTGAATCACACATCCTTCTACTTCATTACTGCCATCAGGTTTCAATCCAAACAGCAATTTCAAAAATAACGAGTAAGCAAGCAAAAAAAATAAAATATGCAAGTAACGATTTCAAATTCCTTGCAAAATAAATTCCAAAATCCAAAACTCAAAATTTCTTGCAACCTATCACATAAACCCACCTTTTCTTCTTCTTGAAACTGTCCTTAAACTCGGAAAGGGCAATATAAGCAGAAATTACGAAGACACAAGTGTTCTCAGATATGGACCACAGAATTCTAATTTTCTTGAGTGCGAAAAAATTGGCTTCGTTGGTAATGGGCCAATTTATAATGGGGATGAGGCGACAGTTGGCGATGGAGCTGGAAGTTTCGAGGTCATGTGTTCAGCGGGTATAGACAGCGAACGGCGTTCGTGGTTTCGACAGTATGCGTTGGTAGATGGCAGTTGACGCCGTGTTGATCTCGACAGCACTTGGCATGGAGGGTGATTTGCGGCGATCAACACGGCGGGGCAGGCACTTGTAACTTCAGATCTGTGCCGGTGGCTGGCGCGATAGGAATCAGATCAGCACCGATGGCTGGATACGTGACAAGGAATATGGCAGCAGTTCCATGAAGAAATCCAATCTTCATCTGCTTCCTTTGGATCTGATAAGGAAAGAGAGAGATTAAAAGTAACGATTGCAAGGAGATTATAAATGAGTTTAACCCACAATAAATTTACTTGATATTTCTATCAAATTAAAATAAAATATTTTATTTATGTCAATCTTTATTAGTATAATTTAATATTAAATATTATTTTGAAAGAAAATTGGCAAAAGGGATGAAAGCCCAGTAGAATGAAAGAAAAGATGAAAGATTGAATATTAATTATTACTCGGTCACTGGCTTGACACCCATTATTAATTTTAACAAACAAAACTCAACCTTTTTATTTTAACCTTAAATTCACTCAGTCTTTGCTAACATAATTTCAAAAATAATAGGCAAGTTCAACCCAACCCACTCGATTGCTTAGCCTTTTTTTTTATTTTGCTTTATAGCTTGAAAATGTCTTACACAATAGAATAGGGGTAAATCAATAAAATTAACTCTAAAGTGAATATTTTTGCTCATCTTTAATTAAACCGAGCATATTTGGTCTTATGATAATTGATTTGGGCAATAAACCTCGTTTCTCACTGAAAAACAGCCATTTGGAACAACATTGAAACAATTATTATTATTTGGTACTAAATTAAAATAATTAATTTTTGTGGGACTAAAATTAAATTTGATAATTAGAGTTACAGGACGAAATTAGTTTCAATCCCCACGAAAATATGTATAGTCAAATTTAAAATATTGTAGTGCAACGTGGACGAAATGTGGATTAGTTTCAGTTCAACTTTCAATTATGATTTCGACATTTCGTATATCATTCTCTTTAGCTCTGACAATCCGAACCACAATTTTTTTTTCTTTTTTACTTTCTTCAAAATTAATTTTATAAATTTAAAGCACATTATTTAAAGTAAAACCATAAAGTCCCGCACAAAGGATAAATTAAAATTAAAATCGGAAATAAACGATGCAAAAGATTCGAAAAGGAAAAATATAATAAATCAAGAAATATGATGTTAATCAAACGTAGTTATGTTTATTAATTTTAATATTCCCCTTCTTATTAACTCATAAAAATATTAATGAATAAGATGATCTACATTCACGACATTATATATAATACTCATATTGAGATGAAAAAGTATATATATATATATATATATATATATATATATATATATATATATATATATGAGACTCTCTTTTAGGACAGGTTTTTTGTAAGACGGTTATGAGACGGATTGATCCATTATTGTTTATTTGTAATTAAAGTATGTCAATAATGAATCATATTATAACATTTTAAAATCATACTTTAATTCATCATCATCATACTTTACAAAATATACTTTAACAATCATTAAACATATTTTATTTATATAATAGGTATAATTTATCACATCTCACCAACAGTCTTACATAATTAGCGTCTCACAAGAGACTTTGTCTATATATATATATATATATATATATATATATATATATATATATATATATATATATATATATTATTTTGAAAAATATAGTAATTAATCTTGAATTTACGAGTCATAATTTTTAGAAATCTTATTACTAATAAGACTTATTATTATTATTATTAAAATATTATTATATAAAATTGCAAATGTGAATATATAGTGATGAAGAAGAAAAATATATCTTATCGCTCAATATGGCTGATCATGACCCATTGACTATTTGCTTTGACGGTTGATGTTTTCACAAATCAAATTGGCAGCTACAATCTAATATACTAAGATTGAGAATTTAATAATTAACAGTAATAAGTTGATATATAATTTTTTAATTTGGATTTATTCTATATATTTTGCAACAAGAGCAACTTTTCTCTTTTATATTTCTTTTTATTTATTTATTATTGTTTTTTTGAAATATTATATTGCTAAACAAAAATTGTACGTATATTTCATTAATATGTAATCATCTCATTTCTACGTACAAATAGTGGAAGAGAAATTATCACAAATGTCCACTAAATATTATTAAATCCACAAATAGTAACATAATTTTCAATTTAGTTATTTTTTGTTCAATTTTAATTTTAAAGAATCAAAATTAGACAAAGAAGGACTAAAATTAAAAATGACAATAGTTAAAGAAACAAATGCGAATTTTGTGGTTATTTGACAAAAGACTTAAAAGACCATATGTAATAATTTGATCGGAAAAAACTATAATTTTTCACATTATATTAAAATTCTCACTTAAAGGACCAAAATTAATTAAATTTAAATTATAGTTGTAAGTATACATTTATTTTTGAGTTTATTACTCTCAGATACATACTTTTAAGCATATTTACTATTAGATACATGAAATTTAAATAATTACTATCACATACAAAATATTAAAGTAAAATACCAAATATAATCTTATACTCCATACACTTTTAAATCAACAACCCTACCCCTCACCCACCCATCGGCCGTTGACCGCCGCCGCCTGCTGCCGGAATTTAAAATATGCAAAAACAAAATTGTGCAGAACCAAATTGTGCAGAATCAAATTGTGCAAAACAATTGTGCAAATACATAGGGGTAATTATGGTATCACAATCATAATTGTGTAGTTATGAGTAAGAGTGATTTGAGTCATGCAGTTTATAGCAATTATGTATTTTTTTTTGTGTACCTCTTAGTAAGTGACCCTTTATTTTTTATAATATTTTTAATTTAAATTTAAGAGTTATGAATAATTACTTTAAAATCTAATTATAATGCAAAATTAACCATTACACTAGTGCTCCAAAAGTTACACCAGTGCTCAAGTACCTGTAATTTGGATTTTGAAATCTTAATTTTTTTTAAAAAAAGTATACTACATAAATTAGATGCACCTGCTGCATTTTAATCGTTAAATTAATTTTTAATTCAATCTCCATCATTAAATAAAAAATAATTAATTTTTTTATAAAAAATTACTCCACTATCCATTATAACCTATAAATTAGGGATGTACGGTGATGCATCCTAAAATCACCCAAAATTAAAAGGAAGTAAATCGAAAAAATACCCGTCAAGGTTTAAGAATTTTGTTTGTTGCCCCAAATATAACATCAACTCTTTTTATGCTCGAAATGACGAATTTAACCTTTAATCGAAAATAATTGTACACGAATTGGACACAATTTTGTACACGAAAATCTACATGGAGTGTAATTTGGTACACGATTATTTTTATTAAATGTACACGATATTTTCTAAATTGGTGTGTGATTATTTTTATTTTTGTACATGATTTGGGGTGTAAGTTGTACACGATTATTTTTATTAAATGTACACGATTTTTTCTAAATTGGTATGTGATTATTTTTATTTTTGTACACGATTTTGTGTGTAAGTTGTACACGATTTTTTTTTCTAAATTGGAGTGTAAGTTGTACACGATTTTTTTTTTAATAAAATTGGTACACGATTTTTTTGCTATTTGTACACGAAAATTTGTAAATTGTACACGAAAATTTGTTTTTGTTTGCTTTTTAATCGGTACACGATTTTTTTTGTAATTGGTACACGAAAAATCGTGTAAATGATATTTTAGTCAATTTGAATATAAAAAAATATAATGTTAAAGTTAGAATAAGAAAGAAAATGTAAAAAAAAAGGGTATAGTAAAATTTTCCCCAATTAAAAGTGACTAATTATTATTGTCAGGCTATAAAAAGACAATCATATCCTTATCCATTGGTTAATCTTTAATTTAATTTTGTTGTTGGGAGAACTCCACCGTACAAACTACTCTCCCCGTCACATTGAAATGTCACAATTTTATTATATTGAGCGTTTTATTCAAATGTCGTCATTTTCTCTTTTTAGTAAAAAGGCCTCACATATAGCCCATCATTCACTAATAATACAACTACTCATTTTACATAAAATAATAATACTCCTTAATTCACGTACAAAAAGTAAATAGTGACTGAGACGAAGGGAGTACTATTATAGTAGTATACATTTTCTCATAATTTAATTGATGTACTCCTTTTTTTTTCTTTATTCGACAATTCTGCTTTAATTAGGTATGTAAAGAATTAAGGAGACTCAAGTGGTCGTTTTTATTAATTAGTGCTGATCTAATAATAAAAGTTACATTATCTCCTAATTATGGTCTAAACGAATTAATGATGACTTAATAATAAAAGTTACATTATCTTCAATCTCCTTAATTAGGATTTAGGACTTATGTTTGACGGCTTGAGTTTAGTTTGATAGACTATTCGAACTCAAAATGCAAGCTTGGTTTGGCTCATTAAGGTTAACGAACGAGTTCGAACGAACATTTTATCGAACCGAGATTCGAATAGTTTGCGAACAGTTTGATTCACTTACATCCCTAGGCCTCACTAATAATACTAATACAACTACCCATTACAATTAACTTCTTCGTTCTGCTTTGTCATATTCGAGTCCATGAGAACTATACAGTTATTGATCTTGTTTATGTCAGTATCATTCTTTTTCATGTATCTTGCTAACACCTCATCAATATCTGCCTTCCCTTCTTCAGTCTTGGCACCATGGTCAAAATCATAAGGATATGGAATTGTGTTCTTCGGATTTGATAAGAAAAGTTCTCATGCCTTTGATTCTGCCAATTGCCTCCTTGATTACTAGGACCTCCCCCTTGGTTATTCCTTTGATCTGAATTACCTTGAGGGTACCTATTTCCTTGCTAATTCTGAGGAGCTCTTGAACCTTGAAAACTCTGCCCCATAGCCCAATTAGCATCCTCTACTTCTTGAAGGTTCATCACCACATCATCACCTGCAGGTCCTCGGTTGCCTCCCCCATTATTATTTGATATCAGAGTAACCAGGTGCTTGTTCATCTGTTCTAATTGAGAGACAACTTTATCATTCTTATCAGCTTCAGAAAATTTCTGTTCAACTTGAGCAACTTTACCAAGTATGTACGTCCCTCGGACCCTTTCAGTAGGCCAATCTCTAGAGTTCACAGAGATTTCTTCAAACAGTTTTTCCACGACATTGGACGTTTTGCCAAAGATTGTTCCTCCAGCAGAAGCATCAACCAACACTCTTGCTTCATTGTCAAGGCCATTGTAGAAAACACTGATAAGCTCAGACTTCTTGAATCCATGCTGTGGGCATCTCTTCAGCGTATCAGTGAATCTTTCCCAAGCCTCTCCAAACGACTCATCTCTTCTATGCTTAAACTAATTGATCTCCTATTTCAATAAAAGAATTTTTCCTGGTAGCATAAATCGATCCACGAACAACTGCTGCAACTCAGTTCAATTTGAGCAACTGTCTCCTCTCAGCTTATCATACCACTCCCTTGCCTTATCAACCAATGAAAACTGAAAAAGCCTCATCTTTCATCTATCATTAGTAGCATCAACAACTTTCACTGTATCCATGTAGCTGTTGCAACGTTTAAGATGGTTGTAGGGCTCATAAAAAATACATCTGGCGAAGGGGTTTCTCTCCACCATATTAATCAGGGATGGCCTTATGTTATTCGCTTCATCAGCTTGAATGGCTCCAACTACGCCTGATCCTCCTAGATTGGTGAACTTGAATATTTCTTGGATGACGATGTCATCCTCATTAGTTCTGTCTCCCATGTCTGCTGTTTCTGATTCAGCATTTTCTTGGTTAACCTGATTTTCAATCTGCTATCTTTCCTCCTCTACGACTGCTTTAGGATCCAGTATCTCTGTTTTCTTTTTTGGAAGTGGTACCTTAGCAGTTGTGGAAGGTGCTTTGAGACTCTTAACTGCTTCTCTCCTTTTCCTTACAGATGCTTCAACTTTCGGATCAAATTTGAGATCTTGTGCTCCCTTCTTTGACCTAGTGTGCGTGCAATCTTCAAGAAAAATTCAAGTTAAACACAATTAAATCTCAACAATAATATTCTAATTAAATTAGTAATAAAAGAAAAATAAACAATCAACAGTGTCCCCGGCACAACGACGCCATAAACTTATTAGGCTTTTTCTACGCACTATAATTTAATCCTCAAGTATAAGGATATCAATTGTAGCAGCAAGCACCCCAGTTAAATTATCAATCCCACTGACACAGTTAATTATTTATTTTACTATGAATTACTAATTAATCAGAATTGAGTAACCGATTTCCAATGTTTTGTTGTGAATTAATTAACTAAAATACTGAAATATTAAATAGCTGAATTATTAAAAGTAATAAAAATAAAAGAAAGTTTTAACCAATAAATGACGAACAGTTCTAAGGTATCAGGTATTGACCAATTAATTTGGGTTATTAAACTTACGATTGCTCATTCATGCAGTTTCACTGAAAATACACCACATATCCCTGTTATCACACCGAATATGATTCGATTCAAAGATAACAGTCTAATCTAGTTTAAATCCTAAGGTGCACAAATATTACCAAGACTTATTCCTAGATACTAATCAAAGCAAGCAATAATACCTCCGGATGGTAAGCCCGACTAACAAGATATTTTCTGAAATTACTACAAGGTTCTATTCACTTCCTACTTGATTGTCTAATTGCATTGTTCCACTAAACTAATCAAGTATTTGATTTACTAGTTCATGGAATTAAATTGTTTATAGCGGAACTACTTCAATCCCTAACAGATAGACAATACCAATCATGAACACACACAAGCTAACATAATAATCCAAGCATTATAGCGGATGTCATGAATATACAATGAAGACGTTACGAAGCAGATAAGCAAGTCTGAATAAAATAAATAAAATCAAAAAGATCAACTGCATAAATTCTCAATCTTTGGTCTAAATCCCCAAATCAATCAAATCAATCCCTTAAACCCTAGAACTGTATATAAAATTAGCCCATGAGGTCACAAGAAATACTCATGGCTAAGCAATTCATACCAAAAATCAAAGTAAAAGAAAGAGAAAGATTATGAAACCCTAGCGTAAGCGTAGTCTCGCGTTCCTTCTCCGTCTCTCCAATTGCTCGATTCTCCCTCAATTAGCACTTAAAACCATCTTGAAAGTGGATGGATGATGAAATCAGGTTGTTAATCTGATATGAAGGTGTTGGAGGTGTGAATTGATGATGAATTATGGATGGGTTCTCTCCAATTTTTGTCTTGATCTCCCTAATTGTTTATAGAACTGATGCAGGGCTTTTTCGCGATCGAAACTGCTTCAGAAACGCGATCTGGGGGTATATATGCGCTGCTGCATCGAACAGGCCCCGACTGGGCTTGAAACTGGGCCGCTCGGCACCCAGCTCGGCTCAAGCTGGGCCTGTACCCAGCCGAGCGGCCTTCCCCTGGACTGGCCACGTCATTGGGGCCCCACCTGGACCCCACTCGGCACAATTGGACCTCGCTTGGCCACCAACTCGGCTCGAGCGGCTCGCCGAGCTGCTCCCGAGCTGGGCCGTTCTGGTTCTGTTTCGCTCCTCTTCTGGTCCTGCTCTGTTTTTCCCTGTTTCCTGCCTTCAAAACTCACAAAAACACCTTAATAGCCTCAAAATCGTGTAAATACTTAAACGTACATGATTCCATGCAAAAACGATAATTTTCCTAAGCAAAACGGTGTAACGTGCACACATAAAATGCGTAAAATTCCACTCTCAACAAAAGCGACTAAATAAAAGTCTGGCTTATTTTGGAGTAATCGTCGTATTTGAAGGAAGAGTAGCAAGAAACATGAAAATGGAAATAAGTAATTGATGGTAAGGAATAGTAGCAGGAAGCATTAAAATGGAAATGAGTAATTGATGGTCAAAATATGATTACAATTTACAGAGATGGTGTATATAAAATCTCAATTTTTTTTAATTATAATTGAACAACTTTAATTATTTAGAAATATAAATTACATATATAAGGAAACAGTAAAAATTACCCACGAAGTCACGAACCATACCTTCTTTTGCACTCTGTAGTATAATAAATTAGTGTAACTTTTCATAAAATTATTTTTTCTTAAAATTAGGATAAAATGATAATTATTTTGTTATGTTGAAATAAAAACGTCATATTTGGCATTTCTTAATGAAATAGAGGGCATTATGGTCATTAATCCTATCTCTTCTTCTACGAGAGACCATAGATTTTTTGCATCAACAAAGCGAATAAACAACCAACTCCCATGACTAATAGTAAATGCTTGATATGAGAAAATGAAGAGCTCATTTTGGGATTTACCATGAAAAAATTGCATTTTGCAAGAAGCGCATCTACCAATTAGATGTGCATTCATTTAATACGGCCCATAAATCAGCGACCTCAATTTCTTATATAATCGAGCAATCATTACAATTCACTACTCCAACCATCTTTCTCCTCTCCCATTTGTAACCAATATTACATTTCACTACTCCAACTATTACAGTTCACTACTTAGAGTTGGATGTAGATTAGTCTAATTTGAGTTGCATGTTGCTATTACATTCTTATTTTATAACATACAATTACATGTCAATAGTTTCTTGTAAAAGCTGTAGTTAGATGTTAAACTGGTACAATGATGTAACACATTATATTGAAGATCGAGCGTGCGATTCACGCGGCCCACAATTATACTATATAAGATGTTTTATATACAAAAGGCAGATCCCCGCCTCTCATGGATGATAGTTTTGCCTTAATAAAAAAAATTAAAATAAAGAACTAGAATAAACCCTGAATGAAAGATCAGTGTATCACATAATATGTAAAATTAAATTACGTGGATTAAGATTAGAAATTGTTACGAAATTAAAGATGAGGTGGCCGTCAGTACTCCCCTAAATATTTTATACCGTGCGCCAGATGCGTGTGTATGTACTTCCTCGTTCCGAAACAAGATATACATTTACTTTTTGCACGGATATTAAGGAATATAATATTTTAATGTGTAGTGAAGTGAGAGAAATAATATTATAATATGTAGTGAAGTGAAAGAAATAATATTTTAATATGTAGTGGGTAGTTGTATTAGTGTAGTGTGTGGGGCCATATGAATATAATAATGGTTTTGTGTGGGTCACATCAACCAAAAAAAGAAATATATACTTTGTTTTGGGATGACCAAAATGAAAAAATGTTAACCTAGTTGTGGGACGGAGGGAGTATATAATATATACAAATAATTAATTATTTTGATTTTATTGTATTTTTTAATTAATTTACATTTCTCATTTAAGAAATTTTAAGAAGATCCCATATACTATATAGTCACGTGAAAATTAACGGAATATATATTATGTAAACTTGATTGTTGATTAATATAACATTACTAAGAGTAAATTTAATTGGATCAAACTATGGTTTATAAATTAATTTGATATCAAATGAGATATTATGACTCACAAATTAATTCTATACATCAGTAAAAATAATGAAATTGTTAAAAAAAATTACATTATATGTCCTCATTTTAGTAATTTTCTCTCCTTATAAATTTAAAACAAGCATGCTATCGGGTGGATTATTTAATTTCAAATTGTATTTAATGGATATATAATTATTTTTCCATGTAATTCTACATTATTTTTAGTGTGTGGATTTGGGGATTTTGGGTGTTGAATATCAAGTCAAAAATTCATCATGTATAACACAAGAGATACGTTTTTCTTGACCCTTTCACTCCTAGAATGTTAATGGTGATGTGAATTTAGCATGGGTAGGTGTAATTTGTGTTGAATTTACATGTTCAAGTTTGATTTTGGTTGAGGCATTTTGACAAACACTTGGTGTGCATTCAAATTTGTGCTTAATTGTTGAATATCTTGATTGTTTGTTGCTTTTGCTCTCAATTACTTGGTTTGTTGTTGATTATTGAATGAAAGTGTGGATTTGTGCTTAAGTGTGAAAGTAAATTTGAATTGGAGAGTTGGTTTGGAAATTTACATGAATATGCTATGTTCTTGAATTGAGAAAGGTACATGAATGCTTGAATATTGAGTTCTATGAGTTGAATGTGACTAAGCATGATTGTTCTTGGATTTTTGGAAGCATGTTTATGGTGAAATTGTTGAAGTTGAAGGTTGATATATGATGTTTACTATTATGCATATTTAATTAAGAGTTAAAAGTTTGATTCATGACTATATTTTTGAATATGATAGCTTTGAACTTGAAATTAATTTGCATATGGTGTGCTTATATAAATTGCAACAGGTAGAACTAAGAAGAAGAGAGCCGATGAGGGTCCTTCATATGAGCCCGATGATGTTGATTCCGAGGATGAAACTACGGTACAGATTTATGAAAGGCTGAGAAAAAAAAAGATGCTACCAGGGGATTTTGGCATCGAGTTTGCTAACTGGGATGAGATTGCTGTGCTTTATGAGAGGATTGCGGATAAGATAATTAACACTCGATACCAGTACGATCAGACGATAGATACACTTCATTTTACTAATGACACTATGTGGATGTTTGATCAGGTTGGTATCCGGAGTTTCATGGAGCTTAGACCACCCACTTATTTCAGACTCACTGCGGAGTTTTTGTGCACACTGAGAGTGTTGTATGATAGATAGATTCCGTTTGAATGCGAGTTTGTCCTTGGAGGGGGCGAGACTAGAAAAGAGACCCCAGACTCAATAAACAGAGTACTTGGGTGTCCTGAGGGGATTCCTGCTTTTAAGAAGGACGAGAGATTCAATCAGAATAATTTTTGGAGATTGATTACCGGGAGGAATGAGGTATATTGTTCCAGTTATGCTCGAGCTACCAGCATCCGCAACCCTGTATTGAGATATATGGATCGGATCCTTTCAAATACTATCTTCTGCAGATCCGAGAGTGGTGCGATTCCCCTAGGAGAGTTATATGTGCTGTGGTGCATACTGAATGGTATACAGTTTAATGTGGGTGCATACTTGATTCACCAGATGTATCAGCTCACTACTCACGTCAGACAGATAGGGAACATAGGAGGCTTGGTTACGCCTATTGCTCACCATCATGGGATTGATACGAGTGGGATGCCGTTCTTTAGGAATAAGCTGGATATCGATCTTGGCTCGTTGCACTCAAGCAAGGTGTTTAAGGTGTCAAAGAGAGAAGTTTTGGAATTTATCTATGCCAGTGCACCTAATGTCTTCTCTTTTCCCATAGAGCTAACTCACTTCATTGCCATCTGAAATGAGAGGAACATCAGGATGAACATACCGAGTCATCAGTTGAACATTGAGGCGATACAGAAGGAGAGAGATTGGAGGAGAGTTGCACAGGAGGCGCTTGCCATGGATCAGCCGATGGCTATGGGAGACCCTATCGATGAGGCTTATGATGGAGAAGAGTATGGAGATGATCAGGTTTCGATATGCCACATCAGGACTACTGAGGTAGAGCAGATGATGAGATGCCACACCAAGATTTTGGAGGTGGGGAATATGAGAAGTATGGAGGAGCACCAGGAGGAGTACAGTTTGGGGGAGCACCCTTGTTCCCCGGAGTAGATCAGTTTCCCTTATAGGGGATGCCACCACCACCATTGCCTCCTGGTTTTGAGGCATGGCAGCCGATGGTTTCATGGTATGGCCAGCAGGCCCAAGGTATCCATGCTCATTTATCTAACTTGACAGTTGAAAACAAGAGGAGAAGAGGAGAGTACGCTGCTATCCATCGTCAGCTGATGCAGTTCAATGCAACTCAGCAAGCGACCAACACTCAGATTGGAGCGCTGAACAACACGCTTACCCGGGTGTCGGATAGAGTGAGGACACTGGAGGACATTCGGGAGGAATTCAACGCATGGCGCATTGATCCTGATGATCTGATTTGAGCTGTGTTATCTGATAGTGTTTGTGTCTCTCTACTCCCACCTTTCTGATTTTTTACTTTTTGAGTCATTTGATAGTCTGTGCTAGGATTTCTGTTCTATTTATTTGGGCATGTATGGTATAATTATTCTGTTGCTATTTGTACTGATTATTTGATGGATGATGTATGATTATTAGGGGTTCATGATTTATTCATAGAGTTATGTGTAATTGATTTATGCTGTGTGATTGTTTGAGAAGCAATTTGATATTGTGCTTTGATATTGAGATGCTTGAAGTTTAATTATATGCATGGAAGATTAGCTATGTGAGATTTGAGCCTTTTGAAATCATGACAAGTGACATGATTAATTTTATTCTTGTGAGTGTCGTTTATACACACGTATATCTAGAACTTGGCTTTACATCTTGCTTGAAGCTACGTGTTTGATTAGACAATAGAAAATGATCTTAGGCTATCTTTGTTATTATTAGTCACTAGCCATATTATTATCCTACCTATTGAAATTATCCGTAGTCCATCATTTTGAGCCTTTGAGCCTTATTTGTTGGAAGCCTACGTGATTAGCCAATTAATCCATTTGTTAGCCCATGAAATTCCTACCTAATAGAGAGTTGAAGGAGTTAAGTTGGTGCCTTATGAAGAAGAATATAAGGAGATGTAATTTGAAAGTGATGAGAATTTGTTGAAAAGAGCGGTTAAATTATTGCATGAAGTGGGTAGTGCCTGAAACTAGTACCCCATGAAAAAAGGTAGTGTCTGAAACTAGTACCCTTATTTGAAAAAAGAAAAGAAAAGAAAAGAAGAAAAGGAAAAAATTCAAGTAAGGAAGTTGTGCTTGAAAGTGAAGGAGGAAATCAAGTTGCAAGAGAATTGAAGAGCATTGAAGAAGAAAGAAGAAATTGAAGCTGTTTGTTGAAAAGCTATAAGTCTTCTTTGATTCTCTACTAGTGAATTAGTCACTTTATCCATATATTCCCTACCTTTACCAAAGAGCCAACATTACAACATAATGCAAGACCTTTGTGATCATATTGTTGAAATTATTCCGTTAGTTAAGAGTTGAGATGATTGCCAAACTTATGGTTACGCGTGTGTTTGGATTAACTTTGAGTGTAAACACCTTACCATAAACGTGTATATCTCACACTTGAGAGTTGAGCATAAATACTACCCGTGAGAATTGGTGGATGAGCATTCCGAATGGGTGAAATAGTTGATTTGAATTGTATGTTCTTAGATAGATGGTTATCTTGTATTTGATGTATGATATTTAAATTGTTATATTGTCTTGGATGTTTTCTGCTGTGAAATTCCCTCTCAATTAATCTATTGGTTTTTAATTTTGTTGCCTCGGAACGAGCAATAGGTAAATTTGGGGGTTTGTTGAGAGTGGAATTTCATACATTTTATGTGTGCACATTACACCATTTTGCTTAGGAAAGTTATCATTTTTTCATGGAATAGTGTACGTTTAAGTATTTACACAATTTTGAGGCTATTAAGGTGCTTTTGTGAGTTTTGAAGGCAGGCAATATAGGGAAAAACAGAGCAGGACCGGAAGAGGAGTGAAACAGAACCAGAATAGCCCAGCTCGAGAGTAGCTCGGCGAGTTGCTCGAGCCGAGCTAGTGGCCGAGCGGGGTGTGCCGAGTGGGGTCCAGGTGGGACCCCAATTATGTGGCCAGTCTAGGGGAAGGCCGCTCGGCTGGGTCCAGGCCCAGCTTGAGCCGAGCTAGGTGCCGAGCGGCCTAGTTTTGAGCCCAGTCAGGGCCTGTTCAATGCAGTAGTGTATATATACCCCCAGATCGCGTTTCTAAAGCAGTTTCGATCGCGAAAAAGCCCTGCATCAGTTCTAGAAACAATTAGGGAGATCAAGACACAAATTCGAGAGAACCCATCCATAATTCTTCATCAATTCACACCTCCAACACCTTTATTTCAGATTAGCAATCTGATTTCATCATCCATCCACTTTCAAGAGGATTCCAAGTGCTAATTGAGGGAGAATCGAGCAATTGGAGAGATGAAGAAGGAACGCGAGACTATGCTTACGCTAGGGTTTCATAATTCTTATCTTTATCTTTCTTTTACTTTGATTTTTGGTATGAATTGCTTAGCCATGAGTGTTATTTGTGACCACATGGGCTAATTTTATATACAGTTCTAGGGTTTGATAGATTGATTTGATTGATTTGGGGATTTAGACCAAAGATTGGGAGTTTATGCAGTTGATCTTTTGATTTTACTTATTTTATTCAGACTTGCTTATCTGTTTCGTAATGTCTTCATTGTATATTCATGACATCCGCTATAATGCTTGGATTATTGTGTTAGCTTGTGTGCCTTCATGATTGGTATTGTCTATCTGTTAGGGATTGAAGTAGTTCCGCTATAAACACTTTAATTCCATGAACTGGTAAATCAAATACTTGATTAGTTTAGTGGAACAATGCAATTATACAATCAAGTAGGAAGTGAATAGAACCTTGTAATAATTCCAGAAAATATCTTGTTATCGGGCTTACCATCCGGAGGTATTGTTGCTTACTTTGATTAGTATCTAGGAATAAGGGTTGGTAATATTTGCGCACCATAGGATTTAAACCAGATTAGACTGTTAGCTTTGAATCGAATCATATTCGGTGGGATAACAGGGATATGTGGTTTATTTTCAGTGAAACTGCATGAATGAGCAATCATAAGTTTATATTAATTGGTCAATACCTGATATCTTAGAACTGTTCGTCATTTCTTGGTTAAAACTTGCTTTTATTTTTATTGCTTTTAATCATTCAACTATTTAATATTTCAGTATTTTAGTTAATTAATTCACAACAAAACATTAGAAATCGGTTACTCAATTCTGATTAATTAGTAATTCATAGTAAAATAAATAATTAACTGTCTCAGTGGGATCGATAATTTAACTTGGGTGCTTGCTGCTACAATTGATATCCTTATACTTGAGGATTAAATTATAGTGCGCAGAAAAAGTCTAACAGCTTTCTTTGATGAAAATAATGGAGTATTCATCTCCGAAATTTGAATTGTTTCACTATGGTGGAGGCCTTTCTTGTTGTTCTAAAAAATCTATGGTCTCTCATAGAAGAAGATAGGATTAATGACCATAATGCCCTCTCTTTCATTAGGAAATACCAAATATGACGTTTTTATTTCATCACCCCAAAATAATCATCATTTTAACCCAATTTTAAAAAACAAATAATTTTATGAAATGCTATAACAATTTATTATACTAGAGTGCAAAAGAGGGTATGGTACACGTGTCATTTTTACCGTTTTCTTTTAGAGTTGTTTGATTATAATTAAAAAAAAAAGAGATTTTACACCATTCAGCCCTAAAATGTTGGTTAATTCCATATATACACCATCTCTGTAAATTGTAATCACATTTTGGCCATCAATTACTCATTCTTATTTTCATGCTCTATGCTACTTTTCCTACCATCAATTACTCATTTTCATTTTCATGTTTTATGCTATTTTCCTTCAAATACGACGATGACTCCAAAATAAGTCAGTCTTCTATTTATTCGCTATCTTTGACGAAAATAATGGAGTATTCATCTTCGAAATGTTAATTGCTTCACTATGGCAGAGGCCTTCCTTGTTATTCTAAAAAATCTATGGTCTCTCATAGAAGAAGTGAAAGGATTAATGACCATAATGCCCTCTATTTCATTAGGAAATACCAAATATGACGTTTTTATTTCATCACCCCAAAATAATCATCATTTTATCCCAATTTTAAAAAACAAATAATTTTATGAAATGCTATTGTAGGCACTTGAATTTTATTGCCCATTAAGAAAAATATGTGGCAAATTAATGCAATAATTATCAATTAATTATTTATTTATTAAGGGGTTTAAATAAATAAATTCCTAAAATAAATGAGTAAATAATTTATAATGGATAAGATCCAATCAAATAAGTCTGACTTAAAGCCTAAGAAAGTGAAAGGCCCAAGCCCGCATAATTAGGTGAAAATGGACCAATCAGACTGCGAGTTATTTATGGGGCATCCTTATACTTCACCTATATAAGGAGTCCTCCTCCATTCATTCCAGACACACATTCAAAGACCTGAAGACACAAACGCTCTGAAGAGATCAAGAACACGAGCAGTGCTCCCTTGAGATCTTCAAGCATCTTCAAATCAAGAATGGTAAACGATTCGGGATTAAGGTGCGGAGCCCCCCAAATCGAGCGTTCTTCATACACTAAGTTCTTCGGTATTCTTCATGCCAAGAACAACAAACGACCTGGGATTAAGGTGCTAAGCCCCCAGATCGAGTGTTCTTCGGATCAAGTACGTTTAATCCAAACAAAGGCTCGATTCTTCTAGATTAACGTTATAAAATCCCAAATCCGAGTTCGGACAAGCTTCAACTGAAGATCCGACTCAACATACACAGTCAACGCGGTCAACACACCAAGTCAAAGTCAAAGTCCAAATTGGTAAGTCAAAGTCCAAATTGGTTCGAGATAAGAATCAGAGGATAGATAGAGATTGTTTCCTAAATTATCAAGTTTAATCCTTTGGATTATTATTGTAATTCTTTTGTGTTTATTTAATTATAAATACAAATTTTGTTGTTACAAATTTTGGCACAAAATTTGTAACAACAAAATTTGTATTTATTAAATAATAAACACAAAAGATATTACAAGGATAATCCGAGATGGATTGAACATGAGAATTTAAGTAAACAGTTTCTAACTATCCTCTGATTCCTCTCTTGGGTTGATTTCTTTGACTTTATCAACTTTTTGAGCCGGATCTTCGGATGAAGCTTGTTCGTGCTCAGAGTTGACTTGAAGCTTTAAAATATTTATCCGGAGGCATCGAGCCTTTATTCGGATCAAACGTTGACTTGAAGATTTATCGTGAAGAACGTCGTTCAATTTGGTAGAACGTTGACTTCACGGAGACTGCTGGATGAATTTGATATGAAGAATGCCGGATCGGAGGGACTGGATACCTTGATCTTTGACCGGAGGCGGTTGGCTGGAAGAACGCCGGATCAGAGGGGCTTAGCACCTTGATCTCTGATCGGAGGTGATTGGATGGAAGAATGCCGGATCGGAGGGGCTTAGAACATTGATCTCTGATCGGAGGCGGTTCTTGACTTGAAGATGCTTGAAGATCTCAAGTCTTTACTTGAAGATGCTCGAAGATCTCAAGGGAACACTGCTCGTATTCTTGATCTCTTCAGAAGCGCGTCTTCAGATATTTTTGGTGTGTCTGGAATAAGGACTGAAGGCCCTTATTTATATGTAGAGAAAATAACCACTTGAGAGATATTTTCTCCTTTAAAAGATATGTTGGGCTTTTTTCCTTTAATTAAGCCTGCTGGACTGGATAAGGCTCAATTATCAATTATTTACTCATTTATTTTAGGAATTAATTTATTTAAATTCCTTAATAAATAAATAATTAATTGATAATTATTTCATTAATTTGCCATATATTTTATTTAATAGGCAATAAAATTCAGGTGCCTACAAATGCCCCCTCGCATTTTGTTCACGAACGCCTTTGTGTTGAAGTGAACAAATTGCGATACTCCATTATTGATCAACATGACTGAATTTTATTGCTTGCCTCACCAACTTGATACGAATAACCTGAATTATAACTGAACTTAGCAGAGTGCTAAGTTGCCTACGTACCTCTTCACAGAAGATTAAGTCATAACGTAGTTCAAAGGGACATGATTTGGTTTGAATGGGGGTACCGTACACAGTTTATACTCATGCGGGCCAGGAGTAACATACAGTTTATGCTCGTGCGTTAAAGAGCTTTGAACTTGAACTTGCTGACAATTTATACTCATGTCAAGGAGTCTTCAATTTGAATTTGTAGACAGTTTATACTCTTCCCGAGGAGTCTTGAATTTGAATTTGCTGACAATTTATACTCGAGTCAATGAGTCTTCAATTTGATTTGTAGAAAGTTTATACTCTTCTCAAGGAGTCTTGAACTTGAGTTGGAAAGTTTAGACTCGTATCAAGGAGCGTAACATGTAGAGAGTTCCATCTCTTCTCAAGGAAATTTGATTTAAGTGGCATAGTTTAAGCTCGTATCAAAGGAGCATAACATATGGAGAGTTTTGTCTCTTCTCAAGGAGATTTGAATGGAGTTTGATGGTTTAGGCTCGTATCAAATGAGCATAACATATGGAGAGTTTTGTCTCTTCTCAAGGAAATTAGATTTGAGTGAGATAGTTTAAACTCGTATTAAGGAGCATAACATATAGAGAGTTTCATCTCTTCTCAAGGAGATTTGATTTGAGTTTGATAGTTTAGGCTCGTATCAAAGGAGCAAAACATGCAGAGAGTTTCGTCTCTTCTCAAGGAGATTTGATTTGAGTTGAACAGTTTAAGCTCGTATCAAGGAGCATAACACATATAGAGAGTTTCGTCTCTTCTCAAGGAGATTTGATTTGAGTTAAACAGTTTATACTCATATCAAGGAGTGTAATATGGATAATTTTTGCTCGAGTCAAGGAGCGTAACTTGAGAGATTTTAGATAGTTTTAACTCATATCAAGGAGTGTTATGTGGACAGTTTTCGCTCATGTCGGGGAGCATTGACTTTGTTAATAGTTCATTGCCCCCAATCATCGGGTGCATTACTTTCTCTTGCTTTAACTTTATTTTTTTGAATCTTTATTGACACTGGCTTCTTTGACTGTGATTCCTCCTCGAGAGGTTCATCAAGTAAAATGTCTTCAAATTCATAAGAGTTGTTGCTTGGAAATTCGAAGTCACTTGATGGCATATTTAACTCCATATCATGAGCTCTTGTAGCTAGTTCTTCAAAAGTCTTTGGTTGAATCCCTTGGAGGATGTATCGCAGACTCCATTGCATCCCTTGAATGCACATGTTGATGGCAGAGACTTCGGACAATTGATCTTTACAATTCAAGCTTAGATTTCTCCATCGATTAATATAATCGATTGTTGGCTCTTCTTTCCACTGGTAAGTGTTAGTCAATTCAAGCATACTAACAGTTCTTCGAGTGCTGTAGAAGCGATTGAGAAACTCATTTTTCATTTTTCCCCAGCTATCGATGGAGTTAGCTTCCAAGTCGATATACCAATCAAAGGCATTCCCTTTCAGTGAGCGGACAAATTGTTTGAGCATGTGATCATCAAAGGTTCCAGCATCATTGCATGTCTCGACGAAATGTGCTATATGTTGCCTTGGATTGCCTCTGCCATCGAATTGTTGAAATTTAGGAGGTTGGTAGTCAATTGGCATCTTCAAACTGTCAACTCTCTTTGTATATGGCTTTTTATAGGCAACAGAAGATTTGGAGCTTTCTTTAAAATTGTCTTTTATCATCTCTAATACAATATTCTTCAGTTGATTCATAGGAAGCATTCCATCAACTGAAATTTGTATCTCTTCCTCAACTGGATTTATTTCAGATGGATGGTGCTTCGCGGAGTCCTCATCCTCATCTTCATCCTCAACTCGTTTCTCATTTGTATGACTTATCTGTGTTATCTCCATCTTTTCCATTAGCTTGAGGATCAATAAACCTTGTTCTTGGCTTTGTTTGGTGAGTGCAGTAACGGACTGAGTCAAGCTTGCCAGTTGTTCTTCGTCAGATGAAGTATTTGTTGCCATGGCAGAGGCTATGAATGAGTCATACACTGAACTTTCTGTGGATCGAGCAGTTGGGCAGACAGATTCATCTTCATCATCTTTGCTGTTGTGCAATGGCTTATTGAGAGCAATTCCCACGACGCGGTTTGTCTCTAAGAAGGCTTTAGACATACTCCTTTTAACAACTTCAATATTTTCAGTTTGCAACTCTGAAAGTTTTGACGTAGAAGACCTTCTTATCGCAATTCTGAGTGGAGTTGTTCTTTGAATCTCTTCAATCTGCAACTTTGAAGGCTTTAAGGCAGAAGACCTTCTTATTGCAACCCTGAGAGGAGCCATACTTTGTATCTTCGAACTTTTGAAGAGAGGAGATGAGAGGTAGAAACTGTCCCACTGGGCGTGCCAAAATTTGTAACAACAAAATTTGTATTTATTAAATAATAAACACAAAAGATATTACAAGGATAATCCGAGATGGATTGAACATGAGAATTTAAGTAAACAGTTTCTAGCTCTCTGATTCCTCTCTTGGGTTGATTTCTTTGACTTTATCAACTTTCTGAGCCGGATCTTCGGATGAAGGTTGTCCGTGCTCGGGGTTGACTTGAAGCTTTAAAATATTTATTCGGAGGCGTCGAGTCTTTGTTCGGATCAAACGTTGACTTGAAGATTTGTCGTGAAGAACGTCGTTCAATTTGGTAGAATGTTGACTTCACGGAGACTGCTGGATGAATTTGATATGAAGAACGCCGGATCAGAGGGACTGGACACCTTGACCTTTGATCGGAGGCGGTTGGCTAGAAGAACGTCGGATCATAGGGGCTTAGCACCTTGATCTCTGATGGGAGGTGGTTGGATGGAAGAACGCCGGATCGGAGGGGCTTAGAACCTTGATCTTTGATCGGAGGCGGTTCTTGACTTGAAGATGCTTGAAGATCTCAAGTCTTTACTTGAAGATGCTCGAAGATCTCAAGGGAGCACTGCTCGTATTCTTGATCTCTTCAGAAGCGCGTCTTCAGATGTTTTTGGTGTGTCTGGAATAAGGACTGAAGGCCCTTATTTATATGTAGAGAAAATAACCACTTGAGAGATATTTTCTCCTTTAAAAGATATGTTGGGCTTTTTTCCTTTAATTAAGTCTGCTGGACTGGATAAGGCTCAATTATCAATTATTTACTCATTTATTTTAGGAATTAATTTATTTAAATTCCTTAATAAATAAATAATTAATTGATAATTATTTCATTAATTTTTCATATATTTTATTTAATAGACAATAAAATTCAGGTGCCTACAGCTATAACAATTTATTATACTACAGAGTGCAAAAGAGGGTATGGTACACGTGTCATTTTTACCGTTTCCTTTTAGAGTTGTTTGATTATAATTTAAAAAAAGAAGAGATTTTATACCATACAACCCTAAAATGTTGGTCAATCCCATATATACACCATCTCTGTAAATTGTAATCACATTTTGGCCATCAATTACTCATTCTTATTTTCATGCTCTATGCTACTTTTCCTACCATCAATTACTCATTTCCATTTTCATGTTTTATGCTATTTTCCTTCAAATACGACGATGACTCCAAAATAAGTCAGTCTTCTATTTATTCGCTATCTTTGACGAAAATAATGGAGTATTCATCTTCGAAATTTTAATTGCTTCACTATGGCAGAGGCCTTCCTTGTTGTTCTAAAAAATCTATGGTCTCTCATAGAAGAAGTAAAAGGATTAATGACCATAATGCCCTCTCTTTCATTAGGAAATATCAAATATGACGTTTTTATTTCATCACCACAAAATAATCATCATTTTATCCCAATTTAAAAAAATTTATATGAAAAGCTACAATAATTTATTATACTATAGAGAACAAAAGAGGGTATGGTTCGCGGCTCATTTTTACCGTTTCCTTATATATGTAATTTAAATTTCTAAATGATTAGAGTTGTTTGATTATAATTAAAAAAATGAAATTTTACATCATACAGCCGTAAAATGTTGGCTTATTCCATATATACACCATCTCTGTAAATTGTTATCACATTTTGACCATCAATTACTCATTTCCATTTTCATGCTTCCTACTACTTTTCCTACCATCAATTATTCATTTCCATTTTCATGCTTCTTGCTACTTTTCCTTCAAATACGACGATTACTCCAAAATAAGTCACTCTTTTAATTATTCGCTTTCTTTGACGAAAATAATGAGTATACATCTTAGAAATTTGAATTGCTTCACTATGGCAAAGGCCTTCCTTGTTGTTCTAAAAACTCTGTGGTCTCTCATAGAAGAAAACATATGATTAATAACCATAATGCCCTCTCTTTCATTAGGAAATACAAAATATGACGTTTTTATTTAATAACCACAAAATAATCATCCTTTTATCCCAATTTAAAAAAAAACAAATAATTTTATGAAAAGCTACAACAATTTATTATATAACAGAGTTCAAAAGAGGGTATGGTTTATGGGTCATTTTTACTGTTTCCTTATATATGTAATTTAAATTTCTAAATGATTAAAGTTGTTTGATTATAAAAAATTTTTATATTTTACACTATACAACTGTAACATGTTGGTTTATTCCATATATACACCATCTCTGTAAATTGTAACCACATTTTGACCATCAATTACTCATTTCTATTTTCATGCTTCCTGCTAGTTACTTTTCCTTCTAATGCGACAATGACTCCAAAATAAGTCAGTCTTTTATTTATTCATTTTCGTTGACGAAAATAATGAAGTATTCATCTTTGAAATTTGAATTGATTCACTATGGCGGAGGCCTTCCTTGTTGTTCTAAAAATCTATGGTCTCTCATAGAAGAGATAGGATTAATGGCCTTAATGCCCTCTATTTCATTAGGAAATACCAAATATGATGTTTTTATTTCATCACCACAAAATAATCATAATTTTATCCCAATTTTAAAAAAAATAATTTATGAAAAATTACAATAATTTATTATACTACAAAGTGCAAAAGAGGGTATGGTTCGCATGTCATTTTTACCGTTTCCTTATATATGTAATTTAAATTCTAAATGATTAAAGTTGTTTGATTATAATTAAAAAGAATTATGATTTTACACCATATATCCGTAAAATGTTGGTTTATTCCATATACATACACCATCTCTGTAAATTGTAATCACATTTTGACCATCAATTACTCATTTTCATTTTCATGCTTTATGTTACTTTTCTTACTATCAATTACTCGTTTTCATTTTCATGCTTCCTTCTACTTTTCTTTCAAATACGACGATGACTCCAAAATAAGTCAATCTTTTAATTTATTTATTCGCTTTCTTTGACGAAAATAATGGAGTATTCATCTCCGAAGTTTGAATTGCTTCACTATGACGGAGGCCTTCCTTGTTGTTCTAAAAAAAATACTCCCTCCGTCCCCTTGATAAGTGTCCGTTTGCTTTTGCACGTGGATTAAGGAGTGTAATATTTTAAAGTATAATGAGGTGAGAGAAATAATATTTTAATGTAGGGTGAGTAGTTGTATTTGTGTTGAGTGTGGGTCCCACGTGTAATGGATTGAATATAATAGTATTATTGTGTATTGTCACATCAACCAAAAAAGGAAATTGACACTTTGAATTGGGACGAACAAAACATGACAAAATTGACACTTATCAAGGGAACGGAGAGACTATGTGGTCTCTTATAGAATAAAAGATAGGATTAATGACCATAATGCCCTCTCTTTCATTAGGAAATACCAAATATGACGTGTTTATTTCATTACCCAAAATAAAAATCATTTTATCCCAATTTTAAAAAAATAAATAATTTTATGAAAAGCTACAAGAATTTATTACACTACATAGTGCGATAGAGGGTATGGTTCACGTATCATTTTTACCGTTTCCTTATATACGTCATTTAAATTTCTAAATGATTAAAGTTATGTGATTATAATTAAAAATTTTGAGATTTTACACCATACAACTGTAAAATATTGACTTATTCCATATATACACCATTTCTGTAAATTGTAATCACATTTTGACCATCAGTTACTCATTTTTATTTTCATGTGCCCTGCTACTTTTTCTACCATCAATTACTCATTTTCATTTCCATGCTTCCTGCTAGTTTTCCTTCGAATACGACGATAACTCCAAAATAAGTAAATATTTTATTTATTCGCTTTCTTTGATGAAAATAATGGAGTATTCATCTCCGAAATTTGAATTGCTTCACTACGGCGGAGAACTTCCTTGATGTTATTCTAAAATATATGTGGTCTCTCATAGAAGAAGAGATTGGATTAATGACCACAGTGCCCTATCTTTGAAGAAAGTGAAAAGAAAAAAAAAATTATTGTTCGGATAGTCAGAGCTAAAGAGAATGATGTTTACGAAATCGTTATTGAAAGTTGAAACTGATCCACATGCAAAAATCATAATATATTAAAAGAGGCAAGCCTCTTGAGAAACATTTCTCCCTATTATATCCCTACATATTTACTTTTTTTACATGTTTAACCTTAACTAATTAATACCTTTACTCCACACTCAAATAATTATTGCTTGATATATTCATATTCCTCCATTTGTGATTAATTCATCTATCTAAACGCCGTGCAATAAAACCTAAATGTGTCCTCATATTTCTCAATGAATATTTAGTTTGAAGGCTGTGCGATTCATCAAACCATCACATCATCATCTGCTATCACAGAAGAAGAGTCGGTGAGTTCGGTTAGAGCATTTGGAGTAGACCCGGCTCTGCACTCGAATTTTATGTGAAGATTTGCAAGGAAGAGAGCGACGTCTTCGGATCGCTTGAATGTGCTTCCCATGTTGTTTCAGTGCATGCTTATAGCCAGAATTTCAGTGCATCAGATGGATTGTCCAGATAGTCGCACGGGGACTCTGAACCTGGGATAATGATGAGCATGGATTTTCATTCCATGCAACTTATTCCACTTCTAGGTAAGTTATACTATGAAGTATCATTTGTACTTTTTCCATTAACATTTTATGTCATTTCAAAATCTTAATTTACTATATCCCTATTAAATTGCTACGAAGAAGAAGAGTTAATCCATTTCAAAGAAAGACCAATTCTCAATACAAGGTTCTTCTCTATTGTTTGATTTTCATCTATTGCGCCATTAGTCTTCATACCATTTTTGTATATTAAAAAACGATTAAATTAGTCTTTTGATCGTTGCGGTAATTAAATACGTTTGCTATTCATTTGTGATATATACGCAACATAATGTACGTACTGTCATCGACGTAACTGATATATAATGGCAATTTGTGCATAAAAATAGAGTTGAAGATTAATCTATCTCAAATATCAAACTATTTAAGAAGTTTCAAAACTTAACCAACAAAAATAATAGTTACACTAATGTTGTGCTTCAAAACAATTTTGTTCACTTTATTTCCTTTTTCCATGGACAACTTTACTTATTTAATGTATTTGAAACATCGATCATTTTCTGGTTGAAGTTATGATTGCATACACTGTCAGAGCAAATCCCTCCTTTCCCGCGAGCTGAAGCAATGAAGATTATCGAGGATGAATTCCAATTGACGCATGTTTTTGTTGGGATAAACACACGAATAATCAAATAATAAACTATTCGTCTACGCAGCGGAATGATCAATTATCCCTCTCTTGTGTGAATCTAGCAGGAAACAATCCTAATAATATAATGCACGATAAAGCAAGCAATCAACAACGCACAACACAAGCAATTTAACGTGGAAAACCTCCTCAATGTGAGAAGGTAAAAAACCACGGGACCGAAGCCCACCAAACACTTCACTATGAGACAAAAAATCCAAGAGTTACAATCTGCCACCACAGATGAACTACCACAAACGTATCAAGACAATCAATACTTGATAACAAACAACGAGATTAGAAAGACCTCACCAAACTACGCAAACTGACGTTCTGAGTTCGCAACTTTAGAACCCTCAGAATCCGATCTCCACCGTCCAGAATTAACCTCTGTGAGTCTGAACGTGCTGTCCAAATTACAGCTCGATCCAACGGTTAGTTTATGAGAAACGGCTCTTTCCCCTCGACTGCGCAGAACAGAATCGCCCAGAAATCTGCTTCTGTCTTCGGCGTATTTCCGTCAAGCCAAAGCTCCAAACACGATCTCCACCGTTCAGAATGTACTTCCACAAGTTCTAAACGTGCTGACCAAAATTTATCTCGATCCAACGGTTGAAACTCCGGTTATTGCCTCTGCAATATCACTGCGCTGGATTTTCTCTCAAAAAACGTGAATTGTGTTTTTGCCCTCTTTTTCTTCTCTCTTCCGTCAATGACTTACGGGACAAGATAAAACCAAGTATCGGGCCTACTTGGGCTAACCTAACATTGTTGGCTATTGGGCTCTTCACATATTTGGAAACCCATCCCAACAAATCTCCCCATTTCCGATTATGTGGAGAGACTAGCCATTCCGGCTATCACACGACATACCTCGAGCTTTTCTCTAGGCAATGCCTTCGTCATCATGTCAGCACCATTATCATCTGTATGAATCTTTTCAAGCTCAAGCAACTTATCATTGATGATATCCCTCATCCAATGATATCTCACATGAATATGCTTCGATCTTGAATGAAATGCAGCATTCTTGCTGAGATGGATAGCACTCTGACTATCACAAAATACTACATACCTCTGTTGCTTCAATCCAATCTCCTCCATAAACCTTTTGAACCATAACACCTCTTTGCATGCTTCCGTTGCAGCAATGTACTCTGATTCTGTTGTGGAGAGTGCAACACACTTTTGCAATCTTGATTGCCATGACACAGCGCCACCTGCGAATGTCACTAGGTAAGCAGAAATCGATTTTCTGGTGTTCACATCAGATCCCATATCTGAATCGGTATAGCCAACTAACTCGGGCTTCCCACCTCCAAAGGTGAGTCTCAAACTAGACGTACCTCGTAGATACCTCATTATCCACTTCACAGCATTCCAATGCTCCTTTCCCGGATTAGACAAATAACGGCTAACAACACCAACTGCATGAGCTATGTCAGGCCTCGTACACACCATTGCATACATCAAGCTTCCCACAGCTGAAGCATATGGGACTCTTCTCATTGCTTCCTTCTCTTCATCGGTTGAAGGACTATGATGAGCACCAAGCTTAAAATGAGTGGCAGCAGGAGAACTAACCACTTTAGCTTTGCTCATATTGAATTTCTCAAGCACTTTCTCAATATACTTCTCCTGTGACAAGTGCAGCTTCTTGTTTGCTCTATCTCGGGTGATGTTGATACCAAGGATTTTCTTTGATGGTCCCAAATCCTTCATGGCAAAGGATTTGTTCAACTGTTTCTTCAACCTGTCAATTCTTGAAACATTCCTGCCAACAATCAATATATCATCAACATACAGCAATAATATAATGAAATCATCATCCGAGAACTTCTGAACAAACACACAATGATCAGAAATAGTCTTCTGGTAGCCTTGCTCCCCCATAACTGACTCAAATTTCTGATACCACAATCTAGGTGCTTGCTTCAAACCGTAGAGACTTTTCTTCAGTTTGCATACATGGTCTTCTTTTCCCTTCACCTTGAAACCTTCAGGTTGCACCATGTAAATCTCTTTATCTAGCTCACCATGAAGAAAAGCAGTTTTGACATCCATCTGCTCAATCTCCAAGTCAAGACTAGCAGCCAAACCAAGCACAAAACGGATAGAAGACATTTTGACAACCGGAGAGAAAATTTCTTCAAAATCAACTCCCTCTTTCTGACTGAAACCTTTAACAACCAATCTAGCTTTGAATCGAGGCTTTGAGGTGTGCTCATCTTGTTTTATCCTGTACACCCACTTGTTCTTCAAAGCATGCTTCCCCTTTGGTAGTTTCACCAGATCAAATGTGTCATTTTCATGCAAGGACTTCATCTCATCTTGCATTCCTTCCAACCATTCATTCCTGTGTTCTCCACGAACTGCTTCTCCATAGCATTCAGGCTCTCCCCCGTCGGTCAAGAGCACATATTGATCAGGAGGATACATCCTAGAAGGTACATGAGCTCTACTACTTCTTCTAGGTGGTTCTTGAACTTCCTGTTCTGGAACATCAGGTGGTTGCGGCTGATCGATATCCTCTTCATCATGCAAAGGATGATCGACATGCTCGTCATTACCAAAATCAGGCTGATCCTGATTCTCCTCTTCAGCTTCTACTTGACCTTGACCGTGAGGAACAATTTTCAAGTCAATCAAGTCATCACCAGGTGTAGAAACTGAGCTATTCGTCTTCTCAATGTCTCTTATGGTTTGATCCTCAACAAACACAACATCCCGACTTCTGACAAGCTTCTTCTCCACGGGATCATAAAGTCTGTAACCAAACTCATCTTGGCCATAACCAAGAAACACACACTGTCGAGTCTTCATATCCAACTTAGACCTCTCATCTTTGGGAATATGCACAAATGCCTTACATCCAAAGACCCGTAAATGATTATAGGAAATATCTTTTCCTGACCAGACTCTATCTGGAACATCAAAGTCTAAAGGAACACACGGAGTAAGATTTAAAACATGTACAACAGTACTCAGAGCCTCACCCCAAAATGATGAAGACAATCCTGCTTCTGATAGCAGACATCTTACTCTCTCGACCAATGTTCTGTTCATCCTTTCTGCAAGACCATTCAACTGAGGAGTCTTTGGAGGAGTCTTTTGATGTCGGATACCTTGCTCTCTGCAATACTCATCAAAAGGACCAATGTATTCTCCTCCATTATCCGATCTGATGCATTTCAACTTCTTCCCAGTCTGTCTCTCAACTAAGGCATGAAACTGCTTGAATGCATCGAGCACCTGATCTTTCGTCTTCAATGTGTAGATCCAGGTCTTTCTTGAGTGATCATCTATAAAAGTAACAAAATATAAAGCACCACTAAGAGTTCTTGTTTTCATAGGACCACAAACATCAGAATAAATTAAATCGAGTATACCTGATGCTCTGGTAGGAGTTGAGGTCTTGAAAGCAACTCGAGTTTGCTTTCCTGCCAAACAGTGAGAGCACTTCTTTAAAGATGCATTCTTCAAGTCTGGAATGAGATTTCTCTTCTCTAAAATCTTCAATCCCTTTTCACTGATATGACTGAGTCTGCTATGCCACAACTCAACTATCCCCTCATTCTTAACTGCATTAATAGAGCCATCAAGTAGCTTTGCTTGCATCAAGTACAATGAGGAGTGTTTTTTACCTCTAGCAACAACTAAAGAACCTCTTGTAAGCTTCCACTGACCAGCGAAGAACACACTGCAGAAACCTTCATCATCAAGTCTCCCAACAGATATCAAGTTCAATCGAAGATCAGGCACGTGCTTCACATTTCTCAAAACTAGTGTAGCACAATTACTAGTCCGCAAACATACATCTCCAACGCCAATGGCTTTAGCTAAGCCATCATCACCCATCCTAACATTACCATAGTCACCTGACATGTAGGATATGAACATCTCTCTACGAGATGTGGCATGTATGGATGCCCCACTATCAATCACCCAACTGCTTTCACGACATGCAAGATTGACAACTTCATAATCACGAAAGATAAGGAAATCACCTGTTGCAGCAGACACTCGATCATTATCTTTCGTTTCTTCATTCTTTCTTTCTTTCCCATTTTCTTTCTTGTCATCTTGCTTGGGTTTTCTGCAATACCTTGCTATGTGTCCTGGAGTTTTACAATTCCAACACTCAACCTTACTGTGTCTGTTGGATTTACTCCTCCTGTCTTTTTGCTTGCCTGTTGGACCTCTACTATTACTTCTCCCCCTCTTATCTGTAACCAAAACCTCTGATTGTTGTAAAGGGCCCTGCGATTTTCTCCTTGTTTCCTCATTCAAAACGCTGCCCTTAACCAAATCCATTGTAATGGTACCATTAGGGGCTGAATTAGACAAAGATGTCCTGGATGTCTCCCATGAATCCGGCAATGTACCAAGAAGCCATAAGCCCTGTACTTCATCCTCAAACTTGATATTCATTTCCGACAATTGATTAATAATGCCCTGAAATGAATTCAAGTGATCCGTCATAGGAGTGCTATCTTTGAATTTCAGATTCATCAACTGCTTGATTAGAAATAACTTGTTGTTCCCAGTTTTTCTAGCATACAGTTCCTCCAACTTTTTCCACAATGTTCGTGCATGTGTTTCTCCACTAACATGGTTCAATACATTATCATCCACCCACTGCCTAATGTAACCACATACTTGACGATGCAATATATTCCATTGATCATCTGTTTTATCATCAGACTTTTTAGTGTCAAATACAGGCAAATAATAATCTTTCACATAAAGAAGATCCTCCATCTTGCCTTTCCACACATGATAATTAGAACCATTGAGATTCACCATTCTATTAGTATTGGTTTCCATATTCACCACAAGGCACAGAGCAGAAACCCGCTCTGATACCACTTTGTTGGGATAAACACACGAATAATCAAATAATAAACTATTCGTCTACGCAGCGGAATGATCAATTATCCCTCTCTTGTGTGAATCTAGCAGGAAACAATCCTAATAATATAATGCACGATAAAGCAAGCAATCAACAACGCACAACACAAGCAATTTAACGTGGAAAACCTTCTCAATGTGAGAAGGTAAAAAACCACGGGACCGAAGCCCACCAAACACTTCACTATGAGACAAAAAATCCAAGAGTTACAATCTGCCACCACAGATGAACTACCACAAACGTATCAAGACAATCAATACTTGATAACAAACAACGAGATTAGAAAGACCTCACCAAACTACGCAAACTGACGTTCTGAGTTCGCAACTGTAGAACCCTCAGAATCCGATCTCCACCGTCCAGAATCAACCTCTGTGAGTCCTGAACGTGCTGTCCAAATTACAGCTCGATCCAACGGTTAGTTTGTGAGAAACGGCTCTTTCCCCTCGACTGCGCAGAACAGAATCGCCCAGAAATATGCTTCTGTCTTCGGCGTATTCCCGTCAACCCAAAGCTTCAAACACGATCTCCACCGTTCAGAATGTACCTCCACAAGTTCCGAACGTGCTGACCAAAATTCAGCTCGATCCAACGGTTGAAACTCCGGTTATTGCCTCTGCAATATCACTGCGCTGGATTTTATCTCAAAAAACGTGAATTGTGTTTTTGCCCTCTTTTTCTTCTCTCTTCCGTCAATGACTTACGGGGCAAGATAAAACCAAGTATCGGGCCTACTTGGGCTAACCTAACATTGTTGGCTATTGGGCTCTTCACATATTTGGAAACCCAACCCAACAGTTTTAGCCATATCTCTGAGAATCCTGTAGCTGCTGCTTCATTTGGGTATGTGTAAAAGGTTTCTATGTTATGTTATGACCTAGGATATGTGAAATTAAATGTTGAATGTTGATATTGTAGTTAGAATGAGATGATAAATAGGCATTGATTTACATTTCTTTATGGATATCATCTTCTTATTTCAACTCGTATGGCAAACATGTTTGAATGGTTAGTGATAACAGGTATTGAATAGCAGTTTAAATATTTATGTGGTGCATTACTGTGTTGAACTTCATTTTATTGAAATGGTTGTAGTTGCAAAATCCCATGTATGATACCCACTTTTTACTTAGAGGTGATGAAATTGTGGTTCAGGTGGGATTAATGGAATGAGGAGGGAACCTATATAAAGAAATGCAACCCGAATCCCCTATTCCACTCTGGTATTCCACTCCATATTTCATAACTTATTTCCTATTAAAAAACTATACCCTATTTAATGACCATTAAACCCTTGGGGCATAGGGTGAAAACTTGATCATTGATTACGACACGTATCAAAAATCTAATTAGTGCAATAGTAGATGAAACACATAATGAAATAGGTGATCCCATTTGCAAGAAATGGATCGATGGGTGGCTTTAGAGAGCGTATTTTCAGGCCATTTCTCCCACACATCACAAGTATGTTATCCCCCTCTCTCTATTCTTTTTCTTTCTTTCTTGATTTTTTCAAATTTATTAAACAATAAATTATTATTTGTAGTATGATGCAATCACTTTCTATTTCTATGACTCTTAGATCCCATCCCTCTCTTGAATTATTGTTGAAATTTACGTCTTCATGAAATTAGTGGTGGGAATGTTGTTAGTAATATAATCAATTGTTTGTTGGAGTTCTTAAATAGTGAAGATTGCGCTGAGAAGAAAGCGGCTGTGGTGGCGATGATGAATGCGCCAATCTAAATGTTCGTATTTTACTCTAAACACCTAACAAGTCTTGAATAGTTAACATTTAAAATTACAAAATGAATAAGATAAATGAAATAAGTACAATTAAAAAAAAGGGGTTAGATACATATTTATATATGCATCACATATTTGCCATATCAGTCTTCTTAAAATTTAGAAATATAAATAAAATTTTGCTTTATCGAATGCATACTAATTATTTCATGATACGATTGCTGTCAAAACTTATTATATATATTTATATCAAGTGACAATAAAGAAGAGAAAAAATTATAACATTATAAAATATTATATAAATTTAGCATTATTATAGGATGCAGCGGTGCACCTCAGAGTTTAAATGATACATGTTAAGGAGTACCTGGGTAATTATTGTATGTTTTATTAATTATTTTATTTTATTTAATGATTAGAATTAAATAAGAATATGATATAACAGTTTATATTATTCAGTGGACTACAATATAACTCATTAATTTATATCAAGTGACAAAAAAAAAAGAAAAAAATATCACATTATAAAGTATGATGTAAATGTGACGTGCGTTGAAGACTAGTTATTACAAATTGAATTTTCTAAATAATTCTATTATTGTTGTATATAATACTCTTTTAATTGTATTTCATATGATACATACGATCGTATTTTAGTAAAATTTAATTTTTCACTAATGGCACCGTAGCACAAAACGAGGGTGAAAAGGAGTTGCAATTAAATCCAGAGATACTGGATGAGATTGGATTCCGCACCAAAATCAATACTATACAATACATGAGTATTAGTCTATTAGTTTTGAAATTAAAAAAAAAAAATACTAGTGTAACTCTCAGTAAAAATATTAAATTATTAATAGCACCGAATGCAAAAAATAAAAAAGGAAAAAGGAAAACGAGAAAAGAAAATTACTAGACTATTCCCTCCGTCCCATTTCAGATGACACACTTTCCATTTTGGGTTATCCACAAAAGTTTGCACCTTCCAAAAAAAGCAAAAAGTCAAACACAATCACCCTTCCCCATTCACTTTATTTACAAAAAAAACCACCCCTACCTAACTCACCTAACATACTTTATCATTTATTTATTACCCATAAAATACCATAATACTCCTAAAAGTTATCACTTTCTTAATCTCCGTGCCGGAAAGAGGTGTGCAGTCTTTTCCGGGACGGAGGGAGTATACATTATCATTAAATATCACAAAAGTGGCACAAAATTCTTGTAAACTATACTTTTAGCCCATCAAATCACTAGATATTCCATTTGCACCCTCAAAACATGCAGATTCATCCATTATTTTAATCTCAGTCAAGCCTAAAAAAATCAGTCAAAATCCCATTTACAAAATTTCACCAAAAAGGAAGTATTCCAAAATCCACCACAAAACAATGCCCCAACTTTAAACCCTCCTTTGTCTCTTCAGTTTGAAATATCAGTCAAAAGGAAGTATTCAAAATTTCATTTTTGGGTAAATTATCAAAATCCCTTTGTTTAAATCATCATATAAACCTTGTAATTTAAAAATTTACTAATTACCCCTTTAAAAAATATTTTATAAAAAATAGTGAAATTTAAAAATATAATGTTAAACATATGGGTCTTGATGTCATTTCCAACGTTCTTTATATTATGAAAAAAAATTTTTTTATTAATGTTCAAATAAAAAACAAGTTAAAGGGGTAATTTGTAATTTTTCAAACCACGGGATTTATTTGGTAGTTTGGACAAATCTCGAGGGGATTTAGTAATTTAACCTTTATTTTTTTTTAATTAATTTACATTTCTCCCTTTAAGAATTTTCAAGAAGAAGCCATATAGTCACCTAAAAATTTAATTAACGGAATATTATGTAAACTTGATTGTTGATTTATAGATCATTATTAAGAGTAAATTTAATTGGATGGAATTATGGTTTTATTTATTTTAATTTGATATCAAATGAGATAATATGACGCACAAATTAATTCTATGCATCAGTAAAAAAAAAAAAAAGAAATCGTTAAAATAAAAAAAAAATTACATTATATGTCCCTCATATTAGTACATTTCTCTCTTTATATATAAATTTAAAACAAGCAAGCATGTAATTCTATTGGATCGATTATTTAATTTCAAATTGTATTTAATGAATATAACTATTTTTTCCATTTATAACCGAAAAGAATACTCATATAAGAAATTGTACCAAAAATATAAGACAATAACATGTCATATGTAGTATTGCTTTGGTTATAATGGGCGACAGTGTCCAGCAGATTTTAAAAAAAATCTGTTATGTATACTTTTCATGTAAAATGCAAAAATGCATAAAATGACAAAAATATCCTTGACTCGATCCTAACATGATATAAATTTACAAAAAAATGTTAGTATCGAGTTAACTTCTTTAAATTTATAAAAAAAGTTGACTCGATACTAACATTTTTTGTAAATTTATATCATGTTAGTATCGAGTCAATGATATTTTTGTCATTTTGGGCATTTTTATATTTTACACTAAAAAGTGTACGTAACAGATTTTTTTAAATCTGTTGGGGCACTCTATCGAGTCACCCTATTGCTTTGGGGCAGTGTAAACAAGAATTCAATAATTAATGGGACGAAATTGGGTGTAGTGCTCACTCAGTTTTTACAAATTACTTTTCTATCCCAATTTTAAGGGAATATCTTTTTATGTCCGAATTGACAAAAATACCCTTTACTCGAATGTATTCGAGTAATGTGAATAATTTGAGTGAGTAATGCAATTTCGAGTAGTATAAATGAGCGGGGAATGCAATTCGAGTAATATAATGAATTCGAGTAATGTATTCGAGTAAAAGTGTCATATTCGAGTAATGCAATTGGAGTAATATAATGAATTCGAGTAATGTACTCGAGTAAATGTGTCATATTCGACTAATGCAATTCTAGTAATATAATGAATTCGAGTAATGTATTCGAGTAAATGTGTCATATTCGAGCAATACAATTCGAGTAATATAATGAATTAGAGTAAATGTGTCATATTCGAGCAATGCAATTCGAGTAATATAATGAATTCGAGTAAATGTGTCATATTCAAGTAATGTATTTCGAGTAATGTTTTTGTATGATTTTTTATATTTTTATTGTCTTACTCGAATATTCGAATAATGGATATTTTTGTAATTTAAAAAAAAGATATTTTCGTTAAATATAGAATAATAAAATAATTGTATATTGTCTGTAGAGTAGTGCACCATTTTTCCCAATTAATGGTGGAGCTAAAAAGTGTACCACCACACCCCTAGATTGACTCAATCTTGACCAAGTACTTTTAGGGGTGTCAATTTGGGTCCGAACCGTGGGTATCCGACTCGACCCGAATTGAAAACGGGGCGGACCCAGCATGAACCCATTTGAAATGGGTCGGGCACTATCCTAGACCCGCGGGGTAACCGACCCGACCCGACCCGTAAAATATATTTATTTTATTTTTTTATTTTGATAATTATTTAAAATTCTATTTAATTACTACTAATTTTATAATTATTTTATTATTTATATTATATTTTTATTTTTTAACATAATTATTATTTGAAGTTATGGAAAATAATGAAGTGAGAGAGGTAGTAATTTAAGAGTGCACATAAAATTATTTAAAAAAAAAAAAAAAAAAAAAAAAGATAACGAGGCGGGGCGGGGTGAACCCGCCCCGTTTGGGTCTGGGTCTGGGCCTAAAAAATAAGACCCGTACAGGTCCGAGGTGAGTCCGGGTCCGGGACCTTTAAAACGGGTCGAGTCCGGGTAGTAGGGTACCCGGCCCAGACCCGTCCCGTTTACATCCCTAAGTACTTCTGCTATGAAACATGCATCATGCATGGGGGAAATTATTACTTTTGTGCTCTTCAAAAATAGTACATTTTTTTAGTTTTAAAATACAAAATTAATTTTAAACAATACTATAATGTACGATCATTTAAACACACACACAAAAAAATAAAAGGTCCTGTTCATTAGGGGCATTTATTTTCGGGTTTCGGGTATCCGATCCGACTCGAAAAAAATTATCCGAAAAAACTCGATTTTTTCGGGTAATTTCTGGTTTACCCGAACACGAAGCTATAACTTCGATTCGGGTTTCGGGTATTGAAAATGTACCCGAATTACCCGATCGGGTACCCGAAGTTTTTTTTTACACTTTTATTAATTATAAAAAATAATTTTGATCATGAAATTTTAAAATTTTGATGCATTCTTAATTTTTTAATCATAGAATATATTTATTATCCTTTAAAAATTACTTAATTAAATTTATTTATTTTTTAAATTATCAATTATTTTTACAAAATAAAAAAACAATTTTATATTATTAAATCCTTCCTCATCCTATTACATTTAAATTGAACTCTCCTTATATTATTAATTTTAATATGATATAAGTTATCATATACTTTAATGTATAAATATTTTAATTATTTAGATAAAAATAACATATAAAAATATACTTATAAATTCAAATATCTCACAACATAATTAAAATATACTATCTAAATCCTAACATTAGTATAAAAATTAATATTATTATGATGTGATATGAATTTATTTTATTCTTTTATAATTATTTAAAAACGAAGAAAAAATGATTAAAGAGATCAAATAAAATATTGTCTCAAAGATTAAACATTAAAAAAATATATTTAAATCACACCTAATTAATTAATTATAATAATACTTAAAAAAAGTATTTTCGGGTACCCGAATCGGGTACTCGATATTTCTCGGGTATCCGAATTTTTGGATCCAGTAAATTTCGGATCGGGTTCGAATAATGAAATTTCCAACCCGAAATTTCGGGTACCCGATCCGAAAACTCGAAATACCCGAAACCCGATCCGATGCCCACCCCTACTGTTCATTATAAAAAAAAAGCGATTTATAATGTGCACTCGGGTGTACCTAAAGATAGAGTGCACCCATATACAAATATTACAAAAAACATATATAATTAAGAGTAAAAATGTATACAATTTAATTGTTGATTTTTTTAATGAAAATTTGTAGTACATAATATTCAATAAAAAGTTATACACATATGGATGTTAGTTTTTTAATGAAAACTTAATGTAAAAAAAATATACAATTATTAAAAACACGTATACAAAATAGAATAATATGTATACAAAATAGAATAAAAAGACATACACATATGGGTGCACCCTTGCACCCGGGTGCACCCAATATACACTCTATAAAAAAAAAGGGGCAAAGGGTCAAATATGACCCTAAACTTATACCATAGAATCAACTAAGCCCTCCAATTTTTATTTTTGACATTTAGAACCTTTATCTTTTAAAATGAGATCAAATGAACCCTTTATCTTTCATAAAACAAATAAATTAACATTTTGACTATTTATCTTCAAAAACTTGTCTATTTCCAATCCATACTTTAACAACACATCTTTAGTGTAATGTAAGTTTTTATCTAGGATTTTAATATGCAATGTAATATTCATTTTTAATATTTAAAGTAAATATTTTTAATTATTTAATAATTTATAATACTAATTATATAATACTAATTATATATAAATTTAGGAATTTGAATCTCGTAAAATAGACTATATATATTGACTCTTCATTTTTTAATGTTTGAAAAAGCAATTATAATTTTAAATAAAGTAACACATTTATATTGTTCAAACGCAAACGAAGAATTGAATTGAATCAGATACTCATTTATAAAATTAATCAACTAAAATTATAAAAAAGAGTAAAAAAATCAATAAAAAGTTTGATTAAAAAAGAAAAGCGTCTAACCAAACTTTTTTTTTCACTTATTTAAATAAGTAATGATTAAATTCGGAAGTAAAATACAAACTCATGCAAATGGCAATGACTTGCTCTAAATAACTTTGATCTCATTCTCACCAATATTTGATTTTCATGTAATCAAGCAGCTAAGAGAAAAATGCAATCAGAATCAGTTAATTAATAAATAAAATTATTTGTTAGTATTATATATTTTAACTTCCAGTGTCAAATTATTTTTTATGTAAAAAAATTATAAATTAATAAATAATTAAATAATATTTACTTTAAATATTAAAATATATTTAAAATTAAAATTACATTATATATTAAAATTCTAGATAAGAACTTATATTGCAATAAAATGTGTTGTTAAAGTTTGGATTGGAAATAGACATTTTTAAAAAGAAATAGTCAAAATGTTAATTTGTTTGATTTATGAAAGATAGAGGGCGCATTTGATCTTATTTTAAAAGATATAGGTTCTAAATGTTAAAAATAAAAGTTGAAGGGCTTAGTTGACCCTAGGTTATGAGTTTAGGGTCATATTTAACTCTTTGCCCTAAAAAAAGTACTTTCTCCGTCCGGTTCTAAGGTATCTATTTGCTTTATGCACGTGCCCAGTTCTATGGTATCCATTTATTTTTTGCACGTGCATTAAGTAATATTATTATTATATGTAAAGTGGGTAATGGTTGACCATATTATGTATTCTTTTACTAAATAAGAGAAATAAATATATTTGAAATGGACGCCAGAAATAGTAAAATAGATACATTAGAAGCAGAGAGATGGAGTAGCTTTTATTTGTCTTATAAAGACTATGATTCAAATATGCTTACTTGGCATATTTTTCATATAAACACTATAAAAATTTAATTAGGTTAAATAGTACTCTCTCCGTCCGCTTTCAAGAGTTCCATTTTTCCATTTTGGGCGTCCGCTCCCAAGGGTCTCATTTCCTTTTCTATATCTATGGGGCCCATACAAACCCACTAATACAACAAAAAAATGGGATCCACCACTCCACTAATACAACTATCCACTACATATTAAATAACAATACTCCTTAATCTCCGTACCCAAAAGTAAATGGTACCCTTGAATCCAGATGGATGGAGTACTCCTTTTGTTTCAGAAAATCTTTCACTTTTCCTTTATAAATTACAAATAGAAATATCATTAAGTTATTTAGTTATTCACACTACTAAAATAATTCCATTTTCTTACAGAAACAAAATTTGTCTTCCTAGGAATTCGCGAAAAAAAAATTTTTGGCGATATTTGGGAAAGTAATTATTGAAAAAAAAATGGTGTACCCATCATTAGGGCCTCCACCGTCCCTGTCCTGGGAATTGGTGGAAGAGGTAAATCGCAGAATGTGCATCAAGTGGCTTATAGGGAGGGCTTACTATTAAACGTGTGCTTGCAAGGGGTCAAATCCATGCCAAAGACAGGATTTGAATCCCACCCTACAGCAACCAATCTCAGCTGGAAGGTTTTTCCACCCCCACTTGTTCATGTAGCATGGCGAGATGCGACATTCAACCAACCCCTCCCATCCTCACCCACCCACTCGACGATTACTCTTCCGCTTATTTCTCTCTCTCTTCAAATGTGAGACAATATTGCATTGTTTATAATGTCTACTGTACCGCCCAGTAAATGGGATCATCTATTCCATTATGTATTTCATCTATTATTGCACTAATTAAAATTTTGACATTTGTTGTAATCAATGTCCAAATTTTTACCCCATACCCCAAGAATTTAATTGTCATTAACTAGGGTATGGAGTAGTTTTTTTTAATAGGAAATAAGTTATGAAATAGGGAGTGAAATACCAAAGTGGAATAGGAGATTCGGGTTGATTATTGAGATCCATATTTTTCAATTATTTTAAGCAAATGCTTACCTTCGTCTTTAGACCATTTCAAGAAGGAAAATGGGCCGCAACTGTAAAATGCAGCCAAATACTCACTCCAGCAATGTTGCATCATGGGATGCAAAATAAGGAAAAGCACTCTAGCGATTGGACTTTCCAGTCGCTACAGTAATTTCCTACATCCAAATTATTTTTTATTTTTATTATTATTTATTTTCAGTTATTAATTTAAATTAAAAAATTTGATGGTTAACAATAAATTAATGTATGTGGTATGCATGCGTACACTTTTCTATTTCTTTTTTTTAATTAATTTTATTTTACTTTTTTATAATAATTATTTAAATAAGTAAAAAATATTATGATTGTTAGTTTTAATAATAAATTAATATATATGTTGTATATGTGAAAAAAAAATTCTATATTCCTTTTATTAAAGTGTGAAGTTGAATTTGGGATGGAGGTAGTATAAAAAATTAAAACTACATATTAAAATTCTAAATACAAACTTACATTACATTAATATATTACAAAAAATATCCTTAATATTTTAATTTTAGGCATATTAATATTTTTATTATATTATTTTTTGTATTCAAAAATAAAAAATAATAAATAAATTAAATGTAAAAATAAATAAAAATAGTATTAATAAAATGAATATGCTGCAAAATGGAGTTAACTGCTGGAGATGACTTAGTGAGTTGTCCACATTTTAGAAGTGAATGTGCTGCAAAATGGAGTTAACTGCTGGAGATGGCCTTAGTGTTTACAATAATTATCCTTGTTATATAAATTTCAATTTTAAAATTTATCATTGTTTAAAAGAAAACTACCATTAATAATAATAAATTAATAGTAGTTTCAAAACTAATATTTTAGTTGAGTAGTTATAACATTGTGTTTTTCCTAGTTAAATATTAGTGAAATACCACAATTTGCCCTATATGGGAAGTCAACATCTATTTTGCCCTACATTTTCTAATATATCTAAATTGCCCTAAAAATACATGCAATGCCATGAATACCCTCAAGGATGACCCACCTTTTTGTATTGAGAATGAGTTGGCAAGTACAGTTGCATGCAAAATAGATGTGGCAGGGAATATGTTGATTATTTAGGGGTGACACATTCATTAAAGAAGAAATAAATAAATCTATTAAAATATCACCCCTAATTCGGCGGACAAGTTGAATGAAGTGAAAAAGCCAAATTTTAAGCGCACACCCACTATATAAAATTCACGAAATTTAATTTTTAAATTCCTTAAATTGTTAGATTATAATAGGATTTTTATTAATTAACACATGCAATAATTAGGTGATTAAACACATGCAAAATTAACTACCTACCACTGCCACTCAAACACACTTCATTAAATGGGGTGAAAATTAAGGCAATGTGTTCACAATCAGTTCATTTATGTAAATTCTTGTCACATTAAACTCTCAACTATCCCCACCAACCAAATAACTTCACCAACAAACAAAAAAATTGGGCACAGTGGATTCAAACTTCATTCCTCTGTATCCATAAATTATTGGAGCATAAAAAGGTGATCGGCTCCCATATTTACCCACCGTTTTTGTCGACGGATCCATAGTTAGAGCCAAAGGTAAGATACGAACACTGTTTGCATTGTATTTTATTTATTGGTTTCTTTCAATGTTGCTATTAATTTATTTAAAGGTCGCAGGGTTTTTAATGCTTTAGGGTTTTTAGGGCTTTAGGGTTTTAAAAATGCATGTCCGCTGAGTGAAATAGTTATATATATCCATGTCCGCCGAAGAAAATGGTGAAGTATGCATGTAATATGCTTGTCCGCCGAGGAAAAGGTAAAGTATGCATGTAATATGCATGAATACCACTACATACACCCATCGTAGACTTGTCCGCTAATATGCATGGTTAATTGTGCTTGTCCGCCCATTATTTGAGATTTATCGTCCATGTCCGCTGATTTTTGTGGCCTAATTGAGTGTGTCCGCCTATTATTTGACACTAATTCAGCTTGTCCGCCGAAATTAGTAGCCCAATTTAGCGTGTCCGCCAAAAGTAGTTGCCCAGTAGAGCCTGTCCGCGGAAAATTGAGCATGTACACCGATAATTTGACCATAAATGAGTCTGTCCGCCGATAATTTCACCATATTTACGCATGTCCGCCTATTCTGTACCATATATGACCCTGTCCGCCTACTATTTGACCCTATATGAGCATGTCCGCCAATTTTCTCACCCTAATTTATCATGTCCGCCGATATTTTGACCCTAATTGATCATGTCCGTTGATTTTTCACCCGAAATGGTCATGTCTGTCGATTTTTCCTTCCTAATTGAGCATGTCCACCAATAATTTCACCCTAATGGAGCATGTCCGCCGATTATTTGGGCGTAATTGATTATGTCCGCCGATTTTCCTACCGTAATTGGGCATGTGAACTGATTATTTGACCCTAATTGAGCATGTTCGCCGAAATGTTACTGGTTTTTGAACATGTCCGCCAATTTTTAATGCATAATTGAGTATGTTTGGCCATTTTAAGTATATTATATCATATCCTCCGATTATATTTGTCTACTTGAGCATGTCCGTCAAGTTTGAGCAAAATTCAGCATGTAAGTCATTATTTTTTTAGTATAATAGACCTGTTCGTCGATTTATGGACCTTAATTGAGCTTGTCCGCGTACGACTTAATGTTTAACTTGCATGTGTGCTTGATAATTTAATGCTTAGTTTGTGTGTACCTACTAAATTGGCATATCAGAAAAATACTTTAATGAATCATGTGTCAATATAACAATTAATTGTCCTTTTGTTGAAAGGTTTAGGCCTTGGATTGGAAATGAGAAATTTTTTTATATGGTGGGGCGGCTGGTGGCAAGGTTTAGAGTATGTACGTGGCCAACACACGAGCTTAGTTTTAAATTCAGATCAGCTGACATTGGATTTTATTATTGGGCATGTGCACAGTTTAGTTCGCGCCGATTTGAATCATTGTAAATATGTTATACACACACTTATGGACATCGGTGGTTGTATAACAAAATATAAGGTGAAGGATGATATGGATATTAGGGGCTTGTATCAGCAGGTTGATGAGCCGATGCTGTTTGTCACAATTAATGTCATACCACAGCAATCAGTTGATAATTGTTGCACTAGTGCGGCGCCAGTGGGGAGCAGTTATTGGACCGACTTGCTTCGTTCACAAATTCCATCTGTCAATATTCCTAGTCCCGTAGATTTGGCCCGACCGAGTAGGAGTACAGGTGTGGGCGTGTTGAGTCGTACGACAAATATTGATTTGAACAGTGAGTACGCTAGCAAACAGCAGGATAAAGAAGAGGTGGAGAATGGAGATGAGATGTGCTCCTCTGATGGGTTTGAGGGTTCAGAGGGTGATGGGTTTGATGGTTTTGTTGGTTCTCAAGACTATGGGTCTGATGGATCACAAGGCAATGGGTATGATTCATTTGAGGGTCCACAACGTGAGGATTTTGAGGGTGCTGAGGCTTCGCAAGATGAGGGGCGATGGCGATCAACTCAATGCTGAAGATGAGGATCCTGAAATTGTTCTATTCAAGAGGTTCTGTTCCTACATTAGAGCCAATGGAGGAATGAGATTCCTGGACCCCGTTACCACACATATGCAGATGCCCACACATGTACGTCCTAGTCAAGACACAGATAGGTCTTGCAGCCGTCCATGGAGCATTCCAGGTATGTGTTGAATATAGTACATGGTAATTTACTGCACCTTATTGTATTCTAATACCAATTGAAGAATAACTAATCTATCGTTGCAGGGTTCTTGGAACAGTGTAATGTGGACAATGAAGTTGAAGACAACAACAACATTGATACTCCAGTGGAGATTCATGAAAAAAGTGCCTTCGATAAAAAAGGTGATTGCCAGTATGCGTTGGGTATGTACAACTTGTGGAATCAAGTTGAGACACGGGTCAAGAAATCTGACACGTACATGCTTAATGTCGTCTGCAAGTACCGAGTGGAGCAGGGGTGTATGTTTGAGATGCATTCTAGTGGCCTAGGTGGAGTATGGAGGGTAATCAAGTTCAGACCTCCACATGTATGTCGTTTGAACCCAGACACTAATGCGCCAAGACAAGTTGGTTCGAAAACTATTAGCAGATACTATGCAGCTCGACCATTCAATAAAACCACAACATTGTGTCCTGCTGGAATGACAGATGAGATACGTAAAGAATTTAGTTTTGACATCTCCTACAATTTGGCCCTCAAATCAAAACATATTGCTGTGGGACACACGTACGGAGACCATAGTTCTTCCTTCAATTCCCTACCTTCGTACTTGCATCACCTAAAGTTGAAAAATCCAGGCATGCATACAGCACTGGCAACTGCAGATGACAACTCTTTCAAGTAAGTCAATACACAATCCTCATATATTATGAGGTATATAGGTGTACTAAATACTTCGATGCAGGTATGTCTACTACGCACTTGGTGCTTCGATATGGGGGTTGCCAGAGCCGGCCATCCCACGATTGTCATTGATGGTACACACATAAGAACGAAGTACCGTGGGATCGTGTTCGTTGCAGTCACTCAGGATGGAAACCACAATGTTTTTCCCCTGGCCGTTGGTGTAGGTGACATTGAAAATAATGAGTCATGGTGTTGGTTTCTTCAAAGGTTGAAAGAATCGTACGGAGCTCCGCATGGGCTAGTTATTGTCTTAGACGCACATAAAAGTATATCACACGCTATACATACTGTGTACCCTGAGGCACACCATGGTTTATGTTCATATCATCTAAAGAAATGGCTCAAAGGTTTCGGAAATGATATGTTGTTTCAGTTCAATATGGCTTTAGAGGCATACACGAACCATGAATTCAAGAGGTATGGTCACTTTTTAGTATTAGTATGCAGTTTTTATTTGATTTATCACATTACCGTGCTGCACAGATGGGAAGGGAAGATGTGCAACCATAATAATGCTCGATTGATGGCTTTGCTGGAGGGATGGGGTTACAATAAATAGTCAAGGTTTCACTGCCCGGTCACTCATTACGAGTTCACATCATCGAAAGCAGCTGAGACCTTTAACAAGGCCATCCTCTGGGCCAGGACACTATCCATTTGTAGTTTGTTAGAGGTTGTATGTGCTCTCATTCAAAGATAGTTTTATGAAAGAAGAACGAGTGCAGAGAACAGTCGGGATATTCTTTGCGCACGAGTACACAGCGAGTTGGCTGCGTTGAACAGTAAGGCATGGTAACTTAAAGTGGAGAATCTTACAGCGACAACATTCCAGGTCACTTCCACCTTAAGAAACTTCACTATTGATTTAAGGGAGTGTACTTGTTCATGTGGAAGATTCCAGTACCATCAATACCCATGCATTCATGCATTGAAAGCGATAGAGTAAGTTCACATGCTATTATGCGTATAATATAATCTTTCATATTCAGTAGTTACAGTAGTATGAGAATTATCTATTTCATAATATAACAGTCTAAATATGTGCGTGTAACAGCCATTGCAAACTTGCGACTAGTGCATTTGTTGCACCGTGGTATGATCGAACGGCTATCCTTTCATTATGGCAAGATGTTGTGATGCCTGTGCCCGATCCATCCGATTGGTCAACACCAGAGCATGTGGGTAGTGTCCGTATAAATGAGCCACCAGCACATTGTCAAGCAGGCAGACCTCGTACCACCCGTCTGCGTTCTGCAGCAGAGACTTCGATGGGTACTCGGGTGCGTCAGTGTTGCAGTAGATGCAGAGAGCCGGGATACAACAAAGTGAAATGTCGAGCCAATATTTCTATTCACACAAGGGGAACTGCTGATCAAATTATTGAAATGCAATGTTGGTGGAAAAAAAGTTTGGACTTGGCCTTTGTTTTTATGGTTTAAGTATGATGTAATATGATTGGCATAATAATATTGTTTCTCTGGCTTTCATTCTCAGAATGTTTTAGTACATAACCTCATATAATACATCATGAAAAAAAAGAACAGACTAATGAAAAGAAAGGTCTATATTCACACCATTTCTCCCGTAAAGGTTGTATGAAAAAATATCCCGTGCCCATTTTCTCCGGTACTCCATTAAGTGTGGATCATTTCCCCATGAATCGTCCCCTGTGTGTAGATACTGTATTTCTTTGACGCTAGCCTGACCACAACACCAACTGTCATCCTGAACGTAGCACATGGATGGTTGTGGTCTAGCCCACTTCAGAGTGGCTCTGAACTTCTGCTCAGTAGTGTCATACAGGGCACCACTTCGATGGAACATCAAAGGCAGCAACCATCACAAGTGCAATGTGCTCTTCTTTCTACTATCTTCAACGGACTTGTTTTTTTCCCACGTGTGAAACAAAGAATCGAAGACAACGATCTTCAACGACCTTATATAAACACACACAGTGAAATGATGCGAATGCGAATGCACTACGAAGAGCAAATGTAGAATGAAATCCGAATAACGTCAGTGATGATGTAGTTCTCCCCAAAAAAATAAATAATGATGACATACTCACCTGTTCAACCTTATCACACTCTTTACGGCCACAGGTCCATTGCGGAGGCCTCTAAAATGACAGCTCTCCTTTCCACCACCTATCCAAAACTTCTAGCTTTTCTTGAGGTAAGTCGGCTAACTCTGAGGGGTCATCGCCATGTACCGTAATATGCTTATCCCAAATTGCTTTTAAAGTCGCCTGATAAAGAAAATATTACACTATAAAAGGTTGTATTATAAGAAAAAATCATACGCCGTATTGCACGTAAAAACTTACCGAAAACTAACACGGTAGAATAACATACGATTGCATTCGATGATTCAGGTGAACTCCGACGTAGTCAGGGGCTTGTGTTAGTATAGCCAAACACGCATCAATATGCTGGAAAAAAAATTTCAACGATGAGATATATGAGATTAGTGTCTAAATATATTTAAGTTGTATTTACAAACCTCATCCTCCATCCAAACTTTTGGTGTCATCATTCTCACGAAGAAATCATTCCTCACTTGGAACCTATGCCGACATCGATCCTGCACATGTATGTTAACCTTTACATAATAAACAACGAAACCCTAAAAGAAGAACACATTTAAGGACATTTCTTACATTACAGGGGATATCATGAACTTTTCCCATGCTCTGTTGACATTGACGTTATCCATAGTTGTGTATGGGGATTGGACTGCCGTCGCCTTTCTCTTTGGACGTTGCGGACAATGTTGTAAGTGCTTTTCAGCTGACACCATACTGAAACCAGTGTCTCCACGAGTTCCTGTACCAGGCCCTACAGGAGTTGAGACTCCGGGTGTAGAATAACCAGGCTGTCTGTGTGATCCGGGTGCTTCAGGGAATCTTGTTGAGCCACCTGGTACCAATTTCACATCTCCGGCAAAGAGGGCCCCTGGTGTTGCATAACTACTAGGTGGGGGTGTAGTCTGTGCACTTTGTTGTTCTTCAAAGGTAGCTGGAATACTTGGTACTTCGCATGTAGATGGCTCAGGTGGTGGACCCTTGAATCCCTCCTTAAATATTTTATATATGTTACCAAGAATTAACCTCTCGTGGCTATGGTGCACCTGGGTCTGTGCTCCAATCAACCATCCAGCAACCCTTTTAAATTCGCCACGGCCCTCTTCCTGTCTTCTACGAATATCAGCTAGCTCTGCATCCTGTGTGTCAAACCTCTTCTCCCGTCTGTCGTCTCGATCCAGTAGCTGAGTGAGAAGGGCGTCATGTTCAAAAAATTTTTGATCATGATCATCCATTCTCCTCATAATCTGATCGTACTGTTCTTGAGACAGACCCCCACTGTCTTTTCTCTGCTGATGAGGCACAGAATGATCCCACTGTGGACTTGATCTGGATTGAGGATGGAAATCATCCTGGATAGATGGAGGGCTACCAGGTGCTCCGTGAAACCCTAGACCTCCTTGGCTATAAACAGATCCTCCATACCCACTGTACTGACCCTGCTGTGACCCTTCACTTCCACCATACAGATGTGATTGATGTGGGACATGAAATCCACCAAAGTTAAACTGATATGGTCCCTGATATCCACCAAAAGGAGAAGAGTACGATGGTGGCTGAAATCCAGCAGAAGGGAAATATGGTTTTCCAAACACAGGAGGATATGATCTCTCCAGAATGGCCATTATCGGGTGTGGAACTACAGCATTATGGGGGCCATGGCTAGGAGGCATGGGCATGCGATACTCTGGACCAGACTGAGATGGACGCGGGGGTGAATTCTCAGATGGTATGTAAGATCTGTCATCCTGATCACTCATCATCATCATCATCTTCGTCATCCCCTCCGACGGCATGAAAATCACGTAGTAAGTCCTCTGCTGTTGCTGTTCTTTGTTGCCCCTTAATACTGTATCAGCAACCTTAACACTTATCCTTCCACAGTATTGCTCGCCGCCAGCATAATTTGAAGAAATGTTCACTTCCACCGGAATGGCACCCTGACCACTAATTTCATTTTCGGAATCAGAACTAGAGCGCACCACCTGTTTCTTACCCTTAGCCTTCCCTTTTGGTTTTTGATCCCCAAAGACCCTAAACTGAACTTGAAAACCAGAACTCCAATCAGAATGTATTCCTCTAAAATATGATCGGTGGGACTCCTCAGGGAGGATGGCAGGTAAATCAACAACTCTTGGGTCCTGAAAGTAAAACAATAAAACATAAACACATATACTCAGGTGACAAAAAAGGCCTCCAAATGCATCCAAGTTAGATAATCAAAAGCTTAATCGCGTAAACATAAAAGTGACAAACCTGTCTAAAAAACTAAGTATCGTCAACTTTTTTGGCAGTTGTATATGTCCAGTGAATACACAGAGGTCTGATATTCAGCTCGGGCTGTCCATCGGTCAACAGTGCTGCAAAACCTGCGATACGCTCAGAGGCCCAAACATGTGACCAAACATCAAAGTAATTTCATGTCAAAATATATCTTTTTAAATGCATTTAATATAAGAATAAAAACGGTCAAATAAAGTCGATATCACTTACTGCTAGGGCAAATGAGCATCCATAAAAGTTGATGCGCTGCTGTTTGCTTAACTTTTGCACCGTAGTCTTTACAGAGTCCATATAGTGCAGTAGGGTTAGGTATGTGTACTTCCCCCATGGGAAAGAGTTCCACAGGTCATCATTTTCAGCTAAATACCATACCCAAGGCTCTATGTATACTTTTGACGTATTCTGGCCTAGCAAAAAGTAGTACAGAAGTAGAATGTTGGCCGCTTTCACAGCATTTTAGCCCTTATATTTGTTTTCATTAAATCTACTCATAAGTTCATCAACCAGGACCATCTTTGAACGAAAGGTAGCAAACAAACTGTCTGCTGGTGGTAAAAATGAATCATTCGGGTCAATATCCCCACGGTCCTTAAACCCTAGTCCCATAACATGCATAAACTCCATGGGTGTGAAGCTAAGAATTGTATCAGACACCCTGAAGTACTGGGAGTACATATCTGAACCAGGGATTACAACCTCCTGAGCCATCAGCTGAAATAAAGCTTTAGGAGACCCATAATCTGAATCCAAATCCCAAAAATACCCGAAATAAGATCTTCTGAACATCCGCACTGTTTGATCGCCACTCTTTGTAAGCACCTCGCGTATGCAATTCAGAACTTTCGAAGGCCTACAATAACCTTTAATCCCAACTTTTCAGGATTTAAGTCCACATCGTTTCCAGCTCCACTACAGTGCATGCCAACTCGATCAGATATAAGACGTGACTACATTTTATACATAAAAATTTCTGATATAAAATAATTGAAAATATTATTATATTCCAACATTTTTAGGAATATGTATCAAATTATACTAAAATTACGCCTTAATTTACAAACTGCCATGCTATTTAAAGCTTGAAGCATCAGCGGTGATGCAAATTAAAACTTATTCATCGTCGGAGTTAAGCCACAAAATCAGCGGACAAGCTATTTTATGAAGAAATAATGGGAAATTGAGCTAAATAATGCTAAGAAATTCCATGGATAGCCTATTTAAAGCTTGAAGCTTCATCGGTGATGCAAATTAAACACTTATTCATCGGCGGACAGGCTCAATTAAGGCAAAACATATGCGGACAAGCTTTTTTATGAAGAAATAATGGCAGATTAGGCTAAAAAATGCTAGGAACTTCGGCGGACAGGCTATTTAAGGCTTGAATATTCAGAAGTGATGCAAATTGAACACTTATTCATCTGCGGACAGGCTAAATTAAGACACAACATCGTCGTACAAGCTTTTTTATGATGAAATAATGGCAAATAAAGCTGAATAATGCTAGGAACTTCGGCGGATAGGCTATTTAAGGCTTGAATATTCAGCGGTGATGCAAATTGAACACTTATTCATCGGCGGACAGGCTAAATTAAGGCACAACATCGGTGGACAAGCTTTTTTATGATGAAATAATGGCAAATTATGCTAAATAATGCTAAGAAATTATGCGGACAGGCTATTTAAAGCTTGAGGAATAAGTGGTGATGCAAATTAAACACTTATTCATTGGCGGACAAGCTCATTTAAGGCACAACATTGGCGGACAAGCTATTTCATGCAGAAATAATGCTAAAATAATCTAAATAATGCTAAGAAACACGGCGGACATGCTATTTATTGCTTCAAGTATCACCGGTGACACAAATTATGGACTTATTCCTAGGCGGACAAGCACAGTAAAGGCACAAAAATGGCAGACAAGCTATTTTATGCAGAAATAATGGCAAATTATGCTAAATAATGCTCAGAAATTCGGCGGACAGGCTCAAAAAATGCATAAAATCGGCGGACAAGCTCAATCAGGGCTCAAAAAATGCATAAAATCGGCGGACGAGCTAAATTTTGCTAAGATAGGGTGATGAATTTTTCAATTATACTCAAATAGTTATCGTCGAACATGTAAACTTATATTTTATTCGTCGGACACGGCAAATTCATACAGTAACAACTCCAAAATCAGACTCTACTTCCTCGTGAGACAAGAACATTATACTCAATTACAGATCTATTTATACACTCAAGTATACTCGAAACTACATCAGCACAGTACACAAACGACTACGCAAATAAAAAAATAATTCACTATACTTTAATTAATTAAATCGCAATTCTGCCAAACCCTAAAATTCTAAAGACGGAATACCTGGTTATCCATATTTGCTGCTGTAAATTTTCGACGTGGAGATGATGATGAATTGAACGACACGTTGGAGGCCTGGATGGAGCGCTGTGTCCGCCAAAAATATTGAGAGTTTGAGAGAGAGAGGGGGAGAGTATGGGTGGGCATCGCAGTTGAAGAGAGAGAGAGACAAAGAGTAAAAAATAAAAATTTTGAGAAAAATGGGTCAAAGATTCTCTCCCCAATTTCAACGCCTCTAAAAGCGGTACTTTTAACTGCTGGGCTACTATTACGAGATTTCAAAAAGAAGAAAAAAGATATGACATGTGTCAGGGGAGTAAATGAGGAATATACACAAAAAACATGGCAAATTAGATGTTTTAAAAAGGTTAGGGCAAAAAAGATGTTGCATGGGTGATATAAGGCATAAAGAGTGTTGTCCCTAAATATTACTACTTTTATTCCATAATGTTTAAAAATAAAAATCTATTATACCCTAAATATTAATCCTAATCCTAACACTTTTTACTTTGTAAAAATGTTTAGACTAGTGAATTAATGTCACCTATTTTTAAATCATTCAAATAGTTGTAATCCCAATCCACATTAGATTATAACCAAAATATGATGCAAAAAAGGTGTATATAATATATATCTTTTATTCATTAGTCTAGCAAATGCACTCTATTACAATCGTGTGCGTATATGATTGACATTAAATACATGAAGACATCTTAGTAACGTTACCATGCATTCTGTTGACAAACCATTCAAATTGAATGAGAAGTGGGCTAAGCCTCATATAGTTAAAAGACGACACGAGGGTCATTGCTGCTCTTTGAGTTTTCCAATAAATAAGTGAAACTATATCCTTGTCTCTCATTGAATGAAAAAGAATTTTTATTGGAAACCAGTATATTAGTATCCCAGACAGCATTGCAAAAATAATTAGGCCAACGATTCAGAGAAGTCCATACTATGATCGATCATGCATAGAGCTGCACCATGTCTCTTCATATCCATCACGATTGCTAGAGTTATAGAACCAGCAGTTAACTCACCAATAAATGATGGACAGCTTTGCAAGAGAAAGCACTCGATCACAATGGTCCAGTAAGGCCTGAGAACACCTACTAAGGAAAAACATGCCTGCCATAATAGCCATCATAATCACCTCCATCACAAAAATAATCCAGTCTCATGAGGCTGTGAATTGTTAGTGCGGTGGAAAACCTCATTCTAATTAATGTTTGGTCAGCATTAGGGTGGTGGTTGGTGAGTGTTGTAACTTGTTAATACTTGTGTTGTATGCATAAAAGGGATACACCTCAAGTAACAGAGCTTAAACAACTCAAATCTATCGAGGTGTGCATGTGGTGACTGAGGGATGTTGCAGCGGGTGTACAGAAGTCATGTGTGGTAGTTAGCGGGAGATCTATGTATGAAATTAAAGCTCTACGCGTCAGCTGTTCTTTAGGGGCAGTTTCATCTATTTTGGTAACTGATGGGCGTTTTCTCAATACACAAAATTAATCTTCAAGTATAAGGATGTCAATTGTAGTTTTGATAGGCAACCAAGTGATTATCGAACCCAAGGGACAGATTATTATTAATTTAATTAAATTCTAACTTATTAAGACTATGTTGGCAATTTATTTGTGATGATTAAATAACTAATAAACAGGTAAATTAATATAGCAAATAAAATAGACAAGCAGTAGAGATAATACGACTGTGATCAAGTGAGATATTAGGTAGTTCTTGAGGTCATCCAGTTTTAATCATTAATTTTCCTTCCATGTGTTGATATCTGACTCTGCCTTGTGGTTATGGACGCATCACTAAACCATACAAGTTCACTCTATAGACACAAGTAAACAAGCGTATGACACGTGTGAATATACTTGGAGCAAGATATATAATTCACCCACATTTCAAGGAACTATCAATATCAATTATTTCCCGTGCACTTAGTACTCTAACCCGATATGATCTCCCTTTATAGGTATTATGAAATTTTACTCTTTATCCTACTTATTATCTCAAATAATATTCAATTAACAAGTATTCATATAAGATAGTTCTAATAAGATTTCGGAGACCCCTCTCTTAGAATTATAACATGTAATCCTACTTAGCAGTGAACGCACTCAACCATTAATCAAGATATTTATTCAGACTCTACATAGCATTTAATGATGCACAAAACAAATGTGAGTATGAATTTAAAAAGCACAATATTATATAAAATGAACAACAAGTAGTGTTGTATGGAGTTTACACATGGAAGACAAATTAACTCATAAAACCTTCATAACTCTAGAACTACCAAAACGGTCCTAGCCCATGATTTATCGAGGAACAATCATGGTGATTGGTAAGATCTTACCCATAGTCTTGAAAATTACAAGATAAATTAAAAAGTGAAGTAAATCCTAGATGTGGGCGCCGTCGCGACTCTATCCGTCTTGAATCTTCACTTGATTCTCACTTGGTTCGACAGACGAACCTCTCTCCACAGCTCCTTCGGATGATGGTAGGATTTCGGTGGTGAGTGGATGATGAATTGTATTGTTCTTCTGCGAAAGCTCTTCTTTTATAATTGTAAAACCTCCTTATGGGCCTTGGATAGACTTCTTGAGTGAACACATTCATTAACAGTATAAAAATACGGATATGGTAAGTTCTAGCACCTCAGTTCGACCAAGAGGCCTGGTCGAATCATCCATAGCTGGTCGAACCACTGGTCGAATCGACCTGTAAAATAGTTGCAGGTTCATGATTCGATCCGAACGGCTGGTTGAAGCTAAATGTCGTGGTCAAACTGCACTCGGCGAAATTTCTGCTTCTGGTTCAACCACGCTTTGACCATTATGCTTGATCAAACCATGCCATTGGACACTTTTCTTTACCTGGTTCGACTAGGGGTGCTAGTCGAACCACTCTCTGCTTAGTCGAACCGAGTCCCTGCGTGGTCAAACCGGGCTTCTTCGACATTCTTTCTCCAGTTTTGATCACTTCCATCCCGTTTTCCTTAAAAATCTGCTCAAATAGCCTTAAAGACACCTGATTCGTGACTTTCCACACTATTTATCGATTCATATCAAATTACAACCATCTAACACATCGTTATTGCATGAATCTGGCTCAAAATATGTGAATTTACATACTCATCAAACCCCAAACTTACATGTTGCTCGTCCCGAGGCAACGAAATTAAAGTATGCATTGGGAGTGGAAGAATTATCCTGTTGCATAGAAAGTTCAATTTACAAGAGGTCATGACTCACATACGATTGTACTCGAAGCAGTCACGTCTCAGGATTTATGGATATGGCATGCAGTTTTTGGAGTTGCAGGTTCACGCAATGACATTAACGTATTGCATGAATCTCATCTGTTTAATAATGTTTTGCAAGGAAATGCTCCCACTGTTGAATACACCGCGAATGAAACTCAATATACACGAGGATATTATTTAACTGATGGAATCTATCCAGAGTGGGCGAATTTTATCGAAGCATTTCCATGTCCACAAGGTCCAAAACGAAGATTATTTAAGGAAAAACAAGAAGCTGCAAGGAAAGATGTCGAAAGAGCATTTGGGGTTCTCTAAGCTCGATGGACAATCATGAGAGGACCAGCTCATTTTTGGTATAGAAAGATATTGAAACTTATAATGTTAACTTGCATAATTTTACACAATATAATTGTCCAAAATGAAGGAGACATGGTCACAAATTGGTCAAATGACGAAGGTGATGATCCTACACAACCTATTCAAGGCTCGAATCGATAGTTCTAAGAATATATTCGAAGAAATTTTGAGTTGCGTGATAATCATTCTCATTATCAACTTCGTGCTGATTTAGTTCAACATATTTGGCAACGCTTTGGTAATAATTAATAATTTTTTATTTTCTCGTATTATGCATTGTCATAATTATTGTACTCATTTATTTTTCGTATTATGTATTGTCTTAATTATTGTATTCATTTATTTTTAATGTTTGAACACATTTTAATTAAATTACTACTATATTTATTTATTTATTTTAAGGTTATATAGTATAAATATATAATTTTATAAAAAATATATTAAATTAAGTATAATCATAATTTATTGTTTAGAGTATTTAACATTTGTGTAATATATTAAATGAATATATAAGAGTATTATATTTAGTTATATTATGTAGTAAAAAAAGTGAAATAGTGGATCTCATGAATAATTAGTTTAAATTGAAAAATGAATATTAGTGTTAGTTGAGTTTATTGGGAAAATGTATAAAAGTGAATTGAATTTATAATTGAGTTTAAACTAAAATACAGATGCGGATGGTCTAATACTTTGACAATGACATTCAACCTTAATAAGTATGTATTGTCGGGGCCGGGACTGTTTCCTCGAGGACTAGTCGGGCGTAAGCTCGGAACCTCGGTATCAAAAAAAAAAAAAGTATGTATTGTCCTTCCATTGAGTCGTATGATTCTCATGTTGCACGGCTTTCAAGAAGCCACTTATTAATGCATTTTGAAATCTCCAAAATACTCTTATACGATAGAGCTGTTATGAATTTCGAGTAGCTCGCCGGCTCGGCTCGACTCGTGATCATTCGAGTTCGAGTTCGAATCCATTAAATACTCGTTAAGCAATCGAGCCGAGCTCGGTTCGGCTCGTTAAACTCGGAAGTACTCGAATATTTATTAAATAAATAATAATATATTTTATAAATATACTCTCTCCGTTCCATTGTAACTTGACGTTTGCTTTTTGCACGAATATTAAGGAGTATAATATTTTAATGTATAGTGAGAAATAAGGAGTATAATATTTTAATGTATAGTGAGAAATAATTTATTATTTTGCATGGCCCAAAAAAAGAAATATAAATCTCAACTTGGGACAACCAAAATGGAAAGTGTAAACCGGGACGGAGGTGGTATACTATAATATTATATTATTATAGTATATAATAATAAAAACCATAGTAACCTTCCACTGACCTTTCTTCCCCCAAAATCAACACAGAGCCGTTTTCTTCCCCAATTCACTACAGAGCCATTTTTTTCTCCAAATCACTACAGCACCCAACAACAAGAATCAACCCACCTCCATCTTACAACAACTTGTAATCCGCCATCCGTTGTGCCGATTTTATTCAAGATTCAAAGTTTCAATGCTCCCAAGTTTAATCGATCTCGTCCTTGTCTTTTTTCGCCACCAAATCCACCTCCGTCAACGTCGACTTTCAACTTTGAGATATTTATTTTTTTAATGTACAAGTGAATTAAAGTTTTGCTCCTCTTGTCGAGTAATGAGCGGGCGATGGTGACAGTGACAACAGTGCCAGTATAATAGAAGCAAGAGCATAGCAGTCTTGGTGGAGGTAGGCATTTTATTTGAAGCAATAGATTGAAAAAAAAGTGTCGATTTCTTTTAATTTCTCTCCCCTTTTTGGATTGGAATTATGGAGGATTATTTTTGTATTGTTCTCATCGGAGGAGTTGATTGTTATCTGTAATGTAATATCCCTTTTCTCTTTTCGATTCCCACTGGAAATTAGCTTTCGATCTGTGATTCTAGTGAACTGGGGATGCTTTGGGGGGTTTCTTGATATTAGGAATGTATGATGTCGAGCTCTTACGCTCGAGCCGAGCTCGAGCTTATGTATTTGATATTCGAGCCGAGAGCTCGTTGCATATTTCGAGCGAGCTCGATCTAGGGCACTCGTTATGAACTCAAGCCAAGTTTGAGTATGTGGTACTCACAGCTCGTGTAACATACATGATACAACAGACATAATTTTTCCACCAATATAAACACCTTTGACCTGTTTTAGTTTTTTTTTATTTTCAAAAAATACCATGTGCAAATTTGCAATCACTCTTTCTCTTGCTGCTGTATATTGTGCTTATGTGTTAGTAAATGATCACCTGTAAATTAGTAAATGGTATTTCACCAATGTATACTCCCACGTTTTAACCTTTTTATAAGGTAAATTTATTGAGAATTGTGGTATGTTGCCCACTTTGATCATATGATTTGCAAAAATGCCTACTTTGACTAAAATTTAGCAAAAATGCCCACTTTTAAGGTAACATTATTATTTTACCCCTACTGGTTGAGTGTCAGTTATTGTCAGCCTATAACTAGAACAAAGTGACCATTACTGACCCAGTTATATACATTTTTAATTAAACAATACAGTACTTGCACAGTGTATAAGAAGAGACCGAATGCATGCAAATTTATGGAAAATAATCATCAAAATATCAGTGACGGGGTGACGGAGTAGTGTTATATAAAACTAAAAAAAATGTATCACTATTGACCGAGTGCATACACATTATTGGGAAATAATAATCAAAATATCAATGATGAGTGACCGAGTGGTGTAAAGTATAAGACCGAGTGCATGCATCTTTTATAAGGAGTAACCGAGATTGAGTGCATGCACATTTTAGAAGGAGTGACCGAGTGATATCCATTTCTTGCTATTAATTTTGGCATTATTATTATTTCCATATTTATTGTGTAAGACCGAGTGATGCTACATAAATGTGGACCGAGTGACCGAGTTTTATAGAGTAAGACCGAGTGACCGAGTTTTATAGTGGAAGACTAAGTGATGCCTATAAGTTAATGCTTTTATTCTTAGTGATGTAAATTATCATTGAATTTTTCAATTAATTTAGATTACCGTTATGTAAAGTAGAGTTCACAAAATATCAAGCATAAAATATTAATACATACTGAATGGTAGCTGAAATGGTAAGTTCACCTTCTTCAATTTCTTCCTTCTTGATTTCCATTACGAATTTGAGGGTACATACTACTCCGTCGCTCAATTCCGAAATGCATACGCGATGTTCTTGGATGCCCTGCTTGCGAATGGGAAGAGGCTTAATGACACGCATAGCAGCAACTTCCTCTGGTGTGACCCATGTATCTGGATGCAGAATGGGCATGATAATCCTCGACCACATACCGACGACGCTATCATGATGATAAAAACCCAGAACAAAAGAAGTAGTAGGCAACCCCAATTTACTACAGTAGAGAGGAAAAAACAAAAAATGAAATGAAATTAGTGAAATTGTAACGAAGGTTAGTAAGAGAAGGCACAGTACTCACTCAATAACCTTTAATGCATGCAAACATGGAACTAGCTCTAACTGGAACTCTCCATAGGAGCATTTTCTCGCTTGAATGTCGACGACCCAGTTGTATTTATCTTTGTACACCTTATAGGTTGTTTGTGTCAAGCCCTCCAAAGATAACTTTTGGCCTCACGTATTTTGTCAACAAGCTCCTTGTGCAATCTGCTACATAACACCGAGGTGACCCTTTGATCCTCATTCTTGTGTTCGTAAAACCATTTTTCCGCTGTTGTGCGTGCCACCTCAAGCAACACGCATATTGGCAATTTTCATGCCCTTAAAAGTGTTGAGTTATATGACTCAGCTGTATTTGACGTCATGAACTCAAATCGGCTCACTGGACAGTGCACTCTCGTCCACCTGTCAACACCCAGTTCTTCGATAACATTGATCAAGGTCCCGGACTTATGGCTGCGCAGCTTTTTCATACAACTGTTGTGTGATGGGATGAAAATATTTTAGTTAGAATAAGATTACAGTTGGGGGATGGAAAATTATATGGTTGTTATATGTACTCTTCAAACTCCTTCGTATTGTATGTGAACATCGCCTTGCCAAATTGGTAAAGAACGGCTTCTCCATAACCCATCATCTTTTTCTTGAGATGAACATAGCATAAACCGTGTTGTGCAGTAGGGAACACTTTTTGTACTGCATGAGCAATGCTTTTGTGACTGTCTGATACAATCAATAGACCATTTGGTGATCCATATGCTTCCTTCAACCTTTCCATGAACCATGTCCAAGAGTTGTTATTCTCATTGTCCCCTATGCCAATAGCAAGGGGGAACAATCTATGATTCCCATCTGGGTTACCGCTACAAATACATTACCTCGGTATTTCCCCTTTATATGTGCTCCATCTACTACGATGACAGGATAGTCGTACCTCATAAATCCTTGGCGTGATGCTGCCAGAGCATAAAATACGTACCTAAATGCAAATTCAAACCAAACAAGGATTAGTTTGAGCTAGTTTATAGGTTACGGGTTTTTAGGAAGAGTATAAATTTCAAATTTTACCTGAAGCAGTCGTTAGCATCGGTACAAAGTCTTATGTGCGATCCTGGATTTGCGAGCTCGAGTTCATAAAGATACGCTGGTAACATGCTGAATGAAGTTTTGTGGTCGCCAAAAGTGTGGTCTACTGCACGATGCTTGCCTCTAAGTGCTGTACAGTATCGAATGTCAAATCCAAACTCGTGCAAGATTTACTCCATCATCCCTCTTGACTTTTTTTCAATCATCTCGTCCCCATACTTACTGGCGAAGTATTTTCAGAGAATTTTGAAGATACCGTGCGAGGGCGTTGCATATCTGGGTCTTGGCAGTAGGTATGTTCGTCCACGAGCTTTTTTACTTGCCATACTCCCGCCGTGCCACTGGAGTGAATTTTAAATGGACAATTGTGTATAGTTCTATTGCTGCAGACTATGTTTAACCTCTTCGTATCAGATTTTTGAACTCTTGTTTTTACTTGATTTCGAAGCTCGTACATCCCGATCGCGGTCTGTAAATGATCCTTGCTCTTATAGAAACCTTTAAGAACCAAGTCAATAGTTGTGTCAAATGATGGAACATCCGGTGTAGCGTGGCTAGGTGCAAGACCACCTTGGAAACCTGCTTTGGACACAGTGAAATAGGAAATATACAATTGAAATTGGGGTACTCTGTTTCGAAAAGTATAACAAATAGAGACCAAAAAATAAAATTTAAACTCATTACCGAGTATTGACCAAGGACAGCTCTGTTGGGTTAGATTAGGATTTATTGGATGGTTAACGTATGGTGGATGCAGATAATTTTTAACAGGTTCAATAAAGCTCGATCCACCACTTTCTCGGATGTAGTTGCAAAACTCATCGAAAAGTTCCTCCATGTAATCCCTATCATCATCACTCCCCGAGTGTGTATCAGTATTTACCTCTTCAATATTCTCATCACTATCAACGCTATTCTGGGAACCTTCCTCATCTGTGTAAGTCCTATCGTCTTGAGGGCAATCTGATTCAGATACTGTTAATCTGGATCCATAGTCCACTGATGTGTACGGTTCATTAAGATCAATTGTATGTCTGGTTGAACTAGCACCTACGAAAGCATTTCCCTGCGAAGGCTCCTCACAAATCGGTTTCAATGTGATGTAAAGTACATGTGGTCCAGGATCTTGAAAGAATTCATGCAAAAGAAAATCATTTGTAATCTTTTGTCGAACCAAACTACATCCTTTATCTCGAAAAGAATGTATTACGTATCTGCATCGTGTACTGTCAGCTCTAACAACAGCATGGATCTGGGAGATCAAGACATCATAACTCAAACAAGAGTCGGGTATCATAATATACTGAAACTCCCCACTTTCGTACTGTAGCCCATGCCATATTCCACCCCATATAACTTTTGCCACTCTTCCAGTCATATTTCACTGAAAATAGGATTGACGGTATGTCACAAAACTTATAACATAATATACCATTATTTACAGTACTTATGGTAATTTATTATTATTTGATTACACTTCTGTACAAATCAATCGACTAAAGACAGAGTGGGCCGCCTAAGCACTCGATCTTTCAATGCCGAGTCCCACTTGAAATCACTAATGGCGAATAACATAAGAATCTAGTGATCGAGTGGGCCTCCTAGCACTCGGTCATTCATGGCCGAGTCCCAAAATTAGAGGAGTAATGCCGAATCACATTTTCTAAGACAGAGTGGGCCCCCTAAGCACTCGGTCTTTCATGGCCGAGTCCCAGTATGGGAGTGACCGAGTCCCATATGGGAGTGACCGAGTGGGCCCCCTAAGCATTCGGTCTTTCATGGCCGAGTCCCATATGGGAGTGACCGAGTCCCATATGGGAGTGACCGAGTGGGACCCCTAAGCACTCAGTCTTTTATGGCCGAGTCCCAGTATGGGATTGACCGAGTCCCATATGGGAGTGACAAAGTAGGCCCCCTAAGCACTCGGTCTTTCATGGACGAGTCCCAGTATGGGAGTGACCGATTCCCATATGGGAGTGGCCGAGTGGGCCCCCTAAGCACTCGATCTTTCATGAATTGTGGATTGAAAAAGAAATTCATACCCTTAACAGTTTACTATTTGAAATTTTTACCTCAAATTATTACTTTGTACAGGTTCAAAAATTAAAAAACATCACCTAAACCCAAAAAAAATCATTATATTGTATTTAAAAATTTTACCTCCACAAATGTAAAGCATAACAAATTATTTTTCCATTTTCTGACCAAAAATACGACATTACCTACAATGTTCTTTTAAGTAATACCCAAATGTCAGTAAAACAATAATTCTAACAACATAACATTACGTGGGTCCCCACATAACATACATTGTTATACTTCGATAGGGACTGAACGATGGTGTAATTGTATAGCAGTGGAATGTAACATCCTCACTGTTACAGTCACTTGTGGAGTGAAAATCTGAGCACACTGAAGTTCTTACAAAGATAAATGATCGGTTGGTGGAAGTATTTACTTCTTAATTTAATGTTTTGTGATACAGTAGGTATGCATATATACTTTCAAATCCTTTTGGAATAAATGTCATGGCCGAGTCCGACACAATGCAAACGTTTAATTTGGTCAAAGACCGAGTAACAAATATGAGTGGCCGAGTCCGAAAATGGGAGTGGCCGACTCCCATATGGGAGTGACTGAGTCCCACAAGTGGGAGTGGCCGACTCATTTTCCTGCCTAATGGCCGAGTGATATTGAAATGGTTAGAGACCGAGCATGATTAAATCCTATTTAGGTATTAATTAATGTTAAGGTTTAAAATTTATATACGAAGTATGAAAACAATAAAGAAATAATCAACGGTGAAGTGTTTAATCAAAAAATTATTATAAAGTATTGCGCTTAGTACAAGTACACTGCAAATGCGGGTTTACTCCTCGATGAGCTTACACTGCTGATAATTTCAGAAAAAGATCTCACTCGACAGAAGTCTCCTGTAATCCATCAGGTGGGAGTCGTTGCGCCAAGCTGTGCTTTTAGTTATGATGCCCTGTATGGTCCGCACAGCAGCTTGTCCACAACACCAGCTATCAGTCTGGCGATAACAAGTACTTTCGTCCACGGATGCCCACTTAAGTATTTTCTCGTCTTCTATTCTGGGGGATCCCATAAGCAACCATTTCGTGCCATGAGGGCTGGGATAATTTGACGAAACGGCAGGGTGTCCTCACATCTACGGATCTCCATATTCGAATCATTATCCCATTGATGACGCAAAGAGTCATACACAGAAAACTTCATGGAACGCATGTGCACGCAGCATGCGTAGTAATGCCCATTCGAGTTGTCAACAAAGAAGAGCTGTCAATAAACATATTCAATATATTAAAAAATAGATTTGGAATACCTACACTAGGAAGTACATTGTGGTGTAATATTTACCCTTTGGGCTGCAGCCCATTGTTTCGTTGTCAGCGACTAGCTTGCAGGCACCCAGGAGACCAAAGTGCCAGTAGCATGCCCATCTAGACGCTCAAACGCATCTACAGACAGCCTAGCAAACTTGCTCTCGTCATCTTGGACTGTGTTTTTGTACGTGGCCCAGTGTTGCTTAATGGCCATCTACGAGAAAGTATGTTAGAAAATGGCTTAGCAGAGGTATGGACATGCATCATGGCTGAATATTAAGTAAAAACATACCACAAAATCCATAGGCATTATAACATAAGTGCCCTGACTATTCAACGGCCATGCATCGAGCTGCGCGGGTGATTCAACAAGTAGACGCAAGCTTGCGGTAATATGCTGCAAGTCATGGGACAAAATGTAAAGTGACACAATGTTGCATAAAATAAAATTGAATTCTAACGATAATGTAATTATCTGGATTATATATACATGGTCTTCTAACCACGCTCCATCAATCTCCATATCCTTGAAGAAGTCCCCAGTCACTTCAAATCCCACGCCGATATCCAACTTGCGTGAAACACAATGTTCCAATCAGCTAAAAAATGTACAATGTTGATTAAAAAAATTTTATATTTCGAAACTTACCAGGCTCTTGGCATACGTTTGAAAGCGTTGTACTTTTCAAACAATGCATGTTGTTGCTGTGTGGTGTACGGGGAGCACAACATGCGTGATGGCCTCCTCTCACGTACTGGCCGATGTGGGTGGGAGTAGTCTTTGTCACTACTCAATTCAGAATCATCGTCCTTCGCGGCTGCGGTCTGCTGTTGGACAGGTGTGGTCTGTTCTGCAATACTAAGGACGACCCTAGACTGCGTAGGACGTGATTTCGAGGACCCAGCGCGATCATCACCAAACCAACTGGTTGATCGAGGCGCAGTCGGAGGAGTCTCACGTCCTACCTGTGCAGCATTTCTTGATGTGCCTGCCGCGGCAGAAGAATGCCCCCAATTGGTAGGGGGAACAGGCACCTCCACATGTGGTGTTTCCACCGGTTCTGGACCAATGTTCCTACCGGCGAAGAATGACCTTGCAGCATCCCTCACCCCTCTTTCATATCTTGGCTGTGCTGTCGCCCAAAGCCCAGCAAGCCAAGAAGCAGCGTTCTGTGGTTCTCTCCCATAATGTGCTTGATCTGTCCGTATCTGTTGCCAGCTGGCTTTCCAGGTCTGAAATCTGTTATCCCATGCATCATATCGCTTGTCCCACTTATCAAATCTCCGATCACGACTATTGTCTCGTTTCTTTTGGAAGGCCATGTACGTCTCTAAGTCGTAAAACTTTTCATCGTGCTGGTTGATTAGAGCTATTTTCACCTAGATTTTAGTGTCTTTTTATATATATTTTCGTATTATTTTATCCGTATTTTATATGTTATTTGGTTGTGTTTTGTATTTTTATTGAAATGTGTGTGAATGAGCTTAAACGTAAGATTTTCACTTTTTATTGGATGTTAAACATGATAAGGAAGATGTAGGAAAAAGCGGATCTCAATTCGGAGTTGAAACGAGGGAGAACGAGCCAAAACAGTGAAGAAATGCAGGAGCCAGCACACGAGTCGTGTAGCCAACACGGCCCTGTAAGAGTTGGCCGTGTGGCGACATCTAGTCACTCAACACGGGCAACTTCAGGTCGTGTCCAGTTGCACGAGTCGAGTCGGGAGCACGAGCCGTGTCACCAACACGGCCCTGTAAGAAGGTGGCCGTGTGGCGACATCAGAAGAGCCAACACGACCACACCTGTGCCCGTGTTACAACACACGACTCGTGTTGCAGCACACGAGCCGTGTTGCGTAACACGGCCCTGTAAGGCGAGGCCGTGCGGCAGCATCAGAAGACACAACACGGCCACCCCGTGGCCGTGTTACAGAGCACGACTCGTGTTGGGTATTTTCCTGCAGAAATTTCCAGATCCTTCTAGAAGCCTCCAAAGGGGTATAAATACCCCTTTATTCAACAATTGGAAAAGAATCCGAAAATCCTATCATCTACACACACCTCACACACCATTTCTTCCATTTCCCACCATCATCTTCATCCACCTTCATCCATTTTGATCCATCTTCATCATCTCCATTAATTCTCCATCAAAACTTCATCCTTTCCATTGGGTGTGAGAGATCTCAAGGAATCAAGAGCTAGAGGTGGAGATCAAGAAGAATAGAAGATTCTCTTCAAGAAATTGATAGGGAAGAATCCATTCATTTTGTATTTCTTTAGATCTTAGACTATGGGTAATTGTAATGAATCATTTATTTGTTTTATTATTTTTATCATGTTAGGCTAATCCCTCTAGTGGGATTAGGAATATGAAGAGCATATTAGATTTATATTATCATGTGGATTAAATTGGTTTTTGATTTAATTGATGTTGATTTCTATTCATGGAGTTTAATTGTCTTGATGTTGTGATGGCATGGTTTGTTATTCATGAATGTTTATTGGTTTAATGGATTGTTGATCAATGGATTATTTGTGATAATTAAATGCTATCATGATGTTCATGTATGTATTGCTTGGAGTGAGACGGAAACGACCCTCTATAGTATTAGGAAGGCATGAATAGACAGTGAGTTTGGGTTTGACTGAAAGGATATTTGAATTCAATGAGGGGAACCAATCCATTCGTTGGCCTTAGTACACAAAAAGGGAGAGTTTAGTCTAACTAGTACCTAGATGGAAGGGGTTAATGTTGGGCTTTGATCTTAAGTGCTTTTGGGAGTCTAAAATGGATCAACAACCTTTGTAACCCGAAAGGGAGCTTAGGATACAATCGTGATCACCCTTAGTCTACATCAATTGAGTTGAATTCCGTTTGCATGATAATATGAATCGAGTGTGCTTGGATGTTTCTAATCCCATGTTTTTCCATACTTGAACTTAAGCACCCATTTTCTTTACTTGTCATTTATCTTATTTGCTATCTTATTTACTTGCTTCTTGTTTTAGTTGTTATCCAATCTCAAAACCCCCGATCATCTTTACAAAAACAACAATGAACATGAGCTCACGTATTTTGCTAGTACGAAAATAACTCCTTATTGGATTGATAATTTTTCTTGGGATATACTACTACAACGATCGAGTATTCTTGCTCGTGAGTGCTAAAAATAGGCAAACAAGAAAATGGCGCCGTTGCCAAAGGGGAGTTTGACGGACTAGTGGAGTACTGTGTTATTGTTTTAGTTGTTCTTGATAAGGATATCTTTTTATCTTGTTTTATTTCTTATATTTGCTTTGAAAAATTTTGTTCTTACTTATTCTTTTTGATAGGTACTCTTACCTTGAAAGAAGGGGAGGAAGAACAAAGCCCAAAAATAGAAAGTTGAAGGAAGATTGTAGTAAACTTTGTGGAGAAAAGCATTAGATGGATGGATGGAACAAGTGGTTATTATGGAAATCAATATGCAAGAGTTCCTCCTCCACAACAAAAAGGCTATATAAATGAGAGTTACTATGGATATGATTGCCAAATGAGTCAAGTTCACTCTCAATACTACAATCATGGTGAATATGATGAATGGCCACAAGCTTACAATGGAAACACATTCCAACCACAACAAGGATACACTTATTCCACTCCGAATTTCAAAGTTTCTTTTCAAGGAAGTGAAGGCCAAATTTCTCAATCGAGTCCTATCAATCCTCAAGAAGAAGATTATCCTTTCATGGGAGTGGGTAATTTCCAAGGGAATTTTCAAAATACCTATGAAGGAAGTTTTCAAGGGAATTATCCACCAAGTCAAGAGAATCACCAAGGAGGATATCAAGGTTTTGATCCAAGTGCCAAGCCATCTAATGAAGAAGAGAAGTCGACCTTTGAGGATACATTGTTAGAATTCATGAAAAATATGGAGGCTAGAATGGAGAAAAATGAGAAGAAGATGGATGATTGGATGGACTCCCTTGAGTATCAAATGAGCCAACTTGTAAATTCTTTGAACAATTCACAACAAATTGAAGAGGGAAATTCTATGGAGGATAAAAGGGAAGAAGAGAAGATAATTGATGAATGCTTATTTTTGTTGGAGGAAGAAGAGAATTTGGTGGTAAATGAATCAAGTGAGAAGATTGAAGAGCCAGTTAAGGCCAATGAAATAGAGGAAGACGAGCAAGTTATGGAAGCAAATGAAGAGGACTTGAAGAGTGAAATGAGCATTCCTAAATCCTTAAACTCTTTAAGTTGCAATGATTTTCTTGACATTGTTTCTATTGACTTTGTCTTACCTCTTGATACTTCACAAATTCTTAGGGACAAAAGAGAGTTGGAAGAAACTTTGGGGATATTCATTGAAAGGAGGAATAAGTGGTTTGCTAGAATGGAGAGGACAATGGAATGTCATGCAAGGATAGTTGGCAATTTCAAGCTCAATCTTAAGAGTGCCAACGAGGCCATTGCTTTTCACAAGTACTTAATAGATGAAGAAGCGCAAAGATTAAAGTATGGTGGCAAGGACGACCGTTATCCATGGCCATTCCGATGAGTTTGAAATTTTCCGTCTAGCTTGAAGACGTTAAACTTAGCGCTCGATGGGAGGCACCCCATCACTATCTTTATTGCTTTATTTTAGTACTTTCAATAAATGTTGTGGTTTTGTTGTTTTGTATTTTGGACTTGTAGGTTGATTGTGCTCATGGAGAAAAATGCTCATTGAAGAAAAGAGAAATGCTTCATGGATTCAAGTTGATATGTTCCAACATTTGTTGCAAACTTAATTCGTGACTCTTGTCTCGAGTTAAGTTTGGGGGGTGATAGTGCGTGGTGGACATCACTTGAGTCGTGTGGATGCAGTTACTTCTCAACAAGAAGATCATCAATGGAAACTACAAGGGTAAGTCTCACCACTTTTTGCAAACTTAAGTCTCCACTCTTGTTTCGATTTAAGTTTGGGGGGAGAGTGTGTGGTGTGACTCACCACTTGAGTATGATTCTTGTAAAAATTGGGTCAATTTTAAAATTTTTCTCTCATGAGTATTGGTTTGATTTTGGCATGATTGGTGGTGTTGAAGTGCATGATAGTCCATATTTATAATGAAATTGTTGAAATAATGGTGTTTGTTGAGTGTTTGAGCATGAATGGGAGGTATTGGAAGCATGATGGAGCTTGAAGCTAACGCTTTCCTTACCAAATGCCTATTGAGGGAGTACTCTACACCTTATCATTTTATTACTTGAAATGAATTGATTTTGATTTGGATTGTTGTGACTAGCATGCTACTTCATGTGTTATGTTTGTGGAAGGTTTACTTTCGTAAATTAGGATTTCCTTTTCAATAAAGGTTGGGATGAATGTGTGCTTAAGTTTCTTATGGATGATGGTATTTTGTGTTTTTGCATGTTTTGTATTTTTGTTGTGTCTTGTTTGTTGAGTCCTTATTTGTATGTTGTGTGTATTTTCATTCTTGTCTTGGAATGTTTGGTGGTTTGTTTAGGGGTGTCGTGAGTCAATTTTGAACGTGAGTGATGATATGTTGTGGTAATAAGTGATGACAAATTATGATTAAGAATCTCTACACTTTCAAATTGTGACATGTTTTACTTAACTTGTTCAATTTTGAGATGAATGTGGTGTAATAAGTTCCTTAGGGTCCGAGCACAAGCTTGTGAGCATTTGAGCCTCAACCATGCATACATGGTATTTCTTCATGAGTGGATCGGTTGTGTTTGATAAGTTAGAACTTGCTCAAGGACTATAGGAACGAGCCCGATTAGTGGAGAATGGTGAAATGATCTAAGGCCATCCTTGTTATTATAGTCATTGCCATATATGTTCCCTACCATGAACATCATCCTTAGTTAACCATTTTGAGCCTATAAGCCTATTTCTTGTTAATTTAGCACATTACAAGCCTTAATGACCTATTCAAAGCTTATATATACCTTTGTGTGGGTGATTGAGGAGATGGTAGCTAGAAAGGATTGATTGATTACCAAAAGAAGAAAAGGACATGGTAAACAAGCAAGAAAAAGGATGAAAAGAGCAAAACAAGAATGGACATGCAACCTCAAAGTAAGAAAGGAGCAAAACAACATCAAAAAGCTCAAGTAAACAAAATTCAAAGATAGGAAGCATGCATCAAAAGAAGCTCAATCCAAGGAAAGTTAATGAATAGTGCTTTAGATTGTAAAGATAAGAAAGGAAGAAAGAAAAGTGGAGAAGTTGAGGAAATTGGCCATCTCTTTGATTACTTACACTTATTGAGTCACTCTTATCCATATACTTCCTACCCTACCAAAGAGTCTATCATTACATCCTAATTAAAGACCTTTTGGATCATTGATTGAAACTTTGGTGGTTTGTGAATATAGTCCGCGAGCAAGCTTATAGCGAGTCGAGCCAATCGATTAATGAGTGTGATTTACCCTATTTCAAAAGAGTGTTGAGAGACATCAATATCCATTGTGAGGCTTGGACGTAAAAGGGACTATATTACACTTTATTCTCTTTTGATTGAACTTGTTAATTTCTCATGTCATGATTTAAATGTTGTAGGATGACTTAGCATAGTTTGTTGTTATTATTGCTAATGATGTGTTATTGCTTATGTTCGTTGAGTCTTTTTCTAGATGAAAATTTCTCCTTTTGATTTGTCATTTTCGTTGCTCGGGGACGAGCAACACCTTAAGTTTGGGGGGTTGATTAGAGCTATTTTCACCTAGATTTTAGTGTCTTTTTATATATATTTTCGTATTATTTTATCCGTATTTTATATGTTATTTGGTTGTGTTTTGTATTTTTATTGAAATGTGTGTGAATGAGCTTAAACGTAAGATTTTCACTTTTTATTGGATGTTAAACATGATAAGGAAGATGTAGGAAAAAGCGGATCTCAATTCGGAGTTGAAACGAGGGAGAACGAGCCAAAACAGTGAAGAAATGCAGGAGCCAGCACACGAGCCGTGTAGCCAACACGGCCCTGTAAGAGTTGGCCGTGTGGCGACATCTAGTCACTCAACACGGGCAACTTCAGGTCGTGTCCAGTTGCACGAGTCGAGTCGGGAGCACGAGCCGTGTCACCAACACGGCCCTGTAAGAAGGTGGCCGTGTGGCGACATCAGAAGAGCCAACACGACCACACCTGTGCCCGTGTTACAACACACGACTCGTGTTGCAGCACACGAGCCGTGTTGCGTAACACGGCCCTGTAAGGCGAGGCCGTGCGGCAGCATCAGAAGACACAACACGGCCACCCCGTGGCCGTGTTACAGAGCACGACTCGTGTTGGGTATTTTCCTGCAGAAATTTCCAGATCCTTCTAGAAGCCTCCAAAGGGGTATAAATACCCCTTTATTCAACAATTGGAAAAGAATCCGAAAATCCTATCATCTACACACACCTCACACACCATTTCTTCCATTTCCCACCATCATCTTCATCCACCTTCATCCATTTTGATCCATCTTCATCATCTCCATTAATTCTCCATCAAAACTTCATCCCTTCCATTGGGTGTGAGAGATCTCAAGGAATCAAGAGCTAGAGGTGGAGATCAAGAAGAATAGAAGATTCTCTTCAAGAAATTGATAGGGAAGAATCCATTCATTTTGTATTTCTTTAGATCTTAGACTATGGGTAATTGTAATGAATCATTTATTTGTTTTATTATTTTTATCATGTTAGGCTAATCCCTCTAGTGGGATTAGGAATATGAAGAGCATATTAGATTTATATTATCATGTGGATTAAATTGGTTTTTGATTTAATTGATGTTGATTTCTATTCATGGAGTTTAATTGTCTTGATGTTGTGATGGCATGGTTTGTTATTCATGAATGTTTATTGGTTTAATGGATTGTTGATCAATGGATTATTTGTGGTAATTAAATGCTATCATGATGTTCATGTATGTATTGCTTGGAGTGAGACGGAAACGACCCTCTATAGTATTAGGAAGGCATGAATAGACAGTGAGTTTGGGTTTGACTGAAAGGATATTTGAATTCAATGAGGGGAACCAATCCATTCGTTGGCCTTAGTACACAAAAAGGGAGAGTTTAGTCTAACTAGTACCTAGATGGAAGGGGTTAATGTTGGGCTTTGATCTTAAGTGCTTTTGGGAGTCTAAAATGGATCAACAACCTTTGTAACCCGAAAGGGAGCTTAGGATACAATCGTGATCACCCTTAGTCTACATCAATTGAGTTGAATTCCGTTTGCATGATAATATGAATCGAGTGTGCTTGGATGTTTCTAATCCCATGTTTTTCCATACTTGAACTTAAGCACCCATTTTCTTTACTTGTCATTTATCTTATTTGCTATCTTATTTACTTGCTTCTTGTTTTAGTTGTTATCCAATCTCAAAACCCCGATCATCTTTACAAAAACAACAATGAACATGAGCTCACGTATTTTGCTAGTACGAAAATAACTCCTTATTGGATTGATAATTTTTCTTGGGATATACTACTACAACGATCGAGTATTCTTGCTCGTGAGTGCTAAAAATAGACCAACACTGGTCCAACCTCATATGAAGCTTATGCCACCTGTCATCTTCGGTACCAGCATCAACTTCATGTGTTGTACGGCCCTGATGTACAGACACCTGTGTGAATAAAATATCGAGTCCCGCAGCTCTAAAAGACACATCAGGGAACGGTGCATCGAGACCTGCCTGCTGTGAGTGGTATGACTCGTGTGGACCATGCGAGTGGTGGGATCTGACTGAGTGCTGGGAATGGTGGGATCTGACTGAGTGCTGAGAATGGTGGGAGCCGCGAAAGCGCTGCAAGGGGTGGGAGCCACAAGAGCACTGCGAGTGGTGGGATTGATTACTGTATCTACCTCCATAGGGGCATTCTGTGATGAGTTGCTTGATAGATTTGGAGACGGTTGGGGCCCAGGAACTGTGGGATTGCCAGCATTCACTCCTATGATATTCACTTGCACCAAATGAACTGATGTGCCCTGGGCAAATGGCCCATCGATGGACCAAAATGACCACCCACGAAATCAGAATCAACAACACCTGGAACTATCGATTGGCCTTGCATAGCTGTGTCGTGCAGTGCTCTCGGAACATATCCCGATGGCTGGGAGCTCGCATCATACAACACTGGCACTGTGCGTACTACAGCCGTCTCCTTGAGCGCTGTTTCTTTATCTGACTGAACTACGATAGGAATGGTTGCTCCCTTTTTCTGCCAGGATTTCGTAATGTGCAGTCTTCGGCCTTTGCAAATAACACCCTAAAACCAGCATCAGGGTCCAACTCATGACCTCTCCAGTACTGTGCAGAGTACTCGCTGGGCAGTAGAACAGACATATCTTGAATCGGCGGGTTCTGCAAACCAAACAACAAATTACAAACGATAACTTCACATGTTCTGTTGCATTCTTACAAAATTTCCAACTAAAGAACACTTACTGATTGGAAAAAGGCGCTGGTATCAACTCGGGTGGCTTTGCCTTAAACGTCCACCGTCGGCAGAGGGGCCTCCTGCTGTCAACAGACGGCCCCATGATAAATGGTTCAGCAAATGAGGGGATCCGTTCATAAGCCCAAACCTATGTCACATACAAACATACAAAAAAGTCACATTAATTGTTGCAAGCTTCATGGATAAAATTTAACGACGATTCGTTGACTGTATAACACTTACCATTAGGGCGTACGTACAATCATAAAAGTGATATCTATAGCTATTAGCATTGGCGCGAGCAGGTAAAGAAATCAATACTTTATCCATGTAGTGAATTACATGTAGATACGCATACCGGCCCAAAGGGAATCCATCCCACAAATCCGTATCCTCCACTAAGATCCACATTCAATCCTCTATGTTCACCTTCCCTGTATCCTGTCCGAGGAGAAAATAGTAAACCAGAAGAATTTTTGCTACTTTCACTGCATCCTCTCCTTCAAATTCGCTTGACCCAAATAACGATGTCAACGCAACCACATTTATCTTAGGACTGGCTGTTCCTCCGTCCTTTACCAACTTCCTAGCATACACACTGTTACCGCTTATTCTAAAGTTCCCATTAGGATCAAAACGCGCTCTGTCATCAAATCCCAGACCCATCACTCTAATAAAGTCCACCGCTGTAAACTCGAGTAAGGTATCTGACACCATAAACCATCGACTGTACTTAGCACCTCCGGTGAACTTAACCTCCTGACCCATCAAGCTGTGCAGTCCCATATGTGTCCCGTACCCTTGATCTAAATCCAAAAAGTGCCCAAAGCATGAATTTCTAAAGGACTGTACTGCCCCCGGCCCGCTGTTATCCAGTACAGTCGAGATCATGTCTAGTATAAGCCCCGGTTTACAGTAATTTCTGATACCACATCTTTTCCCTTGCAAGCTTCTCGTTTCCACTGCCACTGTTTTAATCATCAAATCACTTCATTTTAGCATATACCTAAAATGTTATGAATTTACTAACACCACTCAAGTAACATTGACACAGAACAGTAACGCTTTCAATGATAAAAACGACTAAAATATAATATTGTTACAATCAGCATTTCAAAAAATTATGACAACGCATAAATTCTTAGAACATTAATATCAAAACCATACACATTACAATATCAATTCGAATACAAAGTGTATAAAAATTTATACGTTTAATAATAACAAAATTAATGATTGTTATTTACAGTCTATATTATCAATAAATACTGATTAAACTGAATTTATGAATTAGTTTATACAATTTTTATATTATAAATATGTACTGTATTTTCATTACTTCTAAAATTAGTCCTTAATTTGATGGATTATTTAATTTTCATTTTTAAATATATTTAATTAAGTAAAAAAAATATACAAATCAATCCGTTAATATACACTATATATATATATATATAAAACTATAAAATTTATAAAATTATGATGAATTTTAATATGGTTTATAAAATAATTTCGGTGTTGCTTGTATTACTGGTGTTATCCATTATTTAATTTTCATTCAATTAAATAAAAATTGATTAATATAATCGGTTGAACATACTAACAGACCGAGTTCTTCTATTAGTAATGTTACGCATTAGTTAATTAAACTGTGCCCAATTATTATTCACTTTACTCGGTCTCTCTATTTCAAATACAAATCAATAATTAATTTTTTAATACAAGTCAACTTGATCTTTAATACAACTCGGTCTGTAATTTAATATATTAAATGAAGTTTCTCACTCGGTTTTTATTCCACTCGGACTCTAAACTCTTTATTATTCAAATGCATTCGGTCTTTGACTTCAATTCCACTTGCCTTTGACTACATTCCACTCGGTCTTTGACTTCAATTCCACTCGGTCTTTGACTTTGTCTGCGGTGGTTTATGAAATAACAACACTACTCGGTCTTGTAATCACTCGGTCTTGTAATTGCACTCGGTCTTACATGAACTCGGTCTCCCTAATTTCTCAAATATTTACCACTCGGTCTTTTTAATTTTTCACAAAGCGGGTTCAATTTCAACATAATATAATTACAATTTCTAAAGGATACACAGATACAAAATCATTAGAACACTAAATCATAACACTAAAATCATAAACAACGACTGCTCACCAATTCACCATTACAAAAAAATTATTTTACGGCAGTACAAATATATATACAACTGTGTTATACATCAAAATGACGCAGTAACGAAAACTCACCGGTTGCTCCATCTTTCTGGGATCTGAATCTGCAACCAATTTATCGCCGGAAATTTAAAGAAAAAAATTGGAAGTTTAATGTGTCACAGCAAAATTTGGGGACCGAGTGAAAAAGGCAGGAGAGAGAGAGTGCAAAAAAAATTAAATACATTTTCAAATACATATATCCGGAATGACCGAGTAAAGGGGAGCAAATATCAGATCAAACTGACTTAAAGTCAATCAACGAAGACTCTATCCACTTTCAAGGGTTAGTTTGGTCAATTTGTCTAACAAAAAAGAGCATTTTTGCATTTTTTCAAATGACCCGGAGAGTAGTGTAGCATGAGCCCCAAATTTATTTCCCAGCTTCATTTCATTTTAACAGCTTTATCATGTAGCTGTAGCCCTGTAAGGCGATAGTAACGACAAAAGCTCCTTACTGTACTCTCTCTCCCCCTCTCTCTCTCTCTCCCTGTTTCTTCACACAAGTTAGTGAAATGAGGGTTGTAGGGGTCTTTCTCCTTGGCTGCTCTGTTGCTCACGCCACCTCTTCTCTCTTTCCTTGAACCTTAACCACCCAAATTCCTCCTCTCGTGAACTCTTCTTTCTCTCTACAACTCACCCCACCACCATATTACTACAAATCTCCACCATCACCTTCTCCACCACCTCCGGTGAAATTTCTGCTTCCACCATACCACCACACCACCGGCTAAGTCAGCTCCAACACCCTATTACTACACTTCTCCTCACACTACCCACCATACCACCCCCCATATATTTCTTTCTCATGTATTTTCCTCATAATGTCGCTCTGGTTTTTATTATATGCAAGACTTTATCTTCACTTGCATGAATAGAATGATTGAAGCTCTGTGTTTTAGAAATCTGACCTAAATTCTAATTTTTATGTTTATTTTTTCAGTGTTGTAATCTTCTTTTCATGTTAAAAGTTTTGATTATCACTTTTATATGGTTTTCATGGGGAGGCTTCTTCTTGTTCTACAGAAACTCTAAAACTTATGCTGCCTATGACCTTATCTATCTCTCAATCCTACCTAGTTTTCATTTAATTGGTTTAGGTGATAAAATGAAATAATTCAACTGTGATAAGTGCTTATGTACTAATTCAACTCTGATATGTATAGGTCACCGGAAAAGTATACTGCTTCAAGTGTCAGAAATCCCATAATACATTCGTATACTGTGTGTGTAAAAAAGGGGATCTGAATTTTCAATCGGTAAAATTACTTCCACGGCTGATCAATCGGGATTTCCTGTGATTCTCACCCCATATTTCTTCGCTGATTTTAAGTCTCGCTTTGCTAGGGCAGACCACTCTCTGGTTCGGTGCCTTGCTTCCTGTTTCTGCCCTGAAGCTTGGATTCGTTTATTGGACAGAAGCGCTTATCGCTTAAATTTGCAACTACCTCTTCAGATATGGATCTATCATCACTTGTGTAGATCTACCTCTTTTTTCGCTTCTTTGTGTGTCTCTTTTACTTTGGAGAGGCGGATTTAATTCAGATCTGGAGTAAGTGATACACTCATTAGGTTTATTTTAGCTGATTTCTGTAAATTGAATTAATTTCTGCTTAAATTTTTTGTTAATATTCATTATGGAGTGAAGAGATGGGAAAATCTCATCTTTTGGATGACCTCTTGTCGATTTCTAGGGTTCTCTATGAAGATTGTTTATTCAATTTTATAAGAGAGTGAAAAATGATTGAGTTACTGGATGTGCGTTTTTTTCACCTCTAATATCATTTGTGTTCTGTTTGATTCTTATGGAAGTATCTATGGTCTCCAGCAAGGCTGTTTATTTCCCATTAAAGTCATGCAATTTGGAAATGGTACTCTGAACAAGATCTTAGGTTGCAAATTCAGTATTACCTGCTTGAATACTGTGGATAAGTAATTCTGGTTTCTCTTTTCCAGCATGAGAAAGCAGGTGATGAATGAACATGGGAGTCTATCCTTGTTGGAGTTCATTAGTGTTCTATTGTTGGTTAATACTAATCTTGCTAGATTAGATAGTTTTCCATGATAGCTTGCAAGTATATCCATGATACTAGGTTGGTGTGTTTTGTTCTCTACCATGATATTTCTTGAGCTACTAGTTTATATTAATTTCTTATTCATAAAATATGGTTTATGGATCGGGTTCACGATTGAACCCTGTTTTTATACAATTACTCTTTAATACATAATAAATTACTTAAGTAATTGATTAAATACCTGAGCTCAATGAAATAATGATTTTCAGGAAGCTTACTGGTGAAACTAGAGATTTTGAATTGTAGAACCTCAGTTTTTCAAAGAGTCCAGTGGTTGTATTCCTTGACAAGAGGTGAAGGGAACGGCTACAATGGTTTAAGTAGTCGGGGTACGACAATGTTAGACCTATTGAATAATATGGAGTGTGGGATCGCCCCAAACTGCATGGTTGACAATGTTAGTCCAAACAACGTAGTAGACTTATCGGTGGACTCGCATGAAGACGACGTTGAAGGTGGTTCGTCTTGAGATGGGGATAGTGTTTCCCAAGCTAGTGATGGTGAAGGGGAATTCGAGAATGATCATGCTGGTACCAGGATGACCTTTCCACAACAATGTCTAATGACTCCACATCTTCTAGTTGCCATGATGATGAATCCATGTCCAGTGAAACGTTTAGAGCCTGTTAGATGGCAGGCTGTTTGCAAAGACAAAGTTCCCTGCACGTTCTTGTTTGGTGCTCAGAGTGAGCATGAGATTTGGAGTTGTACAAGTCTATGTCCTCACTCGTGCCTCGATAATCCCGAACATCGAAAACCCCTCTCCTGCTACTCAAAGGTCATTGAAAAATTGTATTTCGACAAGCAAAGGCATCAGTCTACATCGATCACACCCATTAGCATTGTTTACGAAAGGCATCAGCGTCATTTAGGCAAGAAGTTTATCCCATTTGGGAAAGGCATTTTTAACATATTTGAGAGGGCTGCTAGTACATACCTAGAGGCAGAATTTGATAGGTAACATATCCTATACCATTTATGAATTTTGTTTTGATAAAAGTATTGATATATATGTTACATGAAAGTTTTCTTTTTAGGTCAGTTGGAGAAAGTATTTGTTCCCGTAATACATTTATTTTATTTTAAAGAGGTTGGTAGGCACATTGAGTGGATCTGTTAGTGGCCCCCGCATTGGGACCATTCTTCTTAGGGCCAAGAAAGAGCATTGGAGTAGATTTCACTGTCCTGTTCGTCGATACGAGTTTATGACATCCAACGCTGCAGAGTCTTAGAACAATTGTCTTAAATGGCCCCGCCGTTTTCTAGGCACATATCTATTCGAGAGGGTGCGCCAATTGACCCAGGAATGGCATGCTGATCGGAGCCTTGAGGCTAAAAAACATGGTGGTGTTTTATGCGCCAGAGTCACTAATCAACTCGCAAAGTTGGTGCACAGGGCAGACCACATCGAAGTTGAACATTTAGTTGGTGGACGCTTCAAGGCTGTGGTTGGTGCTGATACATTTCTCCTTGATCTCGAAAAGTAGTCGTGCGACTATGGATATTACCAACACGAGCTGATTCCATACATCCACGCATTTGCTGCGATTAGGTACTACCACATCATCTTTTATACTGAATTATTTGCATACTATTGTTTTATTGTACATTACCCTCACCCTTAATTTATCTTACCTGTTGAAGGAACAAGTGCCTTGATGTGAATTTATATGTGGGGGAATGTTTTCAGAATCAGATGGTTAGATCGATGTGGGGCGGTTCAGTGTATCCCTTGCCTGATAGGAAGGATTGGGATGTTCCTATACTTGTACGAGATCGGGTATGCAAACCACCTGATTGCCCGTATCAATCCGGCAGGCCCAAACGAAGTCGAATGAATTTTTACAACAGGACCACATGTACTAATAGTCCTGTTGTACCACACAATGTTAAATTTTTACCACCTTCTGAGCAGGCCCCAGCAATTCGTCAGGTTTCCAGGAAGTTCTCAATTTGCCACTTGCCAGGCCACACAAAAAATGCATGTCCTAATCATGGATTGCGAGATGTTACTGATGATGATGAGAATTAGTGTAGTTTACTTTGTTATTCGGAGAAGTATTTATGGAATACTTGATTTAAACTTGTTTGATTGTATTTTACTTTAACAATTGCTCTAAATAGTAGGAATGTGATGCTGTGTTCATCTAAATATCATGAGGCATCCTATTGTTTGATAGGTTACAAAGAAGTTTTCAGATATATGACTCTGTGAAAAGGCGATAACATAGGTGATCATGTAGGTGAGCATGTAGGTGAACATGTAGGTGCGTATGTAGGTGAGCATGTAGGCAAGCATGTAGGCGAGCATGTAGGTGTGGTATTCGTGCTTGCTTACAAATTGACCTTGAACATTGCAATTCAAAATGGTAATGAATATTGCACACACTTTGGATATGATTTTGTTGTATGTACTATATCCGATCATGCTATTGAAATAGCAGTGAGTTTTGGATGGGAAAAAGGAAATTCATACAATCATCAGATCTTTACAATATCATAAACGTTAGAGAACAACTACTACTCTCAATTGGTATTTCTACAATTTCTTAGTAGTTTTAATGAATCCGTCAATGTTAACACTGAACTCTTTGTTTCTTCCACGACGGCGGCCATTCTTTCAAATTGATTGGATAATGTGCTGACCAAGTTGGTCACTCCATTGTGCAAGTCGGACTCAGTAGTACAGCAGTCTGCTTGTCCGAAAGGTTTTGTAGCACTCAAATCCAACGGAGGAAAGGCGGGCTCCAATTACTCTGTTACACCAATCGGTGACACAACTTGATGAAGTAATAATCTCCAAATTACGGTAGGAAAGGGTAGTCTTCGTTGGACATCGATGGTCCCTGCAAATTACATTACGTGCTCATATACCATCAATCCAAAGTCCAGTCGCCTACCAATAGCAACGGCATGGATAACTCTACCCTGTTCCGGTGTCAGTAGACAAGATATATCCGAAGGTACCCATTTGCTGATTGCGATGGCGGAAAGGGCCCTGAAAGGTACACGTACATAGTGGACAGGAAGTCCAGCTGCCGGCCAACTCATTCCACGCACGCCTGTTAGAAATGCCGCAACAATATCTAAATCGGGCTCATACCCATTATTTCCCTCGAATGGGGGCAAACCAAGAGCAACATTAATTTTGTGAGGAGTGAAATGGATGATTTCATTCCTGAAAAATATTCTTTCAAACCGACCTGATTCCGGGTCGGTAATTGCGTACGACATATTTGCATAGAACTCAAGCACGGATTCTCTGTTATAAGTACCCACATCTATTAGGGTGCTCTTTAATCCAGAACGGTCGATGAACTTGGACAAGTTGAACTCCACAATTTGGTCTTCAGCGACATCACGTTGTGAAAAAAATGCCATCATCTTCAGAGTATTATAACGATGCCTCGCTTGCCTATTATAGAAACATGCAGACAGTGCCCGACTTATACAAATAGCTTCGTAATCCTCATCTGGGGATGGTGACCTTGACCGCTTCCAATTAACCTGCATTTCTTTGTAGGAGTGTGTAGATCTGCTTAAACCCTCTTCAGGTTTTTATCAGTGCCTCAACAAGGGTAGACGGTGAGAGGTGACGGCGCGTACTCTTAAGGATATTTTGTTGGGTAGAAATATCCCGTTCTAAACAAGGGAAAGTATTGGGCCCAAGTCCAACAATTATTTGCCATGTTTTCACAATTGAGGCCCAAAACCAGTGGACTATTAATTTATATCATCTTCGGGCCACATGTATATGTACACATTTTTTTTAACTTCCATTATTAATGTTATTATTACTCCAAATCCAATCAAACTTTTTTTTTGTTAATTTTTGTAGATAGGTGTTTTTTGCTATTATCTCTCTCCCTAATAAAGGGTTTATTTTTTCCATTTTAGTCGTATAAACCAAAGGGTCCATTTTAATTTTTGACACACATGGGACCCATTCCCCGTTAATGTACAATTAAAATATGGGGCACACAAGTCTCAATACTACATAACGAACAACTTACCATACCACCATACTCTCATTTATTTTCTAATTACCAATCGTTGAAACCAACCACAGGGCCCCTTAAGGAATAGGTGATCATGCAGGTGGTCACGTAGGTGATCACGTAGATTACTAAAATAAAATTTGTTTCTGCTCTGAAAATTAAAGAATGTTTCTATAATTATGAATACTTTACACCAATTCCAATTCAAATTTATTTTATTTTATGTTTAACAAATTATTCGAATTAATTATTTCATTCGAAAAGAAAATTATAAACACGTTTTATTTTCCCATTTAAAATCGTGTTAGCGCTAGATTGTTCCCACCCAAATTAAAATCTCAGAACGTTAATTCAAATTCATAAATTGTTCATCCTCGTGTGTGCCCTAACTTTACCAAGTTGTTCGAACATCGACTATCCCTTTTCATCTCATCGCGCCAGAGGAAGTCGCTGGTCGACGTCGCTCCCGAACCCGCTGTACCAGCCTCCAGCTCGCGCTTCCAAATACGCCTCCAGCTGGCGCCGTCGCACCTTAAAGATTATTCTTTGTATCTACTCCGTCGCCTTTTAAATTTTCAGTACTGTGATGCAGGTTTCAGTGGGTAGGTATTTTATTGTCGGAAAATGTTCGTCAGTGTTTGAGTTCATCAAGTGTCTGAGAGCAAATCGAATATTTATTGTTTGCTTCTGATGTATTTTTTGCAGAGATGGCTGGGAAAAGATGAAGTCATGGAAGCTCTGAAGAGATAAGTAAGTGATGATGTACATTTTCCCCCTGAACTCTGGTCATGCGTTTTCTTTGCAGTAATTGATGTTGTCTTTATTTTTTGTGCGTGTTTTGTGCCATCATAAAATAATGAGCTCGGCCAGTAATCTATTTTTGTGTTAACTTAATCTTCAGTTTTCACTTTGTAATGAACTAGTTGTTGGCTAAATTACTGCTTTTACTACTGCTTCTTATAATTTATGTAGTAAAAGTTTATACCCTTCCCTGATACATGAATGTAGCTTAGTTGTTTAGTATTTCAGACCTTAGTTGTTCACTTCTTTTCATCTAATTCTGGCTCATATTTTGAAGAAGCCCTAAACCAACATCCGTGTAGAAATCCCATTGATGTTTACTGTAATACTCATTCACTCCAATTCAACTAACCCAATATACCTATATACAACTCAACACCAAAATGCGTTCTGCTCTGATCAATCCATTCACAGAAAATTCCCAAATATTGTTGGTATAATATACTCCCTCCGTCCCAACTTAAGAGTCCCATTTGCTTTTGGGCACGTGAATTAAGGAGTATTATTATTTAATTTGTAGTGAGTAGCTGTATTAGTGGGTGTGGGGGCCCCATATTTTAATTGTATTAGTGGGTGTGGGTGGGTCCCATGTGTCCAAAAAAGGAAATGGGACTCTTTGGGTGGGACGACCAAAATGATAAAATGACCCTCTTAGCTTGGGACGGAAGGAGTATAAATTTGTGGGATCAATAATATCCAAGATCACCACATCGCCTGACCCTATTATATAGAATGCAGGAAAATATCCCTCATTCGAGGTCACCCTCTCCAGAAACGTATTGCGAAGCCTTTTCCGTGTATCGGTCCCTGCCCGAGCATTTCTATAACAGGCAAGCGAGACATCGTTATGATACTTTGAAGCTCATGGAATTTTATCCAGAACGCATTGTGGATGAGGGACAAATTGCGCAGTTCAAGTTGATCCAGATCATCGACATTTGTGGCTTGAAGATAACCCTATTTAATGTTGGTATTTTTAACAGAGAGGCCGTGCTGGAGTTTTATGCTAATTTATCAGATGAAATGACTAACCCGGATTCCGTCTGTTTCGAAAAATTATTTTTTAGAAACGAAATCTTCCATTTTACTCCTTCCAAAATTAATGCTGCTTTTGGTTTGCCTTCATTCGACGGAGATAATGGGTACGAGCACGATTTAGATGTTGTTGCTGAATTCCTTACAGGGCTGAGTGGAATGAGATTGCCAGATAGAGGACTATCAGTGCACCATTTGCGTCTACCTTTCAAAGCTTTGTCCGTCATTGCACTATGCAATTGGGTACCTTGGGGAAAAATGCCTACTAGAACCCTTTCATGCTAGGGTCATTCACGCTGTTGCTATTAGTAAATGATTAGATTTTGACATGATGGTGTATGAACAAATAATGCAGTTTGCGGAGAGCATCGAATTCCAATGTAGTTTGCCATTTTCTACTATCATTTGGCGTTTTATAATGTGTCAGAGTGCGCGCCCTATGGGTGAGTTGGAGCCTTTGGTACCCGAATATCCACTGCTGGATTTAAAGGTTGCAATACATGTACCGCATATTTGTTGCTTTCTTGGTGACTGTGAAGTACATAATGGTTCAAACAACATTTAGTGTTTTGCCTTCCCCAAATTTATAAAAAATCGCAACAGTTCACTGTATTTCGTTGTGTAATTCGTGCAACATTATACACCAAAATCACGAGAATTTGTTAAGACTATGTTGATTGATATGAATTTATTTTTTTCAACTACTCGATTTATGTTATGAAATTAGGGTTTCACTACATATCAACGTACGCAAAGTATTATCTAAGTTTCTGAAATAGGGTTTCAAAAGTAGGGTTTCATTTCATTATTGAAACATGACGGATATGAAAAAAACGGGCATTATCATATAAGGTAGGAATCACTTAGTGTATTCAAAATATTACATGCCATGGTATAATATAATATCTATTTTGCTTCGGAAATATTTTGTGTATCTTCTTGTATCTTTATTACAAACCTATTTCCTAATTTTGTAATAATAAATATGTTATATATATATCATCTAGGGATAATATGTATTTGACTAAGATTTGAAAAAATCAAATCATGTTGTATCTCGTCTAATACAGATTGTTGTATTTTTCGAATATATCTACAAATATATTTGATTATATCAAACATTAATTAATTATGTATTATCCCTATTAATATGGATGTCATATTGTCAAAATCCATAAAATCGGGTGATATTCTATTGTTACATGATGTTGGTTGCATACCTAACAAAATCCTGTGTGATAAAATGATTTTAATCATATTTGAGAGAGAGAATAGTAGATAGGATCCACCTAAAGTAATGGTAATTTGATTCCTTGCTTTCCATTGATAGTGATCGGTTATATATGTATACACAGATGAGGGAATACAAAATTGCATAGACATATCTTTACAGCTCACGCATGCAAAGATATCAACATCACCCTAAAATTAACCTCTACACTTCTTGGATTTAATTGATTCCTTGGCATGCCTATCCCTATATTTCCCATCTTTATAGTCTATCTTTCCTACCTTTACAGCTATTCAGCAGACAAAATCTTCATTTGAAGATTTGGTTATAGTTCACTTAACATATGAGGACACAGAACTTTAAAAGTACACCATCTCCGTTAAAGTTAAATTTATGATGTGTTTGAACGTGTACGTATTCGAACTTTAGCACAAGTACTACAATTCATCCACAATGAAGCAGACTCGGTGCTTTTCCTTACTTGAGTCCTCCTCGCTCAGCTAGGGTTTCAAGTCATATCTATATATACCAAGATGTGCTCATAAGACAACTAGAAGCCTGATTTACTATCTTCTTCTTTCTGAAGCACATATGACTTCATTTCATCGAGTAGACAAGCTGTGGGCTAATTATGTCTGGGGAGATGAAAACGAACGCACTCTTTATGAAATCATCCTTGATATGAAGAAGGTTGGTTCCTGTAAAGAGGTAAGCATCTCTGAGAAATTATTTCGAGAGATTACGGGTGCAATAAACCAGAAGCAAGGGCGGATGTTCTCTGTGAGAAACGTACGACTCAAACTCAAATGATTGAAGGCTCGCTGGCAGACCTATGCTCATGCCTTAAACTTTCCTGGCACAACAGTGCATTACCAAATGGGTTTTATCACCACCGATGAGGAAACATGGGCAAATTTAATCGAGGTGGTATTTTACTCTAACCCTATTTTATGTTGATGTCTGTTAAAAATCTCATCCTGAAATATGACTTGTGTAGGCGAATAAGGGTGTAGAAAGGCTAAGATCGCATCCCGAGAAGTTATGTAATCTTCTCGATTCTACGTTCGGAAGTTTCCATCGTGAAATTATCAAGGCCAAAGCCGACAAGATGTGGGAAGATAAATTTGGAAGCGACGCGTACGGTCATGTTGAAAGTTCCAACAATTGAATCCGAAAGCACATCATCTTGCAATTTGTCTATTTTTTTTCTCTCAATGGGAACGAATCGTTCAACTACTCTATTGTAATTCAAATTCAGGAAGGTATATGGCTCTAGGATTTGTGAATTGGCTTTCTGTGGTATGTAGTAAATCGTTGTTTAACATTCATTGTGTCGGATTACAAGAGATATATGACAAGCGATTACATCCTCGGTACGGTATGTTAGCGGTTTGTTATTTTTCAAGGCAGATTAAAAATACAAAAAATTAACACGTGGAATTAAAAAAGCCTTAACACGCTGAATTTCAAAATCCTTGTGACGAAATTTTTTTTTTAGGATAAACGCTTCAAATAACCACTCACACGACTATGTGGTTGCATTGTTTCGAAGTCCCACTTAGAACTGTCATTACGAAAATATAATTCTACATATCACCACTTGTATTAATGCACTTCGTATCCCAATCACACCATATTATCTCTTCTTCTTCCCCCAAAATATCCTTGAAGATGAACAACATTCCCTTACCAGGAACCACTTTGTACGATGGAAAATGGGACGCCGAGATGGATGCTTGTTTTCTTAACGCTCTCATACATTAGAAGAATATTGGTGAGTATGATCCAGATATGGGTCCAACGAGATATGCATTAGGGGTGGCCAAGGACGTTTTCAATCTATCAATGCATAAGCGCCTCACCTGGAAAGATTTATATGATAGAAGAGACTTCCTGCGGAAACGCTATAAAACTTTTACATATGTGCTCGAAAGGCTGCGCCAAAGAGGCATTCACTCAAGAAATGACATGAATCTCCAGGCAGACAGACTCCTTTGGATATCCATAATACATGTAAACATTCAAAGGCATCTAACCCTTAATCTCGGTTGAATTATTAATCATATATATGTAATTCATTCAGTTGCACATTTGATATAACAATGGTATTTTTCTCCAATGTAATGTCATAGGAAAACACATTTGCATGGACATATGTGCACGGTGATGTTCCCGAGTACGAAAGAATGCATGTGCTCTTTGGACCAACCCTGATTGGTGAAAGAAGACGCATAGCGGCGATTAGATGTGGTCTAATTATGGGTGTCAATTAGAGTTGATGTTTTAGAATAAACGACTATGTTCCCTTTTAGGTGTTAATGTCATAATGTATTACTTTTACTTTTCCTACCCTAATTTCCAATAATGTGGTGTGAATTACCAATATCATAAGTTGTTTGGCATTTTTAATTAAACTATGTGAGAGTTGGGTTACTATATCTCACGTTCCGGTCGATCTTGTAAAGTAAGTAATTAGTTGAATCATACAAATAATGGAATTCCAAAAAATAGAAAAGTTATGTTAAATACAATACATTGCAAAATAAACATTAATTAGTGAACACTTTACAAACAAGAGAATGGACTTACAGTTTCATTGCAGAGTTGTTGGTGATAACCAAGGGTCATCATATAAGTGATCATGATTGAATTTCCTTCATAACCAAATGAGTGTGTAACATGTCCCCTTTCGCTGTACTACGTCTCGGAAAGGATCCGTGTCCTCGATCACGTATTTTATCAAATAGGTAATTACATAGGTTATCAAATAGGATTTCATGTTATAATTTTGCTCCAATTGGTAGTCATGTAGGTTGTTAAGTCGGTGATCTTGTAGGTGCTCCAATAAGTTCTCATACACTTTTAATGAATGTAATGTTGTTTTTTAATTAATTGAATTATTAAATGAGTATCATTTAATGGCAATACTAATGTAACGCACAGTAACGGAATCATATATTTTGAATTTATTTAATAGATGGTTACAATGATTAATTTTATCAACAATTTATTATTGACCGGTGGTCAAGGGTTTAGGGTAACCAACATTAGAAATCAATAAGGGAATATCTTCCAGGATTAATAAAAGATGCTCTCAATATTTAAGATCCATTGTCATACACATTTTTTGTCATCACTAGTGGATATTAGTGAATATCTTCCAAGATTACTACCATTTTCAAAACATTAATGACATTAGGTATCACCTACTACCTCAACCTGTAAATTAGTATTTACAGACCCATGTATCTACATATATTTGCAGTACTACAAATGAATTTTGAATGTTTATAGTACTGTTAAACTTGTACTTTTTAGATACATCAATACCCTTTACTTAGAGTGTAATCATCAATGCTGCAGTAGGTTTAAGAAAAGGTTGTCATCAATGCCCTTTGCTTACAGTGTAGTCATGTTAGTGAATGATCCTGTGAGATCAAAAAGCATTTATGGAGGAGTATGGGTGCGTCTTTCCAATGAGATAAATGGTCATTAAATTTGGTTGGTTGAATGAAATTTGGTGGTTGATGCATTTGCTAATGGTACACACATGTAGGGTTTCAGTTCAGACTGTTATATACCAAGTTCAGAACCCCTCTATACCCTAATCTTACTATCTCTTCATTTCTGAACCACGTATGGCCTCATTTCATCGTGTTGACGACATGTGGGCCAAGTTTATTTGGGATGATGAAAACGAATACATTCTTGGTAAGATCATCTACGAGAAGAAAGAAGAGGGTATATGGAAAGAAAAAAAATCTCTGCAACACTATTGAAAGAGTTTACCAATGAACTAAACAAGAGGCGAGGGAGGGATTTATCCATAAAAAATATACAAGGAAAGCTCAAACAGTTCGATGCTCATTGGAAAACATATAAATATGCTTGCAATTTTCTAGGTGCAAGGGAGGAATACGGTACTGGACGCGTTATAGCTGAAGACAACACATGGGCAAGTATAATCAAGGTAGGGCCTTACTAACACTGTCATTTACTATTACTATATCATTTTTAGTATGCTTCAATTCAAAACTTAACGTACAACACTTGTAGGCAGATAGAGGTGCAAAGAAACTGAGAGTGGCTCCGGAGAAGTTATGGAGTTATCTCCACTGCACTTTTGGAAATTTCGAATACCAAGAATATCTTCGCAATTTCAAGGATGTGCTGGATGCGATTTCCCACAACTGAAATCAAAATGCTTCAATTTTTTTCCGGTTCTGTATCGTGTAATAGTGATCCCTTATTTTTAGCTATATCCATTACCATTTACTACTATTACAAGAAGGAAATGTATGCGTGGGAGATGACTATAGAAGTATTTGCCCTGCACTTCCTTGGTTGTATCAATACTGATGTTTGATGCATTTCATAAGGGTAAATGCAGATCATTGTTCTCCAATGGGCTCCAATAGATTAAACTATTATTGTTGAGGCCCAATTTGAACCCTAATTGAATTCGGGCCTAACATACTTTAGAAACCCATATGAATTTTGAGTTTTTAAGTTTGGGATTTATTTTTGAGGCCCAAATATGCGTCAAAGTTGCCTACTATTGAAAACCCTGGCCAATTCAGGCCCAATCCTTTTTTTTGGGTTAATTACATGACAACCAGCTTGGTCAAGGATGACACTTGGCGTGGTGACCTATATGACTACCAGCATGGTTACCTACTTAGAAAAAAATCTCATAATAGTTTATTATTACACATTAAACAAATGATATCTGTAGTTATTCAAATCATGATGTTTACCGACCGATGTTTACATGAATAATTTACAAGACCAACTTCTTAGTATAAGTTGTAACCTCTTTTTAATTCAGGCCAGAACCATTTCACATGATGATAACCTATATGGGAAACAACATGGATACCTACATGTTTACCATAATAATTTTTAAAAGACTACGTGTTTAATTCAGTTAAGAACCAGTTATCAAGAAGATGATGCCCTATACAGCCACCAGCATGGACAACAACCTGGGCACCATTATGCCCTGCCACGAAGATAAACATACTTCTGCTTATACACGTTAAAACAGTATAAGTATAGAAACCTAAACACATCCACATCAGGACACACGTTAACAATTCAAACAAGTTCAACTAGTAAAAGGCCTTATGTAGTCATCCCTAAGCAGCCACGCAGTCTTGTTCTTGGACACCTTGTTGGTTTGATGGACTGTACAGATCCACGGGGCCTGATAAGCCTGTCAAGGAACATAATTGTCAGCGGGCCACAATCGAACCCATTACACTGAGTTGGATAATTCAGGTACTTCTCAATCGTGAAGGGTTTATTTGCGTTGTCTACGGTGGTCAGGTTGTAGTGAAGCAACAGGCTAGGCAACATGAGGGATAGAAGGTCAGACTTGGGCAAATATTTTTGTTTGGTTGCCATGGCCCTTGAATCATATATGCAGATATGTCAACGAGATAGCGAGATATCGTACAAAACCCATTGGTTGTCGTTAACGAAAGTAATCCCATAGATTGTGGATGACTCAATCTATTTTTGTTTGGGGCACCAATCGGGCAATTCACCTGCGACATAATGCCCGAGACCCTTGAAACGCTTATCCCACTCCTATCTCACCTTATTCAACATTGCATCATTGAAATCATTCCCCAATAACTGCAGATTGTTCTGTGGATAAAAACGAACTTAGAATTTCAAATAAACAAAATTGTATACAATACAAATATTGTTGAAGGTAAATCAGATGTCTACACGTATGTAAGATTACTAAAAAATTTAAGTTGACAACTGTCCAATCCTGAAGGAACTTCTCAGGCCATCTCAGAGATTTATGCACACATAAGGCCATCAGCCAATTCAAATTCTACAAAAGAAAAAAATTACATAATTCTGTACTTATAATCAAATGCCCAACAACTCCATTAGATGCTGATTGTAGCTATTTTCACCTAGATTTTAGTGTCTTTTTGTATGTCTTTTCGTATTTATTTATCCGTATTTATGTTCTATTTGGTTGTGTTTAGTGTTTTTATGGAAATGTGTGGGAATGAGCTTAAACATATATAAAACAGGTGAAAACGGAGCAAAAATGGAGAAGGGAGATGAAATGAAAAAAAAGTAGAGCACGACCAAACTCGACCCGAGCGCTGCTACTCGAGCACTCGGGTCGAGTTGGTGCAGCACGAGACGTGCGCCAGGCACGGGCCTGTAAGAGAAGGTCGTGCGTCGACGTCAGAACGCGCTACACGGGCACCCATGTGCTCGTGTACAGAACACGAGTCGTGTCTGTCAGCACTCGAGTCGAGCTCTGCTACTCGACTCGAGCTCCGTTTGCTGTCGAGAAATGCCGAGAAGTCATGACACGATTCGAGCCGAGTGCATGAGCTCGAGTCGAGTCCGATAAATTTCTGGTAAAAATTCAGAAAGCTTCTAGAAGGTTCCCAAGGGGTATAAATACCCCCAATTTCAGAATTCATAGGGGATTGGTAGGGTTTTCACTGTTTCACACACCTCACACACCATTTCTTCCATTTTACACCATCCCCTTCATCCATTCTTCATCTATTCATCCATTCTTCATCCACCCATCAAATCTCTTTCATTTGGGTGCTAAAGATCTCAAGAATTCAAGAGCTAGAGGGGGAGATCCATGAGTATTGAAGATTCTCTACAAGAAATTGTTAGGGAAGATTTACATCTCTTTTGTTTTTCATTTGGATTTAAGACTATGGATATGTGTAATAGATCACTCATGTGTTTTGTTACCATTATCATGTTAGGCTAATCCCTCTAGTGGGATTAGGAATATGAAGAGCACATTAGGTTTATATTATTATGTGAATTAAATTGGTTTTTGATTTAATTGATGTTGGTTTCTATTCATGGGCTTTAATTATTTTGATGTTGTGATGGCATGGTTTGTTATTCATGAATGATTATTGGTTTAATGGATTGTTGATCAATGGATGATTTATGATAATTAAGTGCTATTATAATGTTCATGTGTATATTGCTTGGAGTGAGACGGAAGCGACCCTCTAAAGTATTAGAAAGGCATTATAATTAGTACCTAGATGGAAGAGGTTAATGTTGGGCTTTGATCTTAAGTGCTTTTGGGAGTCTCAAGTGGATCAACAACCTTTGTAACCCAAAAGGGAGCTTAGGATATAATCGTGATCACCCTTAACCTACATCAATTGAGTTAAATTCCTTTTGCATGATAATATGAATTGAGTGTGCATGGATATTTCTAATCCCATGTTTTTCACTACTTGAACTTTAGCACCTATTCTCTTTTCTCATTAATCATATTTACTTGTCATTTCTCTAGTTGCTATTTTCTTTACTTGTTACTTGCCTTAGTTGATAATCAATCTCTAAACCCCTATCATCCTTACAAAAGCGACATAAACATGAGCTCACGTATTTTACTAATTCAAACTTAACTCCTTTGTGGATTGATAAATATTTCTTGGGATATACTACTACAACGATCAAGTATTCTTGCTCGTGAGTATATTATTAAAAATATACAAACAAGAAATTGGCTTCGTTGCCGGGAAAAGATCATATGGAGGATAAAAGGGAAGATGAAAGTAAGGTTAACGAATTGTTGGAGATAGAAGACAATATTGAGGCCGATGAGAGAGAAAAGGAAGAGCAAGTTGTAAAAGCAAATGAAGAGGACTTGAAGAGTGAAATGAGCATTTCTAAACCCTTAAACTCTTTAAGTTGCAATGAATTTCTTGACATTGTTTCTATTGATTTTGTCTTACCTCTTGATACCTCACAAATTCTTAGGGACAAAAGAGAGTTGGAAGAAACTTTGGGGATATTCATTAAAAGGAGGAATAAGTGGTTTGCTAGAATGGAGAGGAAAATGGAATGTCATGCAAGGATAGTTGGCGATTTCAAGCTCAATCTTAAGAGTTCCAATGAGGCCATCGCTTGCCACAAGTACTTAATAAATGAAGAAGCGCAAAGATTATAGTATGGTGGCAAGGACGACCGCTATCCATGGTCATTCCGATGAGTTTGAAATTTTTCGTCCGGCTTGAAGACGTTAAACTTAGCGTTAGATGGGAGGCAACCCATCATTATCTTTATTGCTTTTTAATAAAGATTGTGGTTTTGTTACTTGTTTGTTTTGGCCTTGTAGGTTGATCGTGCTCATAGAGAAAAATGCATATTGAAAAAAAGAGAAGTGCTCCATGGATTCGAGTTGACATGTCTCACCATTTGTTGCAAACTTAATTCTTGATTCTCATCTCGAATTAAGTTTGGGGGGTGCTAGTGCGTGGTGGACATAACTTGATTCATTTTGATGCATATATTTCTCGACAAGAAGATCATTGATGGAAACTACAAGGGTAAGTCCCACTACTTTTTGCAAACTTAATTCTAAACTCTTGTTTCGATTTAAGTTTGGGGGAGAGTGTGTGGTGTGACTCACCACTTGAGTATGATTCTTGTAAAATTGGGTCAATTTTAAAATTTTTCTCATGAGTTTGGATTTGATTTTGGTATGATTGGTGGTGTTGAAGTGCATGATAGTCCATATTTTTAATTAATTTGTTGAGCTAATGGTGTTTGTTGAGTGTTTGAGCATGAATGAGAGGTATTGGAAGCATGATGGAGTTTGGAGCTAACGCTTTCTGTACCAAATGCCTATTGAGGGAGTACTCTGCACCTTATAACTTTTAATTGCTTGACATGAAGTTTTGATTTGGATAGATGTGATTAGCATGTTACTTCATTTGTTATGTTTGTGGGAGGTTTACTTTCGTAATGTAGGATTTCAATTTTCAATTAAGATGGGAATGAATGTGAGCTTACATTGTTATGGATGATTTGAATATGTGCTTAATTTTGTAATGATGGTGATTTTTGTTTTGCATGTTATGTGTTTTTGTTGTGTCTTGTTTGTTGAGTCCTTATTTCTTATGTTTTGTGTGTATTTTCATTTTTGTCTTGGGATGTTTGGTGGTTTGTTTTTGGGATGTCGTGAGTCATTTTTGAATGTGATTAATGACATATTGTTGTGATAAGTGATGACAAATTATGATTAAGAATCTTTACACTTTAATCTTGTGAATTTAGCACATTACAAGCCTTAATTACCCACTCAAGATTATATATACCCTTTGTGTGAGTGATTAAGGAGATGGTAGCTAGAAAAGTTTGATTGATTAGCAAAAGAAGAAATGGACATGGTAAACAAGCAAGAAAAAGGATGAAAAGAGCAAACACAAGAATGCACATGCAACCTCAAAGTAAGAGAAAGAGCAAAGCAACATCAAAATGCTCAAGTAAACAAAATTCAAAGAAAGGAAGCATGCAACAAAAGAAGCTAAATCCTATGGAAGTTAATGAATAATGCTTGAGATTTGTAAAGATAAGAAAGGAAGAAAGGAAAGTGAAGAAGTTGAAGAAATTGGCCATCTCTTCGATTATTTACGCATGATTAGTCACTCTTATCCATATACTTCCTACCCTACCAAAGAGCCTATCATTAAATCCATAATTAAAGATCTTTTTGATCATTAATTAAAACTTTGGTGGTTTGTAAATGTAGTCTGCGAGCAAGCTTATAGCGAGTCGAGCTAATCGGTTAATGAGTGATGATTTACCCTTTTTTAAAGAGTGTTGAGTGAAATCGATAACCTTATGTGAGGCTTGGACTAAAAAGGGACTATATTACACTTTATTCTCTTGTGATTGAACTTGTTAATTTCTTATGTCATGCGTTTAATGTTGTAGGATGACTTAGCATAATTTGTAGTTATTATTGCTAATGATGTGTTATTGCTTCTGTTCGTTTAGTCTTTTTCTAGGTGAAAATTTCTCCTCTTGGTTTGTCATTTTCGTTGCTCGGGGACAAGCAACACGTTAAGTTTGGGGGGTTTGATTGTCGCTATTTTCACCTAGATTTTAGTGTCTTTTTGTATGTCTTTTCGTATTTATTTATCCGTATTTGTGTTCTATTTGGTTGTGTTTAGTGTTTTTATGGAAATGTGTGGGAATGAGCTTAAACATATGTAAAACAGGCAAAAACGGAGCAAAAATAGAGAAGGGAGATGAAATGAAAAAAAAGCTGAGCACGACCAAACTCGACCCAAGTGCTGCTACTCGAGTCGAGTTGGTGCAGCACGAGCCGTGCGCCAGGTACGGGCCTGTAAGAGAAGGCCGTGCGTCGACGTCAGAATGCGCTACACGGGCACCCCTGTGCCCGTGTACAGAACACGAGTCGTGTCCGTCAGCACTCGAGTCAAGCTCTGCTACTCGACTCGAGCTCCTTTTGCTACCGAGAAATGTTGAGAAGTCATGACACGACTCGAGCCGAGTGCATGAGCTCGAGTCGAGTCCGGTAAATTTCTGATAAAACTTCAGAAATCTTTTAGAAGGTTCCCAAGGGGTATAAATACCCCCAATTTCAGAATTCATAGGGGATTGGTAGGGTTTTCACTGTTTCATACACCTCACAAACCATTTCTTCCATTTTACACCATCCCCTTCATCCATTCTTCATCTATTCATCCATTCTTCATCCACCCATCAAATCTCTTTCATTTGGGTGCTAAAGATCTCAAGAATTCAAGAGCTAGAGGGGGAGATCCATGAGTATTGAAGATTCTCTACAAGAAATTGTTAGGGAAGATTTACATCTCTTTTGTTTTTCATTTGGATTTAAGACTATGGATATGTGTAATAGATCACTCATGTGTTTTGTTACCATTATCATGTTAGGCTAATCCCTCTAGTGGGATTAGGAATATGAAGAGCACATTAGATTTATATTATTATGTGAATTAAATTGGTTTTTGATTTAATTGATGTTGGTTTCTATTCATGGGCTTTAATTGTTTTGATGTTGTGATGGCATGGTTTGTTATTCATGAATGATTATTGGTTTAATGGATTGTTGATCAATTGATGATTTATGATAATTAAGTGCTATTATAATGTTCATATGTATATTGCTTGGAGTGAGATGGAAACGACCCTCTAAAGTATTAGAAAGGCATGAATAGACATCGATTTTGGGTTTGACCGAAAGGATATTTGAATTCGATGAGGGGAACCAATCCATTCGTTAGCTCTAGTACACAAAAAGGGAGAGTTAATTCTAATTAGTACCTTCTAAGGGAGAATTGGGAGTTAATTAGTACCTAGATGGAAGAGGTTAATGTTGGGTTTTGATCTTAAGTGCTTTTGGGAGTCTCAAGTGGATCAACAATCTTTGTAACCCAAAAGGGAGCTTAGGATATAATCGTGATCACCCTTAATCTACATCAATTGAGTTAAATTCCTTTTGCATGATAATATGAATTGAGAATGCTTGGATGTTTCTAATCCCATGTTTTTCACTACTTGAACTTTAGCACCTATTCTCTTTTCTCATTAATCATATTTACTTGTCATTTCTCTAGTTGCTATTTTCTTTACTTGTTACTTGCCTTAGTTGATAATCAATCTCTAAACCCCTATCATCCTTACAAAAGCGACATAAACATGAGCTCACGTATTTTACTAATCCAAACCTAACTCCTTTGTGGATTGATAAATATTTCTTGGGATATACTACTACAACGATCGAGTATTCTTGCTCGTGAGTATATTATTAAAAATATACAAACAGATCTACAACGATCGAGTATTCTTGCTCGTGAGTATATTATTAAAAATATACAAACAGATGCGTATATGGGGTAGAATATCATTTAATGGATACTTAACTAACCTCATCAGAAAACTAGCCATCCGCCCTACTGATGGTGTCCATGAACTCCCAATTCAAATGCTCTCTTTTTGGATCTATGCACAGTATTATATTGCTCGAACTTCCCTGTCTGGCTTCCCACCACTTCACAAAGAAATCAATCATGTTCTGAGGGTACTCATCAACCTGTTGCAAATCAGCCTCTTCACATGCTATCTTGTCCCCCGACGCCTCATTTGATCCCTTTTTCTTCCTCCTATCATCCTCAACCGTGTATGGCGTCAACGTTTATGGACCGGGCTTCTTTGTCTGCTGGCTGGCACGCAATTGTGATTTTCTTTTACCCTACAGGATATCACGGTCACTAATATATATCTCTATGATACTTGATGAGATATTTTTTATGTTTAATAGGAACTCAATTAGAATAATCAGGTATTGTACATTTTATGTGCATTTTTCCTTTTTAGAACATACTGCAACTTTCTTTGTCCGGTATCTCACTTTTGTAACGTCAACTCTACGTACTGGATTAGATTGTGCCACAACACTTCCAACTAGCGTCTCTTCCCCTACCATGCTGTCCCCATCCTCCATTTTTTCGGCAAAGTCAAACTGATCATGCGTCGTGGCACGTGGAGGGGCTGCAGAACTGCCGTCATTATCCTTTTCAGGGGAATACGTATGTGGCGTTGAGACTGGTGAATTGGTTGGGTATTGCTTAACACACCCAAACCGTGCCTCCGCATTTTCATCATCACCCTCTGATGCCTTAGTTTCTTCATCGTAGATGTGATCATTCCCACTGGCATTAGGAGGATCAACACTGTCATTTGTTCGGGTCATGGCAGGTGGACTTGAACTGGGGATGTGTTGGCGATCACCGGATGGGTCACTAGAAAGTTCATCGTCGAACCTCCCCGAGGAAGGTGGCCTCTGCTCTCTTTCCCTGTTGGACTGACCAGGTATCGTCGAATGATTACGACTGTCTAGACACCGGCTTATTCGTCTCAACTCATCAAACATGGACAACTGATTATTCTTAAAATCTGCGAGTTCACTCTTAACCTCGGCCAGTTCAGCTTGAACTTCCTCAAATTTTCTCTTCTACGCCGCTTTCTTGGACCGGGGAGCTGCATACTAATCATCGGAAGAACATTGCGCATCCGCAGCCGGCGCTGACCCTGAAGGCAACGGGTGTCCGTTAAGACGTGTAGTGGACTCCTCTTCCCACGTCACGACGCTAGCATACGAAGTAGTATGTTGCTCACTCTCCGAGGGCTCAACACGTTCTTGAACCACTACCTGTTAGATAAAATCAGTTACACGTTCAAAGTTATTAAAAGAATCAAAGATGAACAGATAATGAATACTTACATTTGAAGCATTCTTATCACCGCCACGCAGATAAAAAAATATTTTCTTCCTCAAATCCATGTACGTGACCCGCACAGTCGGTGACCATCGTAGAATACGTGGCGTAACATCGCGCTTATCTTCTAACATACCTCCATATTTATCTCCCACTGTGGGGATTGCATCATAAGCCCAGCAGAACAGAGCAATGGCAAAGCCATTGGCGTCGAGCATCGCTCTGCCCCCTATAGCATCATCATACTTTTCCCTTTTTCCGACAACCCTATTCCTCAGCAACCGAAACTCAGAATGAAGGTGATTGTACGCCACACGGCCCCATGGAAACGAGTTGAAATTGTCCAAATCATCGGCAAGGTCTACATATTCGAGATCTAGATTACCACACGTTGAACCCTGCGGCAGCAGCACACAGCCCAACACTACTAACAGAGCTACCCGTAGCTGGTCTTCATCGTCTAACCGATCCGAAAGCTTGCTCCTAATATCACTCATTGAAAGTGCAGCCAAGTCACCAAATATCCAACTCCAAAACGCACTTCCTTCAGGCACTGTGGGGTAAGGGCCAAATGCCAACCCCGTGACCAGGGCAAATTCTCTTGGACCACAACGTGTAATGGAGTTATTAACACGAAAGGTGCGGACGTCGGATGATGATTCCACATCAAGACATAACAACATTTGAAGGTAGATCTGACCTTGGAACTGAATATCAGTCAACCCCAAAAGATGCCCAAAGCAGCTTTCCCGGAACCTCAGTAGCGATGTAGGACGGAGTTTATCCCGGATCTCATTAAATACTGCAAGATCGGCCCTCTTCGAAATTGATGCGGGAACTGGATTTTGAATATATGCCCTTCCCATCATGTTCTTCGCTGTGGGTCAACTTCCAAAATGGAAAAAACGACATTAGGCTTGTTGTAAGGAGTATATAACACATGAACTATACGAACACAATCCCAATATATGAATAAGATTTATGAACGGAATAGGCACAAGGTTAGTGATTGGTGGGCAGAAACTTCTAGAAAGTAATAATTTGTGAAATGAATATGTACGCCTAAACATTCCGAAAAGTGGGCATGCTGTGAACCACGATAAACAGTGGTTGCATAGTGGATAATAATGAACACAACGGCTACCGTGTAGGTTACTATGTAGGTGAACAGCTACATATGTAAAAATATGACAACATTTCTAAAAAACCGCATATTATAGAATTATTGGTACTTCTGAAATCCCATTTTCATTCGAGAGAGAAGACTATATATGTGAACTAAATACCAACCTCAGTAATAAAAAAATTTGCTACTTCTGACATCCCATTTCCACTCAACAGAGAGGAAGATATATGAATTCAAAACCAAATTGAAAGTAAATACATCACATAATCAAAATTCCTCATTATCATTTATAATCCAAAATTTACACAATATCTGTAGTCTAACAATAACAAGTTTTCAACCTTTGAACATACATAAATATAAGAGAACAAAAATTTCAATGCAGCCATGTTCCCTTCTCCATCTTTACAATTGTATTGGGGATGTTAACACAACATCACATCGAATACGTCAAGAACTAAGAACTTCTTTTAACACAAATTGTACTAACCATACCTTCGAAATGGCACAACTGAGGAGGCCACAAAGAAAACTTCAACGAGTTTGAACCAAACAGATTCAGAATCAATGAGGGGACCACGAAGTACTTGTACCAGAGTCGATTCAACATGGGGGGAGCTTGGGCTTCGAGATTCAATCGATGGGAAAAATAGGGCTATACTTCAACGGAGGGGAAATATCGAACACCAAGAATTGCTTCGAGATTGCAGGGATATGTGGGATGCGATTTACCACAAATTAAACCAAAATTCTTCAATTTCTTTTCCAGTTTGTGTTGTGTACTACTGATCAGAGTTTTGGGAAGAATAATATAGAGGCAAAGAATAAATTAGTAGAATAAATGAAATCCCTTAATTTTAGCTAAATAAATGACGGTTTAATGGTGTACCCCACCATTAGGGGACCCCACCGCCACTGCCCTGGGGATTGGTGAAGGTGGTAAATCGCAGGATGTGCCTCAAGTGGCTTATAGGGAGGATTCACTGTTACACTTGTGCTTGCGAGGGGCCAAATCCATGCTAAAGGCCGTATTCGAATCCCCCAACCTGCAGCAACCAAGCTCAACTGGAAGGCCTTTCCACCCTCCCCTCTACCAATTAAGCTATGTCATGTGGGCAATGACGGTTTAATGCTATTACGAAAGGAGGTGTATCTGTGGGTGTGGTCAATAGAAGTAAATGCAAATCATATGGTTAAACGTAGAGCTGTTAAGTGAAACAAGCCACTCGAAAGCTCAAGTTTGAGCTATCCTTATGCTCGTTCCCTAAACGAGCCGAGCTCGAGCTCGGCTCAAAAACTACTCGAGCCGAGCTAGAATATGCAGTACTCAAGCTCGCTCGAGTACTGTAAATGCAAAGCATGGTTCTCCAATGACCTCCAATTGATTAAACAAATACTATGGAGGACCAAGTACATTAATACCTTATTCATGTCCAATTTAATTGTTGCAACTGAAATGGAATTAGGGTGTCTCATGTTGGGGTTTATAATACAAGGCCCGGATATGTGTCGAATGGTCCAAAAAGTTCATACGACTGCCAATTCAGGCCCAGAACAGGGAATAATCTGGCAGTCTATATGACTACCAGCATGGTCACCTACGTTGAAAAGTAAAAATTATGAAATCCATGTATAGTGTATGACTCATATAATGTAAATGAAAACTGGTAAGCAGTTTACGGAACCGTACATTGATCTCATTTATTGGTTGAAATACTGGAGTACTCAATTTGAATAAATAGAAAAGATGAAATGGCAGCACTATTCTTATAAAATGATGATCGGTCAGCCAATTCAATTGTTGCAACTGAAATGGAATTAGGGTGTCTCATGTTGGGGTTTATAATACAAGGTCCGGATATGTGTCGAAGGGTCCAACAAGTTCATACGACTGCCAATTCAGGCCCAGAACAGGGAATAATCTGGCAGCTTATATGACTACCAGCATGTTCACCTACGATGACAAGTAAAAATTATGAAATCCGTACCATCATGAAATTTCCCGAATGGAAAAGCTACTAATTGCAGAAATTAATGGACAAAAAAACCTAACATAAAAAAATAAACTGCAATGATTAATCTAATACACTACACCAACTTATAAAACCAAAATACTCTATCAGTTTACAAACAAATTCCTTTCATTCCATATTAACCCCCTTATATGGCACTAATGAACAAAACTTATAACCAAAATGTCCATCAAATCTGTCTTATGAAGTCATCTTTATAAAGTTCGGCACACCACCTTACTTGAGCATGCGGACAAATTCCTACGTCAATATCATCAACGACACCACCGGCCCTTATTAGTCTGTCAAAAAATAAGACACTAAGTGGTCCACAGTCATTGCCGGTCTCCTGTTGGGGACACTTGGGATACCACTCCACCTTGAAAGGTTTCTTTGCGTCCTTATCGGGGGTCAAATTGTACTGAATGAATACGGATTAGAGCATCATACACATCGTGTCAAACTCCTATCAGTACCTTCTTTTCATTGTCCTGACGCTGGAGTCATAGATGACGATGCAATGCCGGGAGAGATGTATCACATAAAGTACCCAATGATTACTGTTGACGTTTGCAATCCCATATATCTTGTCTATGTCGCACCATTTGCGGTTACTGCCCCACTCTGGTAGTTCACCATCGATGTAACTCATAATTCCCCTGAAGCGGTCATCCCAGTCCCAATCGGGCTTACCGCGCTTGCTGCTCAAGAAATCTACACTCAGTAGCCATATCTTGTTCTATGATGGCCAAGAAAAAATTCAAATTAAGGGTTTTAGATGCAATGTTAAGTGTATTAGATGGATAAGTCAATTAGTTACATGTAATAAACAGTCGTACTTACAAAGAAGTTAACATCCACCACCGTCCAATCTTCTACAAAGCTGTCAGGCCATCTAATTAACTTATGGATGCCTAAAGCCAAGAGCCAGTCCATGTTCTGAGACAACACGTCCACATAGAAACATCAGGAATATGTTATAGTGATGGGAGTTGTAATGGGTTTATCAAAAAAACAAAAACCATCAAACTTAAATAATAACCCGCAATACTAACAACACTAACTCACTTAACAAAAATCGATAAGAGAAGCGATTGCCATTACCTCTGTGGATAACCAGCTATCCTTTTGGTGTATGTTATCCATGAATGACTAATTCAAGAGTGTTCGATTGGGATCAATACACACAATTACTGCAGTTGATTTCTTCTTTGTCTCGTCCCACCACTTCTCAAACTCCTCAATCAGATCAGACGGGTATTCACCACCAGATATGTCACCAGAGCCAATACTTAAAGATTTATTCTTATTTCCCGCCGCCTCACAGGTGTATGGTGTCCTCGTCTGTGGACCTGGGAGTACTGTCCGATGGCTTGCTCACACTGGCTCGTTCTTTTTACCTTGCGTTTTATGACAAATAGAACCGCTATGTTAATGTAACTCGTGATCAACTGATTTAGAATATTGTGGTGTGCATTACCATCATGTAATCAAGTTTTGCACACGTATGTTAATTTTACCTTTTTACGATCGCGGGCATGTTTCTTTATCAAGGTTCTCACCACTCTACCATCAATACTTCCAACCGATGTCTCATCCCCTACCGTGTTGTCCCCATCCTCATTTTTTTCTGCATCGTTCAACTGCTCAACCGTGCTGGCATGTGGAGGGGCTGGAGAAGGGACCGTATTATCCTTTAGAAGAGAATACGTTGGTGGCACTGCAAATGGTGAACTGGTTGGGTATCTCTCAACACACCCAATCGGTGCCTCCACATTTGCACTATCACCTTCAGCTGCATTTGGATTTTCATCGTGAATGTCTTCAGGCCCTCTTGCTTTAGGATTGGCTGTGGAAGGGTGAACACTGTCATTTGTTGGGGTGGTGGCAGGTGGAGTTGTACTGGGGATATGTTGGCAATCACCACCTGCGTCCCTAGAACCTTCACCATCAAACCTCCCCGGGAAAGGTGGGCTCTGCTCTCTTTCCCTGTTGGACTGTCCGCTTTTGGTCGGAGGGATAAGAATGTCTACACACCTTCTTATTCGTCTCATCTCTTCAAACATGAATAATTGAATACTCTTCACTTCCGCAAGTTCAGTCTTAACTTCTGCGATGTCAGCTTTAACATCCGCAAATTTTCTATTCCAAGGTGCTTTCTTCGAGCGGGGAGCTGCATCATCGGAAGAGCCATGCGCATCAGAATCTGGTGCTGAACCCAAATGCATCGGGCTACCCTGAAGACGTATAGCGGACTCCTCCTCCCAAGTGACAGCTGATGGGTGTTTTCTCAACACACAATTTAATCCTCAAGTATGAAAGATATCAATTGTAGTTTCGAAGGTGACCAAGTTATATATCGAACCCAAGGGACGGATAAATATCAATTTAATTATGTTCTAGTAAATTATGACTATGTTAGAAAATATAATAGTTTTGATTTGAAGAGTAAGTAACAATAACAATCGAAATAACAAGTAAAATAACAAGAAGAAGAGATAGTAGGTTGTGATCAAGTGAGATGATAGGTAGTTCGTCAGGTCATCCAGTTTCACTTATTAATTCATACTTTCGTGTGTCAATATCCGACTCTGCCTTGTGGTTTATGGACACATCACTAGACCATGCAAATCTACTCTATAGACACAAGTAAATATGCGTATGACACGTGTGAATATCCTCAGAGCAAGAGATATAATTCACCCCCTTTCTAGGTACTATCATAATTAATTATTTCCCGTGCACTTAGTACTCTAACCCAATTTGATCTCCCTTTATAGGTACAATGACATTATACTCTTTATCCTACTTATTAACCCAAATATGATTCAATTAACAAGTATTCATATAAGATAGTTCTAATAAGACTTCGGAATCCCTTCACTTAGAATTATAACATAAAACCCTGCTCATTAGTGAACAGACTCAATCAATAACCATGTTATGTATTCAGACTCTACATAACGATTATTGATGCACAAAACGACTTTGAGTATGGATTAAAAACGTGCAATCTTATATAAAATAAACCACAAGTAGTGTTGTACGGAGTTTACACACGAAAGATAAATTAACTCATGAAACCTTCATAACCCTAGAACTACCGAAGCGGCTCTAGCCCATGATTGATCTAAGAACAATCATGGTTAGATAGACTGATCTTACTTGAATCTCCAGCGGAACTCTGTCACAGCCCCTCCGGATGATGGAAGATTGTCTCCTTCCAACTCTACGTCTCCTTCTCTTCTTATGATTCTTGATCAAAGTGTTTGCATATTTTTATACTCACGAGCAAGAATACTCGATCGTTGTAGTAGTATATCCCAAGAAATAAAATATCAATCCATAAAGAAGTTAGGTTTGGATTAGTAAAATACGTGAGCTCATGTTTATGTCGCTTTTGTAAGGATGATAGGGGTTTAGATATTGATTATCAACTAAGGCAAGTAGCAAGCAAATAAAATAGCAACTAGAGAAATGACAAGTAAATATGATTAATGAGAAAAGAGAATAGGTGCTAAAGTTTAAGTAGTGAAAAACATGGGATTAGAAATATCCAAGCACACTCAATTCATATTATCATGTAAAAGGAATCCAGCTCAATTGATGTAGATTAAAGGTGATCACGATTATATCCTAAGCTCCCTTTCAGGTTACAAAGGTTGTAAATCCACTTGAGACTCCCAAAAGCACTTAAGATGAAAGCCCAATATTAACCTCTTCCATCTAGGTACTAATTAACTCCCAATTCTCCCTTAGAAGGTACTAATTGGAATTAACTCTCCCTTTTTGTGTACTAGAGCTAACGAATGGATTGGTTCCCCTCATCGAATTCAAATATCCTTTCGGTCAAACCCAAACTCGATGTTTATTCATGTCTTTCTAATACTTTAGAGGGTCGTTTCCGTCTCACTCCAAGCAATATACGCATGAACATTATAATAGCACTTAATTATCATAAATCATCCATTGATCAACAATCCATTAAACCAATAATCATTCATTAATAACAAACCATGCCATCACAACATCAAAATAATTAAAGCCCATGAATAGAAACCAACATCAATTAAATCAAAAACCAATTTAATCCACATAATAATATAAATCTAATGTGCTCTTCATATTTCTAATCCCACTAGAGGGATTAGCCTAACATGATAATGGTAACAAAACACATGAGTGATCTATTACACATATCCATAGTCTTAAATCCAAATGAAAAACAAAAGAGATGTAAATCTTCCCTAACAATTCCTTGTAGAGAATCTTCAACACTCATGGATCTCCCCCTCTAGCTCTTGAATTCTTGAGATCTTTAGCACCCAAATGGAATGGATTTGATGGGTGGATGAAAAAGATGGAATGGATGATGAATGGAGGAAGATGATGGTGTAAAATGGAAGAAATAGTGTGTGAGGTGTGTGAAATAGTGAAAACCCTACAAATCCCGTGTGAATTCTGAAATTGGGGGTAATTATACCCCTTGGGAAGCTTCTAGAAGGTTTCTGAATTTTTACCAAAAATTTACCGGACTCGACTCGAGCTCATGCACTTGGCTCGAGTCGTGTCATGACTTCTCGGCATTTCTCGGCAGCAAATGGAGCTCGAGTCGAGTAGTGGAGCTCGACTCGAGTGCTGACGGACACGGCTCGTGTTCTGTACATGGGCACAGGGGTGTCCGTGTAGCGCGTTCTCACATCGGCGCACGACCTTCTCTTACAGGCCCGTGCCTGGTGCACGGCTCGTGCTGCACCAACTCGACTTGAGTAGCAGCACTCGGGTCGAGTTTGGTCGTGCTCTGTTTCTTCTTTGTTTCATCTCCCTTCTCCATTTTTGTTCCGTTTTCACCTGTTTTATATATGTTTAAGCTCATTCCCACACATTTCCTTAAAAACACTAAACACAACCAAATAGAACACAAATACGGATAAATAAATACGAAAAGACATACAAAAAGACACTAAAATCTAGGTGAAAATAGCGACAATCAAACCCCCCAAACTTAACGTATTGCTCGTCCCCGAGCAACGAAAATGACAAACCAAGAGGATATATTTTCACCTAGGAAAAGACTAAACGAACATAAGCAATAACATATCATTAGTAATAATAACTACAAGTTATGCTAAGTCATCCTACAATATTAAACTCATGACATAAGAAATTAAAAAGTTCAATCACAAGAGAATAAAGTGTAATATAGTCTCTTTTTAGTCCAAGTCTCACATATGTTATCAATTTCACTCAACACTCTATGACGTAGGGTTAATCAACACTCATCAACCGATTGACTTGACTCGCTATAAGCTTTCTCTTGGACTACATTCACAAGCCTCCAAAGTTTTAATTAATGATCAAAAAGGTCTTTAATTAAGGATGTAATGATAGGCTCTTTGGTAGGGTAGGAAGAATATGGATACAAGTGACTAATCAAGTGTAAGTAATCGAAGAGATTGCCAATTTCCTCAACTTCTTCACTATCATTTCTTCCTTTCTTATCTTTACAATCTCAAGGACTATTCATTAACTTTCCTTAGATTGAGCTTCTTTTGATACATGCTTCCTTTCTTTAAATTTTTTTTTACTTGAGCCTTTTGATGTTGCTTTACTCTTTCTCTTGCTTTGAGGTTGCATGTTCACTCTCCTTTTTGCTCTTTTCATCCTTTTTCTTACTTGTTACCATTTTCTTTTCTTCTCTTGTTATTCAATCTATCCTTTCTAGCTACCATTTTCTCAATCACTCACACAAAAGGGTAAATATATAAGACTCATGTGGGTAATCAAGGTTTGTAATGTACTAAATTCACAATAAAATGGCTTTATGGCTCAAAATGGTTGACTAGGGATGATGTTTAAGGTATAGAAATATTTGGCAATGACTATTAATGACAAGGATGGCCTTAGATCATATCACTAATCTCCACTAATCGGGCTCGTTTCTATAGTCCTTGAGTAAGTTCTAGCTTATCAAACACAACCAATCCACTCATGAAGAAAAATACCATGTATGCACGGTTGAGGCTCAAACGCTCACAAGCTTGTGCTCGGACCTTAAGGACTTATTACACCACATCCATCTCAAACTTGAACAAGTTAAATAAAACATGTCATAATTCGAAAGTGTAGAGATTCTTAATCATAACTTGTCATCACTTATCACCACAACATATCATCACTCATGTTCAAAAATGACTCACAATATCCCAAAAAAAACCACCAAACATCCCAAGACAAGAATGAAAATACACACAAAACACAAGAAATAAGGACTCAATAAACAAGACACAACAAAAACACATAACATGCAAAACAAAAATCACCATCATTACAAAATTAAGCATATATTCAAATCATCCATAACAATGTAAGCTCACAATCATCCCCATCTTTGATTGAAAATTGAAATCCTAAATTACGAAAGTAAACCACCCACAAACATAACAAATGAAGTGGCATGCTAATCACAACAATTCAAGTCAAAATCAATTCATGTCAGGCAATTAAAAGTTATAAGGTGTAGAGTACGCCCTCAATAGGCATTTGATAGTGGAAAGCGTTAGCTCCAAGCTCCATCATGCTTCCAATACCTCTCATTCATGCTCAAACACTCAACAAACACCATTAGCTCAACAAATTCATTAAAAATATGGACTATCATGCACTTCAACACCACCAATCATACCAAAATCAAACCCAAACTCATGAGAAAAATTTTAAAATTTACCCAATTTTACAAGAATCATACTCAAGTGGTGAGTCACACCACACACTCTCCCCCCAAACTTAAATCGAAACAAGAGTTGAGACTTAAGTTTGCAAAAAGTGGTAAGACTTACCCTTGTAGTTTCTATTGATGATCTTCTTGTGGATAAGCATATGCATCCAAACGGATCAAGTCGTCCACCACGCACTAGTCTCCCCCCAAACTTAATTCGAGATAAGAATCAAGAATTAAGTTTGCAACAAATGGTGAGACATGTCAACTCAAATCCATGGAGCACTTCTCTTTTCTTCAATATGCATTTTTTTCCATGAGCACAATTAACCTACAAAGCCAAAACAAACAAGTAACAAAACCACAATCTTTATTAAAAGCACTAAATAAATCAATAAAGATGATGATGGGTTGCCTCCCATCTAGCGCTAAGTTTAACGTCTTCAAGCCGGACGAAAAATTTCAAACTCATCGGAATGGCCATGGATATCGGTCGTCCTTGCCACCATACTTTAATCTTTGCGCTTCTTCATCTATTAAGTACTTGTGGCAAGCGATGGCCTCATTGGCACTCTTAAGATTGAGCTTGAAATCGCCAACTATCCTTGCATGACATTCCATTTTCCTCTCCATTCTAGCAAACCACTTATTCCTCCTTTTAATGAATATCCCCAAAGTTTCTTCCAACTCTCTTTTGTCCCTAAGAATTTGTGAGGTATCAAGAGGTAAGACAAAATCAATAGAAACAATGTCAAGAAATTCATTGCAACTTAAAGAGTTTAAGGGTTTAGGAATGCTCATTTCACTCTTCAAGGCATCTTCATTTGCTTATTTACTTTGTTCATCATTTTCACTTTCTTTTATCTCAATAGGCTCTTCTATCTTCTCACTAGATTCTTTTACCACAAAGTCCTCTTCTTCCTCCAACCCTTCTTCCTCTTCAATTTGTTGAGAATTGTTCAAAACACTTATAAGTTGACTCATTTGATACTCTAGTGAGTCCATCCAATCATCCATCTTCTTTTCATTTTCCTCCATTCTAGCCTCAAGCTTAGCCTCCCTCTTTTCCATCTCGAATTCAAGCTTAGCATCTCTCTTTTCCATATAAGCTCTTGTATCTTTCATGAATGATAGCAATGTATCCTCTAAGGACGACTTCTCTTCTCCATTAGATGGCTTGGCACTTGGATCAAAACCTTGATATCCTCCTTGGCAATTATCTTGACTTGGTGGATAATTCCCTTGAAAACTTCCTTCATAGGTATTTTAAAAATTCCCTTGGAAATTACCCACTCCCATGAAAGGAAAATCCTTAATCATATCTAGTAATTCGGGAGAAACAACGATGTTGGACTCAGGAGTGGAATAAGTGTATCCTTGATGAGGTTGGAATGTGTTTCCATTGTAAGCTCTTGGCCATTCATCATATTCTCCATGATTGTAGTGTTGAGAGTGATCTTGATTTATTTGACCATTATAACCATAGTACTCTCATTCATGTAGACAAAAATAGGAAATAAAAAAAAAATATCCTTATCAAGAACAACTAAAACAATAACACAGTATTCCACTAATCCGTCAAACTCCCCTTTGGCAACGGTGCCAATTTCTTGTTTGCATATTTTTATACTCACGAGCAAGAATACTCGATCGTTGTAGTAGTATATCCCAAGAAATAAAATATCAATCCACAAAGGAGTTAGGTTTAGATTAGTAAAATACGTGAGCTCATGTTTATGTCGCTTTTGTAAGGATGATAGGGGTTTAGATATTGATTATCAACTAAGGCAAGTAGCAAGCAAATAAAATAGCAACTAAAGAAATGACAAGTAAATATGATTAATGAGAAAAGAGACTAGGTGCTAAAGTTCAAGTAGTGAAAAACATGGGATTAGAAACATCCAAGCACACTCAATTCATATTATCATGTAAAAGGAATCCAACTCAATTGATGTAGATTAAAGGTGATCACGATTGTATCCTAAGCTCCCTTTCGGGTTACAAAGGTTGTAGATCCACTTGAGACTTCCAAAAGCACTTAAGATCAAAGCCCAACATTAACCTCTTCCATCTAGGTACTAATTAACTCCCAATTCTCCCTTAGAAGGTACTAATTAGAATTAACTCTCCCTTTTTGTGTACTAGAGCTAACGAATGGATTGGTTCCCCTCATCAAATTCAAATATCCTTTCGGTCAATCCCAAACTTGATGTCTATTCATGCCTTTCTAATACTTTAGAGGGTCGTTTCCATCTCACTTCAAGCAATATACACGTGAACATTATAATAGCACTTAATTATCATAAATCATCCATTGATCAACAATCCATTAAACCAATAATCATTCATGAATAACAAACCATGTCATCACAACATAAAAATAATTAAAGCCCATGAATAGAAACCAACATCAATTAAATCAAAAACCAATTTAATCCACATAATAATATAAACCTAATGTGCTCTTCATATTCCTAATCTCACTAGAGGGATTAACCTAACATGATAATGGTAACAAAACACATGAGTGATCCATTACACATATCCATAGTCTTAAATCCAAATGAAAAACAAAAGAGATGTAAATCTTCCCTAACAATTCCTTGTAGAGAATCTTCAACACTCATGGATCTCCCCCTCTAACTCTTGAATTCTTGAGATCTTTAGCACCCAAATGGAATGGATTTGATGGGTGGATGAAAAAGATGGAATGGATGATGAATGGAGGAAGATGATGGGGTAAAATAGAAGAAATAGTGTGTGAGGTGTGTGAAACAGTGAAAACCCTACAAATCCCGTGTGAATTCTGAAATTGGGGGTATTTATACCCCTTGGGAAGCTTCTAGAAGGTTTCTGAATTTTTACCAGGAATTTACCGGACTCGATTCGAGTTCATGCACTCGGCTCGAGTCGTGTCATGACTTCTCAGCATTTCTCGGCAGCAAACAGAGCTCGAGTCGAGTAGTGGAGCTTGACTCGAGTGTTGACGGACACGGCTCGTGTTCTGTACACGGGCACAGGAGTGCCTGTGTAGTGCATTCTGACGTCGGTGCACGGCCTTCTCTTACAGGCCCGTGCCTGGCACGGTTCGTGCTGTACCAACTCGACTCGAGTAGCAGCACTCGGGTCGAGTTTGGTCGTTCTCTGTTTCTTCTTCGTTTCATCTCCCTTCTCCATTTTTGCTCCGTTTTCACCTGTTTTATATATGTTTAAGCTCATTCCCACATATTTCCATAAAAACACTAAACACAACCAAATAGAACACAAATACGGATAAATAAATACGAAACGACATACAAAAAGACACTAAAATCTAAGTGAAAATAGCGACGATCACAAAGCTCCTCTTTCTGGACTGCATGAGCCTCCTTTTATACTTGTGATCACGTCTTTAGGGCTTGGAATGGGCTTTTCAAGTGATCTCACGCGTTTAGGCCTCGAAAATCTGGATAAGGTAAGTTTTCGTGTCTTGGTTCGACCTCAGCAAATAGGTCGAACCACTCCTCCTTGGTCGAACCGTAGGTCAAACCATGCTACTAGACGAACTCGGCACTGGTTCGACCATGGTTTGACCTGTTGAGTAGGTCGAACCCCAACGTCGTGGTCGAACCCCTCTTCTTGCGAACTGGTTCGATCCTGGTTCGACCTGTTGAGCAGGTCGAACCCTTTGGTCCAAGTTGAACCCACCTTCCGTACACTTCGCAATGCTGGTTCGACCTGTAGGAGAGGTCGAACCCTCCTCCAACAGGTCGAACCCACCTCTTTCCTTGGCGGTTCACCTGGCCTCGACTCCGTCTCTTCAATTCTTGACACTTATGCCGATTTCGCTAGTAAAACCACTCAAATAGCTCCACTAACACCTGATTCATGCTAATTCACAATATATATAGGTTTTCCACCTATTTCCACCTTCAAACTCTCAAAAACTAGCACAAAATCCAGTGCTAAACTTGTGAATTTACACACTCATCAAACCCCCAAACTTACATGTTGCTCGTCCCGAGACAACCAATTCAAACCACAGGAGTCATGTATAATTCACCAAGAGTAAGTACAACACATATTACACATGCCACTTCATTAAATCAAAACAAATATTAATTGTATCATACATATCATTCATGCAAAATCAATCTAATCACACACCATTCGGAGTACTAAGTAATCTAGCTCACAAGATAAGTATTTACTCTCTCACTCAAGTGCGTGAGGCACTTCATAGGCTAGTAGAACACTCATAGTCAATCCATATTCACGCGTCACCATAAGCTTGGCAAGGGTCTCAAAAATCAACTCACAATCGAATCATCACTAGGATCACAAATGACTTATTTTTGGGTTGTAATGTTGGCTCTTTGAAAAAGGTAGGAAAATTTAGGTAATGTGACTTAAGACACTAATAGAGAGTTACCTTGGTAAGTCTTCTTTCATTCGTAAGCTTCATATCTCCTCCACTTTCGTCCCTTGAACTTGTAAAATTCCTGAATTTCCTTCTTCTCATGGCATCAACATCATCTTCTTTAGACAATTTGGGTACCGGTTTTAGGCACTACCTTTTTTCTCTTCAGCAATCAGCTGCCTTTTAAGCTTCAAGCTCCATGTTATAAGCAATCGGGGTACCAGTTTCGGACACTACCCCTAAACAAAATTTAACCATATACTTTTCATTCTTCCTTCATTCAACCACATTCTATAATCCGTTTTCTTCTTAAAAACACTTAATCTCCTCAACTCTCTACCAATGAATAGGTTAACAAGGCTCAAGTAAAGGTTCATAAGATTATTTACTTCGACTACCAAAGAAAAGATTTAACGGCTCAACAGGGCAACCAAAGGTTTATATTATCATTGGAAGGATAAAATTTGGCTAAGTAACTTAATGACACAATAATGGCCTAAGATCATGTCCTAGCAATTCATCAATCATAAGTCTCACACAAGACTCCAAGCTAAGTTCTAGAATACATTCATATGGATGATTCTCTCAAGAATAAACTATCATGATCATCATGATTTAAAAGGCTAAAATCCTCACATAGGTAAATAGAATCCTAGTACTCCTTATAGCACATAATCAAGATCAATTCCACAAGAATTCTACATACTTATCAAATTACACATGCTTCTCATCAATGGAAATTAACACATGAACATATGAATGCACAAAAATTCATGAAACCCATATACCAAATCAAATCATCATACAAGCTCCTCAACAAACCCAACTCATGCAACATAGAAAGACGGGATTAAGAACACACTTTCCTGGCTTGGTCGAACCGACCCCTGAAGCTTCAGAATCGAGTGTTCTTCCATCCCTACACACTTCAAGCTTCAAAACGAATCATTAGATACCAAATAGAGCTCAACTTCATCAAAAATTATTTCTGAAAAATAACATTCATAAGTAACTCCGTATAAAACACAACAAAACACCACTAAACATTAGGAAAGTTGCAAAAAATCGATGCATAAAAACCGATTAAAGTTTCAATATGCCACAAAAATCAACTCCCCTAACAAACGTCACAAAGAAAAGATTATACTATCAGTGCTCATTGAGGTAAGTACATCACACCCCCCCAAACTTAGTAGAAACTATAGTCGAAACTAAGTTTGCAAAGAGATGTGATTGTTGATAAGTAAGCACTTCAAATATAAAAATTTCTTACTCACACGAATGAAAGAAAGCAATTAAAATGGGAGGAAAAGCCCCCAACAGGCACTCTTGTATAACGTCGGAGAGTCACGATGGTACCACTTCAAAGACTACTTGATCAGAGGACGGTCTTCTTTCATCTTTACCTTCCAATACTTTCTCCCCCTCTTATCATCCACACTTACCACTTTACCTTTCTTATGCACCATACGATCAGTAGAATCTCCTTTCTCAAACTTTCTCGTATCATTCCTGTCAATCTTCCACTCAATATCAAAATCACTCCTATCACCATCAAGATCAAGGTTAGGATAAAATTAATCACAAAATAAAGAACGAGAGAAAGGACTTTCAAATTTGTGGGTATCCGGTGGTAAGTTAGGAGGCTTCAAGTAGGCATCATCTTCTCTTCCTTTGTCTACAGTCAGCACGGCACCTTTCTTGGTCACAAAAATATGATCATTAGAATTACCTTCATCCCATGGCTGTCTAGACTCCTCCGGGTCAATCTTTCACTTGAATTCCGAATCACCTGTCGGATCTTTTTTATTGTCACCAAGATAAGCATACGTCAAGTGTTCCGGTAATGGTTTCAGCTCCTCTTCCTTTTCTTCCATCGGAGTGCTCTCTCTCTCCAATGGCAAGTACTTTCTAGTCCCTTTCACTTCTTCAGCCTTAGCTTTCTCCAATTCATACTTGGCATCTCTCAAAGCAAGTAAGTTCTCAAGATATGCAATACATTTCTCATTAGAAAGACCATCAAGCTCTGTAGTTGGATAAGTAGGAGACTTCGTCAAACACATCTCAAGAAGATCCTTAGATAGGATCAAAGACATATCTTATTTCACAATCTCCTCCACCACATCAATGCTATGACATTGAGATTCCATAGGCATCTTCATTGCTTTGTCAAGGTTGAATAAGACCTCTTCTTTATCCATCCGCAACCTGAGTTCCCTCTTTTTAACATCAATCATAGCTCCAGCAGTAGCAAGGAAAGGTCTCCCCAAGATAAGAGGAATATTATCCTTGTCATCTTCCATATCAAGTACAAGAAAATCCACAGGAAAGACTAGTTTCTCCACTTTGACGAGAACATCTTCAATGATACCTTTTGAAAACGTCATCGACCTGTACGCCAATTGTAGAGCAACTGTTGTAGGAGTTAACTCCCCCAAACCAAGCCTCTGAAAGATAGACAATGTCATCAAATTGATGCTTGCCCCAAGATCGCACAAACCTAGTCGTGCCGGCCCTTTTCCAATCTCACACAAGATAGTGAAGCTTCCCAGATCTTTCATCTTTTGTGGCAACTTCTTTTGGATGATCAAGCTGCAATTTTCAGACAAGTTCACCGTTTCAACTCCATTCAAACTCCTCTTCTTCAACAATATGTCCTTAAGAAATCGGGCATAGTATGGCATCTCCATTATTGCTTCCGAGAAAGGAATGCTCAAGCTTATCTTGTTCATGATCTCTGAAAACTTCTTGAACTTCTCTTCCAATCCCTTCTTAACGAGCTTGTACGGAAATGACGGAGGTATCTTTATTTTGGGAATGCCACATTCATCACGTTCAATCTTCTCCGCTTTCTCTTTTTCGGCTCTCAATCGCTTGGCTCTCTCCCACTTTTTCTCTGCTATAATCTCTGTATTTTGTTCATTCTGAACCACTGGAGTAGTATCAACATCATAGAGAGTGTTTGGTGAATCAATAGGCATGTTTCGGATAGGTTCGACCTGGGTTCGCCCTGTAGAACAGGTCGAACCAGATATGTAGTGGTCGAACTGATCGTCTGGAAAGCTGCTATCACTTCAAAGTCGAGGTTCGACATGGGTTCACCTGACTGGTAGGTCGAACCACTGCCCCCAAGGTCAAATCGGCCTACTGTACTCTTCCTACCCTTCGGTTCGACCAAGGTTCGACCTGACTGGCAGGTCGAACCATGTCCGTCGTGGTTGAACTGTTCCTGTGATAAGACAGGGTGCTCCAGGTTGTGCAGTTCGACGTGGGTTTGACCAGCTATCCAGGTCGAACCATCCTGGCTTTGGTCGAATCGACCTTCTGGAAAAACAGAGTGCTCCGAATGGTGTGGTTCGACCATGGTTCAACCTGTAGGCCAGGTCGAACCAGCTGCATGTTGGTCGAACTGATGCTGCAATGCCTCCTGATCATGTCCAGAACTCTGGTTCAACTTCCCCTGTGTGGTTCGACCTGTTGTGTTGGTCGAACCCTGGTCGAATCGCGGCCTGGACATGTCCGTCTTTAATTCCGACCTCATCGGTCCCTTGTACTGTGTTCCAGACCTCAATATAATGGCATTGCAGGACTTTGGATTCTCAATACTTTGAGACGGGAGCTTCCCTTTCTCAATAGTTTGAGAGAGCTTGTTAATACTTCATGTCATCTCCCCCATCAACAATGTAAGGTCCTTCACTTGCTTTGACAAATCCTCATGGTTTGCATCAATCTTCTTTTCTAACTTGGCCTCAAGACGATCCACTCTAGCATCATTCCTAGCCATGTACCTATTCACCGTATCCTCGAAATCAGGCTTCCCTTCCTCCACCTTTGCACCCAGATCAACCCCCATAGTAGCTTGAATCGCATTATTTAGATTGCTCCATTAAAATTCAGGCCTCTTAGGTTGTTGTTGATAACCACCAGGGGGACCACGATTGTTGTAGTTCCCTTGGTAGTTTCGGTTTTCTTGATTTTGATACCTTGTCCCTTGAATACTTTGGTCCATGGCATAGTTTGCTTCCTCCATATCCTCTTGGATCGGCCCCTCATTCATAACTTCCTGCCGCATGATTGGTACGCGCTGAGATATATCGCTGATTTGCTTTTGCTGGGACTCAAGTATCTTGTTGATAGATGACAAGCTATAGACGATCTCATCTTCTCGACTTATTTTTACCATAGCATGTTCAACCTTAGCTACCTTTCCAAGGACGTAAGTACCTCGAACTCTATCAGTTGGCCAATCCCTTGAATTCATCGAAATATCCTCAAACAAGGCCTCTACGGATGACTTAGTAAGTAATGCTCCATTAGAAGAAGCATCCAATAATACACATGAATCACAGTCCAATCCACTATAGAATATGCTGATATATTGAGCTTTAGATAGCTCATGTTGACGACACTTACGAAGCATGTCATTGAATCTATCCCACGCTTCATGAAAATCCTCTCCTCCACCGATAGCAAATTGGTTAATGTCTTGCTTCATCTTGAACATATTTGAAGGTGGCATGTATCTCTCCAAGAACCTTAACTTCAACTACTCCCAAGTGGTGCACTCAGCTGCGTTTATAGTATCGTACCAATCTCTCGCCTTTTTAGTAAGCGAGAATTTGAACAAAAGGATCTTCCTAGCATCTTCATGTTCTCCTGCGTCTTTTTGAGTGCTTGCATAGCCCAAGAACTTATTTAGATACTGTTGCGGATCCTCGAAAGACCCTCCTGAAAAGGAGTTCCTTTCTATCATGCTAATAAGAGCAGGGTGATGATCGAAATCCGCATTAGCCCCCCTCGCTCCTAGAAGCCCAAAGTGTCCAGCCCCGTTATTCTTGAAGACTTCAGGGATGGCCAGATTATTCGGATTGGCCCTTTCGTTGGCCATGTTGACTTCCTCTGCTGCTGCGTTTGGATCAACCATAATTTCAGTCGCTTCTGAGTTCGGTTCGACCACTTCAACTCCAAAATTCAGAGCTGTAGTTGGTTCTTCTTTTTTATTCTTACTCTTCTTCTTCTTCTTCTTCCTCGATGATGCTCCGATCTTAGGATTATATGGTTCTAATTCACCTCTCTTTGATCTCGTGAGCATACACCTGAAAAGAATAAAAGAGAAAATAGTAAAACAAGAAAAACAGTCCTAATAAACTAGAAATAACAAAAAGATATTTTAAGCCGTTCCCGGCAACGGCGCTAGAAACTTGATGGGTGTTTTCTCAACACACAATTTAATCCTCAAGTATGAAGGATATCAATTGTAGTTTCGAAGGTGACCAAGTTATATATCGAACCCAAGGGACGGATAAATATCAATTTAATTATGTTCTAGTAAATTATGACTATGTTGGAAAATATAATGGTTTTGATTTGAAGAGTAAGTAACTAATAACAATCGAAATAACAAGTAAAATAACAAGAAGAAGAGATAGTAGGTTGTGATCAAGTAAGATGATAGGCAGCTCGTCAGGTCATCCAGTTTCACTTATTAATTCATACTTTCGTGTGTCGATGTCCGACTCTGCCTTGTGGTTTATGGACGCATCACTAGACCATGCAAATCTACTCTATAGACATAAATAAATATGCGTATGACACGTGTGAATATTCTCGGAGCAAGAGATATAATTCACCCCCCTTTCTAGGTACTATCATAATCAATTATTTTCCGTGCACTTAGTACTCTAATCTGATTTGATCTTCCTTTATAGGTACTATGACATTATACTCTTTATCCTACTTATTTACCCGAATATGATTCAATTAACAAGTATTCATATAAGATAGTTCTAATTAGACTTCGAAATCCCTTCACTTAGAATTATAACATAAAACTATGCTCATTAGTAAACTCACTCAATTAATAACCATGTTATGTATTCAGACTCTACACAACGATTATTGATGCACAAAACAACTTTGAGTGTGGATTAAAAACGTGCAATCTTATATAAAATAAACCACAAGTAGTGTTGTACGGAGTTTACACACAAAAGATAAATTAACTCATGAAACCTTCATAACCCTAGAAATACCGAAGTGGCTCTAGCCCATGATTGATCTAAGAACAATCATGGTTAGATAGATCGATCTTACTGGAATCTCCAGCGGAACTCTGTCACAACCCTTCCGAATGATGGAAGATCGTCTCCTTCCAACTCTACGTCTCCTTCTCTTCTTATGATTCTCGATCAAAGCTCCTCTTTCTGGACTGTATGAGCCTCCTTTTATACTTGTGATCACGTCTTTAGGGCTTGGAATGGGTTTTTCAAGTGATCTCACGCGTTTAGGCCTCGAAAATCCGGATAAGGTAAGTTTCCGTGTCTTGGTTCGACCTCAGCAAACAGGTCGAACCACTTCTCCTTGGTCGAACCGCAGGTCGAACCATGCTACTGGACGAATTCGGCACTGGTTCGACCATGGTTCGACATGTTGAGCAGGTCGAACCCCAACATCGTGGTCGAACCCCTCTTCTCGCGAACTGGTTCGACCCTGGTTCGACCTGTTGAGCAGGTCGAACCCTTTGGTCTAAGTCGAACCCACCTTCTGTACAGGTCGAACCCTTTGGTCCAAGTCGAACCCACCTTCTGTACACTTTGCAACGCTGGTTCGACATGTATGAGAGGTCGAACCCTCCTCCAACAGGTCGAACCCACCTCTTTCCTTGGCGGTTCACCTGGCCTCGACTCCGTCTCTTCAATTCTTGACACTTATGCCGATTTCGCTAGTAGAACCACTCAAATAGCTCCACTAACACCTGATTCATTCTAATTCACAATATATATAGGTTTTCCACTTATTTCCACCTTCAAACTCTCCAAAACTAGCACAAAATCCAGTGCTAAACTTGTGAATTTACACACTCATCAACAGCGCTAGCGTACGAAGCAGAGTCGCGCTCAATGTCCGAGGGCTCAACACGTGCGTTAACCACGACCTACAAGATAGAATGAGTTAAACGCTGTAAATTATTAAAAGAAATCAACGTTGAACTTATACTGAAAACTTACATTTGAAGCATTCTTATCCCCGCCACGGAGATCAAAAAATACTTTCTTCCTCAGATCCGTGTACTTGGCCCGCACATTAGGTGACCAGCCCAGAATACGTGGGGTTATATCACGATTAGCTTCCACCAAACCTCCATATTTATCTCCCAGGGATGGGATAGCATCATAAGCCCAACACACCAGAGCAATGGCGAAGCCATTCACATCGACCATCGCTCTGCCCCCTCCAGCATCATCATACTTTGCCTTCTTTCTGACAACCCTATTTCTCAGCAACCTAAACTCGGAATGAAGGTGATTGAACGCGACACGGCCCCATGGAAACGTGTTGAAACTCTCTAGATCTTCCGCAAAGTCTACGTATTCAAGGTCAAAATTACCACACTTTGAACCCTGTGGCAACAACACACAGCCCAACATGACCAGAAGAGCTACCCTTAGCTGGTCTTCATCGTTTAACCCATCCGATAGCTTGCTCCGAATATTAGTCATTGAAAGGACAGTCAAGTCCCCAAATATACGACTCCAAAATTCACTTCCTTCAGCAATGGTGGGGTAAGGGACAAATGCCAAACCCGTAATATGTGCAAACTCTCTTGGCCCACAATGTGTTATGGAATTATTCACCCAAAAATTTAGGACGTCCGACGATGATTCCATGTCTAGACATAACAACAGCTGAAGGTAAATCTGCCCTTGGAACTTAATATCGGTCAACCCCAAAAGCTGCCTGAAGCAACTGTCCCGGAACATTGCCAACACTGTAGGGCGGAGTTTATCCCGGATCTCATTAAATACTGCAAGATCAGCCCTCTTGGAAATGGATGCTGAATTTGAATTTTCAATATATGCCCTGCCCATCCTATTCTTTGGATTGGATCACCTGCCAAAAAAAATCCTACATTAGGCTTACTGTAATCAGTGTAATAAAATATTAAATCTATAGAGACAACGCCAAAACATAAATTATGAACTAATTGACGGGCACAAAAAAGTTATATATAAGTGATCAACAATTTAAACCCTTTAAATGTACTCCGCATTGGAAAGAATCTATCTTCTCGATCAAGTATGTGATCATGTAGTTATCATGTAGGTGATCATATAGGTTTTCATGTACGCAGTCATAAATGTGATCATATAGGTCATCATATAGATCATCATGTACGTATTCATTTAGGTAGCCATGTGGTGGCCATATTAGTTGCCATATAGGTGGCCATATAGGGGATTATGCAGGTAATCAAGTAATTTAAAACTCTACAAATACACTTAGTTATTAGGAAGATGGTCATTGACTCCTATTCAAACAACCAACTAAACCAATATACGAGGCATTTATGACGGGGTATGTTGCATAAATGTGAGTTTCGAGGGGTCGTTGCATGAGCAACCAGCGCTGGAAGTTGGAATTTATCCACTTAGGAATGATTAATCTACACCAAATCTCACAATTTCTGATTATACTATATTTTATACTATTCACTATTTTTTATGACTTTATGTTTTTATTTCAGAAAACAACTTACCACATTTAAAACAAAATATCAAAATTCAGCACTAGGTTTCTAAAAAATATGATTTCAAATTTACTACATAGCTGATAATATTGAATTAGTGCATCTTGTAACATCCCATTTTCACTCCTCACAGATGAATATATTTGCATTAAAAAACTAATTTAAAATAAAAATTTGCTACTTCCATCATTCCATTCTAAAACAGCAGAGAAGAAGATATATGCAATCAACACCTAATTCCAAGTAAATCCATCACAAAATAATAGAACATCAAGTTATTACAAATTAAGCACTACCATTATAATCCAAACTCTACACCATTGTTGTAGTATAACAAGTTTTCACCCTTTGAAAAGAAAAACTACAAAGAGAACAAACAATATCAATGCACCCATATTCCCTCAACTAGATCAGAACTGTATTAATGATGTTAAGGCTACATCAGATCAAATATGGCAATAGCTAAGAACCTCTTTCAAAACCATTGGTCTGTCACTTCAATCAGCAGCCACTTCTAAATAATCATTAAACACTACATGCCATAAACAACAAATTTTAATTCCCTTCACAAAATGTTCCCCCATTATATTCAAGAACCAAAAAGTTTCCAGTGAGAAATTAACAATAGGCAAGCACTTAATCACATGTGTGACCAATAATACATGAACCTTGCCCACAGCGTAATGTAATTGAACATGACCACAATTATGCAATTGATGCCTTCAAAAAAAATGGGAATTACTCTCTGTATCTCTATATAACAATGCAAAGCTTGTGTTCAGAGTAAAAAAGGGGAAATTGTATACAACTCACTCAATTTTTAGACTAAAATTTCTCCTTTTCTATGGATGATTCAACATCACTTCGAATCACAAACTGAACAAAAAAAATTAAAGATGAAACACTCGAACAACACGAACAGCGAACAGATTCTATTAGCAAAGCATACCTTCGAAATGAATGCCGAGATTGAGGAGGGCGCAAAGAATACTTCAATGAGGGTATACCGGAGACCTTCAGAAACTAAGAGAAAAGCACGAAAAGCTTCTACCAGAGTCGATTCAACAACGACAAATATTGAGATTCGATATTCACTCCACCGGAAAATTGCCGAACTCCAGATTCTAGATGTCATTCGAGATCTAGATGTGCGTCGAAATCACTTTCAAAATTCAATCGTGGATGTGCTTCGTGATTTCAGTTCTTATCCATGTTTGATTTCAGAATTTTGACAGAAGATAAAGGAGGTTGATAGTTCGATTTTTGAAAGAACAAAAAAACTGATTTAGGGTGCGGTGGGTTTGAATATCACACGTGTGATTGGGGTGACGGGTGATTGTGTTTTGGGTCAGGGTGTGGGTTTGTGGGCGGGTTCGGGGGGCAGGGGGTTGGATGGGTTTAGGGGTGCAGGGGGTGGGGGGGTTTGGCTGGGGGGATTGGGGTCATAACCTACCTGGCAAAATTGATAATTTGCAATTAAGGGTATTACGGTCAAAATTTTGACTATTGGGTAGATTTAATATCTTCTTTCTAAAAATGTCGGTATTAATTTTGGTTTAACAATTTTGTATAAAAAAAAGTCTCCCTATATTAATCTAATAAGCTAACTTGATTATCCTATATCAACTTCGTAATATTCTAACTGATGGTTACAAGACAATTCAAGAACAGCCTAGCAACAAATCATTATGAGGTTGCAATGAATCGGTATAACATCAAAGACGAGAGAAGTTTAATTAATTTATGATCTGGATCGGAGCGTTCATGTCAGCGCGCAGTAAGAGACGAAATTCAACCGGACCCGATTATTTTTAGAGTCATCAGGTTGACACAGTTGGGTTTTGCACCGAGAGGAACTCGAATCCTCTTCTACTCATCCGCCATAATTTCTTCATCACATCACCCATATTGTTGGAATTAAAATCCACCTTCTGGGTAAATCTTAATATATATTCATGACACTTGTTTTTTTATTGGTGTGTTAATCAGCTTTTTCTTGGGTTGGGGGATTTAATTAGAGAATATACTACTTTTTTACATTTTTCTAGAAATGAAGATTCATGTATAATCATGTTTTTTCTGAAATATTTAATCCCTTGGTGTTTTCATTTCTTTTTAAGGATTTGCTGAGTTTTAGTTAAAGATATAGTATATTTAATAGTATAGTAGAGAGTATTAGAGATTGTTAATTTCAATCTAAGCTTACATATTATGCACCATTCATTACATCTGCTGCTGTCTTTTCATTTTTTTTACTAGTTAGATTGCAAGTTTTTGCTGATCTTATGGTTATCTGGCTTTAATGTCTTAATCTTTCAAATTTATTTCAATTTTACATGGTTGTGAATAGAAGACTAATTCTCTACGCACAACTAATTTGAATCAATATGGTGATATATTTTGGTGTTAAATTGATTATATTTTTATTGACATATATGGCGATGACAATTGATAAGGATATTTCAGAATGTTAAAATTTGTATGAAAATGTGTGAGTAGAAGATTTTTATGGAAATGTGCGAGTGGAACAATTCGAGGGTGTTTATAATTTTAAAGTAATAAAAAAAGGGGTAAATTTAGAATTTTAGGGGTGTGTATATAATAAAATTAAGATTTAGAGATTAAAATAGAGTGTTTATTCAATAAAGGGTGTGTATTCAATAAAGAGAGATGTGTATTTAACAACACTCAAGGATTGTAAATACTTACTAAGTTGCAAAACCATTTGAAATATGAGGATGAAGTTCATTTTGCAAGGAATGAGTTTTATTTTAGTATCCTTCTTTGTTTTAGAGAAGTCTAAATATATTCATTGCAGTTGCTTTATGATTCCATGGATGGAGTCTGCGTGTATTTAATCTTCATAGTTTAATTCATCAATATACTCTCTGATCTGAACTTATCAATAAGATAGACTCTCTCTACATTGGACGTAGATTTTAATAACCAAACCACTTAAATCCTTCATCTCAATTTCTTTGTTTCCATACACAACACACAATCAAAGCAATCTGTGTAGTTTTATTCAATCTTCTTCAATTTTGAGTTCTTAGTTTCTTTGAGTGATTTTGTCATACACATAGAGTGTTTTGAGTTTATTATATGACATTAAACATACACCCCATTTACTCTAACACGAAAAACTCTGTTCCAATTCAGTTTTAATTCTTAAATTGTAACAAAATTAGACCTTGAAAGTTTTAATTACTTTAGTCGATCCAAAAACGAGATAAAATTTCTTAGTGTTGTGAGTTTATTATATGACATTAAACATACACCCCATTAACTCTAACACAAAAAACTCTGTTCCAATTCAGTTTTAATTCTTAAATTGTAACAAAATTAGACCTTGAAAGTTTTAATTACTTTAGTCGATCCAAAAACGAGATAAAATTTCTTAGTGTATATGATTCAGTGTTCAATTACCAAATCCTATTATGATACTTTGTTGCGATAAATATTTGCAAAATCATCCGAATGAGAAGACATGGCTTCCATGTAGTCCTGTTTTTTCAAACTATACATTTTTCATCTTCAAGTAAAGTCTACTTGACTGGACTAAAGTCATTTTTTTTAATCAACAACAAATAAATAATTTAGGAGCTACAAGCATGGTTTCATTGACTTAGGAGCCTAGTGAAAATGAAATACGTAGAGAAGTTTTTATTTTGCTGATTTACATCGAATTCATATTCTCCATTATTGAGCCTAGTCATTACATAATAATACATTTTTTTTTTAATTTATAAATTTATTATTTAATTCTCAAAGATTATTTTATTTTCCTTTTTCTTCGTGTTTAATTAATTAAAATTTAGTTCATTCCCTTTGGATTCAATAACTCCCACATCTGATTTACTAAGTATGTTGCGAAAATCATCTATCAGAGAATATGCAATACAAATATTAGTATTGTCATGGAATAATTAATTAATGAAAATCTAAATTTAAATAATTTTATATTACATTTAATTTATAAAAAAGATAATACTATTGCATTAGATGGTATTATAAGCATACATTTCTAACATATCCATATTTACTGAACCTCCCCTAAATGATCCCTTTATTTTTAATGAGCAGACTTGGGTGATCCATCCAAGAGTGAAGTCATTTTACATTTTCATAATTAATTATAAATTTTTATTAGTTCATAAAATAATTCACAATAATGTCATCACTCTCTATATCAAGTATCATTCCATCATTCAAAACAAACAATAATCACCTCAAACAGTAATATGCCCGCCTTTTCCATCATTCTCTCTAAACCAAACAAAACAAGTGTCACACGCGCCATTCAAAACAAACAATTCAACCATGTGATCTCTCTATTAAGCTTACTGTTTTATTAGATTGACAAACACAGTGAATGAATGTCCACATAGCTCTGATAATTCTTCATTGTCCAATGAGCTACAAAATAGTAAGTTACAATTAACCTGTTATTTTCCCCCTCTGAGCTATTATGTTTTGCTCTCCAAACTTAAAAGAAGGGATCAAAGAGACAGTTACCCTAAAATTGCCCTACATTGTTTGGCGAGAAGATCTTTTGAATGCAAATTGGCAGCAATCATGTAAAATATTCAAGGACTTCTACTCATCATTCAACTCTCTATAATTAGGCCTGTGACAAGATACTGAAGGATTTGGGGAAAGAGAAATTGACTCTTTCAATGCGACTATGGCTTAGAATTTGAACTTGAGCTATTATAAATACAATTGGAATATAGCAAAAATTGCAGATAAAACATCATGATCAAACATTAGAACTGAAATGGTAATGTTCTCGACATGGAAAGCGCAAATGAATTACAGGACAGACAGTAAAGGTATGGTCCTGGACAAAATGTAATATGTTATGTAATGATAACAATGCACAAGGGAAGCATATTAGAGAACAATATCAGCTCAGCTTAAAAAGGGAAGACCAAATGAAAACAAAACCATAGCATTTCAGTTTAGTATCGAATCATAACAAGTATCAAATCTGATAATCAACAAGCAGTACGAGCAACGATGGAATTTAGTAAAAAGAAAATAATTTTCAGTCTATTACATGGTTCACTGCAATTTATGTGTAACATAGCCTTACAGAATCAACATCCTTGTCAAGAAAGTTAAAGCTATGAAGATATAATCATCCGCGTGCTGAAGAGTTTACAATAAAACTAGCACGGCAATAGAATTTCCACTAACAGAATACACATAACCATGAATACACATTAAATACACCAAGTTCATGAGAAATATTAATTTCTGAATGATATATCCTCTAAAAGTCTAACCTAATGCGCGTTCGAGGATTTAGACCAGTGAGACAGCAAATTGTTAAAAGATTATACGAGGTATCAAGCTCAATTTATTAGATTGACAAACACAGTGAATGAATGTCCACATAGCTCTCATAATTTTTCTGAGCCCAATGCGCTAAAAAAATTAAGTTACAAATTAACCCATTATATATTTTTCCCTTCTGAAAATTAACCTGTTATTTTCCCCTTCCGAGCTATTATGTTTTGCTCTTTCACATGCTGTCCAAACTTAAAAGAAGGGATCAAAGGGATCAAAGAAACAGTTACCCTAAAGTCGCCCTACATTGATTGGCGAGAGAATCTTTTGAATGCAAATTGGCAGCAATCATGTAAAATATTTAAGGACTTCTTCTCATTCAACTCTCCATAATCAAGCCCGTAGGATAAGAATCCAAATCGACTCTTTCAATGCGACTATGGGTTACAATTCGAACTTGTGCTATCATAAACACAATTGGAATAGCAAAAATTGGAGATAAAACATCAAACATGAGAACTGAAATGGTAACGTCCTCGACATGGAAAGCACAAATGAATTACAGGATAGACAGAAAAGGCATGGTCCTGGACAAAATGTAATATGTTATGCAATAATAACAATGTACAAGGGAAACGTATTAGAGAACAATATCACCTAAGCTTTAAAAGGGAAGACCAAATGAAAACATGGAAAACCATAGCATTTCAGTTTAGTATCGAATCATAACAAGTATCAAATCTGATAATCAATGAGCAGTACAAGCAACGATGGAATTTTGTAAAAAGAAAATGCTTCTTAGTCTATTACATGATTCACTGCAATTTATGTGTAACATAGCCTTACAGCAAAGCAACAGAATCAACATCCTTGTCATGAAAGTTAAAGCTATGCAGATAAAATCATCCATGGCTGAAGAGTTTACAATAAAAACTAGCACGGCAATAGAATTTCCACTCATAGAATACACATAACAAGAAAATAAAAAATAATCGAAGGCCCTTTAGACAGATCAGAAGATAAGGACATGTTCGATCTCAGGCATTTTCTTAAACCAAAATGTAAGATGTTTTCAATAGGTAAAAGATTGGAGACTAGAATATACCTCTTTAGAGCAACAGATGAAGGGTAGCATCACCTTGTTATATTGATAGAATAACCTCCTCCATGGGCGCATGAGTAATGGCAAAGAGTTTTAAGCAATTCAAAATTAATTTACAAAAAATTAAATCCAATTCAATTAAGAGTAATGAAAAGAGCATTTTTAACATCTTGTGCCTTTTCTATGAATCATGAAATGTTGCGAAGTTAAATATGCTGAAAGTAAAGAACAAAATGAACAGGGGTATTCCAGATTCAGTAACAGTTGCATTGCAAAACAAAGAAAATAACAAGTAGTGAAAAGCCATAATATTTTCTAGGAAGGGGAAACAGTTTAGGGATGGGAGATAATTACAAAACAAAGAAAATAACATGCAAGTAGTGAAAATTAAGCTATAATATTTTCAAGAAGGGGAAGGGGAAATGATTTAAGGATGGTGATAATCCCTTTATGACCAATGCTAGCTTTCACAGTGTTGAGGGCTTGAGTGTCGTGACTGGTGAGATGGATGCGACGAACATCAATCAAGAGGCGAATTACACGCTCTCCGTCGGGCAGATGAGCAAAATACTGTGATTGTAAAGTGCAGGTAAGACACCATTCGTGTTCTTGGATGCTAAACACATCGGGTTGAAGAGGGACGAGTGAAGGTGGAAACAAATGATACCAGTGATATTCTTTCAAAAGAAGAGAGTCGTTGTTAGGAGGAAGTTTAGACAACGGAAAAGGAAAAGTCTCAATGGATCCACTGTCATCCCAGTTGCGGCGATATTCAAAGACCTTTCTATCATCCTTGGTTTGGTGAAGCTTTCTAGGAAACAGAGCACTTCTCCCACTACACAGCATTACGAAGTAATCATCAAAACACCGAAAAGCATCCCCAACGTCTAGTTTAGTCCACTCTTTTGATTTAAAATTCAAGAGAAAGCCTCCCTTATTATCGGTACACAGTAAGAAATGAGAGTGGTCTGTGAAAGTAAATGAGGTCACTAAAGTACGCTTGGGATGGATGGCGCGGGAGGGGGATAAGGGTAATCCAGGGAGTGTTACCCAACTGTCACTGCCAATATCATACAACTCAAAAGCATTACGAGGGGATGCATCATCCAAATCATCAAAATGATGAGAATAGAACTCAGTGGAGAAAACTAGAATTTGTTGGGCGTCGGGTGTGAGGATGGCTTTAGGGTTGTTTTTGATGTGTTTCATATCACTCACTTTCTTAACATCCCCCACCACTCCCTTTACTACTTTCCCGCCTGCCAAAACCTCCGGCGGTAAAACTAGCTTCCTTACCGTCTTACGGTTGGGATTTGGCGGGGGAAACAAACTGAAAGTGTTTTCCCCTTCGAATACATACAACGTTGAACCCTTCACACAGAGTGCGTGGGTTTCATATTCGCGAGGAAGTCGAAGATGATACGCAGGCTCGATCTCCTTATACTCGTCACCGCCGTCTCGGCTACCATCTAGATCTAGATCCAACACGTATACTTTGATATCCTCCTCCTCGGGCTCCAGCGAGAAGCAAAACACTCCCACTTTTCCTGATTGGGGATTTTCTGATCGCTGCTTCTTTTGGGGAAAACTAATCGATTGTGATGGAGATCCCGATCGTTTCTCCATGGCGGCTATTCTGGTGCTAGGGTTTGGGGTCAAATCAAAGGCAAACGAGAGAGGGCCGTCGGGATTTTTGTTTTAGGGCTCTATCGAAGGGAAGCCTAATTTGATCTTTTTCATTTCCCCTTTTAACTGCCACATGCTTTTATGCCTCCGCCAAGTTTTAATAATAAAATAAAATCCCCCAATATTTATTTTTTTCATGAATATTATTAAGATTTTTCTAATTTTTTTTTATACAATCTTTTTAATATTTCAGTATTTAATAAGGCTTTTAACTTGTATAGAATGGTTATACTTTATTTTAAAAATAAAAAATTCGTTATATTATTTTATATTGAAGTTATATTCATATGATTTAATATAATTAAAATTCATTTTGATAAAATAGAAAATACTATCTCAAAATTGAAAATTTTGTATGAATTCATTTTACTATTTTATTCTAATCAAACACGAATCATTTTTTACTCATTTTAAAAAAATTTAATTAAAAAATTACCCTTCTTTCGAGCAAATTTAGTCACCTCTATAATAACTCAAATTATTTAAAATTTTATTGGGCTTTTTTAATTATTATTTTGATTAACTATTTATACTAAAATAATTCATTGTCAGTTATTAGATTGAAATTTAATTGAATATTGTTCTAAGAATTGTTCATGTGAGAAATCTAAAACTATGTATTGTGATTATAATGTGACAAATTGCTTGACACGGTAAGTTTGCTAATAGCTCAAAAGTGATTAGTTAGTGCTAATAGCTCAAAACACCCATTTTTCCTACAAAATAAACAAGAATACCTCTCTCCAAATAATCAAGCAATTAATAATATTTTCAATAAAATCATGCTTAATTATTAAAATAAATCCAATTAAATTAATGCAATTAAGCCCAAAATTCTAGGTGAATTTCACACCGATCACATGACACACAACACGATACCAAGGATCTATATTAAGTGACGTCTAGTAGTGGCTCTGATACCACTTGTTAGAACCTAGTGTGTGCGTACAGTGGATAAACTGACTGGGTGAACATTGTTGTAAAGAATGTTGGATCAAATACAGAAATAGAGCACAACGGAAAAATAAAAGAGAGAAAATACAACAAGAAATTTTTCAAAACTATCTACTGGGTGTTTCACCAGTAGGGCCTTTAGGGCAAAAAGCATATCATAATAGACATGTTCATGAACAGATACAAGTAGACTCTTGACAAGAAAACTTGAATACCAACACACTTCCAGGAAGTGAAAAAACTATGAGAACAAAATTCTATCCCACAACAATACTTACTCCAACTGTTGTTAACTCCCAACTTAAGAGACAAGTCTCCCGACTATCTACTCTTGAGTACAAACTGGATGGATCAGAACTCTCAAACTTAAACTCTTCTCACTTGTATGACAAAATTACTCTGTAATCTCTACCGAACCTCAATGCCATCGCATCTTATTTATAGACATGAATTGATGGATTTGGTTCAACGGAGTTGCGGCAGTTCATTCTTCAAATTTGAATAATCCGAGCATATTTGAATTCTCTGCCAAGAAACTCCCGAAGATCAAAACAACAGATCACAACGTTATCCTGCTTTTGAAATTCGAATCTCCATGGTTATCTAACCGATGACCCTAATCCAAAGCGTTAACCATATATGTTACAACAAAATCTGAAACAAATAGAAAGACAAACAACGAGATACAAAGAAAGGCAAAAAATAGAAAAAGCAGAAGGAGAAACCATACACGTCAGCAATATTAATTAAAATATTTTAATTTAAATTAATTTTGGAGTATGTTTAGTAAATTCTGGGATGCAAATAGCCACTCCTTTATGTAATCAACTCTTATTAATCTACTCCCAAGTAAATCAATTAATAGATATAACAAGTACGTAAATATAATGTCAAATAACTCATAAAAGAACTATCGAATTGAATTCCCTCACGTGTCTTATAGGAACGATACAACTACTAGATGTGTTATATGTGTGAACTGATCAATACTAATCTTCAATTTTTTGTTTGTTGGATAACCAAACAATTACTCAGGTAGAGAAATTACACATTTGAAGGAAATAAAGTATTTGAATTAAAAAATAGGGACCCATCAAAATAATCCAAAAACATAGATTCATTAAAAAATAGGGACCATTATTAGTATGATTAAATTTTATGAAAAAATATTAATTGGACGGTGAAGATTAAAATTGAATTATGCAGATCTAGCAGATTTGTGTGTTGTGTGGAGGAGCAGATTTGTGTGTTGTTTGGAGGATCGATGGGTGAAACTAGGGATAAATTCATATATGTGTGTTGTGTAGAGGAGCTGATTTGTGTGTTGTATGGAGGATTGATGGGTGAAACTAGAGATAAATTGAATGAATATGATATGAAAATTTGAAGTTCCATAAAGTGAATTTTAGATTTGGGCGGAATTAATCAATAAAACATTTAATGTTAAATACATTCTACATAATAGTCTTCAGTATAAGAGCAAGGACAATAGCTGCAAAGAAATATATTATAACACTTAGGTACAATTGAAACAACAACAAAACATAGTAGTTAAACAAAATAGTCCCTGTTGTTTAAGCAAGCACAAGAGTGTAAAGAAAGATGTCACAATAAAGTAGAATGAAAGCAACAAACATGATCATTAAAATGTTTAAATTACTAATCCAAACATGAAATCATAAAGCAAATGCAATGAATATATTTAGGCTTCTCTGCAAACATAGAAGGATCTTATAAAATAAAACTCGTTGCCGTGCAAAATGAACTTTATCCTCACATTTCAAATGATTTTTGCAACTTAAGCATTTACAACCCTCAGTATAAAATGCCCCCACTTTAAAGTAATGACAGACTCTATATAGAAACATATTACAGTGGGGTAAATCTAAAACAGCATAACAGTTGTCAAAAATATTGCAATTGTAGGCACCTGAATTTTATTGCCTATTAAAAAAATATGTGTCAAACTAATGCAATAATTATAAATTAATTATTTATTTATTAAGGAATTTAAATAAATTAATTTCTAAAATAAATGAGTAAATTATTGATAATTGGGCTAGATCCAGTCAAATAAGCCCAAGTCAAATGGGCCAGACTTAAGTCAACAAGCCCAGCAAATCAAATCCAGTTCGGCAGGCTTAATTAAATTAACTAGGCTCAAATCCAACCCGGCAGGCTTAATTAAAGGAGAAAAGTCCAACATATCTTTTCAAAGAGAAAATATCTCACAAGTGGTTATTTCCTCCACCTATAAATAAGGGCTTTCAGTCCTCATTCCAAACACACTAAAAACATCTGGAGACGCACAAGCTTTTGAAGAGATCAAGAATACGAGCAGTACTCCCTTGAGATCTTCGAGCATCCAAGAACGGTCTGCGATCCGAGATGAAGGTTCTAAGCCCCTCCGATCCAAAGTTCTTCCAGCCAATTGCCTCCAATCAGAGATCAAGGTGTCAAGCCCCTCCGTTCTGGTGTTCTTCCAGTCAACCGCCTTCGATTAGAGATCAAGGTGCTAAGCCTTTTCGATCCGGCGTTCTTCATATAAAATTCATCCAGCAGTCTCCGTGAAGTGAACGTTCTACCAAATTGAGCAGCATACTTCACAATAAGTCTTCAAGTCAGCGTTCGATCCGAACAAAGGCTCTACGCCTCCAGAACAGACAAGCAATTGTAGAGAAACCATGATAATCAATTTGCCATAAAGGTCGAGCAATCAGAGACTTACATGTGCTATACATAAACCTTGCAAACTTTAAATGTTCAAATCGAGAAATTCTTTCTTCATTCAAAGATTCAAGTATTTCACAAACAATAGCCTTCTCAAGTTGATTAGAGAAAAATCTCCCAGAATCTTTCGTCAAATAAGAATGTCTTACGGACCTGCATATTTAACTAAAAAATGGATTATTCACTCAAAAAATTTCGCTAAATTATAGGAGATTCCAAGCACTAAAATGCAACTATATCATATTTTCATTTAAACATTAGGAAAATATTTCATAAAAAATCATGAACGGTAAAATATATAAAATAATAATATAATTATTAAAAAAATCAGAAACAAGCTTGGAAGAAACAACCAAACGTGACAATTTTAAGATCAACTTGTTAGAGTCTAACCTGATTTCGAAAGACTAAAAATGCAAGGAAGAAATAAATCAGTAAAAAGGGCAATATTAGAGGTGCAAGCGTAGAACAAGTAAAGCCCAGAAGCTCAAACATAGGACTCTCAGGCCGTGTTCTGGTGTTCTGACAAAAGTCAGTTTTATGATTTCCACATGTTCTAGAAGCTTCCATGGGGGTATAAATACATGTTTTGACCATAAATTACGGGAGGAATAATTTGAGATCAGTTTCCACACACACTAAACACCTAATCACACACATTCATCTCCATCTCTTCTACCCTTCACTTTATCCATCCAATCCTTTTGATCTCCTCAAATCCATCCATTTTTCCATCAATCCACCAATCTAAGAAGAGAAAATCATCTTTGGTTGAAGAATTTGGCATAATCAATGAGGAGGAAGTTCACCATCAAAGGGGAGCCAACTCACCTTTATTTTGTTATTTTCTTCATTATTTGGCTCAATTGGAGCATGCTATGGATATTGGAATAGTCATCCTAACACTATGAATAGAGAATTTATCCATACAAATTATACACAAAATGAGAATAAGCATTCATGATAGAAAATATTCATAACAATCATTTCATCAAACATGTGGTGTGCAAAATCTACATAATACCTAACCAATCATATTGCTAGCCTCACATGAGGACTAGCCACTATATAGCATTACAAATTCATTACAATCCAAGGCATGCTCCATTTGAGCTAAATAATGAAGAAAATAACAAAATAAAGGTAAGTTGGCTCCCCTTTGATGGTAAACTTCCTCCTCCTTGATCATGCTATAATCTTCAACCAATGATGAATTCCTCTCAAAAGTAAAGAACACATTTTATCAAAATTATTTCCGATCGTCCCTAACTAATCACGATGCTATACCTAAAGGCCATGAGTCCTAAATTTCCTTGGATTCGATATTTTGTTGCTTGGTCGCCCGGACTATAACGACCAATCATCATGATGGATGCATCGTTTCATCCTCATGCTCTTGATGGTACTAATTACTCTATTTGGAAAGTCAAGATGTGTCAGTATTTAAAATCCATGGATGAATCTTCATGGATCAGAGTCCTTACAGGATGGTCTCCTCCAAGAACTCAAGATGGTGATAATTATTGAACTTGGCTTCAATTTTGGTTAAATTGATTTAAAACAAGTGTACTCTATCATGTGTAGCACGTAACCGACCAAGTGCAAAATTTATAAGATATCGAACTCAAGGGCGAAAGTGGGTAGCCGTATTTGAGAAGTGTTTTACTTTAGTAGGACGAATCAAATAAGGAGGGGGTTGATTTAACACTAAAAACTAACAACTAGGAAAGCAATTAAAAGATAGAACATGTATAAGTGTGATGGAAGATGGATGAAGGTGAACAATCTAAGAATTATGTAAGGCAAGCAACATTCATGGTAAGGTATATATAGACTCACACACACATGCATTGATGATTTTCATGTTATGATATTAAGGGCAATCACGTTTGTACCCCTAACCCTATGGCCAAGGTGATTAGGTTCTCAACTCTTTTACAAGTTTAAATCTCCTAGGATTGTTCTTACTCTCAATTCCTATGAAGGTACTATGATCATAAGTTTGGTTCCCCTCACTAGTTCATCACTAATGTCCTATCATGAGGTTTTTAAGCACTTGAAGGGTATGACTTACCTCTCCTCATACTACCTAAGTCATCTCATGCAATCAATGATTCAATTAAACAACTAAGCATAATATTGGAATGACCATCATAACACTATGAATAGAGCATTTAACCACACAAATCATACATAAAATGAGAATAAGCCCAAAATTCTATAGCTCAAAAACCCATTTTTTGATAGAAGCACTAACCCAATGTGACATAATTTTGATAAAATGTAATAATATTTGCGAGACGGATAGAAGTATATATTTTTGGTGAATTTTATATAATATACAAAATGTATTTTTGGGTATATTTCATAGATATAGTGGGTTGAGAAATATAATATTTTAATGTGCAGTAGGTAGTTGTATTAGTGTTGTGTGTGTGCCCAATAAAGATATATTAATAGTTTGTTGTGGGTCTTATTTACCAAAAAGAGAAATGTAATAATATTTGTGGACTAGTTTTTAGTAAAATGCGACAACACTCATGAGACCACATTTTGATAAATTAACACACACAAAACAATCAATATATTTCTATGGGACACACACAACACTAATACAGTTATCTACTATATATAGATTAAAATATTGGGTTGATCTTGCGTGAAATCGTATCAAGTGAAACCATTTTACACTTTTTAAAATAATTATTACTTTTATTATAAAATATTACTCACTTTCGCTATAAAAATATTATCACTTTTTATTTACACTATAAATTGTTCATGAAATTGCATTATTATTTTTTTTTTAATGAATACTATTAAGAATTTTTCTATAAAAAGAGCTAGGCTCTTGTGTGTCCGAACACCGTGTGCCCTTAAAATTTAATATTATGGGTAAGGGCACAATGCTTTGTTCTAAAGGTATATACTTTAATTAATAAATGTTCACCATTTTATTCTAAAGGGTATACACTTTTATTAATATTGTTATTTTTCTTCGGAAAATAAAGGGTACACCATATTTATATTAAAGGGCATACAATTTAATACAAAATTTCAAAGGCCACGGAATGTGTTCCCGTGCACCCGGACACACACAAGTTTTTACCATGAGTACACATCTTTACACTAAAGGGTATACAATTTAACACAAAATTTTAAGACAAACTGAATGTGTTCCCGTGTGCCCGGGCTCACAAGAGCTTTTGCCCTATAAAAGTATTATTTTATACCATCTTTTTAATATTTCAGTATTTAATAAGCTTTTAACTTGTATAAAATAAAAAATTCATGCATATTATTTTATATAAATTTATATGGCAATTTATAGTGTGCACCCGGGTGCACTTAAAGATAGGGTGCACCCATATACAAATATAAACAAAAACATATACAATTAAGAGTAAAAATGTATACAATTTAATTGTTAATTTTTTTTAATGAAAATTTGTATATAATATTCAATAAAAAGTTATACACATATGGATGTTAGTTTTTTTTAATGAAAACTTAATGTGAAAAAAGTATACAATTATTACAAAACACGTATACAAAATAGAATAATATGTATACAAAATAGAATAAAAAGACATACACATATGGGTGCAACCTTGCACCCGAATGCACCCAATATACACTCAATTTATATTCATATGATTTAATATAATTGAAATTAATTTCGAACAAATAGAAAATAATATCTTAAAATTGAAAATTAAAAATTTTAGTATGAATCCATTTTACTATTTTATTTTAATTTTTACCAATTTTAAAAAATTTTAATCATAAAACCGCCCTCAGGATGATCTTTCGAGCAAATTTAATCACCTCTATAATAACTCAAGTTATCTAAAATTTTATTAGATTTTTTTTTAATTATTATTTTGGTTCACTGTTTATACTAAAATAATTCATTATCAGTTCTTAGAATTGAAATTTTAATCGAATATTGTTCTGGGAATTGCTAATTTGAGAAATCTAAAACTATACATTGCGATTATGATGTGACAAATTGCTTGACACGGTAAGTGAATGTAATATTTTTAACGACTATTATGTTGTTTTAGTTTTACCCACTATTATATGTTTCTATACAAAGTCTTTCATTACTTTAAAGTGGGGGCAAAGGATGACGTGGCCTGGTCAACGCCCATTTGACAATTTTTGCAATTTTTCCAAATTTCCAATTGACAGCCTAGTAGATATCGGAGTGCAAAATGCGAACAAATCTTGGCTGGCAATCATGACTAGTTTTACGCCGATCTCGACGTATCCCTCATGTCTTCCAACACCACGTTTCAAATTTTATTAATTTCATTGCAAAATAAGTCTAAAATCTACAAAATCTCAACAATACCCGTGAAGTAACAGCTGGCTTCAAGCTCTCCTCTCGCTAACGACCTGCATAACTTATTTCCCCACGTTAATAGCTAACGATCGTTATCCACTGGGATGACCGCTTTTGCCGACTTCATCAACATTTGCAAATGATCAGAGTAATTTTTCATAAACTTCCTCCTCACGGTATAATGTATCCAAAATTGAGTACGTACACCTCTTTCAATCACTTTTCTGCAATAAAAACAATTTCAAACTAAGAACGACTAGGATAAAATAAAAGACAACTTAAACTAATAAAACTAAAAGACGGAAAGCAATAAAGATAATGTTGAAGTGACTCCCAACAAGTGCTTGCCTTTAACGTCTACAAGCAAGACGAAAATCCATAAGCTCATCGGAACGGCCATGGATATCTTTCATCCTTGCCGTCATACTCTAAGCATTGAGCTTCATCATCAGTTGTGTACTCATGGCAAGAGATGATTTTGTTGGCATTCTTAAAATTTGTCTTTAAAATGCCAACAAAGTTTTCATCGCAACTCATCAACTTCTCAATATCTCTCCAATTCTTATCCTTTTCTTCAACAAAAATCAACATCTCCTCTTCCAACTCCTTTTTCTCCAAATTTTCGCTCACTTCTCGTGCAAGGGGAAGAAAACGTTGCTTCAACTTGGATTCCTCCAATCTTGCTGCTTTTCCTTTTAACTCTCTACATTCATTTAATTCATGCAAGCATTTAAGAAATTCAAGAGAAAGTTCATTAGAAAAATCATTAATAATAGAAGTAGGAAGAGTAAGAAAATCGCTTAAGCATAATTCAAGTGGCTCCTTAGTGTAGTCTTGATGAGATTGGAACGTGTTTCCATCATATCTGACTTTCATATTATGTACCTCGGAAAAAAGATTTAGAGTCAGAATATGCTTAAAAATATACTTATTATATTAGCAATAAAAAAATAAACAATTAAAACTGTCCCCGGCAGCACGGCGCCATAAACTTGTTAGGTATTTTTTGCCCACCTTAATTAAAATCCCCAAGTGTAGGGATGTCAATTGCAATGGCAAGTACCCCAGTTAAAAATATCGTTCCTACTGAGACAGTCAATTATCTATTTATTTTCTTATCACTATTCAACTAGAATTATTATGTAACTAATTTCCAAGTTTTGAATGAATTAATAACTAAGGAATTTAAATGACAATTAACAAATAAATAAAAGCATAGGCATTATTCAAGATTGATTAAGAGAAAAATAACAGCTCTAAGGTATCAGGTGTAGTGCCTTACATCAAAACTCATGCATCTATACATATACTGTTGCAAGGGAGAATGTAGAAAACCTGGTGTTGATACCTTTGCTGAATCTATACAATAAAAGCACTAGCCATTCATAGTACATGACTACATAAGAATCATATCATGGCTTTTTTTTAGCAAGATGAAAAGCATTGATGCAAATCCTTTGACATTTCTGATTTTGGGTTAATTGTTATGAACTCTTTGCATAGGTGCATTGCTTAATTGGAGTATTTGATAAGGTAAATAAAACGAAAAAAGCTTCGTATTTCACATTGTCATTCACTCCCTCAGTTATATGAAGCTTCATATTTCAAAGAATGTTTATACATCACACATATATAAAGCTTTGTATATGTAAACTCCATGGTAACATCAGGGTTCAAGGTTGCTTTCATTCTACTTTATTGTAATACAGTATTTTTCTTAGCAGTCCTGTGCTTGCTTAAACGATAGGGACTATTTTGTTTAACTTCTATGTTTTGTTGTTGCTTCAACTGTACCTAAGTGTTATAGTATATTTCTTTGCAGCCATTGTCCTTGCTCTTATACTGACACCTATTGTGTGGATTATTTCACTTGTCAAGGTTGCCAAAACAAACCTAATAATAAGGACACAGGTTTTTGTGCAACTGCTGAATTTTGAATTCTTGATTTCTATACTGAGAATGTAGTAATCTCTTGTTTCATGATATTTTCTTAGAATGTGAAGGGTTTAATTTGATTTCTTGAAATTCCCTTTGAACACTAAAGAGCATACTTCTACTTTTATTTATTACTTTCTTGTTGTTCACTCTAAGAATTCATGATTCTTATTTTATATATATAATTAATATTGTAGACTCTTTAACCATCATGAAATTCACCTAAAAGAAATGGGCATGTTGTTGCTCTTTTGAGGTCCACGAGCAAGTTATGATTTATGTTAAATGACCACCTCATCTAAAAGTTTTAAACTAGTAAAGGGGTGAATTGTTTAATACTTAATCAAGACGTCACTCTAATACGCCCCCTCACATGCAGGTGGGGATTCACGTGGTTCTGGCAGGGTCTGTCGCCCATTGCATGGGATTTGGAGATTGAAGAGACTTGGAGGCAACCAAAGCAGCATAGCTAGTTCTGAAGAAAAACAGAGCTTTATCGCACTCCTGAAGGTAAGATTAGCATTCCATAATCTTAACACATTTTAAAGCCAGCAACCCCATCATTAGGCTTGAATGGAAAACCAAGCAGTCTGATAATGTGATGCAAACATAAGTTTGACAAAAATCCCTCCTATATATGCCTTTAAATGATCATAAAATTGAGTTAATTTTATATGAATATTAAACCTGTTTTCTCACATCTGAACCATCAAAGCAGCATGTTCCTCTAGAACTACTCTCAGACTCATCTGAAAGCATCTTGAAAGAAGTAGAAGTGCCTCCACAAAAGCCACATCTCATTAGTCTTGGTACACTGTTTATCCATGTTGGAGGATTTGATCATCTTATACATCTTCTCAACATCACTCTTGCCACAACAAAAATCGATGTTAGTGAGTAAGTAAAACTACAGGCAGAAACATGAAAAAAATTCAGAGATAATATCATATTATAGAGCGTCTACACGCTTTTCATGTCAGTGAGAAGTGAGATTGAATCAAGCTAAGTAATAATGTCATAAAATTATTAATCCCTTGTTTCGAGGACCACATATCTCAAACATAAAAAAATCTATTAAAAATCATGCCTAGCTTAATAATTCTCTGCTAATATTGAAACTCACTCCGCACTTGCCCACTGCAAATTTGAAGTTAAGTTTCCGCTTGTGCACATTTATGTTGAATACTACATATGTACTGTTAGAGGTAAGCATATAGCATAACGACTTTCTGGAGCCTAAAGTTTGAAGGTTCAAAGTAGATTACAGGTTGAGAATCTCTTTCGTAATACATGTTATTATTCAAGATAAGCATCAAGCATGACGACTTAGTAAGGCCTAAACCTCTATTCAGTGAAAATAATTTAGTGATTTTGGTTTTCAATATTTCAAAAAAATTGGAATTTATAATTCTCTTCTTTTTTGTTCCATTTGTGGTTTGTTTGAGTTATTAAATCATGTATGATGCTCTGTATGAATTATTTTTCCTTTTTTAAGCAAGAATAGAAAGATGAATTGTATATGAGGTGAATAATGATATATCGAGCTTAGCTGTGTTTCGCCAACGAGTCGAACTCGAGCTTAAATATAGGATTCTTTGACCCGAGTCGAGCTCAATTCTAAGCTCGCAATGGATTTCGAGCGAGCTCAAGCCTGACTCATTGACAACTCATGTCCAATTCGAACCCCCACTATTCGGGTTCGCTCAGCTCGTTTAATAGCTCTAATGATGCTTGAGGTCAAGAAAACTCTGATGTATGATTTTTTATTTATTAAAAAAAAAAGAAAAAAATTTGTTGGCATATTAATGTTCTAATATTTTCCTGAAGGTCAAGCTAACATACATAGCGTGTTAGTTTCTGAGCATATATTGCCCATTCAACAATATTTTGAAGTGCTAGATGTCTTGCACAGCTCATTTAGCGAACATTATGATAAATTTTATGATAGAGTTACATTTAATTTGCCTTTAAAGAATTTTAAAAATAAGATGATCTACATACTAATTAAACTTGTGTGGGGTTTTTTTTTTAATCTTTTCTATAGCACTCTGTATCCTTGATTAAATTACTAAGAAGAATACAGTGTGATAGATCTTGCCTGGTTCTCTAGGTCCTAAATTCCTCCACTGTCTTTATTATGGGCAAACTTCATCCAATTTCTGAATTTACTACATGGACTAGAGTTCTGTGTGCATGGATATGAAACACTTAGACTGATATTAGTAGTAAAGATTTCTTGATCACGAGGTCAGCTTTCTATGGGATTAGTGTATCTAATGAATCTCACCTTGTTTGAAACAAAAGAACTTAATTATTATTTGAACACATGTGTTATCTCATTCTTTCATGTATAAATTTCTGATAATCAAGGTGTATGTCAAGCATGTCGCTTTATTGGGTTTGCTAATTGTTACTGGAATCTAATATTAGCTACTGGTTTTTTGTTAGCAGTATCAGAGTATTCAGGATTGCTTCTATTGTTTGCTGTTTTAGTGTTCATCCCGTTAATTATTTTGGGAAAGAAATCGAGCACCAGCAAATTAAAGATGAACATTTGAATGTGTTCCATTGGAATTTGAAAATGTTCAGGATGGATTAAGATGGTACGGGAAAGCATGTTTTATATTTATCACTAACATTGGTTTTATGGTCAATTATTTTATTACAGTATTTGTTGTCTCTTGTTGTGTGGGATTAAATTGAGAGCATACTTATTGTTAATCCATAAATTTTTTGTGTGGTGATTAAATTCACCTAGTACTTTAGGGTAGTGATGCATGCGTGTAAAATAAAAAATTCTATTCAAGATTTTGAATTTTGGAATTAAAAATGGAGGGTCTTAAGGCATAAATTTCTTCACAAAAAAATAAAATAAAATAATATTATATGCATACTGTTGCAAGAGAGTTGGATCCTGAGAATATCTGATACTGAAGTAACATTGTATGCAGGAAATTTTCTTTCCAGGCTCTGTCCCCCATTTTGAGCTTGACGTTTTTCCTAATAGAGCATTTTAATTCGTAATATATGTGTGTGTGTGTGTCTCCTCCTTTACTTTGTAAGGATTGTAATTGGAACTATCTGTTTTCCTGTTAGTCAATATGTACAAGTCAATGGTAATTAAACTCCATCTATGATTTTTTTTCCTGCTTCTCAGGAATATAAAACCATTACAAAGATGAGATTGTCCCATGTCACGGCATCTCTTTACTACCCAAGTCACTTTACAGTAATTTGTGCTATCCCTTGGCCAAATGATGATTCTGCGGTCAAGTTCTTTACAGATTTCTAAGCTACTTATCAAACCAAATGGTTTATCAGTCTAGTGCAGTACAGAAGTTAATGGTGAGTATCTAAACAATATTCTAATTTTGCAGTATGCAGAAGTATCTTTCTGTTTGACCATTTAGTCTTTTCCTGGGTGAAAATCTCTCTCCCCTTGTTTTATCATTTTCGTTTCTCAGGGACGAGCAACACTTCAAGTTTGGGGGTGTGATGAGTGATATTTTCACCTAAAATTTACCGACGGATATATTCCGTCAGTAAATTAAAGACTAATTTTTTTTATATAATATTTTATATATTTACCGACGGATTAATTCCATCGGTAAATTAAAGACTAAAATTATTTTCTAAATAATATTTTATATATTTACCGACGGATTAATTCCGTCGGTAAATTTATAAATATAAATTATTTTTTTAAAATAAATATTTATATATTTTCCGACAGATATTCCGTCGGTAATTTATCGGAAATAAGTCTGTGCATGTAATCTCTCTAAAATAGCGACGGATATACTGACGGACAAAAATTCATCGCTAATTCCGTCGGTAATCCATCGCAAAAACCGTCGAAAATTTCTTTTGATGATTTTTTAAAAATAAATCATATTAAATAAAAAAACATCAGTAATCCATCGATAATTACCGACGGTTTTTTTCCGTCGGTAAATCCGTCGTTAATCAAGCAGTTTCTTGTAGTGCTAATTCCGAATATCCAGGTGCGTAATCGGAAATTGTGTATTGATAAAATGTAACAATATTTTGTAGTGCTTCGAGCCTGACTAATAAATGAGCTATTACTGATAGGGCGGAGGGAGGGGGGAGAGAGAGAGAGGGATTCTCAAGAGGCACCAGGATTCCTCTAAGAAAGCTTAAATCAAGTTTTTCACAACAATCTATGGCATTCAGTAACTACAAGTTAAAGATAAGATACATAATTCATTTCACTGATAGTTGGAGAAGGCAATATTAGAATGTTACATTGATTAAGAATTAACACAATATTGTACATTGATTGTGAATTCCAACCTCTTAACTAAGTATCATCACAACCTATCATGCTGATCTCCCATGTAAAATTGAACTTATCTAGCTTCATTAACTAAGACAATCCATGCAATCAGATGCACTAATGAGATATTTATATCATCAAATAATGCTTTTGGTACTCACTAAGATAGAGAAACAAATTCTGCTAACCTATTACCAGATTTCCATAAAAAATAAAATAAAGCAAACACTATTTATTATTTGATTCTAATATGATAAAAATCAATATGAATACCAAGAACCTTTTCAAGTTCTAAAATTAATGTCTGTACGTGGTTCAAAGCATCAAGGTGATCAATCAAAATTTTCAAGATAATATCCAACTGGTTTACTAGAGAATGTCATTTAATGAACCAGTATTCTCCTCCAGAGAGTAAAGAGAGAGAAGAATACCAGACGGATTATGACATAGAGAGCATCTAAGAATTCTAGCACCAGCAATAATTACCTAGGGTACCCATCAGTTCTGAACTTCATCTTATTTGGGTTGGAAATAATGCATGATATTTGTCAAGCAAACATTGTGCTGAGACCAGTGAAAGGTTCTTGTTTTATTAGATTTTTTTTCGAAAAATAGAAAAAGGAAAGCCATCGATTCCAAAAAAATAAGATAAAAAGAAAAAAAGTATCTCTCTGCCATTCACTTCCAGTTAAACGTCTTCGCTGCTGCAAGGTATATAATTGCATAAAATAGTTGTAGTAGCCATATATTAAATTATATGCCACAATTTTACTGGCCATATTATATTAGTATTCTCAAAAGTTAAATTCAAGAAATATAAATAGAACGGAGAAATGGAGTTCAACTATTCTGAAAGTCCAATTCCAATGACTGAGTAAATATTCAAATTCTTAAAGCCTCTGCAACGTCAACAAAACAGAAAATTATACCCTAATGACCAAAAGCAACTACTTGCTCAACTGTTATTAAAAAAATAGAAAATGAAATTCTGTGTATATGATCAATTTTTTTTTCCAAAGAACTCTCAGCTGCTATCCTTGTCAAGCCTATGTAACATTTTAAGGTTAAGAAGATCATGCGCGAAAGCATAGTAGTTTAAAAAATGAGAAGTAATAAACTGTATGAAAAATAGGTTATTTCTGAAAACAGGGGGGCCCTTATAACCTGGAAACATGAGTGTAGTTGTGATTTCTTAAAAGTTGCGTTCTTTTAAAAGAAGTATCACTTTGGTTAAGAGTTATCTTCAAATGCGATTATATGGAATGTCACATTCTGTCAACATGAAAATTTTAAAAAATTATATGGATTAGAGCTTTGAAGGGAAAAATAGTAATTTTGGGTTTAATAATAATTAAACCTAATTTGATAAATTGACAATGCAAATTATACAACTAGAAATTGTATTTAATTTGCGTATGTTGACCTAAATCATAAAATTTTGGACTTAAAACGAGATGGACAAATTGTTCAAACAATTATTTCAATCGCTTGAGCCATTATTTTAAGAAAATGTCAACTGACCCTAATGAGGGGGAATTCCCTGTGGACATTTAAATGTGGGGTGATTAGCTAATGTGTAGCCCTAAAGCTAAAGTAATGATGGCCTAAGACAACTAATCTCAAGTAAGAAAATTGTTCCGTGAGGGGGAATTTACTGTAGATATTTAAATGTGGGGTGATTAGCTAATGTGTAGTCCTAAAGCTAAAGTAATGATGGCCTAAGACAACTAATCTCAAGTAAGAAAACTGTTCCGTAATGAAGTAATGAAATTGAATGGAGATTAAAAATATTGCATGTTTGAGAGACATGAAGTAAAATGCCACACATTAAAAATATATATACAATGGTAAGTCCGTAACTCAACCATGATGAGTGGACATCCCACGAGCTTTGGTTCAATGAGACAACTAAGTTATAATTGTTCAGATGCACAAGTATTAATTAATTCATTCATAGAGACAACTCAAGTGCAAATTAACATGTTGATAAGAGTAGGATATAAAAACTTTTAATGACTCTTATACCTAATAGAGATGGGGTATGACTAGGGGTGGAAATAGGCCAGGCTTTGTGATGATAGGCCTGGGCTTGTTTAATTAATATTCGGCCCAAACTTGACCTATTTGATGTGATAGACTTTTTTTTTAAGGCTAAGCCTAGCCTTTTTATTAAAAGTTCAGGCCTAAAAGCCTATTTAAAGCTTACTTAACATGTAAGAATTCAAAGCTATAATAAGAAATTGCCACATTTAAATCATAAATTTACCCATTTTTCAAGCCTTAGATTGATAAAAATTTCGAAGATGGGGAAACGCATAACATTACAGGATTTAAATAAGTCATCATAATAATAAAATTAAAATCTTAGCAATCTTATCTGTCACATCTCCCAAACAATTTAAGTATCGCACACTAAAGAAATTAATATGCAAATATTCGTTCTTCAAGTAATTTCTTCTTCTTGATCTATCCTACAAATTTAAGAAATAATTTTATTATTAAAGAAACATTTTGGAATGTAAAATGCATATTTCAACTATTAAGAATACGTACACTTACCTTTTCAAATACACAAATGCAATACACCAACAAATAAGTACACATACCAAACACTCAACACTCCCGAGATAACATTCACCCTTAGTTTTTCTTTTCTTTTTAACAGTATAATTTGATGCGAGTAGAGGGGAGATTCAGATTTAAAATGGGTTAAAAGATGCTCTCAATCCATGGGTTAAAAGATGCAGTTGACTTTCTGGACTTAATTGTTAAGAGACATAAGATATTCATTCATTTATGTTTGCAGGAATTTGGGCCTATATATGTTTTTAATACCAACTCACTCGCCCAAATGGGGATACTTGTACTATATATAAACTCCAACACCATTTCTATTCTACTTGGTATGAATATTCGTTCATGTTCACTCCAGGTTTATCCACAAAACAAAATACTACTATAATATAGAGAGAAATGGGGAAAGAAATAACAAATACTCAGTATAATTTTATTTTTCGACCTAGAAATCTGCCTGCAGATGCAAACACACATTAGATTTCGTATAAATGTATAGATTACCTTTGATCCTTTCAGATAGCAAGTAGGCGACACACGGGCACAGCCGCACAGAAGCTTCATGGTTGACATCAGCGCTGTAGGGAGAGAATAGTGAATGTGTCGCGGTGAGGAGAGGAGAGGAGAGTAAAAATGAATATGCTTAGTAATGAGTAATATTATGGGCAAAAGGTCAATTTACACCCTAATCTTTTTTCATGAGATCAAGTTGGCCTTTCAACTAGTATATTCTTGTTCATCTAAGCCCCTTATCTATTTTAAATGATCAAATGACCCCTTTTCTAAAAAATTAAATGTCTAAATAGTTAATATTTGTTAACTTCCTAATTAATTTTGGGTTAAAAAAGAAACTCATCCATAATTCCTAATGCAGTTGTCCCCCCCAACTTAATTTGGCTTTGAATGATTCATGAAGAGAAACTAAGATTGATGTAATTGCAGATAGATGATGTAATATCAATATGATAAGAAAGCAAAACATAGATAATTTATAGCACCACCGCATCAGATCTTCAAAACAACAGATCCATCTAAAGTTGACCACAACACCGAATTGAAAGTTCAACACAACAGATCCATCTAATTAGAAGTCCAACACAACAGATCCATCTAAAGTTGACCACAGTACCGACTTGGAAGACCTATCGCTACCAGATCCAACCTTCTCGACGAACTTCACAACGTCTTATCCCTCAACAGCCTGCTCAAACCCACACGCTCAATATAACCACCATTGTCGTCGGTCACACCCTGTTGTCTACACAGATGGACACACATTGGGTTCGATTCTGTCGTCGATTAAGAACATCCACCATTCTCTCACTAGATAGGGACTGCGGATCCACATCAAAGATGTCTCTTTCTGTTTGGATTCAACATCCCAAGAATACATCAAACCCTTGCTCATCTTGTTGCAAGAGATGGGCTCATCATATGTGGTGGCGCACCACCTCTCTGAAATTACCCAAAAATCCATGGGAGTTCCTCATGAGAAGAAAGCTTCCATTCCCACCAAGACCCACCCTCACCTACAACCCAGCTTACGTCGTTGAGAGCCCTTTGCCGTCGTTGATCAAGACCATTTCTTCTTCTCTATCTCCGAAAGTCCCTCCTCAGATGGCAATTCGTCCCCGTCGGCCTCCAAGTATAGCTTGGGATTTATCATTTTTGGGATCTTTCTTATTGAATGAAAAAGTGGGATAAACTGGTTTTTAGTTTTAACACCAAATTAATTATGAGAGAGATAAAAATTAATTATTTTTTACATTTGCTAATTTTTAATAAATGGGTCATTTGAAACCATTAAAATACATAAGGGGGTTGAATGAACCATCAAAATAAAGATAAGGGGTTGAATGAACCCATCAAAATCAATAAAGGGCTTGAATGAATAAAAATAAAGATAAAATATGATCTTCCAGAATATGTTGAAGGTCAAACTACCCTTTGCCCTAGTATTATTGACAAAGTCTCTTCTGAGACATTAATTCTGTGTGACGATTTGTAAGACTTATTAAAGTATGTCTATTATATAGATAAAATATGTTTAATGGTTGTGTACGTTTTCTAAATTATGATGAATGATGATTTAAAATATGATTTTAGAGTATTATAATATGATTTATTATTGACATACTTTAACTACAAATAAACATATTTTACCTATATAATAAGCATACTTTAGTAATGAGTCGACCCGTCTCACAAAAAATCCGCTTTACAAGAGAGTCTCTCAATATTACTATTTCTTTCTTTCAGTGGTTCGTTTGGTAGCTAGAAATAACATAAGTAAAACATTAATAGAGCTTTATAATTTGTTTGTTACTCAATCATATCATATTATAACACTCCTTCCGTCCCTCATAAGAGTCCATTTGCTTTTGGGCACGTGGATTAAGGGGTATTATTATTTAATATATGTAGTGGGTAATTGTATTCGTGGGTGTATGATCCCCTTGTTTTAATTGTATTAATGGGTGTAGGTGGGTCCATGTGTCCAAAAAAAGAAAATAGAATCCTTTGAGTGCGACAACCAAAATGATAAAATGAGACTCTTACTTAGGAACGGAGGGAGTATATTAAAAGTACAAAGTACTTGAGAAATATTTTCTTCAGATTTTGTCCTTACACTATTTTTTTATTTACTTTTCTATAACCTTCTTATTTATTTTAATAAATTATTATAAATTTAATTCTTATTAATTGTCAAGAGTTTATTGTGTTAATCTTTAAAAAATTCAAGATTAACCGAACAAAACTCTTCATATTCAAGAATCTCTTTAAACTTCTCTCCAAAATTAATAGTACTCACATCGTCTTGACTGCCTCCACAATTCTTTCTAAACGCCTCCTTTGCTAACAGCTTTAGGGTAATACAACATTAAGGGGGTGAAGGTGAGTCCACTCTAGAATTGGAGGAGAAGAACCGCTCTTCGCCATTTGAGAACTCATTTAGCGATGGAGCCATGAATAACGTGTTGCGATGTTGATGAGTCGCAGTATGAAATCGAGAGAGGAAGTAGAGGACCTAGAGTGGTGTTGATCTTGATCCACTCCATTAGTTAAGGAATCAAACACATTTTAGGAAGTTTGTTTAGGGCTCCAGTTCCTCTTCCTCTTCAAATGGCCTCGAATTACAACTTCAAACTTCTCAAGTTCAATATCGTTTATGACCTTACCATTGCAAGCCTTGCAATCCCACAGGTATATTGTAATCTAACTTTTTGCCATGTAATCAGAATGATCATGAAATGTTATTATTACACGTGTTGAGCGGTGTATATCAGATTGTGTTCTTCTTACCCCATTAGAACAATGATCAGTTATACAACATAAATTTGAAATATGTTCTTTTTTATGAATACAGGGGATTAGTTATGGAAAGTTGGCAAATCTGCCACCCATTATTCAGCTATGTAAGTGGCAAAACCATAACTCTAATTACCTTCGTTTCATTGAACATTTTATTTATGTATAAATCAACTTTTGTTTTTCTTGCAGATTCAAGTTTTGTACCACCTTTGACACGTCGGTTTTTCAAATTAGTTCTAGGCATCTTGCAGATTCAAAGCTTTTCTCATAATGGGAACAATGCTCAACGAAAGTGTTTCCTTCATTGAACAACCAGATCTTTACCTTAAGCTGGCTTTCACAGTAACATTCTTTGTGAAGTATTCCAAGCTTCACTAGGATTTTTAAAGTATAACATTTACGTCTATTATTTATTGTCCAAAAATTTTTTACTCGCTTTACAAAATGGAAGTGTATTCTACAAAATGTTTGCAAGAAAAATCAATCACTTTTGCCACAAAATGATGATGAGTGTGCTTATGATCTTTTAACAGAATATATGATTTAAGTTTAGTTTATTTATTTATGATATCAAGTGTACAGAATCACTTTGGCCACTCTCTATCAAGTATTATTCATCATTCAAAACAAACAATAATCACCTCAAACAGTAATATGCCTGCCTTTTCCATCATTCTCTCTAAACCAAACAAAGCATGTATCACACGCGCACCATTCAAAACAAACAATTCAACCATGTGATCTCTCTATTAAGCTTACTGCAACATGGAAATAAGATGCAGAAAGAAAAGGAAAAAAAAAGCATCAAAATATTAAGTAACAAATTAACCTGTTATTTCCCCCCTCTGAGCTATTATGTTTTGCTCTCCAAACTTAAAAGAAGGGATCAAAGAGACAGTTACCCTAAAATTGCCCTACATTGTTTGGCGAGAAGATCTTTTGAATGCAAATTGGCAGCAATCATGTAAAATATTCAAGGACTTCTACTCATCATTCAACTCTATAATTAGGCCTATGATAAGAAACTGAAGGATTTGGGGAAAGAGGAATTGACTCTTTCAATGCGACTATGGCTTACAATTTGAGCTTGAGCTATCATAAACACAATTGGAATATAGCAAAAATTGGGGATAAAACATCATGATCAAACATTAGAACTGAAATGGTAATGTTCTCGACATGGAAAGCGCAAATGAATTACAGGACAGACAGTAAAGGTATGGTCCTGGACAAAATGTAATATGTTATGTAATGATAACAATGCACAAGGGAAGCATATTAGACAACAATATCAGCTCAGCTTAAAAAGGGAAGACCAAATGAAAACACGGAAAACCATAGCATTTCAGTTTAGTATCGAATCATAACAAGTATCAAATCTGATAATCAACGAGCAGTACGAGCAACCATGGAATTTTGTAAAAAGAAAATAATTTTCACTTTATTACATGATTCACTGCAATTTATGTGTAACATAGCCTTACAGCAAAGCAACAGAATCAACATCCTTGTCAAGAAAGTTAAAGCTATGCAGATATAATCATCCAAGTGCTGAAGAGTTTACAATAAAAACTAGCATGGCAATAGAATTTCCACTCACAGAATACACCTAACAAGAAAATAAAAAATAATCGAAGGCCCTTTAAACTGATCAGAAGACAGAAGATAAGGATATGTTCGATCTCAGGCATTTTCTTAAACCAAAATGTAAGATGTTTTCAATAGGTAAAGATCGGAGACTAGAATATACTTACTACTTTACAGCAACAGATGAAGGGTAGCATCACCTTGTTATATTGATAGAATAACCTCCTCCATGGGCGCATGAGTAATGGCAAATGAGTTTTAAGCAATTCAAAATTAATTATAAAAATTAAATCCAATTCAAATAAGAGTAATGAAAAGAGCACTTTTAACATCTTGTGCCTTTTCTACTCAACTAAGTATGCATTATCAATATTAAATAGATTAGTCAAATAAATTTTGAAGTTTGAACCGGCCATGAATCATGATATGTTGTCAAGTTACATATGCTGAAACTGAAGAACAAAATGAACAGGGGTATTCGAACAAAATGAACAGGGGTATTCAAATAAAAGCACAAAAACTGGATTCAGTAACAGCTGCATTGCAAAACAAAGAAAATAACAAGTAATAATTTCTAGGAAGGGGAAACAGTTCAAGGATGGAGATAATTACAAAACAAAGAAAATAACATGCAAGTACTGAAAAGCCATAATATATATTTTCAAGGAAGGGGAAACAGTGCAAGGACGGCGATAAGCCCTTTATGACCAATGCGAGCTTTCACAGTGTTGAGGACTTGAGCATCGTGACTGGTGAGATGGATGCGATGAAGATCAATCAACAGGCGAATTTGGCGCGTTCCGTCGGGCGCATGAGCAAAATACTGTGATTGTAAAGTGCAGGTAACAAACCAGTCGTCTTCTTGGATGCTAAAGACATCGGGTTGAAGAGGGACGAGTGAAGCTCGAAACAAACAATACCAGTGATATCGTTTTAGAAGAGAGTGGTTGTTAGGAGGAAGTTTAGACAAGGGAAAATGAAAAATCTCAATGGCTTCACGGTCACGGGGACAGCGATATTCAAAGACCATTTTAGCATCATTGCTTTGGAAAAGCTCTCTAGGAAACAAAGCAACTCTACCACTGCTTAGTATTATGAAGTTATCCTCAAAATACTGAAAAATGTCCCAAACGGCTAGTTTAGTCCACTCTTTTGATTTAAAATTCAAGAGAAAGCAGCCTCCCTTATTGGTACACAGTAAGAGACGAGAGTGGTCTATGAAAGCAAATGTGGTCACTGTAACAATGGTGCTGCGGGGGAGGGGGGATATGGGTATTTCAGGGAGTGTATCCCAACGGTTTACACCAATATCATACAACTCGAAAGCAGCACGAGGGGATGGACCATCCATACGCATATAATCATAATGTTGACCAAAGAACTGAGTGGAGAAAACTAAAATTTGTTGGGCGTCGGGTGTGAGGAGGGCTTTAGGCTCGTGTTTGATGTAATTCATATCACCAAGTTTCTTAACATCCCCCACCACTCCCTTTACTACTTTCCCGCCTGCCAAAACCTCAGGCGATAAAACTAACTTCCTTACCGTCTTACGGTTGGGATTTCGATACATACCAAAAGTGTTTTCCCCTTCGAATAGATACAAGGTGGAACCCTTGACACAGATTGCCTGGGTTTGATAATCGAGAGGAAGTCGAAGATGATACGCAGGCTCGATCTCCTTAAACTCGTCACCGCCGTCTCGGCTACCATCTAGATCTAGATCCAACACGTATACTTTGATATCCTCCTCCTTGGACTCCTTGGGCTCCTGCGAGAAGCAAAACACTCCCACTTTTCTTGATTGGGGATATTGGGGATTTTCTGATCGCTGCTTCGTTTGGGGAAAAGTAATCGATTGTGATGTAGATCCCGATCGTTTCTCCATGGCGACCACTGGATTGATTATGGAGGGACGGTGCTAGGGTTTGGGGGCAAATCAAAGGCAAACGAGAGAGGGCCGTCGGGATTTTTGTTTTAGGCCTCTAGGGAAGTCTAATTTGATCTTTTTCATTTTCCCTTTTAACTGCCACATGCTTTTATGCCTCCGCGATGTTTTTAATAATAAATAAATAAAATCCTCCGATATTTATTTTTTGAGTAACTCTCTCTTGAGACGTATAATATATAAAGACGGCCATGAGCCGGGTCAACCCAGCATATTATTTCTAATTTAATAATATTTAATAAAATGATTATGACTAGTCAACCTTTATTTTTAGTACTTTTTCTTAAACTCCGTATCTACATTGAACTTTTTTTATGGGTTGGAGGGAGTAATTTCTAAATTCATGGGATGAGTTATGATTCATCAATGTCCATTATTTTTAATTGAACTTTTTTTATGGGTTGGAGGGAGTAATTTCTAAATTCATGGGATGAGTTATGATTCATCAATGTCCATTATTTTTAATTCCTGGTGTACCCCACCATTAGGGGCCCCCACCGCCCCTGCCCTGGGGATTGGTGGGGGAGGTAAATCGTAGGATGTGCCTCAAGTGGCTTATAGGGAGGGCTCACTGTTAAACTTGTGCTTACAAGGGGCCAAATCCATGCCAAAGGCAGGATTCGAACCCCCACCCTGCAGCAACCAAGCTCAGCTGGAAGGCATTTCCACCCTCCCCTCTACCACTTGAGCTATGCCCTGGGGCAATCATTCACGAAAATAACACACCTAATCGGTGCTATATTTATTTCATAGATAAACAACCATTAATACTAGATTAAGTTTAGATATTAAAATTATAGAGGGACGGTGCTAGGGTTTAGGGTGTACTTGCTAGTTATTAAATTTATTTTTAATTATTTTATTTTATCGAGAGGTGGGTAAATAAAAATCTAATTAACAATTTAGATTACTTAGGTGCGCAACAATTTAACCGTAGAATTTTTGTTAATGATTTGCAAGCATCTAATGTAGTATTTTTATATTTAATTCAATTGTAACATGAAAAAACTAAGGCAAAGACTTGTGTGAGACCGTCTCACGTAAGGGCTTAAAGTGCGTGAGACGGTCAGAAAGTGATAATGTTTATGAAGGAAAGTGGTAATAAATCAATGAAAGTGATAATGTTCTTTCATGAACAATTTATAGTGTAAATAAAAAGTGATAACATTTTATAGCGAAAGTGATAACGATTTATAGTGAAAGTGATAACTATTTTAAAAAGTGAAAAATGGTCTCACGTTAGACGGTCTCACGCAAGACCTACCCAAAAACTAATAGCATTTTTATTTTTATTTATTTTAAAAAATAAACTATAAGTCACTAACAAATTATGTTAGTATTAACTTACTTATGTAAAAGGCAGCAATTTTTCCATTATGATGTGTACTATTACAAAGTACTCCCTCCGAAATATTATGATTTAATGTGTAGTGGAAAGTTGCATTAGTGGAGGTGTGAGACTCATTTTTAGTTGTATTAGTGGATGTGTGTGAGTCTCATATGTATAAAAAAAGAAAATAAGACCTTTGGGGCGAACGCCCAAAATGAAAAAATGATATCCGAAGGGAGTATCAGTTTTTTTTTTAATATGTATGAGACTTAAAAACGAATTATTATACTCAAAATTCACTTCTCATTCAATTATTATTCCCTGAATTGTGATAGGAGACATTTTCTTATTTTATATTTATTTTTTGGTGAGGACATAGATATGGAACGGTTAGAAAATAAAGTGTGCACAATATTATATATGCTCGGATTATCTCTTACCCCAAATTGTATTTCTAGACTATGATCTTTTACCCTAATCTTTATATATATTAGTACAAGTTGGGGTATTTTTGTCATTTTATTTTTCCCGCCTAAAAGCCTATTTTTATTTTAAGTAAGTTTTAAGTTCTAATTTTGACCATTCATACAATCCAATTCAATCTTAGCCATCCATTATTAATCTGTTCGTCCCAAATTCATTTTCATGTAAAATGTATTGTAGATAGTATTAAATTTAAGAAAATTAATTTTTAATTTACTTTTGGGATAGTATGTTCCAATCGTCCCAAGTTCATCTTCTCGTTTATTGTAGATATGGAGTTTAAGAAAAATTACTTTTTAACTTTTTAGATTATTCTGACTCGCTTCATCCCCAAAATATAGGTGTACTTGCTAGTTATTAAATTTATTTTTAATTATTTTATTTTATCGAGAGGTGGGTAAATAAAAATCTAATTAACAATTTAGATTATTTAGGTGCGCCACAATTTAACGGTAGAATTTTTGTTAATGAATTGCAAGCATCTAATGTAGTATTTTTTATATTTAATTCAATTGTAACATGAAAAAACTAAGGCAAAGACTTGTGTGAGACCGTCTCACGTAAATGCTTATGTGAAAGTGCGTGAGACGGTCAGAAATTGATAATGTTTATGAAGGAAAGTGATAATAAATCAATGAAAGTGATAATGTTCTTTCATGAACAATTTATAGTGTAAATAAAAAGTGATAACATTTTATAGCGAAAGTGATAACGATTTATAGCGAAAGTGATAACTATTTTAAAAAGTGAAAAATAGTCTCAAGTGAGACGGTCTCACGCAAGACCTACCCAAAAACTAATAGCATTTTTATTTTTATTTATTTTAAAAAATAAACTATAAGTCACTAACAAATTATGTTAGTATTAACTTACTTATGTAAAAGGCAGCAATTTTTCCATTTTTCACGTGAGACCATTTTTCACTTTTTAAAATAGTTATCACTTTCGCTATAAATCGTTATCACTTTCACTATAAAATGTTATCACTTTTTATTTACACTGTAAACTGTTCATGAAAGAGCATTATCACTTTCATTAATTTATTATCATTTTTCTTCATAAAAGTTATCACTTTCTGATCGTCTCACGTCACTTTCATATAAGCCCTTACGTGAGACGGTCTCACACACAAGTCTTTGCCTATTTTTAAATAGGTAAATTATAATGTAAGTTACATGTTAAAAAATTTTTTGACAATTGTGAAATTATAATGATCCGTAAATACATCCCCTTTCAGGTAGTCATTTCTTTTATCCTATTATTATAAAATATTAAATTTCTTTTTTTTGTTAGACAAGACTTAAAAAAATCAATTATTATACTCAATCCTTTATATATATACCACATATATAATATTAGAGCTACCCTCTTATAAGACAATTTTTTTGTGAGACGGTTGTGAGACGAGTCGATTCATTATTAAAGTATGCTTATTATATAGGTAAAAATATGCGTTAAAGTATGTCAATAATGAATTATATTATAACAATATAAAATTATACTTTAATCCATCATTATCATACTTTAAAAACATATTTTAGCAACCATTAAACATATATTATCTATATAATAGGTATACTTTAACATGTCTCACAAACCGTCATGCACACATATATAATATCTCACAAGAGAGTTTGTCATAATATTAATACAACTACAAATTATACATTTAAATAATTATATTCCTAAACTCATGCTACCCATTAAATTATAATACTCTTAATTTATGTGAAAAAAACAAATTGATACATATTAAATGTACAAAATTTTAATTGTGATAGAAGACTTTTTTTAGTGTGAACATAGATATGGGACATATTAGAAAATAAAGTGTGTATATAAGTGTAGGGTGCTCGGATTACAAGAAAAGTGATCTATAATGATAGGGATCCTGTCATTAATACTTCCGTCATGTCATTATTGCTTCTCTAGTTAAAGGTCTTTAATGACAGGAAAGTGACCTATAATAACAGGACCTGTCATTATAGGTCACTTTCCTGTCATTAAAGACATTTAACTAGAGAAACAATAATGACAGGATCTCTGACATTAAAGGCCATTTTTCTTGTAGTGTATGTCATTCCCCCAAATTATATTCTTTGTATATTCTAGTCTCTGATCTTTACCCTATTGAAAACGTCTTACATTTTGGATTAAGAAAATGCCTTTTGTATGAGATAGAAAAGGTTGTTATCTTCTGATCAATCTAAAGGGCCTTCAGTTGAGTGGAAAAAAATATTTCCATGTTAGTTTTTATTGTAACCTCTTCAGCATGTGGAGAATTATGTTTGCGTAGCGGGAACTTTCATGAAAATAAGTGGACATTTTGTTGCTTTACTGCAAGGCTATATGTTACTCATAAATTGCAGTGAATCGTGTAATAGACTGATAAGCAGTAATTTCTTGCTACAAAAATCCGATCTATGGTTGCTCATTCTTCTTGTTTATTATCAAATTTTGATACTTGTTATGATTCTGTACTAAAATGAAAAGCTATATATGGATATTTATGTTTTCATTTGGTGTCTTTTTTTCTTATGGTAAGTGGTAAGGCGATATTGTTATCTATTATGCTTCCATTTTACTTTTTTTTTTGAACATAACATACTATGTTTTGTCAAGAACTTTACCATTTGAGTTCTCATGTTTCATGTTTTATCTCCAGATTGCTATTGTATTTGTGTTTCTGATTGTAAGGGTTAGAGTGATTGATTAAGTATTAAATGATACTCTTCTCATTAGCTTAAACTTTTAGATTAGGTGGTCATTTAACATGATATCAGAGACAGTTCTAGCAAAGGTACAGGGTTCGAAAAATAAAAAATAAAAGTTCATATGTAAACAAGTGAAGATTAGAATAGAGTGCTCATTTGTTGGCTTAATACTGTACAGTGTGGAAGCTAAAAGCTTAGCAAATTATCATTCTATAGGAGTAGTTACCAACCCATAGACTCACCCCATTCGGTTAGATTGGAGTCATGCCTGATGTTTGATGATGATTGGCAAGATTTCATCTGTGTTATATTATGGTGAGTTTGATGGATTAACTCTCTGTGTGATTGTATGATAGATTGTAAATTCTAATATCTTGATTCAAATCCTTTGATAGTCTCATTTTGGGTCAAAATGTTGATAAATTACTCTTTACGTACTTGCATTGCATTTCTCTTTACAATATTTCAGAACCCCATCATACATTTGGCCACCAAAATCCCAAGAGAAGAATGAGGCAAGCAAAGGGCATGGAATTTTCCAAAGGGTTGTTGCCCCCTTTAGTTTGCCCATGATTTCTTACTAATGAATCTATGAATCAACAACCCTTTTTTAAAACCATGGATTAATTAATTATCATCACTCTTGAATTTCTACCTACTTCAACTATTACTTTGCTACACACCCCTTTCAGTCCTGCTAATTCATCAAATTCTCATTTCACATTGTGAGGGCTGTGTTATGATTGGTCATGTGCTTTTACTCATAGTTTCCTCCTCTTCATTCAGCAATCGCCATGCCCATTTCCCTAGCAATGATAATTTGTCTTCCATTTAGCACTCGCCATGTCCTCCATTTTCCTATCTAAAGAGTTAATATCTTGTGCATTCAGATTCGCGCGCGCGCACACACACATATATTTTTTTACATTTAATTTTTTATTAAAAAAAATAACTGAAAATGTGTATATTTTTATTTATTAGTGTATATATTTTTATTTATAAGTGTATAAATTTCTAAAAGTTGATTGAGTGCACCGGATAATTAATCTTATCAAAATAATTTAGAACATGACTATATTATTATAATAATTGATGCGAGTTTACTCATCTTATTAAATTATATTTGAAATGCGCAGAATTAAACAGGAATATAGAGTTATTATTATTTTAAAATTTAAATATTATTTTAATATTATGAATTCAATGGCTAATATTAATTTAATTAAATTTATTTCTTTAAATCACTCAATAAACCCTTAGCCTCGATGCTCCCTAAATTTAATATATACTCCCTCCGTTCCCAGTAACGAGGGCGAGAGATTGAGGGAGTATATATGAACCAACCCAAATCCCCTATTCCACTTTGGTATTCCACTCCCTATTTCATAATTTATTTCTTATTAAAAAACTATACCCTAATTAATGACCATTAAACCCTTGGGGCATGGGGTGAAAATTTGATCATTGATTACGACACATGTCAAAAATCTAATTAGTGCAATAGTAGATGAAACACATAATGGAATAAGTGATCCCATTTGTATATGAACTTAGATCATAGTATGTATGACAGTGACTAATAAATCTTGCTTAAAATTTATCTTCTCATCTAATTTTGTCATGTATACGGGGAAGCATCCAATCACAAGCGCTTATTATTAATTATATATTTGATCATTTGATGTTGAAAATTTTGTGTGGGAATCTTTTTTAAATTTAGTAAGAATTGATATTACTCCTACCCTTTAAATGTTTGTATTATTATTTTTTATTATTTGAGAATTGAAAAATAATACATCCCTTAGATCCCTGTTAGTATTTTCACGGTTATATCACATCACGTTATTTTATCAATTCTTTTTTTTTTTAAAAAAATCATTTTTTTAATTGATAAGGATATCAAAATTCCTTTTCAGATAATAAAAAAACTAACGAACAAAATTTCTTGTAAAACGATTCTAATATAAGATAGTTTATGAGATGGGTCGATCTATTATTAAAATATCATTGTTATATAGTTAAAATTATATTTATTGATAGTTAAAGTATTATGAACAATGAATTAAAATATAATTTTAGGATATTATAATATATTTACTACAAATGTACTTTAACTATTAATAAACATATTTTATGATTGATAAAGATTTGTATAAGACCGTTTTACGGAGTGGCTTCCGTGAGAAGGATAAGAAAAAATAATATTTTAAAGAAAAGTGATAATATGTATAATAAAAAGTGTAAAATAGTCTCACTATGAGACGTTCTCATCCAAAACTGCCAATTTATTTATATAACAACCATATTTTAATAATGGATTGACCCATCTCACATTTACCTGTCTTAAAAGAGAATTTAAAAAATAATAAAGTTGTACTAATTAAATGATGATGACATTTTCCTAAAAATAAAGTTCATCGAAAATGATATATTATGATTTATTATTTTTTTTTAAGAGTGTAATAAGAAAAAAATATATATTCTTTCAGTCCCGTATTAAATTTTACATTCTTCGGAAAACATCATATTAATGTACAACCCTAAAAGTTTATCTTAATCATAAATTTACTATTATTACCTAACAAAAATAACATTGTAATTCGCTTTCCAAGGATGTATGCTTGTCCGGAGATAAGAAAAAACTTATCACAGTATTGGGACAAATGGATAATGATGGGTAGAAGTGGAATTTTAAGTGTAATAGAGAACTCAGAAAATGGGAAGAGAGTGAAGTGAAAGCAATGATAAGTCTTATGGGCCAGTCAATATTAGAGAAGAGATAGAAAATTTATGAAAATTGAATAAAGAAAAGAACCGATGTTATTTGGTTAAAAGTGGCTACAAAGCTATTTATGAAAAATTGTGGGGTATGAGTTGGATGAAGACATCAAGATAACTTACAACTTAATTTGAAATATTGGCGCAATCCATCGTGCACAAGCACATGCGTGGATATTCATTAATTTGGAATGCAATATCAACAAAGGCAAATTCGGTGGCTAAAGGATGTAGAAATTTCATCGGCAATGACTGCTGTTAAATTTGTAGGATTGAAACGGAGACATTACAATATATTCCATTTGACAACTTGCTACCGGGAAAAATAGAGAAAAAAGCGACATCATGTATTTGGGTAGAAACAATATGGATAATTTGAAGAAAAAAAATGAGTTTCTCTTAAAAAAGAAATAGTGAGACGGGAAAAGGATGCTTAGTGAAGTAAAAGTTAGGTGTCGGAGGTGGATTATGAACTCAACTCAAAAGGTGGTGATGGACCCAAAAAAGTTTAGAGAATGACCTTATAGTCATAAATACTAGTATATGGAGCTATAATTTTGCATTTCTCACTTCTATAGCAACGTTGTATCTGCCCTTTCAATAAAAATTGAAATTTTTTGATAAAGAAAAAAAAACTTTATAATTTATTTATTATTAAAAAATACTACATTATCCTAAAAAAATTAATAAAATTGATTTAAAATCAATTTTCCTTAAACTTTGTATCTATGATAACCGTTCAATTTAATTTGAAACAGGGAGAGAGGAAATATATTTTATTTATCTTAATTAATTAAATTGTTAGAGATTCTTATAATCTTTATTTTATCAGCCTTCCAAATTAATTCATACTGTATAAATGTTACTATAAATGTTTTACGCTCATATGATCGTATCCTTCCATTCAATCGCTACGAACATTATTATACAAGTTGACAAATAAAACAAAAAACATATATACAAAATTAAATGTTGCTTTATATCACTGTCGTATTCTAGTGACATGTGAATTAATTCCTAAAGAGTATATATAAAATCAATTAACTATAAATATGTCATAAATGATTGGTCCAAAACATTTAATTGCTCCGACTGATTTTCCTCCTTAAAAGGAAAATATAAATGTTGAGGTAAAATCCCAAATTAGGAATACATAAATATTAAAGTGGGAGAGTACTGTATAAGCTAAATGATTTTCTTCTACATTATAAAATACAAACATTACTTACATATATCTAAAAAGGGGATTAACTTTACGTGTTGACAATTCCAAATTCAATTCACATAGAAGAAATCTCATGAGATATAAGCTCTTGATATGTGTAAAATCAACTGGTGGTATAAGAAGACATAAGTGCTCCTTTATACCAAAAGGTCAGGGGTTCGATTCCCCCTGGCAACATCCTGCAGGCATATGGACTGATCACCCCTGTGCTTGAAGGTTGGGGTGCATGGCCTGCAGGCCTTGTTAGGGGCGGGTCGGGGCAGCGATCTGCAGCGACCCGCAGCGTCCTGGTCCGGGTAACTTGGGCCGGCCAGGCTAGGTGGGCTAGGCAGGCTTGGTCAAGGGCCCGTTTCCTAACAATAAAAGTGCAGGGGGAATCGAACCCCTGACCTTTTGGTATAAAGGAGCACTTATGTCTCCTTATACCACCAGTTGCTGTTTTATTTATTTTATCATTTACTCTCCCTGTCCCTAACAAATATTATAGATATATGATTAGAATTTTAAATAAATTAATTTTTAACTTAACTTTAGAGGATAATAACTGGATAATAATATAAAATTTTATGTAATAAATAAATTATAGTAAAATATGTTATGTGTATTAGATGAGGACGATAAATTTAAAATTAAAATGCATTTTGAGGTTATAAATTGATGCGTTATTACCAAATTTTTTTTGTAATAATATATATAGTGGAATGGACGAAAACAAAAAATATGAAATTTATTATGAGACGGAGGGAGTATTATTTTTTATTAAATGTATTATCATGTTTTATCATTTTTATAATTATTTATGAAATAATTTAATTTGTTGATTGTAGAAGGAATCCGTATCCTATTAAATAGGCTGATGATGTCCCCTTGAGGAGCTCATAAGGATTATCATGTAAACTCTGCAGGTGGATTTATTCCGGCATGATAACAAGGTTGAGTGGCACTACTCTTGGATAAGATATTAATTAATTGAGTTGTCAGTAACTTAATTAATTAGTGGGCATTGTATATCTTAAATACGGGGAGATTAACAGGCTTATAATAAGAAGAAGCACATAATGTAATTTGGGATTAGAGTGGCAGTGCAGTAATAATACTTTAGTGGACTATATTATTATTATTGGACTTAAGTATAAGTTTTGGGTTAAACTTGGATACTTAAGCCTAATGAGAACTCTAATTTCTCCTCTTGGTCACTGTTGTAGCCCATAAATAAGCTATTTCATCAATCCGGAAATCAAAAAAATTTCTACACGCCTAATATCGTGAAAGAGAAAAGGAGGATTGCAGATTGAGAGTGTCTTGAAGATCGTCGCTCACAAGACGTCAAGACTAGGCTTGGGAATACAGCAGAAGATCGGAGAGGTCGTTTGCATCAGCTTGATCGAGTTCATCATCTTCAAACCCTATTGAAAAGTAATACGATTCTATATTCTTGCTTCCATTGGTATAGAATTGCATGGAACCCTAACGGGTCACGTGGACCACAAGATCCGAGTGCCAACAAGGTAAACCATGATGATTCAACTAATCAATAGAAGATAACCACTGCCTACTTTAAAGAAGGAGCCCTTCTCATTTTTAGATGTTATTTCTACACTGCGGTAATGTGATTCGATCCTTACTTATTAGTATCAGATATCATTTTTATTACCAGCTGAGCTGTCTTTACGGACTATAACATAATACTGTTTAATATGATAAACTAATAAATTATTACTAATCCAAATCTTACTCTTTTAAATATACTCCTTCCATCCCGAAGATATTGACATATTTTTTTTGGGCACGGAGATTAAGGAGTATAATAATTTATTGTAAAGTGAAGTGAGAGAAATAATATTTAATGTGTAGTGTATTAGTGGTGAGTGTGATGTGTGTGTGGGCCCATGTAAATAAATAAATTATTTTTGTGTGGATCTCATATTCTTAAAAAAGAAATATGTCAATTTCTATGGAACAACCCAAAAAAGAAATTGTGTCAATATCTTTGAGACGGATGGAGTAATATATTATAGCAGTGAATTATAATTCTTTTGAAGAGTAAAATTATATTCTAAATACCCTAAACTCTATTATACCCCATATGAATTTATAAGTGGATTTACGATTATACCATAAAGATTAATATTAAATTTTAAAAATAAATACTTCATTCGTTTCAAAAAAAAATTACCAAGTAAATATTTATATTGACTTTTTGCACGAATTAATATTAATATTTTAATGTGTAGTTGGCAGTTTGAATAGTATTGTGTGTGGGACCTATGAAGATATATTAATTTTAACGTGAGTCTCACTTGAAAAAAAAATGTAAATCATACATTGGGGAAAAAATAGCAAATGTAAATCTTTGTTCGTAATGGAAGGAATACATTTTATTAATTAGAGCGTCCTTAACAAAAGAGATACATTTCCCGTTTTGATATATGAGAACCACACAAAATAATTAATATATCACAATGATGTATTCAGTTTCCAGCTCCAGCTCCAGCTCACACACTACATGCAACTACTCACTATACATTAAAATATTATATTTTTTAACTTACTATATATTAAAATGATGCTTTCATCCCACTAATTACTTCACATTTTGGGAATACAGCAGAAGATCAAGAGGTCATTTATTGCTGCTGTCCGCCAATTTCTACGATTTTTATATATTTGTACAGAACTCAGATCAGAAAATATTATATACTGATAGAAATCCACTGAAGAGAAGATTGTTTTGGCATGTAGACCACTCAAATCAGAGATCAAACGAGAGAGTTATGACCAAAACAGTGAGGATGCGCAGGCTGTCGGCGGAAATTCTTCTTCTTCAACATACCATGGTGAAAGGTAATAAGTTTTTATGTTTTCTTGCTTACGCTGATTGTTAGAAACGTATGAAACCCTAACGGTTCACGTTAACCAAATGATCGAACGCCAACAAGCAACAATTGAGGCAACCGATCAATCCTCCATAGCAACTACGGCCAAGAAGGATCTTCAAGAAAGGGCTTTAAGTTCCATAGTACTATGTCTTGGAAATAAGGCATTGAGGGAGGTTTAGAGGGAAACGACTGCAAGGCCTGTATGGGGAAAGCTTCATAGCTTATAGATGGTAAAACCCCTTGCCAATTGTTTATTTTTAAAGAAAAAACTCAATTCCTTTAAACTGATTGATGATAGGCCGCTCGTTGTACTACTAGATGAGTTTAACAAGATTCTAGATGATTTAGAAAATGTTGATGTTCAGTTAAAAGAAGAGGATAAGGCTCTAATTTTGATATCTGTTTTACCAAAGTCTTTTGAAATTTTCAAAGATACTTATACTCTTCGGTAGTTGGATTCTACGATAAGTCTAGAGGATGTGGAATTAGCTTTGAAAACTAAGGGATTCCAGAAGGTTTCTGAAGGTGTTAATGGATCTGGTAAGGGCTTGATGATCAAGAAAAATGATCATGGAAAGAAGCATAACAAGAAGGCATGTTCTGAAAAGAAGCATGATAACAAAAGGGATGATCAGTCCAATTCAGACTATAATGGTAGAATATGCTTTCATTGCCATGAGCCAGGGCATTATAAGAAGAATTGCTACAAATTAAAAGTATTGAAGGCCAAGAAGGTTGGTGCAGAGAAGCGGGGCCAAAAAAATCAAGCAATCCAGGTTGTAGCAACTCAAGATCAAGATCGAGGATTTTAATTACACTAAAGCTCTGTCTATTTGTACTTCTAAGATGTCAGATGAGTGGGTTCTAGACTCTCGTTGTACATTCCACATGTCACAAGTGAAGAATTGGTTTGTTGACTTGAAGCTACATAATGTTGATTATGTCTTATGTGAAAACAATCACTCCTGTCAGATTAAAGGAGTTGGTTCCATCAGATTAAAACTTCATGATGGAAGTATCAGATTACTCACAGGGGTGAGATATGTTCCTAATTTAAAGAGGAACTTAATCCCTTTTTGAGTACTAGATGCCATGGAATACGTTTTCAAATCAGAGAAGGGAATTCTTATAGTAATGAAAGGAAACTCAAATATGATGGAAGGCCTCACAAAGAGGGATTTGTACCAATTAGATGGTTGCACATCTGTTGGTCAAAACTGTGCAACAACTATAGAGGATGATATAAGCTTGTGGCATCAAAGACTTGCTCATATCAGTGAGAAAGGTCTTCAAGAGTTAGTAAAACAAAAGGTTATCAATGTTGGTTCATCAGAGAGGCTGGATCAATTTGAAGACAATATAATAGGCAAAGCTAAGAGACTGAAGTTTGGAGCAGGTGATCATAGCAGAAAGGGAAAGCTAGATTACATCCATTCAAACTTGTAGGGGCCTTCAAGAACATTAACCAAGGGTGGAGGTGGCTACTATATCTCTTTTATTGATGATTATAATAGGAAAGTGTGGGTGTATATCTTAAAATCAAAAGGTGAAACATTCAACACCTTCAAGAATTGGTTAATGGAAGTAGAAAATAGTCCTGATTGTAAGGTTAAAACTTTTATAAATGATAATGGATTGGAATATTGTTCTGATAAGTTTAACAAATTTTGTAAAGAAAAGGGATAGTCAGACATAGGACTATCCCTGGAACACAACAACAAAATAGTGTGGCTGAGAGGATAAATCAGACTATGCTTGAAAGAGTTAGGTGTATACTCAGCAGTTCTGGTTTATCAAAGAGTTTTTGCGGTGAAATTATTGTAAGTGTAGCTTTTCTTATTAATAGAAGCCCCTCAACTGCTCTGAAATTCAAAACACCAAAGAAAGTGTGGAGTGGAAGATCTGCTGATTATAATAGGCTCAAGGTTATAGGATTCTTAGCTTTTGCTCATGCGAAACAAGACAAGTTAGCACTTAGAGCTGTAAAATACATCATGATTGGCTATCCAAAAGTTGTGAAAGCTTAAAAATTATGGTGCATGGAAAGTAATAATTTTTTTATCAGCAGACATGTTACATTTAATGAAGGAATGATGCCACATAAAATTTAGGAGCAAAATAAACAAGGTGCTGAGTTTGAGGTGGAGCCCATCAGAGTTGATCAAAATTTGTTGAATAATAGTCCTTTCAAAAATGATCAACATCAGAAAACTAATGTTGACAGTGAAGAGATGGATGAATTAGAAGATGATGAAAGCTTGTTGAATAGTTATTAGTTAACAAGATACAAGATGGAACATCAAGCCTCTAGTTAGATTTGTTGAAGTTAATATCACTTCTTTTCTTTATATACAACTATGGATATAGATGCTTATGAGCCTAGAAATTACAATGAGGCTATCACTTGCAAAGAAAATGACAGTTGGATTGTTCACATGGAGGAGGAATTGCTTTCCTTGGAGAGAAATGAAACATGGAAGATTGTGAAGAGACCTAGGGATCAAAAGTTGGTTAGCTGCAAATGAATATTCAAGAAGAATGTTTCTTCTTATGGTACAGTTGGAATAAGATTTAAAGCAAGGCTAGTTGCGAGGGGTATACTTTTCCATGTTCAAATATTACTTTTTATTAAAAATATTACTCCCTCCTTCTAAACTTCAACTTCACACTTTCTGTTTTGGTCCGTCCCAATTCCAACTTCACACTTCTATAAAAGGAAAAGGTACATAACTAATATCCTTCAACAAACTTTAATTTCAAGATTGCCACTACTTTTTTAACATGCATAACATACTTTATCATTTACTTATTACCCAAAAATACCAAACTCCAAAAAGTGATTTTTCTTAATTTGTGGGTGCACAATAAATATGAAGATGAAAATGAGACGAAGAGAGTATTACTTTTTAGAGTGAAGCTTGCGTGCGCCCGGGCATACGAAAGCACATTTCGTGTGCCTTTAGAATTTTGTGTTAAATTGTATACCCTTTAGTATAAAGGTGTGTACCCTATATTTTCTGAAGAAGATTGATGTGACCCACAACCACTACAGCCCCACAATTAACACTAATACAACTATCCACTACACATTAAGATATTATTTCTCTCACCTCATTATATTTTAAAATATTACACTCCGTCTCATGTAAGGAAGTACTCCCTCCATCCCATTACAAGGTACGCGTTTGCTTTTTGCACGTTGATTAAGAAATATAATATTTTAATGTGTGGTGAGGTGAGAGAAATAATATAGTATTAATGTAAAGTGAGTATGTGTATTAGTATAACATATTGGCCCATAGAGAGAGAAGTAATTAATATGTGTGGGTCCTCTTTACCAAAAAAAAATGCACACTTTGTATTGGGATGGACCAAAATGGAAAAACGTGTACGTTTCAATGGGATGGAGGGAGTATTTGTTTTAAGTATCACTTTAAATTTTCAACCTATCACTTTTAATTTTCTTATTAACCACATTATATTTAAAGTATTAATGGTAATTTTAATACTAATTAATAAAAATTTTAAAAATAAAAGGAAAATAAAAAAAAGAGTGAGGCTTGTGTGCGCCCGGGTGCACGGGAACACATTTATGCGCCTTTAGAAATGTAGTATTATGAGCAAGTGTACATTGATTTGGTCCAAAAGATATACACTTTAATTACTAAAAGATACACAATTTTGTTCTAAAAGGTATACAATTTTCATTAATTTTTTTTCTTTAAAAAATAATGGGTACACATTTTTATACTAAAGGGTATACAATTTAACACAAAATTCTTAAGGCGCACGGAGTGTTGTTCACGCCCAGATACACTCAATAATTTTCTTTAAAAAATAAAGAGTACACATCTGTATACTAAAGGGTATACAATTTAACACAAAATTCTAATGCGCACGGAATGTGGTCCATGCGCCCGGGTGCACATGAGCTTTTGCCTAAAAAATCAAAATTCATTGATTGCGCAGATCATGAATGCGCGCGCCATTTCGGAGAGGTTTGCATGGGTCACCGGCCATGCCCACTTCTAGGGGTGTTAAACGAGCCGAGCTCGATCGAGTATCCCATACTCGAGCTCGGCTCGTTATGGTGACGAGCTTATGTACGAGCTCGGCTCAACTCGAAAAGTACTCGAGCGAGCTCGAGCTCGACTCGTTAAGCAAAAATATCGAGTTTTCGAGTCGAGTCGAGCCGAGCTCAGTCGAGTCGAGTCGAGTATTAACTAATATATTTTATATTTTTATTATATTTAAAATATTTATTTTATTATATACTATTATAATTATATAATAATAATAATAATATTATTATTATTAATTATTATTTTCGAGCCTAAACGAGCCGAGCCGAGCTCGGCTCGTTAAGAAAACGAGCAAAAGAGAGAGCTCGAACTCGAGCTCGAATAGTCAACGAGCCGAGCCGAGCTCGAGTTTAACGAGCCGAGCCGAGTACTCGAGCGGCTCGGTTCGTTTAACAGCTCTACCCACTTCTTCCCTTATTTTTCGAATAATATATTATTTTAATTAATTAATGGATAATTCGTCTTATGTAAGAAGATTCGTGAGACGGTTCCATACAAGACCTACTTTTTAATTATTGTATAAAAATTTTGAGTGTATATTGGGTGCACCCGAGTGCAAAGGTGCACTCATATTTGTGTGCCTTTTTATTCTATTTTGTATACTCCCTCCGTCCCACAGCAAGGGTCTCTTTTTTTTATTTTGGTCGTCCCACCCAAAGGGTCATATTTCCTTTTTTACTCACATGGGACCCACTCATCCCCTCTAATACAATAAAAACATGGGGGTCATACTCCCACTATTACAACTACACACTAAACATTAAATAATAATACTCCTTAATCCATGTGCCAAAAAGCAAAAACTACCCTTGCCGCGAGACGGATGGAGTACATATTATTCTATTTTGTATATATATTTTGTAATTATTGTATACGTTTTTCACATTAAATTTTCATTAAAAAAACTAACATACATATGTATATAACATTTTATTGAATATTATATACTCTCTCCATCCCATAAATAAATTCACACTTTCTATTTTTTCTGTCACATAAATAAGTTCACACCCCCAAATAAGAAAGTATACACAAATTAATAACCCCACAACACACTTTAATTTCAAAATTGTCACCCCTTTACAACTCACATAACTTAATTTATAATTTATTTATTACCTAAAAATATCAAATACCCCCAAAAAGTAACTTTTTTTTAAACTTCGTATCTACAATAACTGTGAACTTCTTTATGAGACGGAGGGAGTACTAACTTTTATAATAAAATGATACTAAATTAATAAAAAGTGATAATGTTATTTCGTGACTAATTTAAAGTACAAATGAAAAGTGATAATATTTAATAGTAAAAGTGATAACGTTTAAAATAGAAGTGAGACGCAAGACCTGCCCTAAAATAGAAGGAGGTGTGTGTTTAAAATACTTAATTAAATATATAGTATGTATTTAATATATTAAGGGTAATTTAAATTTTTTTTAAATATTATTTTTATTTTAATAATAACTAGACATTACTCATCCGTGCGTTGCACGGAAAGAATTAAGTATATTACAATTATATATTTTTAAATTTATTTTTTTAACCATAATATATATATATATATATATATATATATATATATATATATATATATATATATATATATATATATATATATATATATATATATATATTCCTTTATTTATTTGAATTTATGTATTTTGTAAAAACTACTAATTATTTATGTATAATATATAAATGTATTTTTTAATATAATATAATTTTTTATTTAAGATAAATCGAGTATATATTAACTTTCTATTATATTAACATTATTTTATTTTAATTGATATTTAAAAAAAGATATAAGTATAAAAAAAGATAGATAAACTAAATTATAAAAATAGAGTTTATAGAATTATTTAAAAAATACAAAAATCTAGGAGAAAAAAATAAGATAACAAAAAATTAAAAATTATAATAATAATATCTTTAAGGAGAATGGTTGAACCTACATATAAGATCATATATAAAAATATGAAAGACAAAAATTGGACCTACAAATATGATCAAATATGATAATAATTAAACTTAAAAATAATATCAATAAAATAAAAGTATAAAAGAAGATAAAATAAATTAAATTATAAAAATAGAGTTTATAGAATTATTAAAAAAATACAAAAATTGAAGAGAAAAAAAATAAGATAATAAAAAAGTAAAAAGTAAAATGATACCTTTAAGCAGAATGGTTGAACCTACATATCAAATCATATAAAAGTATAAAAGACAAAACAAATGAAAATAGAATCTATAAAAGATAAGAAAAGGAAGAAGCATTAGAGAAAAAATAATAAAAAGATGATTAAAAAGAAAAAAAATTAAAATATAAAAATAGGGTTCATAGAATTATTATAAAGCAAACACAAAAATTGTAGAAAAAAAAAGATAGACAAAAAATAAAAAAAATGATACCTCAAATGAGAATGATTGGACCTACAAAAAGATCAAATATGAGAATAATTAAACCTAAAAATAATATCAAATAAAATTATAAAAAAATAAATTAAATTAAATTATAAAAATAGAGTTTATAATATTATGAAAAACACACACATACACATACAAAACGAAGAGAAAAAAAATAAGATAAAAATAAATTACTAAAAATTATAATGATATCTTTAAAGAGAATGATTTAACCCGCCTATAAGATCAAACAAAAGTATAAAAGACAAACAAATAATATCAATCAAATATAAGTATAAAAGAAAATAAAATAAACTAAATTATAAAAACAAAGTTTAAAGAATTATTAAAAAAAATACAAAAATCAGAGAGAAAAAAATAAAATAACAAAAAAAAAATTATGATAATACCTTTAAGGAGAATGATTGAACATACGTATAAGATCATATAAAAATATAAAAGGAAAAACAAATTAGAGTAAATTATATATAATATGATTAATTACTAATAGGTACATACTTTACACCCCTAATTACTACTAGATACATTGATTTAAAATAATTATTATTTAATACAAAATATTAAAGTAAAATACCAAATATACCTCTAAACCCATATACTTTTAAACCACAAACCCCAACCCCCACCCACCACCGGACCACCTACCGGACCGCCGCTGGAGCTCTGGCCGCCGCCGCCGCCGCCGCCGGACCACCTCATTTTTTTTTTGCTGCACACACTTTTTTTTACTGCACACTTTTTTGCTGCACACAGTATTTATGTGCAGCACATTTGTAGGGGTAATATTGGAATATCACTATATATTTTTGTAGTTAGTAGTAATACTTTTGTATCTTTGTATCTCATAGTAATTTAGGGTTTTTTTTGTGTACCTAGTAGTAATCCTCCCTAAATAATATGAACGCAGAATCTATAAAAGAGAAGAAAAAAAAAAGTATTAGAGAAAAGATGATAAAAAGATAATTAAAAAGAAAAACAAAAGAAAGAATATTATAATATAAAAATAGGGTATATAAAATTTTTATAATACAAATACAAAAATTAAAGAGAAAAAAGATAGGAAAAAAAAAGAATATACCTTAAATAAGAATGATTGGACCTACAAATAAGATCAAATATGATAATAATTAAACCTAAAAATAATATCAATCAAATAAGGATTAATTAATAATAGGTACACACTTTGTACCCCTAATTACTACTAGATACATTGATTTAAAAATAATTATTATTTAATACAAAATATTAAAATAAAATATCAATTATAACCCCATACACTTTTAAATCACCCACCCTACCCCTCACCCACCCACCGACCGTTGACCGCATTGACCGACGGTTGACCAGTCGTTGACCGCCGCCGCTGCACACATTTTTTTTTACTGCACATACTTTTTTCTACTGCACACACTTTGCTGCACATGAACATTTGATGCACACAACATTTATGTGCAGCACATTTGTAGGGGTAATATTGGAATATCACTATATATTTTTGTAGTTAGTAGAAATACTTTTGTATGTTTGTATCCCATAGTAATTAATGATTTTTTTGTGTACCTAGTAGTAATCCTCCCATCAAATAAAAGTATAAAAGAAGATAAAATAAACTAAATTATAAAAATAGAGTTTATAGAATTATTTGAAAAAATACAAAAATTAAAGAGAAAAAATAAGATAACGAAAAAAATAAAAACTATAATGATACCTTTAAAGAGAATTATTGAACCTACATAAAAGATCATATATAAAATTATAAATGAAAAAAAAAATTAGATGATAGTAGAATCTATAAAAGAGAAGAAAAAGAAGAAGCATTAGAAAAATAATAATAAAAAAAATGATTAAAAAGAAGAACAAAATAATGAATATTAAAATGTAAAATAAGGTTTCATAGAATTATTATAAAGCAAACACAAAAATTATAAGAGAAAAAATAGAGAAAAAAAATAATATACTTCAGATAAGAATGATTGGACCTACAAATAAGATCAAATATGATAATAATTACACCTAAAAAATAATATAAAACTATAAAAGAAGATAAAATTAATTAAATTATAAAAATAGAGTTTATAAAATATTAAAAAAATACAAAAATATAAGAGATAAAAAATAAGACAACAAAAAATTAAAAAATATAATGATACATTTAAAGAAAATGATTGAACCTACATATAAGATCATATAAAAGTATAAAAGAAAAAATAAATTATACTCCCTCTGTCCCAACTTCAACTTCACACTTTCCATTTTGGTCCGTCCCAAATTCAACTTCACACTTCCATAAAAGAAAAAAACAACAAACTAATATCCCTCTAACATACTTTAATTTCAAATTTCCCATCACCTTTTTAACACACATAACATACTTTATCATTTATTTATTACCTAAAAATATCATACTACCCTCAAAAGTAAGTCAAAAAGGGACTTTTCTTAAACTTCGTATCTACAGTAAACGTGAACTTGAATTTGGGACGGAGGGAGTAATAAATTATAAATAATATGAAAGTCGAATCTATAAAAGAGAAGCAAAAAAAATAATAGATAGATGATTAAAAAACAAAAGATAGAATATTAAAATATAAAAATATGGTTCATAGAATTATTATAAAGAAAACACAAAAATTGAAGGAAAAAAAAAGATAGACAAAAATAAAAAAATGATACCTTAAAAGAGAATGATTTGACCTACAAATAAGATCAAATATGAGAATGATTAAACCTCAAAATAATATCAAATAAAAATATAAAAGAAAAGAAAATATATTAAATTAAAAAATTAAATTTATAGAATTATTAATAAAACACACAAAAGTCGAAGAGGAAAAATAAGATAAAAAAATTAATAAGTATAATGATATCTTTAAGAAGAATTATTGAATCTGCATATAAGATCAAATTAAAGTATAAAAGATAAAAACAAGTTATAGTAGATTATAAATAATATGAAAGTAGAATTTGTAAAAGAGAAGAAAAAGAAGAAACATTAGAGAAAAAAACAAAAAGAGGATTAAAAAGAAGAACAAAAGAAAAAAAATTAAAAAGTATAATGATATCTTTAAGGAGAATGATTGAACATGCATATATAATCAAATAAAAGTATAAAAGACAAACAAAATTAGAGTAAATTATGAATAATATGAAAGTAATACACAAAAGTCGAAGAGAAAAATATAAGATAAAAAAATTAATAAGTATAATGATACATTTAAGGAGAATTATTGAATCTGCATATAAGATCAAATAAAAGTATAAAAGATAAACAAATTAGAGTAGATTATAAATAATATGAAAGTAGAATTTGTAAAAGAGAAGAAATGGAAGAAACATTAGAGAAAAAAAAACAAAAAGAGGATTAAAAAGAAGAACAAAAGAAAAAAAATTAAAAAGTATAATGATATCTTTAAGGAGAATGATTGAACCTACATATATAATCAAATAAAAGTATAAAAGACAAACAAAATTAGAGTAGATTATGAATAATATGAAAGTAGAATCTTTAAAAAAGAAGAAAAAGAAGAAGCATTAGGAAGAAAGAAAAAAAAAAAGGAATAGAGTAAGAATTTGATTAGGTAATGAAAAAATTTATATAGTATAATTTTAAAGAATGAACGATTGTGATTGAAAGCATATAATTATAGAGACGATTATAATGAAAATAAAAATGATATATTATATTGATTTAAGATTAATCAAATTTGAAAAAATATTTATTTTAAAATTAAAAAATAAAATTCATTATTAGTATAATAATCTATAAAAGTATTAATTGAACGGTTAAGATTAGAATTAAATTGGACGGTTAAGATTAAAATTGAATTATTTCTAAATAAAGTAAAATTGAAAAAAATTGAAAACAAAAGTAAAAATTCAGGTTTACTTTTATATATATATAGATATAGATATATATAGATAGATAAATAGATAGATAGATAACATGTGTATTTAATAGGTGGAGTCCGCAAATAAAATTAACCTTTAAATTAACATATTATAGATATGAACTTAAATTTAAAATAAAATAAAAAAATTTATGTTATGGGTCGAACAGGTGATCAAAAGTTGAATAGAGAAGTCTCAAGTAAATGGGTCAAGTTTAATATGATCCGCCACTTAATGGAGCTCCGATGTACCCTAAACGATTACCCGCCCCCATCAATTAAATCACAGTCAATTAGGGTTTCTACTCTTGTTCCTCTTTCTCCCAGTTGATTCCGTTGGGAGATATGCAAACAGTACGAGGCGCAATTTCCTACCAATATGATAAGAATTTTAACGGAACATATTAGCCAGGGATGAATTCGTTCAGTTCGGTCCTAATTTCGGACCCCAAGAAAGCATTTACATCCTGCCCAATCTTCCCCAAGTTGCCCAAGTTGGGACAGCCATTTTCGTCGTTCCGAACGTTGAAGCCCGAGTAGGAGTTGAAAGGGTTAGATGGTCCGGCGAGGTAAGTCATAAAAGTGTTTTGAAGTGTCTATTTTACAATGCTGCTACGAAGCACTTGGTATTTGAGAGTAGTGGTATGTCTCTGCAGAACTACATTTCTAATTGGTCCTCAAAGTCAAAAACAAACAAAATATTTGGTAATTGTAAAATTGAAGCGTATGATCCTCAGTTGTATCACCCACCAGTTCTGCATCAATCATTCTTGGATCCACATATTAGACCTCTTTTCAAGGGTATATACCAGTGTGTTCATGATCTGCATCTTATGGGGTATTCCCCATTGAATTTAGAGATGGATGGTATGAGGGTGTTCGAAAACGTAGCCACCAACGACGTAGTCGTTAAGATTTTGGTGCGCAATTTCGCTCGTTGGACACCTACGAATCAGCATGCCGATTTTGTTGCAATAAGAGACATAATCAAGCTTGTTTTGCCTATCAACCAAGTACTGAAGCACCTGTTTGATCTCTCTGATACATGGAAATGTGCAGTACCAGAGGATGGTGAAATATTCACCAAGCATCCCTCAATCATTACCCCGAGTCAACTGCTGCTGCTTATCATTAGATGTGGGGATTGGAACAACTCTAAAAAAAATATGAGCATGAGCAGTTCGAATAATGTCAACAGATTGAATCATGTCAAATTGTTAAGTAAGATGATCATCTGTACCGGGTGGAATTCGAGGTTCACTAAAGTCGAAAACCGGTGGTTGAATGATAAATTCCTGCCAAAGAAGGGTACGTTTAGTGGGGATGATACTGATGTTAGGCAATCTCTCATAACATGCGCAAGGAATATAGCCGCGCACTATGCTGATTACCTAACTACTAGAGAAGATATAGTGCTGCGAACTGAATGCGCAATTATGTATCTCTTCGGTAAAGAAATATTCAGTTTGGTTGAATCCATTGGACATTGTGGTGAGCTATCAACCTACCTTCAAGATTAGGTTTTGAGGATTTGTTGCTTATCTAGTTTTATTATTTCAGAACTTTTAGAACTTATTTGTATGATTCAGAACTTTTAGACATTATTTGTATGATTCCTTTGCACTGAGGTATGCAGTCCAGTAATATGAATGGCTAGTATATGAACTTCTCCAAGTATTCTGTTTTAACATGAGATGTACATTAACTGAACTTTTAGAGTTACATTACACAAGCAACTTTACTAGTTCTGCTCCAAGATTTCCCAACCCTTTTTTTTTGTCTTAGTGCAGTGTGATGTTGATATTTCATACCTAATTAACAGTTTCAGAGACCATTCAAAATCGTAATTTAAAATTCAATCATGCCCGACGATCAAAGGTGCACATCTAAGATTCTACAGGGAAGCCATACTCATCTGCCATTTTTAATGGTGAAAGGTGCACATCTAAGATTCTACAGGGAAGCCATACTCATCTGCCATTTTTAATGGTGAAGTTGTCTTTTTGTACTTGAAAGTGCAGAAGACACATTGATATATTATTGCTCGAATCATTTAGACAGGATGGCAACTTTAAAGAGATATCACCCCTGCAGCAGTAAGTGGACAGCATAATGACTAAAACGCCAAATCTGCCCATCCAGAAGACGGATAGGTGAGTAGATATTATGTGTGAACTATGCAGTATCTTTCAGAAATTAGTGTTATCCCAATTTTCCAGCTTGAAAGAGCCTATTCCTGTGTTTAAGAACTTTTATTTTTACTTTCAAAATTGCAGATAGCAAGAGATTGACACAAAAAATGTTGAAAGTCAAAGGATCCCAAAACAACTAAATAAATCGTAATTCTGTGTACTGGAATGTCTATAGATCATTAATAGCAGCTGATCAAACATTTACTTGAAAGGGGAGTGAAAAATGATGAGATGATTAGACCAGAGTTGAAGAGTGGATTTGTTGAGGACTTCAATGTTATCATTTGCTTATAGTAATCAGCAGTATTTTCACACACCGTGCTCAACATTGATGAAAACAAAGATCAATATCTTCTGGATCTGCAACTATTCCTTTATTAAGACCATAATATGCCTACCTTTTGTCCCCATTCTCTCTTTACCAAACAAAACGGGCATGCCACTCAAAACAATTCAAACATGTGATCTTTCTATCAGCTTATAGAGACATAGAAATAAGATGCAAAAAGGAAAGGGAAAAAAAAAGCATCTCTAAGGAAACTAGTCACATGATACACCAAGTTCTTGAGATATATTAATTTCTCAATGAGATGTCCTCAACCTAAAGTGAATTCAAAGATTTAGACCAGTAAATCAGAAATAATTATAACATCATACGAGGGCATAAACTCAAATTATTAGATTGACAAACACAGTGAATGAAATTCGAACATAGCTCTAATAATAAAAGAAATAATAGACTAAGCCACCATGGTTTTAAGAAAGAATGGAGTAGTTTTACAGTAATGTAGCCATAAGGACTCATATACATGCACTTTTCTATGATTACAAATCAAACTACGGCTACAAGAACTCATATACATGCATTTTTCTATGATTACAAATCAAACTACTTTCAACACAGGTCGTCATCAAAGATATCCTTAAAATGCAGTAAACTGTTAATCAGGAAATAAGACACACACATATATATGGAGTTAAAACTTAAGGCACGTCGTTGGATGATAAGCAGATTGGCCCCTTAAATGGCACACAGTCAGGCCTTACATCAAATATCACACATCTATACATATGCTGTTGCAAAGGAAAATGTAGAAAACCTAGTGTGTGGTACTTCAGATGATCAGAATCAAGCCTGGGATATACCCACTGAATCATACACCAAAGAATTCGTCTTTATACCATCATACTCTGTGGGTTTAAGTGCATCAATGGTATTTGAGGAGCTGCTGCAGCCCTGCCATTGCAATCACAATAAGCATTCAGCTGCTTCAAATGGATTTCATCCATTCCACCACTTTGATCATCTTCATGATCCATCTCAATAATTATCTGCATCCGCGTCAGATCATACTCTTGTTTCTTAGCATAATTTTAAACAAATGTTCATTTTTTTATCCATGGTAAGACCAGTAGTATTCAAATTTGGTCAATTCAAAGATGTTGACACCTTTGCAGGAGTTCTGTTGAAGATTGGTTGAAATCTTTCTCTAGAAAACTCATGGAAGAAGAAGGTGAGGATGATTAATGGATAAGTGAAGCCTGATGCAATTGGAGATTCTTTCATCAAAGAAACTCCCAAAGCTATGACTTGGGTCAGCACCAAAGAACACCGTTGTGTTGTGTAATAGGCCAATATAGGCCCCCGCTGTCATACTCTGTGACATACATGTTGATTATCTGAAATATATACTAGAAAGAAATGAGATGACGCATGTGTTCAAACAATAATTAAGTTCTTTCGTTTCAAACTAGGTGAGTCATTAGACACACTAATCTCACTGAAAGCTGACCTCGTGATCAAGAAAACTTTACTACTAATATCAGTCTAAGCGTTTCTGTTCATGCACACAGAACTCAGTCCACGAAGTAAATTTCAGAAATTGGATGAAGTTCTCCCATAATAATGACAAAGGAGGAATATAGGACCTAGAGATCTTAATGCAGAAGAATCGAATCAATGAAAAATGAGGGGGTAATGAAACCAAGACAGATCTGTCACACTATAATCAAGGATACAGAGTTCCAAAAAAAAAAAAAAAACACACCTCATATTGATAAGTAAATCATCTTAATTTTGAAAATCTTTAAATGCATATTAAATGGAGTAAAATTTACCTAATAAACATAACCAAACTTACTGTAGTAGGTCTAATAATATTTACAGAAAATCACCAATCAGAAAGTTTAGAAAGTTCAGTTATCAAGAAGAAGTAATCAAAACTTATTATGGCACATGGAAGAAATCTTACATACCAGCATATTTTGACAAACAAATCACTCAAAGGTTCTAAGCACTATATGCATTCTAAGTTTATCATATTTTCAAATTAAACATTAGAAGAAGATTTCAAAACAAATCATGAAAGGAAAAATAAATAAAATAAATATAATTAAAAAAAAAAAAGGTGTCATAGACAAGCATGAAAGAAACAACCAAACATAACAATTTTAAAACCATCTTGCAAGAGTCTAACCTGATTGCGATAGACTAAAAATGCAAGGAAGAAATGAATCAGCAAGAAAGGCAATATTAGAGGTGCCAGTGTAGAACAAGTAAATCCCAGAAGCCCAAACAGAACGACTCATGGAACTTCGGTGTGGTAAGGAAAGATATATGGGCTGCAAGTTGAATCATCCTTGTATTAAAGAATATATTTATAAAACAAGTAGAAGAGTAGAGGGACTGGCTGAATTAGTTCAACTGACAAACTTGCCCAGCCTGATGTGAGGACAAAGTGATAAAGTACGTGGCCTGCAAAATGTAGAATTGAAATGAGTAATATATAAGCAACATGTTAATGTCAACCGCTATGAAAAATGAAAAAGAACAGGAGAAATTAGCATTAAGTTGTCTATTCTTGCAAGTGAAAACAGGAGAAATTATGCCAAAGAAAAACATAAAAGTGAATGCCATCGCCGGAACGGCTTTGGCGAGCAACTCGGGTATATTTTTTGCATCTCCCAATTTCAAGATTGAAACTTGACAATGATCAATATCAGCCTCTGTTAAAATATTGACAAAGAAGACATTCCATATGACAAAGTATAAAACTTTCAGGCATGTATTTTATTTTCCTGCCGCTAGGAGAGATGGCACCCTCCAACGTAGAGAACAGGACATTAGAGGTTGGACAATGGATAAAAAGATAATAAATACAACACTGGGGAGGTATCCAGTGATCAGCTGTTCCAAAATCTTCCTGGAAAAGAAAAAGACGTAGTTCAATTTGTGAAAACAGCAGGGATAAAAAAACTTATTAGACAGTCAATTATATTATATTTAAGCATATAATCTAATTCCTTTTCTGGTAATACATCAAGTTAGCTGATGCATAAATGATATTGAAACATTTGGCCTCTGATGCATAATCCTGAAAATTTAACATTTTAAGACAATTTTAGTTGTTTATCGTCCTATAAGTGCACTTCTCCAGTTATTCTTGCAAATGTCAGCACTTCGTGCAATGTCAGCTTCCAAAAGCAAAGATAATAGAATTTGAAGAAACATTTCCAACATTGAAATTTATTAGCTCTCTAAAGTAAAAGAATTCTTTAACTGTTGCAGTTCTATAATAATAAGGCTGTTTGGTGTGTGAAATTGCAGGAAAATTAGAAAGGTTGAGTTTAAATGAAACCATGTCAAGAGAAAGTCAATTTATTTGCAATTTTCATAAGAGGGCCTATTTTCGAGTCAACCATTTGATGCCGGAACGAAGCCCTGTGCAATAGAATTGCAATATTATAAAAGATTGTATACTCTATTAAAAAGATTAATAGCTCGTGATAGATTTGAAAATGCAGTGATTTTTTTTGGATTAACCCCTTTTCATCAATCTAACAGTATCTTTCTCAGCTATTGTTCATCATCTGTTTAAGTTACTGAAGTTGCAAATGCCAAGAACGTGTAGTCATAGCCATACAAACATTAAACAAAGAATACTTAGTACAGGATCACTGGTTTAGAATGCAGCCTGTGTAGGTCTCTATCTGAACAAAGGATAAGATTGGTCATTTAAAGTGGACATAAGGTTCTTATTGTAATCCTTGATTATAAGGTTCAATTAAACAAGCAAATCGTTAGGTTGGATCCTGGGAAATGATGCTAAACACCTTACACAGAATTTCCCTAGAAGAAAAGAATAAGAAACAGTTTTTCCCTCTCACTGTCTCCTTTCTCCTTCACACCCTAGACTGACATTATGAGAACATTAATGACTAGTTTATCTGAGCAATTCCTTAAATTCCAAATCTCTCAGGCAGTTGCACCTGCTCAAGCTCCTTATATCCTAGCACACCAGATCCAGAACCTCATATTTCCCCATGTATTACAGGTATAAGAACAAGTTCAATTCATGGCCCTACAGTTTCAACTGGTAGCCACAGATAGCCATTAGTTAGACATTTCATGAACTAAATAGTTGCATAGTTTAATCATCATAAAATCTGATTTAAGACGAAACTACTTTTGTATTAATAAATTTATTAAGAAATAAAGTTATATAGAGAGGACAAGTTGACCACACTATTGGTCAAAAACGAGAAAATTTCTCATCTACTGATATCATTCTCAAAATACACCCTTAAATTATATAAAGCTTGAAGTCCAAAAGGAAACTCTTATGTAAGATTTTTAATTTATTAAAAAAAGAAAGAAAATAATATTTTATATTGACACTGATTGTTTTAATATTCTGAAGGTAAAGCTAACACATACTGCAAGTAAAGTTCTGAGCACATTTACTGCCGTTCAAGAATATTTGGTAGTGCCAGAAGTCTTGCACAGTTCATTTAGCTAATATTATGATAAATTTTATGATAAGAGCCGTGCAATCTAACAGGCTGTAAACAGAGGAAAGCAAAATTAAACATGCTTGTACCATCAAGACTTTTTTTTAAAAATTTGTAGTTGGAATTATTTATTACAGCTCACATTAACAAGAAACAAAATGATATCAGATCAGGACAATGAAATAATATAACAATAGCACATTAGAAGATTGAATATATTAAAAGTCAAACAGAAAGATACTTCTGCTTACTGCAACATTAGAATATTGATTAGATGCTCACCATTAACTTCTGTACTGCACCAGACTGATAAACCATTTGGTGTGATAAGTAGCTTGATGAATAGAAATCTGTAAAGAACTTAGTCACAGAATCACCATATGATTGTTCATTTGCCCAAGTAATAGCACAAACAATTACTGTAAAGTGACTTGGGTAGTAAAGAGATGCCGTGACATGGGACAATCTCATCTTTGTTATGTTTTTAAATATTCCTGAGAAGCAGAAAAAAAACAATCATAGATGACTAAGGAGTTTAATCACCAATGACATAAAACCTATCGACAAAATTACTGTCCCCACTAGTTTAAGAAATTTTATTTTTCAACTTGAAACACCTAGCCCTGTCTTAACTTGTTTAAGTAAGAATTTTTTAATTTTTTAATTTTTTACTTTCAAAATTGCAGGTGGTAAGAGATTGACACAAAAAAATGTTGAAAGTCAAAGGATCCCAAAACAACTAAATAAATCGTAATTCTGGGCACTGGAAACTGGAAAGTCTGTAGTAATTTATATCAGCTGATCAGACATGGACTTCAAAGGGGAGTAAAAAAAGATAAGATGATTAGACCAGAGTTGCAGAGTGGGTTTGTTGAGGACTTCAATGTTATAATTTGCGTATAGGAATAAGCAGTATTTTCATACACACCGTGTTCAACATAGAGCAATGCATGATGAAAACAAAGATCAATATCTTCTGGATCTGCAACTATTCCTTTATTAAGACATATGCTTGCCTTTTGTCCCCATTCTCTCTTTATCAAACAAAAAGCGCGAGCACACATACACACGTGCACGCCATTCAAAACATTTCAAACATGTGATCTTACTATTAGCTTATAGCGACATAGAAATAAGATGCAAAAAGGAAAGGAAAAAAAAAGCATCTCCAAGAAACTAGTCACAGGATCATAGTACACCAAGTTCTTGAGATATATTAATTTCTGAATGAGATGTCCTCAACCTAAAGTGAATTCGAGGATTTAAAACAGTGGACCCGAAAATTATTAAAACATTATACCGTTATACGACGGCACAAGCTCAAATTATTAGATTGACAAATACAGTGAATGAAATTTGAACATAGCTCTAATAATTCTTCGAGTCGCTGTCACCATCCAATGTACGCTACAAATTTTTTTAGGAAAAACTTAGATACACAAGATACTGATGCCAAACTTTTTTCTTATACTGCACGTACGCTATCATATTAGACAAGATACTGTTATTTACATGGTGCAACCTTTTCCTCCAAATTGAATGTTAAGTTGAACCAATTGCACAATATCGCATGCCGAGTAATTGATACACAAGATCCTATTCCTATAATCATGTATAACGGCCTGACTTACCAAATTAAGAAGATCTAGTATTTTATTTTTTTATTATGTTTTTTTTAAATGTTAGTGTTTGATATATTTCAGAAATCATATACAAAATTTTGCATGAAACCAAAACATTATTTCACTTTTAAGGGCCAATTTTAGCAAACAAAAGAATTAATAGACTAAGCTCACCATGGTTTTATTAAAGAATGAGGTAGTTTTACAGTCATGTAGCCATAATGATTCATATACATGCATTTTTCCATGATTACAAATCAAACTACTTTCAACGCAGGTCGTCACCAAAGATATCATGAAAATGCAGTAAACTGTTAATCAGGAAATAAGACACGCACATATATATGGAGTTAAACTTAAGGCACGTCGTTGGACAATAAGCAGATTGGCCCCTTAAATGGCACACAGTCGGGCCTTACATCAAAACTCACACATCTATACATATGCTGTTGCAAAGGAAAATGTAGAAAACCTGGTGTGTGGTACTTCAGATGATCAGAATCAAGCCTGGGATATACCCACTGAATCAGACACTGAAGAATTCGTCTTTATACTATCATACTCCGTGTGTTTAAGCGCATCGAGGGTCTTTGAGAAGCTGCTGCTGCCACTGCCATTGCAATCACAATAAGCATTCAGCAGCTTCAAATGGATTTCATCCATTCCACCACTTTGCTCATCTTCACCATCCATCTCAATAATTATCTGCATCCGCAGCATATCATACTCTTGTTTCTTAGCATAATTTTAAACAAATGTTCTTTTTTTTTATCCCTGTTCAGACCAGTAGTATTAAAATTTGGCCAATTCAAAGATGTTGATACCTTTGCAGGAGTTCTGCTGAAGATTGGTTGAAACCTTTGCCTAGAAAACTCATGGAAAAGGAAGGTGAGGATGATTGAAGGAAAAGTGAAGCCTGATGCAATTGGCGATTCTTTCATCCCAAAAACTCCCAAAGCTATTACTTGGGTCAGCACCAAAGAAAATACAATTGTGTTGCACATGATAGGCCAGTGTAGGTACCCGCTATCATACTCTGTGACATACACCTTGATTATTAGAAATTTATACATGAAAGAATGAGATAACACGTGTTCAAATATAATTAAGTTCTTTTGTTACAAACAAGGTGAGACTCATTAGATACACTAATCCCATTGAAGCTAACATCGTGATTATCAATTTTGTGCCTTTTCTTGTGCCTTTTCTACTCAACTATGCATGCATTATCAATTTTAAATAGATTAGTCAAATAAATTTTGAACTTTGAACCCATCAAAGACTTCGATGGCCATGAATCATTATATATGTTGTCAATTTACATATGCTGAAACTGAAGAACAAAATGAACAGGGGCATTCAGATAACAGCTCAAAAACTGGATTCAGTAACAGCTACATTGCAAAACAAAGAAAATAACAAGTACTGAAAAGCCATAATATTTTCTAGGAAGGGAAAACAGTTCAAGGATGGAGATAATTACAAAACAAAGAAAATATTATGCAAGTACTGAAAAGTCATAATATTTTCAAGGAAGGGGAAACAGTTCAAGGACGGTGATAATCCCTTTATGACCAATGCGAGCTTTGACAGTGTTGAGGAGTTGAGCCTCGTGACTGGTGAGATGGATGCGACGAACATCAATCAATAGGCGAATTCCATGCTCTCCGTCGGGCTCATGAGCAAAATACTGTGCTTGTAAAGTGCAGGTGACACACCAGTCGTCTTCTTGGATGCTAAAGACATCAGGTTGAAGAGGGACGAGTGAAGTTGGAAACAATTGATACCAGTGATAATCCAAATCCAAATCCAAAAGATCAGGGTTGTTAGGAGGAAGTTCAGACAACGGAAAAGGATAAAACTCAAAGCCTCCATAGTCATCCAACGGGCGATATTCAAAGACTATTCTACCATCCTTGCTTTGGTGAAACTCTCTAGGAAACAAAGCAACTCTCTCACTACAGAGAGTTATGAAGTAATCATCAACATATCGAAAAGTATCCCCAATGTCTAGTTCAGTCCACTCTTTCACTTTTGATTTAAAATTCAGGAGAAAGCCTCCCTGGTTGGTATACAGTAAGAAATGAGAGTGGTCTGTGAAAGTAAATGACCTCACTATAACACGCATGCGAATGGGGGGTAAGGGTAATCCAGGGAGTGTATCCCAACGGTCTTTACCAATATCATACAACTCGAAAGCAGCACGAGGGGATGGACCATCCATATTCATATAATCAAAATGGTGAGCAGAAAACTTAGTGGAGAAAACTAGAATTTGTCGGGCGTCGGGTGTGAGGAGGGCTTTAGGCTGGTATTTGATGTGATTCATATCACGCACTTTCTCAACAGCCTCCTCTCCCATCTTTACGTTCCCGCCTGCCAAAACCTTCTGCGGTAAAACTAACATCCTTACAGTCTTACAGTTGGGATTTGGAGACATACCAAAAGTGTTTTCCCCTTCGAATAGATACAAGGTGGAACCCTTGACACAGAGTGCCTGGGTTTGACATTTGCGAGGAAGTCGAACATGAAACGCAGGCTCGATCTCCTTAAACTCGTCACCGCCGTCTTGGCTACCATTTAGATTTAGATCCAACACGTATACTTTGATATCCTCATTCTCGGCCTCCAGCGAGAAGCAAAACACTCCAACTTTTCCTGACTGGGGAATTTCTGATCGCTGCTTATTTTGGGGAAAAGCAATCGATCCCGATCGTTTCTCCATGGCGGCCATTCTGGTGCTAGGGTTTGGGGCTAATCAAAGGCGAACGAGAGAGGGCCGTCGGGATTTTTGTTTTAGGGCTCTATCCAAGGAAAAGCCTAATTTGATCTTTTCATTTCCCCTTTTAACTGCCACATGCTTTATGCCTCCGCCAAAGAACGTATTGTAGGTCATAGGAGGTTGGGAACATATTATTGATGAGAGATTTCTAAAGTATTATTATGGTACAACTAAGTGCTAATGCAGACATTGCCCTGTTAAAAAAATTTAATGAGCAGTTAGCAAAATTGTTTAAATCTGTATAAACAATTAATGATAATTATGTGAGTAAATATCACAATTGGTCATGTAAGTATTGTTTATTCAAACTTAATCATTTTTCATTGCAATTATCAATTTTGGTCATTTTTTGTTTAATTTTTAGTCTTTTTTGTCCAATCTTAATCATTTTTGTATTAATTTAGTCCCGTATAAAAGGTCTATTTTTTGTACAATTTAATCTTTTATGTTAAGAAAAAAGGGGCGGCTATTTGCACCCCTGAAATTACTAAATGTACCCCAAAAATATATAAATTGACATAATTATCTTTATAAATCTTATATTTGTTCGGTTGCAACAACCGAACATAATATAATCAGAATTCATATTTCTTATGTATTCTGTTGCAACAACAGAACAGAGTCAGAATCTTGCTCTTTTTCCCCATTAATCCCTTGGCGAAGGGAACACATGAGACAACACTCAGAAGCTGAAGAACACACCTTGAGCTCCCACCAACTTACTCCACTGCAGGGATGGGCTGTACACTGTTCTCAATACTGCTACTCCGATGACGATCACGTTGAACATGATGATGGTGATCGGCAGGATCATCAAGGTCGTCCACCGAAACTCATACGACTCTGCAAACTCATTGTCCCCTTCTTCCTCCACCGTCGATTTCAATATCAGCGTGAATGATCACGGTGACAGGGTGGGCGCTGATTCTGTCGATCAGAAAGAACTGCTCGTTCCTCCACTAGACTTATAACCAATCTAGCACAAACTGGTTGATGGCAAGGAAAATCACAATTATGATTTTGTTTGGTTGCAACAACCAAACAGATAAGAGAGAAAATTTCTAATTCTTTTAACTTCTGTTGTTGCAACCGAACAAATATAAACTTTATAAGGTTAATTATGATTCTGATTCTCTTCGGTTGCTGCAATCGAACAATCTTATTATGTTCGGTTGATGCAGCCAAACAGATAGGAGAGATGAATTTTGATTATGTTCTGTTCGGTTGCAAAAACCGAACAAATATAAGATTTATAAGGATAATTATGTCAATTTATATATTTTTGGGATACATACAGTTAGGAGTGGGCATCGGATCGGGTTTCGGGTATTTCAGATTTTCGGATTGGGTACCTGAAAATTCGGGCTGAGAATTTCAATATCCGAACCTGATCCGAAATTTCTTATATCCGAAAATTCGGGTACCCAAAAATATCAGGTACCCGAAAATACTTTTTTTTAGTATTCTTATAATAAATTAATTAGGTGTGATTTAAATAATTTTTTTAATGTTTAATCTTTGAGGCAATATTTATTTGATCTCTTTTATCATTTTTTTCTTCGTTTTTAAATATTTATAAAAGAATATAATAAATTCATACCACATCATAATAATATTAATTTTTATACTAATGTTAGGATTTAGATAGTATATTTTAATTATTATGTTGTGAGATATTTAAATTTATATATTTTTATATTTTATTTTTATCTAATTAATTAAAAATATTTATACATAAAGTATATGATCACTTAAATCATATTAAAATTAATTGTATAAGGAGAATTTTAATTTAAAATTGATAAGATAAGGATTTAATTGTGTTTTTATTATGTAAGAATAATTGATAATTTAAAAAATAATTAAATTTAATTAAGTAATGTTTAAAGAATAATAAATAGTACTCCCTCCGTCCCACTAAAGTTGTAACAATTTTTTTGGGCACGGAGATTAAGGAATATAATATTTTAATATAAAGTGAAATGAGAGAAATAATATTTAATGTGTAGTGGGTAGGTGTATTAGTGGTGTGTGTAAAGTATGTGTGAACCCTATGTGTATATATTAATATTTTTGGTGTGGGTCCATATGCTTAAAAAGAAAATGTAACAACTTCTGTGGGATAACCCAAAAAGGAAAATGTCATAACTTCTGTGGGATGGAGTGAGTATATTTTATGATTAAAAAATTAAGAAATCAAAAAATTTAATAATTTATGAACCAAATTAGGAGTATTTTTTATAATTAACATAAGAGTGTAAAAAAAATTCGGGTACCCGATCGGATAAATTGGTTACATTTTCAATACCCAAAATCTGAACCGAAGTTATAGCTTCGGGTTCGAGTAAACCCGAAACCCAAAATTACTTAAAAAAATTGGATTTTTTGGTTAATTTTTTTCGAATTGGATCGGGCACTCGAAATCCGAAAAAAAATGCTCACCCCTACATAATATAGTAATTTCGGGGTGCAAATAGTCGAAAAAAATAAATTTGATCTAAAAATGTTTAAAAATTTTGACCTAAAAAAATCAAAATTGAGAATTGCAATAAATAAAAGGACAAAAGTTGAAATCAATCATACTTACCTGCTAATTTTGATATTTTTCCTAATCATGCCATGATGTCAAAATGAGTGTATATCATAAATTTTTAAATTATTTTGAGGTGCACTTGGTACATCGATACACATGAGTTTATAAGGTAAATATAAGATATAAGTTATTGAATTTATTTTTAATTATTTTATTTTATCAAATGTAAGGATTAAATAAAAATCTAATCAAATTGTTTAGATTATTCCGATAGAACTGTAAATTTTTTTTGCTAATAATTTGCGAGCATCTAAATTTATTATATTTAATTATAACATTAATATTGCATATGCATGAAAAAACTAATAGCAATTTTATTTAAAAAATAAAAAATCTATAACTCACTGACAAATTGTGTTAGTTTTGACTTATTACTAATCCATACATTAGCATGCACTAGATAAATTGCATGATTTATCACAAATTATAAATCAAATCGAGTAAGAGATAGAGTTAAAAGAGGTAAATAGAATCCAGTTTTTGTGTCATACTAGTAATTCGTCCGTGCGATGCACGGAATCATTTTTTTAAAAAATTTATTTCCAGTTTCAAGTTTATATTTATTTTATAATAATGAATATAAATAAAACTTACTATTTTTACTTATGAGGATAGAAATTTATTGTTCAGTTTTCATGTTACATTTTGATATTACATTTTCTCGTTGGATGAATGACACGTACTATGATATAGTATTATTACTGTCTCCGTCACCTTGAAAGTTATCCGTTAACTTTTTTACGTGGATTAAGGAGTATAATAATTTAATGTATAGTAAGGAGAAGAAATAATATTTTAATGTGTAATGGGTAGTTGTATTAATGTTGAATGTGGGGTCGGATGTGAGAAAAAATATGATAAAAAGAAATAAACTATTTTTTGCTATATGGTATGACATTGACTTATAAATACAAATAATAATGAATGAAAGAGACTAATTAAGTCTTTAGAAATTAATTCATATTTTATTTAATTTAAGAAGAAAAAAAATTGATTGATTATATGCATAATATTAGTATTCTGCAAATTAATACAGGTGCACAATTATACAAAGTAGTCAGCGAGCCCAATGACAAAAACCTTCAAGTAAAGATAGTTCATAAATTTCTTGAAAAGAGACACACAACATTAAATAAAAAAAAAAGACATGAAGACAATGTAGAAGAAAAAAAGACTGAATGCAGAAAAATGAGAAATCCAAAAAGAGAAAAATATCATATGATAGCCAGGGTTGGCCCTGAGATTTTGGGGGCCTTAGGCGAAAAAAAAAAAAAGGGCCCCAATCATTGAGACCTTCATTCGCTAATAATTAAGCTTTTATTATTCGTCGATTTAAACAACTTGCAACAAAAATAATACACTATGTTTGTACTTTTGAGTACACAAGCAATTTTTATCTTGATTCTCACCATTTGATAATTTTCTTGTGTAATGTGTGTATGAAAAGTGTCTAGAAAGAATTTGAGATCATTTTCTCTTCTAGACATTTCTCCAACAATATATCTCTAATTTTATTATCAACGTTATCCCAAGCTCTAGGACCATAATCTTCATTCTCTAGAATATTTACATGTTTTTCAATTTCATTATCAACATCTTCATCATCTATTTCATTTTCATTGTCTAGCAACTTTTCCTCATTTAAGAGCATTTCATCTTCAATTACTCTAAGTAAATTTTTCTTCATCATTCTCATTTAATTCATTTTTGTTCTCAACTCCCACCGTATTCATATCATGTAACTCATCACTATTTCTTTTTTTTTAATAAAGGATGCATATCTAGAAAATATGATTGATGATTATAAGCAAATAAATAACAAATCTAATTAACAAGATCAATAGCAATAAAAGAGAATTAAGAGGATTGAATATTAAATTGTTATGAAATTCCATAAGAAAGGGAATTAAGAGAAAATAGAAATTAGATAAGAATGAGAACTGTAAAAATATTTACTAACTTTTATATAGAGTGAGTATATAATGGTTATAAAATAAATTAACAAAAAATAAAAAAAAAGATAAATTAAGATTATTACATTGAAAAGAGAAGATAAACTAGTATAGTCATAATAATTAAGATTACAAAATAATTAAGATTACAATAGTAGATAAGCTGGGTATAAAACTGTTATAATAATTAAGAATACAGCGGTTAAGAATATAACGATCAAGAAATAGCAGTCAAAATTTATTTAATAAATTTAATAAGACAATAATTGAATATATATATATATATATATTATGTCGATATAATTTGGGGCCCTGGCGGTCGCCCTTCTTGACTATGCTCAGGGCCGCATGATGATAGCAAAAGCTTATGGAGAAATAAAGAGAGTGAAAAGGTGTGTACTCCCAATACAAATTATTTCTCAAAAGAAGAGAAATTAATATTCCATTAAATCCAGCTCCTTCCATTATTAAATACTAGGTTTGGGTGCACCTCATGAATGAGGTGCTAACTCGGATTTTAAATGTCACCTTTTGAGTAAGTAGGCATGACACCATTTATATGAGAATCCTAATGTCACCTTATAGGTGTACATATTAAGTACATATGACACCATTTATATGAGAATCCTAATGTCACCTTATAGGTGTACATATGACACCATTTATACGAGAAGGAATCTCGATGGATAGTCCTAAGCAGCAATTCCTAGCAGATTGAGCAGAATGTTCTTCAAAAACCTGTACATTAAAAAATCACCATAAATATATGGAGTAAAATAAAATCTTCATAATAAATAAAACTTAAAGAGGTCATAAATATATTACTTGAGAGTATGTGTGTTCTCAGTTCATAATAATATTTCCAGCTTCCAAATTCACCAAATGCACACCAAGACTGTGAATGTGAATCAGTAAATTAGCCACCAATGAGATTTGGAACCCCTGCAAAGCATAAAATGAGAATTTCAAAAAACTCTCACTTAACCAAATGGAAATGGATCTAGAGGGCTAAAATACCAATAAAAAACATATTTTAGGCAATAAAAGATTAATTTTAAAAAAAATAAGCATGAATCTATCATGCCACACAATTAAATATGCAATTAAAAGCATGAAAAAATGCCTTGCAGTAGTAAAATATATAAAGAATAGTAGATACAAAGGAGTCAAGAAGCTATTACTAAGGGATCCTTCTTATAATTATTGCACAACCAATTTGCTAGAAGCAAAAAAAGCTCACAACCTACAGGTTCATCTCCATGAACATTTCCAAGAAACCACAATGTGAGGAGATTGGGAAAAAAAAAAAGCTTAGTTCTTTGCATCAATGCCATGATTTTACAGATTACATATCTATATTGTTCTGAAATCCTCAAGAATTGCGCCTTCTATTTCTTAACTTGTAAGCCTGAGAATGAGATTAATTTATTCAGGTTTTTAAATACCTGAAAATCGTATACATCGTGAGATTCACCAACTTAAACATAATGGGGGGAAGAGAGAGAAAGAGAGAGATTGTAGCCCTTAAATAAGCAGGTGGGACTCATGGCTCACATGTTCTAGTGATTTGAAGGCATTCAATCGAAACACTTGTAATTGTGGTTAAGCGAAATAACACTAATGAGACATATATGTTTCCTATATAGCCTGGGTAATTTTCAAGGTACAGATGTATCTCTAACTTAAAACCCAAATAAAATCAGTTGGCTGAGAAAGTCTAACAGAAGACATGTACATAGTTGCAAAGAGATTATGCAAAAAGTAGAACCTTTTTTGAGTCCCAGCACTCTATCGCCTACCTGGAGCATTTATCCACCACGCTTGCAATAGCTGATAACAAAATGCGAAAATAACACAAGTGGAGTGAAGCATTTATTCCTTCCAATGCCCGACCGAGTCATCTGAATCATAGTATAATACCTGCAAACTTGAAAGAGATCAGAAAACACAAGTAAACTGATACATGATAAATGTTTAGGAACTAATAAGACACTAATCATATTATTAGAACAACAAATAAATCATGAACAATGGTTGGGAAATTCGAAAAGCAATCACTTAGGGAGTGTTTGGTGGGTAGCTATTGAAGGTGAGAAATGCTGAAATGAAAAAATAGTAGTATGATAGGCATTACACTACTCTAACTTTCATTCCAAGGTTTTTGAGGAATCATCCATACCTTAATAGAGTGCAATCAATATAAAATGTTATAAGTAGTATCTAAGGGTTATCATCCTCTTTGGATCAATCATTTGCTCTTTACACACAAGAATATATACTGTTTATTTTATTTTTAAATGTGAATGAATTGGAAAACCTTACACATAATGTATACACACACTAATATTAGTAAATACACAGTTACATAGACTAAAGCAAGAATATGAAGTTATTTTATGTTGTTTGATTTCCATTCCCCTTGCATTTTCCATCATCCTCTCCTTACAAAATTTAAATTTATTTGATTAAAAAATTATAATAATAACAAATATATCACATTCTGAAGTAGATTTCCCTTCAACAACCTTGGCATCTCTATTTGAAAATATACAAATCAAATGTCATTTTTTAACATCATTCCAAGGGGCCTATCCAATACACTTAAAACAAATATATAGATTTTTTCAATAAATAGCTTATATCTTCTCAACTCTATCACATGTGGTTTTAAGAGCAGAGAACTCAACTTCCAACACTGTGCCAAAGCACCACAACAAGAGCTCAGCATTGGGAGGAGCTTTGTGTCTTATAAAGCATAAAACTTAACAGGATGAAGTATAAAAAGCCAAATAGTTGCATAGGAGGACTGCTTCGCTATATAAATTATGCAAGTACGAAACAAAAACAGAAGTAACAACATTATGAATTCACATGCTGACCATTGATTGCCTTTCTGGGCTTTTTAGCTCTTCAGGAAGTTGATGCTGCTCATCGTTTCTCATTAATTAATCTTGTAAGAATCTGCACCAAAAATACTAAAAAAAGGGAAATTCATCAGTAGAATATGATTAATGAAGTCGATCAGGCACTCACTACTCTAAAATGCATTCACTTAACAATAAATAGATACAAGATCCGGAAGAGTACTCAATCTACCATTAGAATTTCTGATTATGAGATTATTGTAACACAACTATATTAGCATCTGTTTAAATCTGGGATAATAACGTTCATAAGATAATATATTTATATCTGAGCAGCCGTAAGAGGTGAACCAATAGTTTGAGATGTTAAAGACAGAAATAGTTGGTAGCTAATACATTATCTATAATCTCTTGGTCAATGTTTTAAGAAGCATAAGCAATATTATTCATAAGCAAGCTTGAACCTCAACCTGTAGCAATGCAAGCTTATGCACGTCATACATGCTCTTTCATCCATGCCATACAACATACTAATATTAAGAAAAGGGGGAGAGAGCAAACAACTGACCTCATAAATAGTTAAAATGTTTCATATAGAATAGAAGCAAGAGATGTATTTACCGATATGTTCAATGGGTAGTAATTGAAGCAACCAATGGGAGGGAAACCTATTAAAGGAGAACAAAGAAAGGAAGGAATATTAGGATTTTCACTTCGAATAGAATGCTTTTGCTACACAGGTAGTTAAATCATACAAGTCGAAAACTTGCCATACAAAATAGAGAGTAGAACTTACCTATGCCAGGGACTAAAGAGGCACATGAAATCTGGAAAATAGTTTAATCAATATTGTAAAAGGTGCATAATCATACAAAAATTGCCGTGGTCAATTCAGAGGAATAATCCCCAAATGAAATCAAAAGGACTCTAATGTTCTTGCTAGGCGATGAAGCAGAAGAGAAAGCTCTCCTCATAATCAACAACTAAATAATCTAAAAATTACATTATTCCATACCTTTTATATAAAAAAATACATTTAAACTCTTCTTGCACCGATTGTTAACATATGATAGATCTCCAAAAAGTTTTATCTGCAAATCAATAGCAGGTCAATCTAAGTCAATATATGATAGCAAAAGGGATAAGGAGGAGCCATTGCATGTCCAATTGCTAATCAGCGCATGCAGTTGAACCAGTGAAACTGATTTACGAATACCGAAAGCATAGAATAATCGAATCATAATTAAAACATATTAAAACCTAAACAATTTCTCAAACAACTCTGTCGATTTCAGCAATTTGATAAATGCAATAACGAGTTACATAGTGAGAGAGAGCGTTTTGAATGCTAAACCACATCCTGAAAGAGAAGAACAAATTAGGATAAAGAGCCCTAATGCACCTACAATGATTTTCAGCGGTGGAGAAGAAGCGATGGAGAGAGAGGCAGAGAGGCGAAAGCTACTCGAGAGTGCTTGGAGCGAGCAAGAGAGAGAAAGAGAATGCGCAAAAAGGGGAGATCTTTTATATACTAAACATAGGTTTTTTCTTGCTGACTTGGCAAGTTATTACGCATTTGAATTTGACGTGTCAAGCTCTCAGTTTTTTCTCCAATTTTTCTAATTCTTAAGCACTTCCTTATTCTAACTGAAATCAACTCATTAATTGTTTCCTAACGCAAAGCCCTAATCTTAATTACATTTTTCCAGACATCTTTTGTAACATAAACGCTTGACGGACGAAATTCCGCACTATGTTTCTTCTTGATTCCAAAGAATTTCAGAGAACATTTCTGCTCATTTCCGACCCTGGCACCGCTTATTCCAAACCGAAAGATTGGAAGATAAGACAGCATATTGTATTATTTTATCGTTTCATTTCATATTTGATTTCAATGATTTCTTGGATTTCAGCAGAATTTTGGCACGGGTGATGATCGAATCGAGTCTCCTGTGTGATGGCGGCTTTGGATGATTTAAGCGAGGGCTGGAAGAAGTTGGATGAGGAAATCAACTCAGATTACTCCGGGAGTAAGTACATTAGAATTTCATTTTTCTGGTGTTCCTTAGCTTCCAAATGGAATTTTTGTGTATTTTTGTTTTTTGGGACAGATTACTCACCGAATAATTTATTGCTAATGAGAATTTATGAATTACTACTGATGCGTGTAGTTTAATTCGTGTGTATGATTTTCACATGCTTTGTTCCACAAATAATTCATTTCCCTTTCCCTATCAGAGAGCTAAGAAGGTATAAATTATTTTGTTTTGTTTTGACAAGGAATGTTGAATGTATTGAGTACTCATTTCTTGATTTAGTTTGATCACGTGGTGTTAATTATTAACTAGAAACGATAAGTTTTCATTTATTGTTGTACTGTAGCATGTTTTTGTTCTTTCATCTTATGGTCAATCTAAAGTACAGTTCTTGGATTTTGGCATGAGTGGGATCGACTCGAGCCTCCTGTGCGGTCAGCAGTGGAGAAGTAACTGGACTCAATTTAGTCGGGAAGTAAGTACATTAGAATTCAGTCTTCAGGTTTTTCGCTGCTTTCGTGAAAATTATTGTTGAAATTTTTTTAACTTGCTTATAAATATAGTTCTGCATTGGTTAAGTTGAATTGTTGTTCTCTATATAGGTGTTACAATACAATATGTGTGTTAGATGTGCTATAATCATGTTTCTTGATGGATGGAATTTGAGTAATTTTAATTTCATTTATTCTATTAGCCCTTATACAACATTACTCTAATTCATTTATACTCCTTCCATTGCTGAAATTTAGATTAAAAAGCTTGAGCATGTAAAAAGTATATATTTGAATATGCATGTGTAGTGTAATTGAGGGGTTTTCAAAAAAGGTATGAATCTACTTTTGGAGGCTGCTGAGGAAGTTTTTGTTGTGGATTCAAGACTATCCATTATTTTTAAACCTTTTCTTTTTACATTTCTTTGTTAAATTTATAGGCTAAAGAAGTTTACAGGCTTGCTGATAACATGGTACATCTTGGGGAAGAGGTGCATATTTCACTATCTCTTATCTAAATCGTCTCTTTGAATTTAATTTTTATGACATAGTTAACATTATATCTGATTTTATATTCCTAAATTTGTCTCAGTCTTAGATGAGGTAATCAATCATCTTATGATACTTAATTGAACTCCAATGCTGTGTATTGTGGGACCTGCCGTGGGAGATACCATGATGTTCCACAGATGGGCTGATAAAATAAAATAAAATAATATCCAGATCAAAGCGATATCTGCTAATAAACCTCAATTAAAAAAAAGGCCACCCTAAACCTGTAAGACTTCTTTTTCTAATGAAAGTTTTCCTTCCATAAGGACTTCATCGGTTTCTTCTTTGCAGTGATTTGATATTTGGTTTGTGTGGTGGTTGGAAGTATGTGATTTATATAAATACCTACCATTGAGTTAGATATCTATTTTTTTTTTTTTAAATTTAGATTTATTCTTGCCTATAGAGAGCGATTAATTTCCAAAGTCCAAAATAAAATGGGCGGCATTAGAATTTTTTGGCATAGCTAAATAGTGTTGTGCTTAGTGTAAACTGAAGTCCAAATGGTATGGAAGTTTACTAATCATTTCTTTGGAAGATACTGATTATGATTATTCTTTTTGAAATTTTATTTGTGTTCCTTATGCGATTTATTTTTATTTCGCTCTCATCTGAATGTTAGCCTATTAATGATGTAGGTAAAATTTGCCTTGATGATAATTTGTGAACAGGCATCATGAGACATAACCTTCCGGACATATGAGTTATCCTGTATGATGTTTCTAGAAACCAATGCTGACATTCAATAGATGTTTCCCCCCTCTTTTCATTCATTCCTCATTTATTAGATCTGATATATATTTGCGATTCTTTTCCATACTTTCCTAAATTCAATTTTTTTTCCTTTCCCTCATTTGTATAATCATCATAATCATATAATTTAGGGCTTGGTTTTTTGTTGCGTGGTTTGCTTTGTCAAAATAAAATAGAATTATTTTCTGAAGCACACCAATGGCTGCTCCACTCTCTAGAGCTTGAACTGATTATGATTATCTCATCAAACTTTGGATGTAAAATTTAAATTTGTTAGCTGAACTATTGATGTGACCTTTTTGTGGATTTTATTCTTCTACTCAAATGAATTTTGGAATTGCTTTAGCGTCTGAAATACGCTTTCTAGAAATTTGTAGGCGTAATATTGGGAGTGAAAAAATGTCAGCCTTTGCAAGGCTCTTAGATGTTGGGAGTGTCTCACAGACTGCAACAGGTAAACATGTGAACTAATCCTAAGGTTTAGTTGCATTGTAAGGCCTCATTGCAGCACTGTCATGGTGTGTAATGCAGTCATGATAGGTAATCTCTTTCCTAAAGTATAGATGTATCCGATTGTTTGTTTGTTTATAAGATGTGGACCATATGGTACAGGCACTGCGTATTCGTACTTATTGCTGTCTCAAACTCACATTCAATGTAAATGATGTGTAACTTGCCCTGATAGGATCATTTGATAAAATGTGATTTATTCAAATTTTTGCCCACACTCCGTTTTACATGTCATGGGAAGTCAAGGAAACACTTTTTTGAAAATTTTACTTTCTAAGTTCGATTTTGTTTTCATGATTAAATCCCATTCTTTCTCTTGCGCGTGCGCGCACACACTTTTTTCAATTCTTCAATGTCTCATTTTTGCTGTGTGTTTATGAATATTCATGATTAAATGATTGCATATTTCTCATCTCTGTAGTAGAACTTATAATAAAAAGTATGTTCTCTCATAAGTTACATAGCTTTATGAAGTCTTGAAAAAGTTATGTGAAGTCATCCATAATATGATAAGATTTCATCTTTTGTTTGCAAACTTCTTTTGCCCGATCCCAGCTTTTTATATGTCATTTATCTTGGAAAAACCAAGTCTTGACTGAAATTTAATCTCTATTACTTTACCACATCCTATTATTCTTCTCTCTGCAGAGGAAATTGACCACCGGAAATTAGCTGTGCAGTACTTTGGAAGAGAGTTGAGGAATGGAAGAGAGCTGAGGAATGCAGATGAAGCAAATTTGCTTGATGAAGAAGGTGTATGTTAATCCATAGTCTCTAATATTTAGATGGACAGTTTTCAGTCTTATTTTGTATTGTGAAAGACTGTGTGAGGTGGAGACACTATAGTGAGTCATGATATAGATTCATTCATTCAAGTCCATGTCCCTACTAAGGGGGTGCTTGCTGTCAAGAGTTTAAAGCCCGATGGTCTTCAAGGCCATATAAAGAATGGGTGGTTACTTAATTCTTGATTTAAAGAATAGTAGTTACTATTAAGTGAAAGATATAATTGATTATTATGAATTATCTTTATACAGACAAGGTTGGTTTTCTCGGCAGTTTCATCACCCTAATCTTGGTAGTTACTGTTAAATTATTATTATAAAATGCATTAACTTGATCTGAGTATGTATTCATACAACAATTTCAAAAGAAGGTAAACATGGGATTGTAGGTCATGGTTTCTTTTGAAGAAAAATAAAAATATGCCCAATTAGGTGTATAACTTAAAATAATATGCTCACTTTCTAAGTAAAATTGACACTTCTTTTCCCATATTAAACTTAATTATTCAAAAATAGAAATGCTAATCTAAATTCTGAAAATATTTTTTAATTATAAATTTGTAAACATCAACTTAATTATTCAAAAATAGAAATACTAATCTAATTTCTGAAAACATTTTTTAATTATAAATTTGTAATCAACGAATATGTATTTTAAATTGTTATCTAAAAAATTTACAAAAACTTGCATGATATAGTATTTCAATAATATTGCAGTTTTACACACATAAAATACTTATTTTTCCACACATATAAACAACTTTAAACACTATTTTAATTAAATTAATTAAAATATTTTTTCTTTTACTTACTTTATACATAAAAAATAATTTTTCTTAAACTCCACACACAAATATGTGAAATACATTGAGGGAGGGGAATATGAAATTAACCATTAAATTGCCCTCAGGATTCCAATTTGGATAATCACAAGCCATACATATATTTGTAAACTAATTAAACACAAAAAGTAACTATCTAATAAGCAAAATAAACAATGTGTTCAACAAAGATTTAATAGAAGCACAAATAATATGTTTCAATACAATTGTTTGACTTTTTGAAATACGTTACTATAATCATTGAAAAAATATTAATTTTTCTTAATTTAAGTTAATAGATAACACTCTATGTTTCATATATTATGAACAATATATGGAAAAACATTTTGTTTAAAAAAAATAACAATATATAATGTAATAACAAATTTAATATTCTTTAAAAAATTTAAAACTTTAATAATAAATTTTAATGAGTCAATACGCAGGTTACATGCTAGTTAGTTTATCAAAGACAAGTAGGGATCATTCCACGTAGAGAGCTCCATATCACCACGTAGAGAGAGAGGGCGTATACATGTAACCGGTGGAAAACTGGCCACCATCCCACTCAAGGCCCATTATAATAGTAATAGATGTATTACTTTTATACATATATGTTTGAAAATCCAACTAAATACATGAAGTTGGTGCTAGCATTTATTTTATTTTATTTATTTTTCCTTCTAGAATTTAAAAGAAAATTTATTTAAGTAAAATTGCAGGTACATACATTTTCAATTTAAAAATAGAACAAAATTAGAACCATGATAGGATCAAATGATCAATAAAATAAAATATTAAAGTAAACAATATGTAAAACACATAATAAAAAATCAAGTGGTGTTTGGTCAAACAGTCAACCCTTCCAATTTCCACTCTCATCTATACTTCATTTCAACTCTCTTTCTTTCCCCTCCCACTGGTCTTCTTCCTGCTCATTCTCCTCTCCCCGTCAGCAGGGGGGCAACATCTTCTCCGGTAGATTTCGATGTTTGCAGCGGTGACGGCTTCTCTTGTGTGGCCAAGTGCGGTGGCAGGCTGGCAGCGATCGGCGGTGAAAGTTCGCCGACAACAATTAGCGAGTGTGCGGGTGGCTCGAGGCATGGATCTTTCGGCGAGAAGGCGGTAGGTGTTCGTCGTTTAAAAAAAGAGAGGAATGTACTCAAGTGGCGGCGATGTGGCTGGTGCAGATCCGACAGTGGGAGGCAATTGTCCGACGTGGCAGCGCCTTCTCTAGGCATCTGGCAATGAAACTGACCCCTCGCCGATGCTCGTTGCAGCGGTAGATCTGGCGAGGGGTATTGCAGCGACGACGATTTTGCATTTGAAGATAGAAAGGGAATGGTTGTGATGGTCGTTCTTTTAGTTTTTTTTTTTTTTTAAATTTAAATTCAAAATTTGTTCAGATATCAAAACAAAAGCTTAAAAGCAGGCATGCTGCGTGGGAAGATGGGAAGTTGAGCACTGGAGTGCCTTGATAACATAACATTTACTCTTCACTAAAAAAATTATTTTTTGGAGCGATGAATCCAATTCACATATAAAATTTATTATTTAGTACCATTCGAAATTTTACCCTTTACACGTAGAAAAATATTCGTTATAAAAAATTCACTTAAAAAATTATTTTTTAGAGAGATGAATCAATGAAAAATAGAAAAAACTTATGGGTACACAAAATCACCGTAATCTCCCAAGAATACCCTTGACCACCGAAATATCGCTCTTCCACCGAAGCTCCACCACTTTACCGCCTTCATCGGAATCGTTCAACGCCGATATTATCTCGTGAAAGAAGCGCTCCGACGGCAATTTTCGCTTTGCCTGATTTCACTTTGCCCAGGGGCGCACAGTAGGCATAAAATTTGTCGACTGAAACTAAAAAGTCGAGCAGTTCAATTTCCCGATCGCTAATGGATCTTATCACAGATCGTGAATATCTCGTTTCCATAGCAGTAATTGCGGCGGAATTTCAACAATACGACGGTAGACATTTAAACTTGGATACTCATTCTCGTTTGAATTTTGCCCTAAGAATGGATCTTGAAATTTTGTGAAATTTACTGATGGATCTTAAAACTTTGTGAAATTTACTGTTTCGTTTATTGATGATATTAACACTTGTCTTTCTTGTTGGGAAAATTACCCGTGAATCATTGATATTAACATATGTTTTTCTGTTGAAATTAAGCGTAAATCATTGATTTTACAAATATGTATTTTTTCTGTTGAATAGTTGTTTGGATGTATGTAGATCCTGACTAGACTTGCATGTTCTATGATATTATTGATTCTGTGCTGCAAAACTGCTACTAGAATGGAGATGTAGAGGCTTAATGTGATCAGAGAGCATGGGTTACTAGATAAGCCAGATGAGGTGATCCCCATGTCTGTATTTTGGCTGCTCTTCCTTCTTGCAGGGCTGGACTCCTTTGAGAAGAGCATTGATGCGTTCCAGAGCTACCTCAAGTTCTTTTCAAAAGGGGTGTTGGGTTTAGGATACATGTACAGTGTGCTTTCAGTGTACATGACTGATTCTTCAAAACAAACCTGCTGTTTACCAACGGTGCACGCTGGTGATGGTGCCTCCCTTCCTGCTCGTGAAGATTTTTCACTCTCATCTCACTTGATGCTTGAGATTCTTTCCTGTTCTGGAATTTGGTTATTGCCTCTATCTTTGGATGTTTTCAGATTGTTTATTACTCTTGTTGATAGGAGTATTCAAATTATGTTGATTTCAGCAATTGGTTTTTTCATGGGAAATTCTTATTTAATTCTGAATTTTCACTAGATGTGATGGGCTCTGTTCGTTTTTTGAATTAGATGTGTATTGAGTCTATTCCGATTATGATTCCTTTTATGATTCTTGGTTTGCAAGGGTCTTGATGGCACCTATGAGGCTCAAGCATGGCTTTACTCGAGAGGCAGGATTCACTCCATGACTTCCCCATTGATTCAACGCAACTCGAATGGCAAAGAACTGATTTTTCGTGCTTTCTTTATTATGTAGAGGGAAGACATTGAAGCTCTTGGAGATGTAGTTGTTGATCTGTTGATAGAGGTGAGCTCATATGGAACGAAGTTAAGATCATTGTTGATGATTGATTGCAATGGTTTGAAGATTGAGTTCTTACACCAAAGATTAGGAACTCTCTCTTGTACTCTCACTGCTAAGAGATGCAAACTTCAAATTTGTCCTACAAAATCAGATTTCATACTTGGTTGTACAGATAATAAATACTATACCACATCATTTGATGTCTTATAGTTTTAACTTTTGCATTATAAGAATTTAAATGAGGAAAAAAAGTACTTAATGCGTATTAGCTTCATGTGAAAAAAAAATGTGTAAAAAAAATGTGCAAAATAAAATTAAATTATAAAATATGCAAAACAAAATGTACAAAATAAAATTGTGCAAAACAAAATAACAAAAAATAAAGATATTTATGGTATCACAATCTATAATTGTGTAGTTTGAATTGAATTGAATTATAAAATGTGCAAAACAAAATGTGTAAAAGAAATTATGCAAAACAAAATATGCAAATAAATTGTGCAAAACAAAATGTGCAAATTCTACACCTCATCACCTACCCACTGCCGAACCTCCGGCGGCCTATCGCCGGATCTCCGTCGGAACTTAAAATGTACAAACAAAATGTGAAAAAACAAAATTGTCCAAACACATAAGGGTATTTATGGTATCACAATCATAATTGTGTAGTTATGAGTATTAGTGCTTTGAGTCATTTAGTTTATAGTAATTATGCATTATTTTATGTATCCAATAGTAAGTGACCCTAAAATTTATTACTCACTCTTTCCCATAAAACCTTTCACACTTTCCTTATTTGTTTGTCCCATAAAACCTTTCACACAACCAAAAAGGAAACATCACTTTATCTAACAACCTCAAAAGTTCTTTTAATTTCAAATTTGCCACTCATTTTCACACACATATAATCATTTTATTCCTTTTTATTATCTAAAAATACCATAATACCCTCCAAAGTCAATAAAGTTGGTCAAAAAGTGCACATTTTCTTAAACAACGTGGAACAGTAAACGTAATAAATATTATGGGATGGAGGGAGTATTTAATACTCCATTTGAAAATTTACCCTTTACATGTAGAAAAATATTCTTTATAAAAAATCCAATTGATACAAGTGTTAGGAAATTTATATTTTCTACATAATTTAATTATGTGCAATATATTAATATTCAATTATATTAGCTATTTAAATAATATGTTGGGCTTAATTAAGTGATTAAATTAAAGTAAGAGCTCATGAACTACAATTATTTGATATGGGTCAATGACTAGATACCCAATATAGGAGTACTAATTAATGAGGTGATTATGGGTGACTTGATTTGAGTTAATATATATAGATATATACTTTAGGTTATGATCCCGATAGCTGCACATGGTATTCCCTTTTCCCTAGGAGGGATTACTACGGGTCTCATAAGGAATAAAGAAGTTTAGTTTAGGAAAACCACAATACTTACCAATCTCCAAGTTCATGTTCCATCTAAACGACTCTATAAATTAAGGTACACTTTTGTGTTATAATTTAAATCTCGTTAATCATAAGGTTAAAAGGCATTATAAATTTATTTTTTACAACAAGTATTTTCTTTAAATTATATTCGTGATTACTGTGTTGAGAGATTTTACCAAAATTTTGTTCATTAAAAATAGTACACAATTCGATGGCAAGAGTGAAAATAATAATAATTAATTAAAGGACACACTTGTATGAAACCATATCAGTTTTTTAAAATGGCTATCATTTTCACTAAAGATCGATTACTTCCTCATACCGAATTCAACTTTACATTTTTTATTTGGTCGATCACTACTCATCTTCAACTCTAATTTTGTCGGTCACTACTCATCTTCGCACTTTATTAAAGTAGAGAACAACAAACCTAATACTATAATTTTAATTTCAAATTTGTCATTAACATTTTATACATAATATGTTGTATACTTCCTCTATCTCTATTATTTTTACTCATTTATATAGGCACGAAAATTAAAACATTTTATTTTTTCTAATATATTGTGGCGGAATCACCAAAAGCGGGCTTCATATCTTGTTATATGTTAGGCCTGTATGGCCCAACAGCCCCATAAAAAGCCCATCAAGCTTCATGTTGCATAAACAAGGATAACTGCCTGAAAGCCATTAAGCCACATGGTCCAGATACTCCGGATACGCAAAATCCGTTGAAGATATTCACTTAGGCTAATATCCTAGAGCAGATCCTAAATAAAGTCACATGAAGCTATATTGCATTTAATGCTAGCACGGTACGCGATAATCTGCCAATTCGCCCTGATGCGGGTGACGTCAGATTATCGAATATAAATATGGGAATCCCCCCTGGTAATAAAAACCAACCCTTCACCCCTAAAAAAGGCAAGAGAACGCCTACGGGGTAATCCTTTATTGTGTCAGCTCAAAGATTCAATTCCCTTACAGCCACATCCATTATCAATCAGGGAAGGATAAAGATCAGACGAGCAACATTTGGCGCTAGAGGAAGGGCACCACGCCCTCGACCCACCTGAACCATCCGCGTGATTGACGATGGATGAAGCCACTCCTAGTAGGTCCGAGGCGACCTGCACGGTGGAAAAAGAAGTTTTGCCTCACGACACGGGTCTGGAGGAGGACGATTCGCAGATCGATTTTCGAAAAAAGTACTTCGATCTTCTGAAATGGACGAAAGAAAAACAAGCCACGGAGCCGAAGACCGCCAGTCGAAGATAGCTTCAGCCTCGAGGAGGTCCCAACCAAACAAACGAATGACAGACGGTATGAGCGAACTTCATCCAGAAGGCCAGTACACGAATGGATGGGCTATACAAGCGCACCGAAAGAACCAAAGAAGGCACAAAAGGTGGTAGACGAAGGGCACGAACGGAGAAAGATGGCATCCCATGCTAACTCGATCGCCAGCCGTTCCCCCACACATACAACTGGGTGCGTGAGCGCAAAAGATCGACTGGGATCAGAGCCTGTGAGGACTCAACGCGAACAAGTAGGGGAAAGCGCCGGAGAAGACCCTGTCGCCCGACTCAAGCAACAACATGACGAGGAGATCGGCGTGCTGAGAAAACGCCTTGACCAAATGGAGAGGAGAAACGACGTCGGAACCCACGTCATCCCCGACCCGGAATCCGAGAGATCTCCGTTCATCCACAGGGTAATCGTGGTGACCACTATGAAGAAGATACGAATACCCCAAATCCCACAATATACCGGCGAATCCAGTCCGATCTCACACCTCAATAAATACGTGGGGTAGATGCTAGCGCAAGGGTCTTCTGAAAAAGATCGGTGCAAAATATTTCCCCTGATGTTGGGGGACAAGGCACACTCGTGGTTCGAGTCACTCCCCGCTAACTCTATCGACTCATGGGCGCAACTTGCCACCGCTTTCTCGTCCCACTTCTCGTATTTGGGGCAAGGAAAGGAGCTTAAGAAAAAACTAGTCTGCCTGCAGCAGGGCCCAAAAGAGTCATTGAAAGACTTTATGAAGAGATTCAACGAACAGCGCGCCAACACAGAAAAGGTATCGGACGAAACATCGATCATTTTGGCAACCGCCGCCTTACTCCCAGGGTATCCCATGTGGACTAGGTGCCAGAAGAAATTGCCAAACAACTATGCCGCTTTCATGGCCGCGGCCCAGGCATTCATCCACAGCGAGAAAATCCTCGAAGAATATAAGAAGACTAAAATCGACCCTAAGGAGGGCGACAAGAAAAGGAGAAAGGGCGAAAAGGATTATAAGGCCTCCTCTTCTTTCAAACCATTTCCGGACGAGGATCAAATTCAGGAGATGACTGAGTTACTCGAGCTCACGCCCGAAGAGATATTTGGTAAAATACAAGACGCCAACTTGTTGGGTCCACCGCCTAGGATACGCGCATAACCAGTCAAGATGAACAAAAAGAAGTTCTGCAAATACCACAAATCCATTGGCCACGACACCAATAAATGTCGAGATCTATTGACCGAACTAATCAAGCTGTTCGATGATAGAAAGCTGGATCGGCTGGTGGCGGGCCCAAAGCGGAGGAGAGAACAACCCCATGGTCCGGATGAGAGGCATGACGGACCGGCTCACCCGCAGGGCCACCTAGAAGAAGTGATAGGATTGATGACCATAATGCCCTCTATCTCAAAACTCGAGTGGGTATATGAATAAAACTAAAGTGATGTACACCCTGAGCACATGTATACATTTTATGTGCCCAAATTCAACTCGCATAAGATAAAAAAATATAATCTATTAATAAATAAAAAATTATACGGTCGGTTAAATTATTTGAGCAAAATTCCAATTAAAATAATAATGACTCGTGTACTAATATGCTATATATCTGAAGTTTTACAGTTAGTGTGAATATACAATTATGAAAATATTATTTTTCACTTGTTTTTAGGGGCAATTTGATAGTTTTAGTTAATAAAAAAATTATAAAATAAGTTATTTAAGTTTTAAAGAAGTGACGATTTTGAAACTAAAATGTATTGTGGGGTTGTTGGATTGTGCCAATTTCATTATTTGTTTATGACGGAAATGGTTCCTTGAATAATATATTTTAAAAGTCATTCTATGTAAAAAGAAATTTTTACTACACGTTTAAGAAAAAAAAATAAGAAATCAGATATTGAATAAAGAATAAGGTTTGTTTTTCATGAATTCAAGTACGGTGGAAACAAACCTCCGAGAACGCCGGTTTTAGATGCGAAGTGTTGGTCAAATATATACTGCAGCTTCCTTGTTCAAAGAAAGTGGAGATTAAGGAAGTAATAAGGGAGAATAGTGTGCTGATGTTATGAGTGAGTCAGAGTGAGTGATGGAGGTAGATTATGAAAGAGAGAACGATGTTGTGAGTGTGGTGATCTAAATAAATAGTGCAAAAGAAGGTATGGTTCACGGGTCATTTTACAATTTTCTTATATATGTGTAATTTAAATTTCTAAATGATTAAAGTTGTTTGATTATAATTTTAAAAAATTGGATTTTACACCATACAGCTGTAAAATGTTGAATTTTTTCATATATACACCATCCCTGTAAATTGTAATCACATTTTGAACATCAATTATTCATTTTCATTTTCATACTTCTTGCCACTTTTCCTTCAAATACGACGAATACTCACAAATAAGCCAGTCTTTTTTTATTTGCTTTCTTTGACAAAAATAATGTAGTATTCATCTCCTAAATTTAAATTTCTTCACTACGACGGAGGCCTTCCTTTTTGTTGTTCTTGAAAATCTTTGGTCTCTCATAGTTTAAGAGATAGGACTAATGACCATAATGCCCTCTCTCTAAAAAATTGAGTAGGTACTAGGTATATATGAATAATACTCAAGTGATGTACACCCTGAGCACATGTATACTTGTTTATGAGCTCACTTTGAACTCACATAAGATAGTAAAATATAGTTTATTAATAAATAAAAAATTATACCGTTGGTTAAATTGTTTTTTGCGAAATTCCTATTAAAATATTAATGATTCGTGTACTAATGTGCTATATATCTGAAGTCCCTTTTCCTTTGTCCCATAAAAAGTTTACAGTTAATGTGAATATAAAATTATTAAAATATTTATTTTCAGTTGTTTTTAAGGGTAATTTGATATTTTTAGTTAAAAAATTATAAAATAAGTTAGGTAAGTTTTAAAGGAGTGACGATTTTGAAATTAAAGTGTATTATTGAGATATTGGATAGTGCAAATTTTCTTATTTAGTGGTGTGAAATTGTTTATGACGGATGGTTCCTTGAATAATGTATTTCAAAAGTCATTCTCTTTACAAAGAAACTTTTACTACACGTTCAAGAAAAAAACAAGAAATCAGATATTGAATTAAGAATATGGTTTCTTTTTCATTTATTCAAGTATGGTGGAAACAAACCTACTATAACGCCAGTTGTAGATTCGAATTGTTGGTCATATATATACCACACTTCCTTGTTCATATGAAGTGGAGCTTAAGGAAGTGAGAAGGGAGAAGAGTGTGCTGATGTTGTGAGTGGGTCGGAGTGAATGATTGAGGTTGATTATGAAAGAGAGAGCGATGTTGTGAGTGATTGAATGAGTGTGGTGATCTAAATAAAGAGTTTGATGATTTTGAAAGAGTGTGGTGATGTTGTGAGTAATGGAGTGAGTGTGGTGATCAAAATAAAGAGTGCAATCGAGGGTATGGTTCATGGGTCATTTTTCTTGTTTTCTTATATATGTAATTTAAATTTCTAAAGAGTTAAATTATTTGATTATAATTTAAAAAAAAAAGAGATTTTACACCATACAGTTGTAAAATGTTGACTTTTTCCATATATACCATCTCTGTAAATTGTTATCACATTTTGAACATCAATTACTCATTTCCATTTTCATGCTTCCTGCTACTTTTCCTTCAAATATGACGATTCTTTGACGAAAATAATGGAGTATTCATCTCCAAAATTTAAATAGATTCACTATGGCAGAAGCCTTCCTTCTTGTTGTTCTAAAAAATTTTGGTCTCTCATAGAAGAAGAGATAGGATTAATAACTATAATGCCCTCTCTCTAAAAAATCAAGTGGATATATATGAATAAAATTAAAGTGATGTACACCCTGAGCACATGTATACTTGTTTATGTGTTCACATTCAACTCACATAAGATAATAAAATATAGCTTATTAATAAATAAAAAATTATACTGTCGATTAAATTATTTTTAGCGAAATTCCTATTAAAATAAGAATGATTATTGTACTAATGTGCTATATATTTGAAGTCCCTCTTCCTTTGCCATGTTCATTCTTGTTTGTGCTCTTTTCATCATTTTTCTTATTTGTTTACCATTTTCTTTCTTCGTTTTCTTTCTCATCAAATCTTTCTAGTTACCATCTCCTCAATCACCCACACAAAGGATATATATGTAAGGCTTAAGTGGATATTCATGGCTTGTAATGTGCTTAATTCAAAAGAAATAGGTTTATCGGCTCAAAGTAGTTAACTAGGGATGATGTTCAAGGTAGGAAAATATTTGGCAATGACTATTATTGACAAAGATGACCTTAGATCATGTCACTAATCTCTACAAATCGGGCTCGTTCCTATAGTCCTTGAGAAAGTTCTAGCTTATCAAAGACAACCAATTCACTCATGAAGAAATAATCATGCATGTACGGTTGAGGCTCGAATGCTCACAAGCTTATGCTCGGACCTTATGAAATTTATTACACCCCATTCATCTCAAAATTGAATAAGTTAAATAAAATATGTCACAATTCGAAAGTGTAGAGATTCTTAATCATAACTTGCCATCACTTATCACCACAACATATCAACACTCATATTCAAAAATGACTCACAACCTTCCTAAACAAACCACCAAATATACCAAGACCAAAATAAAAGAATACACAAAACATAAAAAGACTCACCAAATAAGACACAATACAAAAACACATAACATGCAAGAATAAAAATCACCATCATTAACAATAAAACACACATTCTATATCATCCATGACAATTAAGCTCACAATCATCCCAACCTTGATTGAAAAGTAAACCTCCTAAAAATATAACACATAAAATAGCATGCTAATCCATTCAATCCAAATCAAAATCAATTAGAAATGATAAGGTGTAGAGTACTCCCTCAATAGGCATTTGGTAAGGAAATCGTTAGCTCCAAGCTCCATTTATGCTTCCAATACCCTTCATTCATACTAAAAAACTCATACAACATAATTAGCTCAACAATTTGCATTAAAAATATGGACAATCATGCACTTCAACACAACCAATCAACCCAAAATCCAATCAAAACTCATGAGAAAAATTTTAAAATTGGCAATTTTACAAGAATTACACTCAACACTCAAGTGGTGAGTCACACTACACACTCTCCCCCCAAATTTAAATCGAAACAAGTTGAGGCTTAAGTTTGCAAAAAGTGGTGGGACTTACCCTTGTAGTTTCCATTGATGATCTTCTTGTAGAGAAGTAAACGCATCCTGATGACTCAAGTTACGTCCATGAAGCACTTCTCTTTTCTTCAATAAGCTTTTTTCTCACGAGCACAATCCACCTACGAGGCCAAAATAAACAAACAAGCATCAAAACATAAAAAGAATGGGTTGCCTCCCATTTAGCTCTAAGTTTAACGTCTTCAAGCCGGACGGAATTTTCATGCTAATTGGACCAAAGGATGGTCCATCAAACTTTCTCCTCGTATCCTCACTTTGAACATTTTCTTTTGATGAGCATTTTCTCAACACACAATTTATCCCCAAGTGTGAAGGATATCAATTGTAGTCTCAAAAGGTGACCAAGTGATTATCGAACCCAATGGACGGATAAATATCAATTTAATTATATTCTAATATAATAAGACTATGTGGTAAATTGTATTGGATTGGTAAGGTAACAACTATTAATTGAAATAAAAAATAAAAGTAACAAGAGAAAGAGAGATGAGTTTTGATTCAGTAATGAAGTAAGTAGTTCTTTAGGTCATCCAATTTCACTTATTAATTCATCTTTCATGTGACGGTGTCCGACTCTACCTTGTGGTTTACGAACGCATCACTTAACTATAAAAATTCACTCTATAGGCACAAGTAAATATGCGTATGACACGTTGAATATACTTGGAGCAAGAGATATAATTCACCCCCCTTTCTAGGTACTATCAGTATCAATTATTTCCCGTGCACTTAGTACTCCAACCCGACATGATCTTCCTTTATAGGTACTATGAAGTTATATTCTTTATCCTACTTATTAACCCGAATATAATTCAATTAACAAGTTTTCATATAAGATAGTTCTAATAAGTCTTCGAAATTCCTTCACTTAGAATTATAACATAAAACCCTGCTCAGCAGTGAACGCACTCAACCAATAACCAAGATATGTATTCAAACTCTACACAAAAATTATTGATGCATAAAACGACTGTGAGTATGGATTAAAAATGCGAAATCTTATATAAAATAAACCACAAGTAGTATTGTACGGAGTTTACACACGACAAATTAACTCATGAAACCTTCATAATCCTAGAAGTAGCGAAGCGGCTCTAGCCCATGATTGATCTAAGAGCAATTATGGTTAGATGGACCAATCTTACTTGAATCTCCAACAGAACTTCCTTGCGCAGCCCCTCCGGATGGTGGAATCGTCTCCCTCTCTCGGATGATCACAATATATCTTTGGATGATAATTGTGGTATATCCTCATCCTTGTGCTGCATAAGCTTCTTTTTATCCTTGTAATCATGTCTCTAGAGCTTGGAATTGGCTTTTCAAGTGATCTCACGTGTTTAGTCCTTAAAAATACGGATATGGTAAGTTTCCGCATATCGATTCAACCTCGGTAACAGGTCGAACCACTTCTTCACAAGTCGAACCATGGTCGAACCCAGCTATTGGAAGTCCCAGGCATTCGGTTCGACCAACTGGACATGTCGAACCATCCTGACGAGGTCGAACCAGCCTCTCCGCGAATCGATTCGACCACGGTTCGACCTCGATAAAAGGTCGAACCCTGCCATCGCGGTCGAATCTAGCCTCTGTACCAATTGTGTCGCCGGTTTGACCTGAAGGACAAGTCAAATCGGCCTCCTTCAGGTCGAACCGAGCCTCTTCTTCGCCTATACGAATGGCTTCGACTTTGTCTCTTCAATTCTTGATACTTCCACTCCGATTTCTCTAGTAAAACCACTCAAATAGCTCCAACAATACCTGATTCATGTTTATTCAAAATATATATAGGTTTTCCACCTATTTCAACTTTCAAACACTCCATAATAGCATAAATTTCGGTGCTAGAATCGTGAATTTACACACTCATCAAATCCCCAAACTTACATGTTGCTCGTCCCGAGACAACGAAATCAAACCATAGAGTAGTGTATAATTCACCAAGATTAAGTACAACACATATTACACATGCCACTTCATCAAATCAAAACAAATATTAATTGCATAATACATATCATTCATGCAAAATATAATCCAATCACACACCATTCAGAGTACTAAGTAATCTAGCTCACAAGATAAGTGTTTACTCTCTCACTCAAGTGCTAATCGCACTTAAAAAGGCTAGTATATATGCTCATAGTTAATCCATACTCACGTGTAACCATAAGCTTGACAAGGGTCTCAAAAATCAACTCACAATCAAGTCATTACTAAGATCACGAAGGACTTATTTTTGGGTTGTAATGTTGGCTCTGATTAGAGCTATTTTCACCTAGATTTTAGTGTCTTTTTATATGTGTTTTCGTATTATTTTATCCGTATTTTATATGTTATTTGATTGTGTTTTGTATTTTTATTGAAATATGTGTGAATGAGCTTAAACTTAAGATTTTCACTTTTTATTGGATGCTAAACATGATAAGGAAGATGTAGGAAAAAGCAGATCTCAATTCGGAGTTGAAACGAGGGAGAACGAGCCAAAACAGTGAAGAAATGAAGGAGCCAGTACACGAGCCATGTAGCCAACACGGCCATGTAAGAGTTGGCCGTGCGGCGACATCTAGTCACTCAACACGGGCAACTTCAGGTCATGTCCAGTTGCACGAGTCGAGTCTAGAGCACGAGCCGTGTCGCCAATACGGCCCTGTAAGAAGTGGCCGTGTGACGACATCAGAAGAGCCAACACGATCACCCTGTGCCCGTGTTACAACACACGACTAGTGTTGCAGCACACGAGCCGTGTTGCGTAACACGGTCCTGTAAGGCGAGGCCGTACGGCAGCATCAGAAGACACAACACGGCCACCTCGTGGCCGTGTTGCATAACACGACTCGTGTTGTGTATTTTCCTGCAGAAATTTCCAGATCCTTCTAGAAGCCTCCAAAGGGGTATAAATACCCCTTTATTCAACAATTGGCAGAAGATCTGAAATATCCATCATCTACACACACATCACACACCATTTCTTCCATTTTCCACCATCATCTTCATCCACCTTCATCCATTTTGATCCATCTTCATCATCTCCATTAATTCTCCATCAAAACTTCATCCCTTCCATTGGGTGTGAGAGATCTCAAGGAATCAAGAGCTAGAGGTGGAGATCAAGAAGAATAGAAGATTCTCTTCAAGAAATTGATAGGGAAGAATCCATTCATTTTGTATTTCTTTAGATCTAAGACTATGGGTATTTGTAATGAATCATTTACTTGTTTTATTACTTTTATCATGTTAGGCTAATCCCTCTAGTGGGATTAGGAATATGAAGAGCATATTAGATTTATATTATCATGTGGATTAAATTGGTTTTTGATTTAATTGATGTTGATTTCTATTCATGGAGTTTAATTGTCTTGATGTTGTGATGGCATGGTTTGTTATTCATGAATGTTTATTGGTTTAATGGATTGTTGATCAATGGATTATTTGTTGTAATTAAATGCTATCATGATGTTCATGTATGTATTGCTTGGAGTGAGACGGAAACGACCCTCTATAGTATTAGGAAGGCATGATTAGACATTGAGTTTGGGTTTGACCGAAAGGATATTTGAATTCAATGAGGGGAACCAATCCATTCGTTGGCCTTAGTACACAAAAAGGGAGAGTTTAATCTAACTAGTACCTAGATGGAAGGGGTTAATGTTGGGCTTTGATCTTAAGTGCTTTTGGGAGTCTAAAATGGATCAACAACCTTTGTAACCCGAAAGGGAGCTTAGGATACAATTGTGATCACCCTTAGTTTACATCAATTAAGTTGGATTCCTTTTGCATGATAATATGAATTGAGTATGCTTGGATGTTTCTAATCCCATGTTTTTCCATACTTGAACTTTAGCACTCATTTTCTATACTTGTCATTTCTCTTATTTGCTATCTTATTTACTTGCTACTTGTTTTTGTTGTTAATCAATCTCAAAACCCCCGATCATCTTTACAAAAATAACAATGAACATGAGCTCACGTATTTTGCTAGTCCGAACATAACTCCTTTATGGATTGATAATTTTTCTTAGGATATACTACTACAACGATCGAGTATTCTTGCTCGTGAGTGCTAAAAATAGGCAAACAAGAAAATGGCGCCATTGCCAAAAGGGAGTTTGACGGACTAGTCGAGTACTGTGTTATTGTTTTAGTTGTTCTTGATAAGGATACTTTTTATTTTATTTTTATTTTGTTTACTATTGTTGTTTGTGGTCTCACTCTTTGACTTTTCGTAGGTGTTTTATGATCACAAGATCAAAGAAAAATCAATCGATCATTCCTTTGAATTTGGAGATTGAAAGGACCGCACGACAAAGGAAGCGAGAGAGGCGTAAAGCTAGAAAAGGAACAAAAATAGAGAATCAACGTGGAGGGAATACTAATTTTAACCTACCCAAGATCCTTTATAAGATCAAAGGGGGGTACAAGAAGGAGTGCAAGAGAATCAAGCGGAGATAATGAGGAATGTCTTTGCTCAAAATCAAGAGTATATGCAATTGCTTGCCAATCAAGAAGCTCAAAGGATATTTCAACAACAAGAGTTGCCAAGGCCTAGAGCAATTCGGGATTACTTCCAACCGAGGACCGTGCACAATATGGTTCCTCCGGTTCAAGCCAATGATTATGAAATCAAGACCGGATTGATCAACATGGTCAAAGCAAATCAGTTTGGGGGAGGTCCTCTTGAAGACCCGAACATTCATCTATCTACTTGGGAGTGTCGGAGGATGCTATTCGAATGAGGTTGTTCTCTTTTTCTTTAAGAGACAAGGCTAAAGCATGGTACAATACAATTCCTTTGGGAAGTTGTAATACATGGGAAGATCTTGAGCAAAGGTCCTAAACAAGTACTTCCCTCCTTCAAAGACGCTCCAATTGAAAAGCCTTATCACTCAATTTAGGCAACTTCCGGATGAAAATTTTTATGAAGCATGGGAACGCTACAAAGAGATGCTCCGAAAGTGTCCTCAACACTATTTTCATGAGAATCAACAAGTGGCTTTCTTCTATCAAGGGTTGAGTGGACAACATCGGATGCATGTAGATGCCTCATCCGGAGGGTCTATATTTGGAGTGGATGCTATGAAAGCCATGGATATTTTTGAAGACATTGCGATGAATGCTTATCAATGGCCTTCCGAGCGAGTAATGGGAGGTTATGCATTTGGAAAGGTAGCTCAAGTGGAGAGTGTGAACAAAGTGAAGAGTGATGTGTTTCAAAATAAAGGAATGAAAGAATTCAATGAGAGCATTCAAGCTTTAACAAAGCAATTGAATTTGATCACTCAAGGAGTAAGCCAAGGGGGAAGCACAAGTTATATGGTGAATGATGAGAGCAAGGTTATGCAAAGTGTAGAAGATGTTGCCTATTTAGATAGGAGAAATTACCAAGGGAATTTCCATCATCAAGGGAATTTCCAAGGTAATTATCCCTCTAATCAAGGTAATTACCAAGGAGGATATCAAGGACAAGCTCGGGGAAGCAATTTCAATCAATCAAGTGGAAATTATCAAGCTCCGAGGAAGCATGAGAATCTTTCTTACTCTAATCCTCAAGCCGCCGTGTCATATCCTCCGGGATTCGATCCGAGTGCTAAGCCGCCAAATGGAGAAGGGAAAGCATCATTGGAAGAGACATTGATGGCATTCATGAAAGATACAAGGGCTTACATGGAAAAAAGAGATACAAAGATGGAGGCTAGAATGGAGGAAAATGAGAAGAAATCCGACAATAGGATGAGAGCTTTTGAGTATCAAATGGGTCAAATTGCTTCTTCCGTGGGATCTCAACACCAACAAGGAAAGTTTCCATCTACCACGGTAACTAATCCTAAAGAAGATTGCAAAGCTATCACTCTTAGAAGTGGAAAAGAGTATGAGGAACCTCCTATGCCTAAAGAAGATAGTATTGTCATTGAAAGGGAAGTGGAAAGCAAGGTGGAAGAAGGGTTGGTGCAAGAAGAGATTGAAATGGAGGAAGTAAGCAAGAAAAAAGAAATTGTTGAGCAAAAGAAAGATGAAGAGAAGATAGAGAGAATTCCAAAGTGGAAGAAGGCAAAGGAGTTAAGGGAAAAAGAAGTTGAAGTTGAAAGAGATAGTTGGGGAATACCCAAAACTCAAGTACCGGTTCCTTTCCTCAAAGGTTCTTGAAGAAGGGTTTGGATGAAAGGTTCAAAAAGTTTCTTGAAATCTTCAAGAAGATTCAAATCAATATCCCTTTCACCGATGCTTTGGATCAAATGCCTCATTATGCTCGTTTCTTGAAGGACATCATGGGAAAGAAAAGAAGTCTTGTGGACAATGAAACGGTTAATCTAACCGAAGAGTGTAGTGCCATTCTACAATGGAAACTTCCACAAAAATTGAAGGATCCGGGTATTTTCATTATACCATGTGAAATTGGAAAGAACAAGAAGAACAAGGCTCTTTGTGACCTTGGTGCAAGCATTAATCTAATGCCTCTCTCCATATTCAAGAAGCTTGGATTAGTGAAGTAAAACCAACTTCCATCACACTTCAATTGGCGGATCGATCTATGACACATCCAAAAGGAGTAGTTGAAGATGTGTTGGTGAAAGTTGATAAGCTCGTCTTTCCGGTGGATTTTGTTGTTCTAGACATGGAGGAGGATGAAAATGTGCCATTGATTTTTGGGAGACTGTTTTTTGCTACCGGGAGAGCTCTTATTGATGTCTACAAAGGAGAATTGAAGTTGAGGGTTAATGATGAGAAAGTGTTATTCTCTCTACACAAGGCCATGCAATATCCAATGAATGATGAAGAATGTAAAAGTGTGGATGTTGTAAAGGGAAGTGTCGAGGAGAGTTGGCCTTCCATTGTAACCAAGGATCCACTTGAACTTTGCTTGAGCAATTCTTTATCTCTTTCTAATATTTCTACTACTTCTCTTGATTTAAATGAAGAATTGATTAATTGTTTGCTTGATCTAGGTGATTGTAGTGAAGCTCAAGAGGTTGCAGCCGCCATCTCAAGGGGAAATGACAAGTTCTTACCACTTAGAGATCCACTCGAGCAAGAAGAGAAAAAGGAAAAGAAGGTGGAGTTGAAGCCTCTACCCGATCATCTTACTTATGCCTACCTTGGTGAAAATGAGATATATCCGGTAATTGTATCATCATCTCTAACTTCTAGTCAACTTGATAAATTGCTTAATATCCTTAAAGAGCATAAGTCGGCTATTGGTTGGTGTATTGATGATTTGAAGGGAATTAGTCCAACAATTTGCATGCATAAGATAAGACTTGAGGATGAAGGGAAAGCTTGTGTTCAAAACCAAAGAAGACTTAATCCTATCATGCAAGAAGTGGTAAAAAAAGAGGTTCTTAAGTGGTTAGATTCGGATATGATCTTTCCTATTAGTGATAGCCCTTATGTGAGCCCGTTGCATGTAGTATCTAAAAAAGGGGGTATGACTATAGTGAAGACCGAGAAAGATGAGACCATAGCCACTAGGACGGTGACGGGGTGGCGTGTGTGTGTTGATTATAGGAAGCTTAATGAAAACACACGTAAAGATCACTTCCCCTTACCTTTCTTGGATCAAATGTTGGATAGGTTGGCCGGGTATGAGTTTTATTGCTTTCTTGATGGGTATTCCGGGTATAACCAAATTCTCATAGCACCCGAAGACCAAGAAAAGACCACTTTCACTTGTCCTTATGGAATATTTGCTTTTCGAAGATTGCCATTTGGACTTTGCAATGCACCGGCCACCTTTCAAAGGTGTATGATGGCAATCTTTGAAGGATTAATTGAGAATATAATGGAAGTTTTCATGGATGACTTTTCGGTGTTTGGTTCTTCTTTTGATAATTGTTTGTCTAACCTTGCTATTGTTTTGAAGCGATGTCAAGACACTAATTTAGTATTGAATTGGGAGAAGTGCCATTTCATGGTAAATGATGGCATTGTACTTGGACATCACATCTCTTCAAAGGGATTGCAAGTTGACCGAGCCAAAGTTGTTGCTATAGAGAAGCTTCCACCGCCAACAAATGAGAAGGGAGTACGATCGTTCCTTGGTCATGCTGGGTTCTATCGTAGATTCATCAAGGATTTTTCTTCATTTTCTAAACCTCTATCTCATCTCCTTGAAAAAGATGTGCCATTTAAGTTTGATGATAATTGTTTAAATGTTTTTCAGGTGCTAAAGGAAGCTTTGATTTCATCACCCATCTTGATCACCCCCGATTGGAAGGAGCCATTTATATTGATGTGTGATGCAAGTGACATAGCTCTTGGAGTGGTTTTGGGGCAACTAAGAGAGAAAAAATTCCGAGCTATTTACTATGCAAGCAAGACATTTGATGCGGCTCAAAGGAACTACACTACTACCGAAAAAGAGTTCTTGGCGGTAGTATACGTATTTGATAAGTTTCATCCTTATTTGGTAGGAACGAAAACTATTGTATACACCGACCATGCCGCTATCAAGTATCTCATGGCAAAGAAGGATGCAAAGCCAAGGGTGATAAGATGGGTACTACTTCTTCAAGAATTTGATATTGAAGTGAGAGATAAGAAGGGCACGGAGAATGTGATAGCCGACCATCTTTCAAGGTTAGAGTCGAGGGAGCATTGTGAAAGTACTTATGAGTTAATCAAGGAGGTTTTTCCCGATGAAGAAATCTTGAAGTGTGATTGCTATCAAATTGAGGCTTTAGTGGAGCAAGAAGGAAGCCCGTGGTATGCGGACTATGTGAATTACTTGGCTAGTGGAAAGAGACCTTATGAGCTTAATAAGTATCAATCCAAGAAGTTCTTTCATGATGTTAAAAGTTACTTGTGGGATGATCCATTCTTGTATAAGATGTGTAATGATTCTCTTGTGCGAAGATGTGTGCCCGAGGAAGAATGGAATAGTGTGTTGGAGTTTTGCCACTCTTCACCTAGTGGAGGCCATTTTGGAGCTCAAAAGACCGCTGCAAAAGTCTTACAATCGGGGTTGTATTGGCCATTTTTGTTCAAGAGTTGTAAGAAATTTGTAGAGAGTTGTGATCGATGTCAAAGGATGGGAGGAATCTCCAAGTGGGATGAGATGCCCCTTAAGAGCTTTCAAGAAGTGGAGATATTTGATGTGTGGGGCATCGATTTCATGGGACCATTTCCTCAATCTAATGGATTCCTATACATCCTATTGGCGGTCGACTATGTATCGAAATGGGTTGAGGCCATACCTTCAAGAACAAGTGATGCTAGAGTTGTCATGGGGTTTTTAAAGAAGCACATCTTTACAAGATTTGGAGTACCTAGAGTGTTGGTAAGTGATGGGGGTAGTCACTTCATAAATAAGCTAATGGAGAACATTCTCAAGACTTATGAAGTGAAGCATCGAGTGTCTACTCCGTATCACCCTCAAACGAATGGTCAAGCTGAAATTTCTAATCGACAAATCAAACAAGTCTTGGAGAAAACAGTGAGTGTGAGTAGAAAGGATTGGTCAAATAAACTTGATGATGCATTGTGGGCCTTTCGAACCACATTCAAGACCACTCTTGGTATGTCTCTTTTTCAAATTGTCTATGGTAAGTCTTGCCATCTTCCCGTGGAGTTAGAGCATAAAGCTTATTGGGCCATTAAGAAATTGAATTTTGACATGAAAGCTTCGAAGAAGGTAAGATTCTTACAATTGAATGAACTTGAGGAATTTAGAGAAATGCTTATGAAAACTCAAGGATTTTTAAGGAGAAAACCAAGAGGTGGCATGATGCTCGTTTGAGGAAGAAGAGCTTTGAAAAGGGTGAAAAGGTGTTGGTATTCAATTCTCGACTAAGACTTTTCCCGGGCAAGTTGAAGTCCAAATGGAGAGGACCTTATGTGGTAAAGGAAGTACTTGATGGGGGAGCTCTAAAAGTTATGGATGAGAACGTGGGAGAGTTCTTGGTCAATGGTCATCGTGTGAAGCACTATGTGGATCCATCAAAAAGGGAGACCCTCTTTGTGGATACTTTATGTGAAAGATGAGCTAAAAATTCATCTAGCTTGAAGACGTTAAACTTAGCGCTCGATGGGAGGCACCCCATCACTATCTTTATTGCTTTGTTTTTGTTGTTTGTTTGTTTTGGCCTTGTAGGTTGATTGTGCTCATGGAGAAAAATGCACATTGAAGAAAAGAGAAATGCTTCATGGATTCAAGTTGATATGTTCCAACACTTATTGCAAACTTAATTCGTGACTCTTGTCTCGAGTTAAGTTTGGGGGTGATAGTGCGTGTGGACATAGCTTGAGCGTGTGGATGCGGTTACTTCTCAACAAGAAGATCATCAATGGAAACTACAAGGGTAAGTCTCACCACTTTTTGCAAACTTAAGTCTCAACTCTTGTTTCGATTTAAGTTTGGGGGGAGAGTGTGTGGTGTGACTCATCACTTGAGTATGATTCTTGTAAAATTGGGCAAATTTTAAAATTTTTCTCATGAGTATTGGTTTGATTTTGGCATGATTGGTGGTGTTGAAGTGCATGATAGTCCATATTTATAATGAAATTGTTGAAATAATGGTATTTGTTGAGTGTTTGAGTATGAATGAGAGGTATTGGAAGCATGATAGAGCTTGAAGCTAACGATTTCCTTACCAAATGCCTATTGAGGGAGTACTCTACACCTTATCATTTTATTACTTGAAATGAATTGATTTTGATTTGGATTGTTGTGACTAGCATGCTACTTCATTTGTTATGTTTATGGGAGGTTTACTTTCGTAACTTAGAATTTTATTTTCAATAAAGGTTGGGATGAATGTGTGCTTAATTTTCTTATGGATGATGGTATTTTGTGTTTTTGCATGTTTTGTGTTTTTGTTGTGTCTTGTTTGTTGAGTCCTTTTTTTTTATGTTTGGTGTGTATTTTCATTCTTGTCTTGGGATGTTTGGTGGTTTGTTTAGGGATGTCGTGAGTCATTTTTGAACGTTAGTGATGATATGTTGTGGTGATAAATGATGACAAATTATGATTAAGAATCTCTACACTTTCAAATTGTGACATGTTTTACTTAACTTGTTCAATTTTGAGATGAATGTGGTGTAATAAGTTCCTTAAGGTCCGAGCACAAGCTTGTGAGCATTTGAGCCTCAACCATGCATACATGGTATTTCTTCATGAGTGGATCGGTTGTGTTTGATAAGTTAGAACTTGCTCAAGGACTATAGGAACGAGCCCGATTAGTGGAGATTGGTGAAATGATCTAAGGCCATCCTTGTTATTATAGTCATTGCCATATATGTTCCCTACCATGAACATCATCCTTAGTTAACCATTTTGAGCCTATAAGCCTATTTATTGTGAATTTAGCACATTACAAGCCTTAATTACCCATTCAAGCTTATATATACCTTTGTGTGGGTGATTGAGGAGATGGTAGCTAGAAAGGATTGATTGATTAGCAAAAGAAGAGAAGGGAATGGTAAACAAGCAAGAAAAAGGATGAAAAGAGCAAAAGTAAGAAATGGACATGCAACCTCAAAGCAAGAGAAAGAGTAAAACAACATCAAAATGCTTAAAAAAAATTCAAAGATAGGAAGCATGCATCAAAAGAAGCTCAATCTAAGGAAAGTTAATGAATAGTGCTTTAGATTGTAAAGATAAGAAAGGAAGAAAGAAAAGTGGAGAAGTTGAGGAAATTGGCCATCTCTTTGATTACTTACACTTGTTGAGTCACTCTTATCCATATACTTCCTACCCTACCAAAGAGCCTATCATTACATCCTAATTAAAGACCTTTTTGATCATTGATTGAAACTTTGGTGGTTTGTGAATATAGTCCGCGAGCAAGCTTATAGCGAGTCGAGCCAATCGATTAATGAGTGTGATTTACCCTATTTCAAAAGAGTGTTGAGAGACATCAATATCCATTGTGAGGCTTGGAATTAAAAGGAACTATATTACACTTTATTCTCTTTTGATTGAACTTGTTAATTTCTCATGTCATGATTTTAATATTGTAGGATGACTTAGCATAGTTTGTTGTTATTATTGCTAACGATGTGTTATTGCTTATATTCGTTTAGTCTTTTCTAGGTGAAAATTTCTCCTTTTGATTTGTCATTTTCGTTGCTCGGGGACGAGCAACACCTTAAGTTTGGGGGGTTGATTAGAGCTATTTTCACCTAGATTTTAGTGTCTTTTTATATGTGTTTTCGTATTATTTTATCCATATTTTATATGTTATTTGGTTGTGTTTTGTATTTTTATTGAAATGTGTGTGAATGAGCTTAAACTTAAGATTTTCACTTTTTATTGGATGCTAAACATGATAAGGAAGATGTAGGAAAAAGCAGATCTCAATTCGGAGTTAAAACGAGGGAGAACGAGCCAAAACAGTGAAGAAATGAAGGAGCCAGTACACGAGCAGTGTAGCCAACACAGCCATGTAAGAGTTGGCCGTGCGGCGACATCTAGTCACTCAACACGGGCAACTTCAGGTCGTGTCCAGTTGCACGAGTCGAGTCGAGAGCACGAGCCGTGTCGCCAATACGGCCCTGTAAGAAGTGGCCGTGTGGCGACATCAGAAGAGCCAACACGATCACCCTGTGCCCGTGTTACAACACACGACTCGTGTTGCAGCACACGAGCCGTGTTGCGTAACACGGCCCTGTAAGGCGAGGCCGTGCGGCAGCATCAGAAGACACAACACGGCCACCTCGTGGCCGTGTTGCATAACACGACTCGTGTTGTATATTTTCCTGCAGAAATTTCCAGATCCTTCTAGAAGCCTCCAAAGGGGTATAAATACCCCTTTATTCAACAATTGGCAGAAGATCTGAAATATCCATCATCTACACACACATCACACACCATTTCTTCCATTTTCCACCATCATCTTCATCCACCTTCATCCATTTTGATCCATCTTTATCATCTCCATTAATTCTCCATCAAAACTTCATCCCTTCCATTGGGTGTGAGAGATCTCAAGGAATCAAGAGCTAGAGGTGGAGATCAAGAAGAATAGAAGATTCTCTTCAAGAAATTGATAGGGAAGAATCCATTCATTTTGTATTTCTTTAGATCTAAGACTATGGGTATTTGTAATGAATCATTTACTTGTTTTATTACTTTTATCATGTTAGGCTAATCCCTCTAGTGGGATTAGGAATATGAAGAGCATATTAGATTTATATTATCATGTGGATTAAATTGGTTTTTGATTTAATTGATGTTGATTTCTATTCATGGAGTTTAATTGTCTTGATGTTGTGATGGCATGGTTTGTTATTCATGAATGTTTATTGGTTTAATGGATTGTTGATCAATGGATTATTTGTTGTAATTAAATGCTATCATGATGTTCATGTATGTATTGCTTGGAGTGAGACGGAAACGACCCTCTATAGTATTAGGAAGGCATGATTAGACATTGAGTTTGGGTTTGACCGAAAGGATATTTGAATTCAATGAGGGGAACCAATCCATTCGTTGGCCTTAGTACACAAAAAGGAAGAGTTTAATCTAACTAGTACCTAGATGGAAGGGGTTAATGTTGGGCTTTGATCTTAAGTGCTTTTGGGAGTCTAAAATGGATCAACAACCTTTGTAACCCGAAAGGGAGCTTAGGATACAATTGTGATCACCCTTAGTTTACATCAATTAAGTTGGATTCCTTTTGCATGATAATATGAATTGAGTATGCTTGGATGTTTCTAATCCCATGTTTTTCCATACTTGAACTTTAGCACCCATTTTCTATACTTGTCATTTCTCTTATTTGCTATCTTATTTACTTGCTACTTGTTTTTGTTGTTAATCAATCTCAAAACCCCCGATCATCTTTACAAAAACAACAATGAACATGAGCTCACGTATTTTGCTAGTCCGAACATAACCTTTATGGATTGATAATTTTTCTTGGGATATACTACTACAACGATCGAGTATTCTTGCTCGTGAGTGCTAAAAATAGGCAAACAGGCTCTTTGGAAAGGGTAGGAAAATTTAGATAGAGTGACTTAAGACACTAGTAGAGAGTTACCTTGGAGGTTCTTCCTTTCTTCATTCGCTTCATTATATCTCCTCCAATTTCTTCTCTTGAACTTGCAAAATTTCTGAATTTTTCTTCTTTCCATGGCATCAACATCATTCTTCTTTTGATAACTTGGGTACCGATTTTAGGCACTACCCCCTTCTTCAACAATCAAGGTACCAGTTTCAGGCACTACCCCTAACAAGATTTAACCATATACTTCTTATTCTTCTTTCACTCAACCACAATCCTTTTTCATTTTTTCCTCAAACACTTAATCTCCTCAACTCTCTACTAATGAATAGGATAAATAAGGCTCAAGTAAAGAATTATAAGGCTATTAAATTTGGCTTGCCAAAAAAAAAGCTTTTAACGGCTCAACGGGGCTACCAAAGGTTTACATAATCATTGGGAAGGGAAAATTTGGTTAAGTAACTCAATTTAAATAATAATGGCCTAAGATCATGTCCTAGCAATTCACCAATTGTAAGTCTCACACAAGACTCCAAGCCAAGTTCTGGAATATGTTCGTCTGGATAATTCTCTCAAGAATAAACTATCATGATCAAGCATGATTAAAAAGACTCAAGTCCTCACATAGGTAAATAGAAACCTAGTACTCCTCATAGCACATAATCAAGATCAATTTCACAAGAATTCAACATACTTATCAACTATACATGCTTCTCATCAATAGAAATAAACACATGAAAACATGAATGCACAAATCAACCTATACAACCAAATCAAACCATACAAGTATCTCCAATCTCCATCTCATGCAACAACTATCCTAACAAATCCAGACATAGAATCAAATATAATATACATGCAACTCACGCAAGACACCAAATCCTATAAAGAAAAAGAAAAATGGGGATGAGATGAACGAGAAAACATCAAAACCTGCAACTCTACTCCTCTGAAGTATCATCATCCTCATTATTATCACTCGTATCCCTCTCATCAAGCCTCCGATGAATATTGCTGATGTCCCTATCCAACGAATCCAACTTCACTCTCACCGCTGTGTAGTTAGTATTCTCCAAAACTAGATGTCTGTTCGTCTCAAATTGGTTCGCCGCGATCGTGGCCAGCTGCTCATGAATCAAGCGAAGCTGCTCCCATGTATAGTCCTTCGAAACAGCCCGCTGCTGCTGCGGCACTGACAAAACGGGACGAGGTACATCATGCTGCTACGGGATCTCCATATCCTGCGACTCCTCCTCTCGATGCTCACCCTCAGGCTGTTGTTGTTGCTGTGGCTGCTGTGGCGGTGGTGGTCAGAACTCTCCTTGTTCTACGATCTGCCTCAGCTCTGCTATCCTACCAGCCACACACATCTGCGCCACCGTCCTCCAATCACCATTAGTCCTCACTGTCACGGATATGGCTGTGTGTCCGAGGGAGTTCATCAACTTATTTCTCTCCTCCCGAATGGTCGTTAGGTTGCTTACGTCGAAGGAGAATATGAAATCGAAAGGCTTAGAACCCCTTGTGAAGAACCAATCTCCATTCCTAAAGTATGCAAATCCTCCCTTCACGCAAGAGAACATAACCAAGTCGGGCTCTCCTCCAACTGGGTGTGATGCCGGTGAAATCCAAGTTGTAGTGCTCAGTCACAATCATCAACAATCCTCCAATGTTTACCTTTTGAAATTCGGAGGTCCTGAACCGATTCAGCTGAGAGATAAAATAAGCGCCGATATTGAATCTCACCCCGCTCAACATACACCACAGAGCGTAGAGCTCTCCTCGAGACACACAACTCCCCTTTGAGCGGGCAAAAAGTATGTTACCTAGCACTCTATCCATGTACCTGAGCATCGGGTTCTTGATAGAAGAAGCACGAGCTCACTTGATCTTGTAGTCTCCAATATCTCCGGAGATCTCCCTCTAAAAGCTATCAGCGTTGAAGTATCCATTCTCCACATGAGAGATCTCCAAAGGTGTCCAGAATAGCTCGTTGAAATCCTCAGTGGACCATCTCCTCATAACGCCCCCCAGCTGGAACCGACACTCATAAGGATATCCCAACGAATCCTTCTCCATCTCGAATGAACAAATTACCTCCGTAGTGACGTAGAAGTACGTTGACCTCTTCAACTCCATGAAACGATGGATCCCCACTTGGTCGAACATCCAAAACAAATCATCACGGATACTCATCGTTCTTATGGCCTCATCATCTTGGTATCTCGTCCTTGCTATCTTGTCGGAAACCTCTTCCCACTTTTCTTTTATCTCATCCCATTCGTTCATTTGAATTTTGAAGTTCTCCGACAATCTTTGCTTAAGTCGAAGCGTTTTCGTCACATTGTCAACTTTGGATGGCCTATCTTGCCTCTTTTTCGAATGCACTTCCACCGCCTTCGCCTTCCCCTTGTCTTTACTCGTTCCTTGTCCTGTCCCTGAAAACAATACTTCAATAACAACTAACAAAATAAGAAAACAAGTAATTGACTAGCATATCATTCAACTCTACTCAAGATTTCAAGCTTCAATGCATAATCAACAAAGTCATATTCATTCAAACAAACTCAATCCCCTTTCTTATGATCAATCCAACACCACTTGCTTATTCAACATGCTCACTCCACACCAATCCCACCTTTATTAACCATTAATCACCAATTAACAAGCATGCATCAAGCTTATTCAAGCAATTCAACATTCAAGTTCAATAAACTACTTTAATTCCAACAATTCTAACCAACTTTAACATGCTCATCAATCACATTCCCTAAATCTTCAAACAATTCACATAAAACTCAAGATTCTATCATCAATTAAGCAATTTCAAATCAAACAACCAAGAATTCATATGAATTATTTCAAAAATAACAACTATCACCATGAATTTCAAGCAAAAACACATTCAATCAACTTACCCACATCAAATTGTATGCATTAAACTTTAATCCTAGGGTAATTGAGTTGAGAAAACATACCTTTAGTTCTTCCCACGGTGAAAAATCGAACAAGTGCTCAATACAATTACGATTCGCGACTAAGCCCTAATTTGCAACTAAATTCGCCCAAATTCACGATAAATTGAAGAATTAAGGGTGTAGTGTGATGTAATCAGTGTGAAATCAAGTGTAATTGAAGAATTAGTGCACGAGTGTTTCAATTTGAAGAGGATTCGAGTGAAGGTGGAGTGAAAAAGTGATCGAATCAACTTAAAATTTGAACATAAAACATACTTACCTGGCTTGATTCGATCTCGATTCGACCTGTTTAATAGGTCAAACCACTTTTGTCGTGGTTGAACCAACCTTCTGGACAAGCTCCACCTTCGGTTCGACCCAGATTCGACCTGCTGAAGAGATTGAACCAGAACGCCTCAGGTCGAACCACCCTACTGTAAGTTTCATGTCACCGATTCGACCTCGGTTCGACCTGTTGAACAGGTCAAACCAAATATATCGTGGTCGAATCATTCTTTCAAAATTTGCTTGCTCTGATTCGATCTTGGTTCGACCTGTACTTCTGGTCGAACCGATATGCTCGAGGTCGAACCACCTTACTGGATAACTTTTGCACCCCGATTCGACTTTATGTGTTGGATTCGACCTCCTGGCTTGGTCGAACCAACCCTCTGAAGTTCCAAAATCGAGTGTTCTTCATCCTTTCCTTGTAAATAATTGAATTCTCATAAGCACGACTTCTAAACTCATCCAATTGATTAATGTGAGTCATCCTCAGCTCCTTCACATCCTTAAGAGTCAAATTCAAGCTTTTCAAAGCCCAAAAAACTTTGTGTTGAATTTCCACAGGTAAGCGGCACGGCTTCCCTAGACAATTTGATACGGTGACATATCTAACACCATTTTATAAGCAGTCCGGAACCCCCATAAAACATCATCGAGCTTCATAGCCCAATCTTTCCTATTGGTTCCTACCACTTTCTCCAGAATTTATTTGACTTGACGGTTCGAGACCTCCGCTTGCCCATTCGCTTGAGGATGATAGGGTGTAGTGACCCTATGCTTAACACCATAATCCTTAAGCACATTCTCAAGAAATTTATTGACGAAGTGAGAACCTCCATCACTAACTAGTGCTCTAGGAACTCCATAGCGGGCAAATATATGCTTCTTCAAAAAGGATATGACAGTCCTTGGATCATTCAAACGAGTAGGAATGACTTCCACCCACTTAGAGACATAATCCACAGCTAAAAGGATGTAGAGAAATCCATTTTAGATGGGGGAAAAGGCCCCATAAAATCAATCCCCCACACATCAAAGATCTCTACAACTATGCTCGGCTGAAGTGGCATCTCATCTCTCCTACTTATATTCCCCATCCGTTGACATCTATCGCATGTCGCCACATAGGTTTCACAATCTTTAAACAAAGTATGCCAATAGAGAGCGGATTGAAGTACCTTGGTTGCTGTCTTTTGAGCTCCGAAGTGCCCCCGTTAGGTTGTTCATGGCAAAACTCAAGAACACTCTCCATCTCCATCTCGGGCACACACCTACGGACGATAGAATTGGTAAAAATTTTGTAAACAAACGGATCATACCATATGAAGGTCTCAACATCCCTCTTGAATTTAGCAAGTTGATATCGGTTGAGATCTCTTGGAATTTCTCCCACAGCAATGTAATTGACATAATCCGCATACCATGGATCCATTCCTCGTGCAACAACCACACATGCTCGTTCAGCCCCTTCAACGAACACATCCATAATCTTCTCATCCGGGAATATCTCCTCAATATACTCAAAAGAATCATCACAATGTTCCCTAGTCTCTAACCTTGAAAGGTGATCCGCCAACACATTCTCCGTACCTTTCTTGTCTCGAATCTCCATGTCAAACTCTTGAAGAAGAAGAATCCATCGAATGATTCTTGGCTTTATTTTCTTATTCTCCATCAAGTACCGAATCGCAGAATGATCCATGTACACAATAGTCTTCATGCCAACCAAATACTGTCGAAACTTATCGAATGCATACACAACAGCCAAAAACTCATTTTCCGTCACAATGTAGTTCTTTTGTGCTGCATCGAAAGTCTTACTCACATAGTAGATGGTGCAAAACTTCTTCTCCCTCAGCTGCCAAAGCACCACTCCATATGATACATCACTTGCATCACACATAAGTACAAACGGTTGAGTCCAATCCGGTATGATCAAGATAGGTGCAGTAATAAGCGACTCTTTCAAAACCTGAAAAGCTGTTAGACATTCATCATCAAACACAAAAGGAACATCCTTTTCAATTAAGTGAGATAAGGGCTTGGAGTATTTTGAGAAGTCTTTGATAAATCTTCTATAAAATCCGGCGTGTCCAAGGAAGGACCGCGCTCCTCTTTCATTGGTCGGTGGTGGAAGCTTCTCAATTGCCACCACTTTAGCTCGATCCACCTGCAATCCCTTGGCAGAAACATGATGCCCAAGAACAATCACATCTATCACCATGAAGTGGTACTTCTCCCAATTCAAGACAATGTTAGTTTCTTGACATCTCTTCAAAACAGTAGTGAGGTTAGATAAACAAATATCAAAGGAGGAACCAAATACAAAAAAATCATCCATGAACACCTCCATGATCTTCTCTATCAACCCATCAAAAATAGACATCATGCATCGCTGAAAAGTAGCAGGCGCATTACACAATCCAAAGGGCATCTTTCTAAAGGTAAAAGTCCCGTAAGGGCAAGTAAAAGTAGTCTTTTCTTGATCCTCGTGAGCAATCATGATTTGATTATAACCCGAGTACCCGTCCAAGAAACAATAAAAGTCATACCCTGCGAGACGATCTAGCATTTGATCCATGAAAGGAAGGAAAAAATGGTCTTTGCATGCATTCTCATTCAATTTCCTATATTCAGTACACACACGTCATCCCGTAGGAATCGTAGTGGCTAGAGTCTCTCCATCCTCAGCTTTCACTACAGTCATGCCCCCTTTTTAGCAACTACATGCAATGGACTCACATGGGGAATATCACTTATAGAATAAATATGTCATAAATTAATGAAAAGTAATAATACTCTTTCATAAACAATTTATAGTAGTAAATAAAAAGTGATAACATTTTATAGTAAAAATAATAGCTATTTATAACGCATGTAATAACTATTTTAAAAATTAAAAAATGATGTCGTTTTCACGCAAAAACTACCCATATTTTAAACTGCCTAACTAAAATGTGCAATGGAATTCGAGAATGAATGAGAAAATTACTCATTAATAATTTTAAACGGCCTAACTAAAATGTGCAATGGAAGTCGAGAATGAATGAGAAAATTACTCAATAATAATTTTAAGATGATTTCCGTTACTCATTAATTACTTGAGAACTAAATCTATATGGATCAATTTGATCCAACTCAATAGGGGTATAATAGTACACTTTCCGCAACAAATATTTTGTAAAGTCAAAAATACCCTTCTCTTCATAATAATATAATTAAATTTTAATATTCCTCTCTCTCCTCTTAATGTTTATCTCTCCACCTTAATAACACTGCTAATTGAATTCATCAACTACATCTAAAAAAACTTTATTTATTTATATATATTTATTTAATTTTCTAGTAAAATTATATTCTATTAATTATTATAAATCAAGAAATTTTGATAATTAATTGATTTATATTTTAAATATATATTGATTTTCCCAAAAACAAAATTTTATTGTAATTTTATTTTAATAACAATTAAATTTTGAACAAATTTTATTTATTAATTTTAATTAAGGAGATGATTAAAAAATATGCATGAAAAAATTGATATTCTATAACATCCAATCTCACTCCCATATATATATATATATATATATATATAAATAAATAAATAAAAGACTAACAAGTCATTCACGATACAAATTTTAATAATTAAACTATATTTCATTAAGTTATAGAATTGTGACATTTTATTAAAAAAAAAAAAAAGAAGTGGAGAAAAAAGGTTTCACACAAAATTTGATTAAGATATGAATATTTATGATCCATTGAATTACACGATTGCAAGATTTATATATTTTAATTTGAAATTGCAATATATTAAGTTTGATTTTAAATTATGATATAAAGTAAGCTGTCAATTTATTATTATTATTATAATAAAATTATATGAAATTATCCATGATAACCAATGAATTTATAAATACAATCTCTTTGACTAATTATCAATGGATTATCAATAGGTGGATTTTCTTTGTTAAAAAATTACAATCACCACTTTACCAAATAAATTTTACCAATAGATTTCGTTGTTAATCAATTGATAAATGGTACCAACAGATTTCGTTGTTAATCTATTGATAAATTAATTTAATAATAGAATTGAGGTTTTTATCAATATAATATTCCTTTAATAAAAAAATAGATTTTTTCAATAATCCATCTTAATAAGAAATTTAAAAAATAATATTTTTCATTAATAATTCATCTTTATAAATTTTAATTATCATAAACTAAAAAGTAATGATTAAAATAGTATACAAGAATTTTAGTAGTATTATTTTTTAAAATTAATAGTTCATCTTTTCAATTAAATGTAGTTTTTTATTTATTAAAGAGTTCGATAATTAATGTGTATTGTGTATATACTATGAGTTATGTATTTTGTGAGATAGAGAGTAGGATGATGTAACGTTTTTGTGCGAGACTACAACAATTAAAGATTGATATTATCCACGTAATTACGCATTATAAATATTTTAAAAATTTTGATTATTAATTTTATAATAAAATTATTATTTTTTATCCGTCTCAGTGACTCTCACATCACATAAGTAGAGATGGCAGCGGGTAGGGTACCCGCATTTTTTTGGGGTACCCGAACCCGTATCCGTTAAGAATACCACTACCCGTATCCGTCCCATTACCCGTTTAAAATATTATTGAAACATCCGTATCCGTTTCGAACCCGATTGTTTCTATCCGCGGGTACCCGAACCCGTCAAACTTTTTTATAAAACTTAAAATATAAATTTCAAATCTCAAATATTTAAATAAATGTGTCTACAACATTAAACAATAATAATTAAAGCATGACATAAAATCACCACACAAGTTTAAAGATTTTCAATTCAAACTTTAAATAACATACAAATAAAATAAAATGATAGGTTAGATTAATGATTTGTAAATTTATTTAAATATTGAAACATATAACAAGATACTTGTGTCTAAACGATGAACGGATATTTTTTTTAATGAGGTTGAGTGTTCGAATCCTCTAAAAAATACATACATACAAGTAAACGGGACGGATATATGCGGGTACCCGCTACCCTTATCCGCTTCTTTATACGGGTTCGGGTAGCGGGTACCCGAGGGGGGTCTACCCGAACCCTACCCGAACCCTAATGGGAATTTTTATTTTTTCCCAAACCCGTCCCAAACCCGATTATAGGTACCCGAACCCGTCCCATTAGGGTTTGGTCGGGTCGGGTACCCGAAAAAACCCGCGAAACTGGCATCCCTACACATAAGTCTTTACATAAATTTTTCTTACACAAGTATTTATCTATAGGTTTTAATTAAAGAAAACACTTCCCGTTCCCAAAGTAATAGTTATATATAGAGTTTAATTTACTTTCAATTTTATAGGTTTTGCCAAATTTAATTTTCGTTTCAAATTATTTAAAATTTTCGATTTAATTTTGTAGCTATCTCAAAATTTTAAATTTCGTCTCATAACTAATTTTTCTTCGCAAAAAAAAAAATCCCGAGTTATGGGACGATTCGCAAGGGAAAATTAATTTTGAAAAAAAAATCCAAAAATTTGAGATAACTATGGCACTAAATCGAAAATTTTAAATAATTTGAGACGAAAATTGAATTTGGCAAAAGTTATGGAACTGAAAGAGCATTTAACGCTTACATAATAATTTTTGCAAGGCATTAAAATATAAAATATTTTAATAGATAATGAGGTGAGAAAAATAATATTTTTAACATAAAGTGTGTAGTTATATTAGTGTTGTATGTATGCCCATATAAATATATTAGTTGTTTGGTGTGGTTCATATCTACCAAAAAGAGAAACGTAACTAGATATTCAAAATTAAAATGTGTAAATATTATTGTGGGACGAGGGAGTACATCTTACTACTCCACTTTTTACTAACAAAATATTATGTTGGTAAAAATTTTAATTTTTTAGTTAAATCTGTTTATTAACCGGCTAAAATTATATACGTAGATAATTTTTCATTGGTAAAGTAATAGTCGGTAATTTTCTTACAGTGAAATTCTAAATTCGCTTTATTGTTTATAATTTTGTTAACAATTTATATAATGATTATTTGATAATTCATTAGTAAATAACAATATATATTATTTATTTGATAAAAAAATTATGACATTCCCTTACTAAAAATATATATACTCCTTCCGTCCCCTTAAAAAATTGTACTCCATTTGTTTCATTTTGTGCGTTCCACCCAAGGAGTCTTCTTTCATTTTTTTTTAATTTAAAAATTTGTAAGTACTTACAATAGATATCAATATGTTAATAAAATAATAATTTATTAGTATTTTTTTTACACTCATATTGAAATAGATGTTCTACCTACTAACTAAGTATAAAAATTGATTTTGTGAAACAGTGTAGTGTAATGTTTAAATAATTTATAAGTAGTTTTTTTATGTATTTTATTATATTGTATGCTAGTTTTTTTTTAAAAAAAAAGATAATTACATTCGAAAGATATATGAAGAGGGAAAATTATTTCTGTATATATATTTATTATTATCATTATAAGAATATTTTAATAATTCTACAATTTGTGACCCTATAAATTCTGACTATGTTCTCCTTCCTTCTAAAATTTAAATAGATTTGATTGTTAATTTGTGTAGTTAAATCATGTAATAATGCCTATATTAATTATTCTTGAAACAGGTATTGTAAAAAGGGAATAGATTATTAAGTTTTTTTGAAGCACCGGTATCCGATCCATAGATCGACTAATCCGGGGGAGGCCAGAACCCACCGTCCACTAGCGAGGACCCCCGTTTCAAGTCAGAGCTTTGCGTTCTGTATGGACTGAGCCTGAGACCTTTGGAAGTTTCACCCTTAGGCACCTAAAGTCCTCACCACTAGGTCAACCCCTGGGGGTTTAGAGTTAAGTAATGAATGAATCCTATTTATCAAAGGTTAAAAGAGTCATTTTAAATTGTTTAAATACCTAATAAATGCTATTGATCCGAATCTAATTGATACGTTTAGCATCGTCCTATTTTTAATGGCTCATTATATTTTTAGTGCTAATGACTGTCACGTGTTAATTACTATTGATTGTAACTCGACAGTATTATAAATATGTCATTGACTTTCATTTTCACTTATATACGTGGAGCATCATTTTCGAATTACAAAAAATATCCTTTATTATCTGTGCGTTTATTTCTGATTTATAGTGTATAAATTTTTAATATCCGCACTTAAATTTTAAACGAAAAACGAATACTTATATGCACTTATACGATCGGAGTTATTCTTAAATTACAATAAATATCCCACAAATAAAACGAATACTTATATGTAAATATACGATCGGAGTTATTCTTAAATTATTATAATATAGAAATACTTCCCCAGTCCATAAATGTCTGAACTCCTCTTCCGACATGAATATTAAGAAAATTGATAATTTTTGGGGATATTATAATATTTTTGGTAATATAAATGATAAAATATATTTGGTGTGTTGAGTAGTGATAATAACTTTATAAATAAAGTACATGGATGAAGGATAATTGTTTTCTATATCACTTAAAAGGGAGGAGTATTTTTTACTATAGGAGACCATTTTATTTTATAGAGAAAGGATAATCTAATTACTGTGAATGAACTTTTATAGAAATAATTTACGATAATAAATAAAAAGTGACAATATTTTATTTAAAGTGAGATAATACTATTTTTAATAAAAATTGAAAATTAATTAAAAAAAATGTAAAATAATCTTGTCTCATGCCGTGAGACACGATCTTACCTCAACAACACTACTTCAAAATCTCTCGTCAACTAAAATTTAACGAAGTGGAGGCACAACACAAGCCCAATATCATACAATGAGAGAGAAGGCTGTGCATGATATAACAAGAGACTAAAACAGTCTAATCAATGAAGAGAATATGAGATTAAAACACAACAAAATTATAAATTTCAAATTTGATTATTGTCCAATTACGTTTCATAATGTTTTGTAATAATAATATAATAATGGAACACAATTCATTAAATCGAAAAGCACTCTACACAATAAATTGTTTCATCTTTGTGACCTGCTTTTCCCCATAAACAGCTTGTATACACTCAACAAAATCAATCATCTTCAACAATGGAGTTCCCACTCTCAATCTACAATAATCTAATCAGTCCATTTTCTTCTGTTAAAAATCGAAGAACAAAGAGTTAGGGGCTGAATTATAAGCTATACAACATAGAAATAGGATGAACTTTGAGCTTCTTTTTTTTTTTAATCTCGTTTTACTTCACAGCAAAAATCCTCTTTTATGAATACTGGTTGTTCAGTTAGACGAGCAGCCTCCGGACATCCTACAGCTCCATTTTCGACATCCCTGGAAAATGGAATTGTTACAAGATTACGATAAGGGTTAACGGGTAAACACAAATAAGTAGTTCTTAACAATTACCATTTGGTCCCATGTTAACAGAAGGATCAGGATCAAATCCCAATTGGAGAAGACCGTGGAGATCATTATTCCATAGATGCTGCAGCGAATGCTATACGTTAATACCATCTACGATTTAAAAAAGTCGTACTGAATCAACTTCAAGATCTTGGTGTTACCTGAGGTAATGAATGAAACAGTGCAGTTGTGCTTGGGGTGCCATTGAAGGCTCCTTGAGGATATCCAGGGAAAGGGTTCGATGAACTCAAACCAGGAGCCATTCCTAGAGCAGTTGCATTGCTACCGTAGAAGAATCTAATCAACAAGTGGTATTGAATTAGAATGTCAGTTTAGTTATTTAGAATTCAAGTTCAAGAATGTGCAGACTAAATGAGAGATTCTCACATCTTTGGACAAAATCCTGTCTATATCCACATTCAGCTCTGGATTCACCGTTGCAAGCTTCATCGACAAAAACTGCAAACAGAAGTGAACAAATCTTTTCAAATTATGATGGGATTTTGAGGTGCTTTCATGCCTATACAAAGAGGAAAATCAGTGCGGCGAGTTTTTGAAGACGGATCAAGTTAGATTTTCCAAGTATGAAATATTGTTCTGAGAGAAATAACATCAATCAGCTCACAGTAATAAGCTGCAACTAATCTTTAATAAATGTTAATCAAATAAGAAGAATTTTAATTATTTTGTGTATATTTTTTTACTAATTGAGTAGGGTTCTTAAAGATGCAATTGACAGAGCAAGGGTAAAAGGCAAACACTCTGGATACCAACTTATTTGGGTGGGAGGGGTATTTCGAGGAGAGAGAAAAACTACATCTCATTTCCATTGATAAAGGCCTAAATCATCATATGTGCTTATTGACCCACAACTATGATCAAATAACTATACTTTGAGGCTAAGGATCATATTACAACAGTTGATTTATAATGACATAATTAAATCATTTCATAAATAAATTGATGAAGACACGTTTTTAAAACTGATAACAACGCATACCTCAACTTGTTGTTGGAGCGACTGGACATAGTTGATAATCTCATCAAGCATCATTGCTTTCCCAGTAATCTTGAATAAAGATTTTACAAAAATTTAGAGCTATACGAAAACAAAATATCGAAATCGAAAGTTAAACTGATATCTTAAACCAGTAACCTTATTGCATCCAGGAACTAGTTCTTGAAGTAATCTCATCCTCTCACTAATCCTCTCTCTCCTCACCTGCATACAAACAGTTAAAAGAGTTTATAAGCATAAACAGAAGCATTCACAAATTTTAACTTGGCATCATGATGAGAGATATACCCTCTCTGCAAGACTGTGGCTATTTGTTGCCTCCCCCCTTTTGGCTCTCACATGAACGTAATTTTCTTTAGAAGGATCTGCACCATTGGAATTATCTTTTGCTTGTTTGGATGCTTGCTTACTGCGAGAGCTTAGACCCATATTTCTTTCGAGTTTTTGTTTCTTTTCATCATCTTCTTTAGGGAGTTCAGATGTGTCCCCAGAGATATCCTTATGCTCTTGTTCAGCGTTCTATACAGATCATAATGGAGTTAAAAAAAGACATATACTTAATACATCCTGATGAGAGAGACCCAGAAAGATTTACCTTAGGTGAAGCTCCTTGTGGTACTTCCCTCTTCCTCTTTCCATAAAGTGAATTTCCTAATACACCATTTCCAGAGCTTTGACCATGATCTCTCTGAATTCCAGCCCCCTTGGTTTGAACAATGTTAGAGTGAGAAGCTGGTTCAGAATTGTGGCCAAATGAAGTGATCATATCAGAGAAGTTTCCACTTCCAAAACCAGGAATTCTTGGCATCAAATCAGCTAAACCTGAAGAACCAGATGGAAACATTGCTTGATTTTCTAACATGACTGAGCAGTGTGGATTTACAAACTCGTTCTGAGAAACCATGGCAGAATTCCCAAAATTCCCACTTTGACTTAGAGAAACAATAGGATCCCAGTTAGAACCATAGAACATGGATTCTGAGCACATTGCAACTCCTGAAACTTTGTCAGAAGGGCAATTCATACCAACCCTCTGATGGAAAACTCCATCCCCACTCTCCTCAGAGCCCATAATCAATCACCGAATTGAAATCCCAGAATTGGGAACTCCTCAAACTGTACAGTCTCACAGTAGAAAAAGTAAAAAAGAAGGGGAAAAAAACAATATTTTAGCAAAGAGGTGAAATAGGGTTTTGACCAAGAACAGGTGGCAATATCTTGTAGGACTCAACAAGGCACAAATGAACTTTGCAGCTTTATAGCACAGAGAAGAAAGTTAAAGAAGCAAAAGTAAAGCCCCCCATTGCAGCATCACGAAGGAAACGATTAAAAATCCAATGCGGCAGTGCAGAATATAAGCATTTCACCAGCTAATTAACCAAGATGAAGTATACTCCAATGTGGAACAGAACAAAGCTATTCCATCAAGAGAAGAAAGTATGAATCTTTCAGAGCTAAAGACAATTGAGGAGAGAAGGTGATTGGCTAAGCAACAGCTCACAGACTATTTATTGTAAGAAAAGCAGATTCCCTTTTCCCTCTTTTTTCTCATATGAACATCACGCATCACAAGGATTAAACAACAATGAAAACTAATCAGATGACATTAAGCCCAAGCTAATTCAATGAATCCCTAATTTGGGAAAGAGAATTCAGAGATTAGATTGAGAACTGAAAAACCCCCCCACAAGAATCTGAGAAAGGCAAAACAGCGAGGGCCCTTTTGTGATATTCCGAAATGTGCAGCTAAAATAGAGCAGAAAGCACCAAATTCCACTTTGTCATTTAAACAAACAGATTGTGTGCAGAGTTTCAGAGGGAGTACATTTTAATACTGGGCTTATCATTGCTGTCAACAGCATCGAATGGTTGCTTAAGTTCCACAATATAAAGAACAAAATTCACCAACTGGGGACTTGCGGAAACAGCAAAGGAACCATCAACTTTCCCACTTTATATCCTTTCAACACCACCATACCATATTATCAATCCGTAAGGAGTTATTGTTTTAATAATCACTCCTAAATTCAATCCTAATTTTTGGACTGCGCACGTTAGCACCATAATTTAACTACGCATGTTGCTGCTACAGCTGCAACTTAAAGTATTTAGCCTGTTTTTTCATTTTTTTAATTAATTAATTAACATATAAATCCCTCAAAATAATTACTTCATATATATATATCCCTCCATCTCAATGCTTACATTTATTTTTTTAAATAAATTAAAAAATATAGTATTTTATTAGATAGTGAATTGAAAAATAATAAGGGTTTATTATTGAGGGATACACACTTTTGATGTTAATTGCATTCCAATACAATACAAAATAGAAATAACTCCCCGATACACAAATTCATGGCAATCTTCCTGAAATACCCCTTACAGCGCCGCTTATGGCTGAACTTTCAACGGATCTTCGTTGCAAGTGGGCTTCCTCTTCCACCGGCAGGCCGAACTGGATGCGGCTCTAGCGACAACTCGCCACCTCGTTCACGAGGGGATCGTTCCCCTGTTTCTCCACTGCCTAGGACAATCTCCGCTGCCGCTGAATTAGGAGCCTTCCGCTTCCACCAACAGTGCGGCTTTCAGATTCAAACGCAGCACCCACGTTTTGCTATCAGCCGAGCTGATTTCTCTGTCTTCCTTAGCCACCGCTTCTCGTTGCCCTGGTAGGCCCGTTCGCGATTGTTGATTCTGATTTCGCTGCCTAGGGCACCGTATCCACCGCCATTGCTTCCATCGGTGTGCCTCCTAGTTCTGCCTAGGGCATACTATTCTCCGTCGCTGCTCGATTAACTCGCAGAATCTTCCACCGGTGCGCATCCCAGCCAATTCTGGCATCCATTGACGTGCGATGGTCCTCCCTCGTTGCTGATGGTATTCCCAGCCACCTGGAGTGCGGCTTCGTCGGAGTTCCTTTTTGGGCTACATCTCTCAAACCTTTCCGTTTCTGTCACTTTGAATTCTGTCTCAGCTCTATGTTCTTAAATTCATAATCAATGCGAAATTTGATACCAAAAGCCATTAATTAGTCTCTTTATGCTGCTCAGGATTCATCGCGCGTTCCGTCAATTGATTTCAGATTGTATCGTGGAGCAACCTTCTGTTCTCGTGTACAACTAAATGAACGAATGCACTCTCCGCGTTCGACAAAATGGGTCAATTGGGCATTCCTGCTAATAAACTGCTCTGGAACTTTTGTTTCTAGAAGCAGGATTACAAGCCAAATGTCAAAAAGGACTCTGACAGATAGTGAGGCTGAAAAATACATCCAAAGATTTTCAAGCTATATATGTGATCAGCCAGATGATGGTATGATCCTAACTCTGATCAATGACACTGTAAGGTGGGACAAACTCCTAATCTGCTCATTTCATTTAAAAACCCAACTACAAAGCTAATATTATAGCTCATAATGTTCTGATTGATGGATTATGCAAGGATAAAATCTACTGTCTGAAATGCCCATAAGGTGCTTATTCTTTTAATGTGTAATTGATGGATTGTGAAATGATTGGTAATGCTCTGCACCTTTTTATCTGAAATGTCTTGTCCTACATGTATGTACCTCCCATCTCCGCCTCTTCGTTCACATCACACACGCTCACAGTTCCTCTCTCCAAAATGCCGTTCAAGAGGTACGTCGAAGGGTTGCCCTTGTCAACTATGGCAGGCTTGTCGTCATCGTCGACGTCATTGACCAGAACAATGCTCTTGTTGATGCTCAGAAGCCAAATGAACTTCAAGAGACTTTCCCTTACAGATATCAAGATTGACATTAAAAGGGTTCCCAAGAAGAAAGCTCCTATGGCCGCCATGGAGGTTGCAGAAGGTCTGATTGAGGTATTCTCTGTATTAAGCTTAAAATTTAGAATTGTCAGATGCATGATTCTTTTTCAGAGCTTTTTCTTAAAATTCTTTGAACTTGTAAAATTAATTTTCTAACAGTCACCTTGTTCAATCCATAATTGGTATTTTCTAAAACTATTACTGTTTATAATTTAATTTTAATGTCTCATAAGTTAAAAATTCAAAGTTCTAGCTTATTTCTATGTAAAAAAAAATGTTTATTTACATGACATACTAAGATACTAGTTGCAGTTTTTGTCACAGCCTAATCTATTAGAGATTAAGTTAAGATGATGGTACAGTACATTTTGTTACTCGATTTAAGAAAAAGTCTTGATACTTTATGCAGAGCTTCTTAATAATAAATGTGTTGCATCACATGCACATAAATTATGAGTATGTTATCGTATCAGCTCTATTATTATGAGGTTATTTTGAAGAGTCTCAGTTTCATTCAATGTCTGTCGTCAAGTCATGGTCTATTTTCGACTTCATTTTGATGATTACTCGTCCTCATGTATTTTTTGGTACACATTGGTCTATTATATGATTAACCTTGATGCATCTTTATAGTTTCTTTGTAGCTAGCTATCAATTTTCTTAGGAGTTTTTAGTTCTTGTTATGAAGATTGATTAGCATTTCGATGAGATTAACAATCACTTATACGAAGCACAAATTATACTTTTAATTAAGATCGACAAATAAGCAACTGCGGAAACAAAGCTAATGGTTTAGTTTTGATTTTACAGGGCAAGATGAAAGACTCTACCATCAGTTTTACATACATTGGAAAGATATTAGTAGCGTTTCTTATGATATTTGTGTTTGAAGCTGCTTTCACATTGGTTCTCAAAACATTCCCAGATTCATCTAGTATATCAACTCTTCCGTTTGATTACTTTTGAACAACTTTGTTATTTTCATCAAATGACAAATAGTGTGATCTTAGTGATGGTTAAAATCATATCTTAAGTTTATTTTGTTTTATTTTTTATTACTATTTACTACTGAAATCACGTTTTTTAATGGTTTAATGGTGATTAGAGGGCATGAAGGGCCTGTTAAGTGTCTCCAAGCATCACATGCTAGAGTAGGGGGTGGATTCATATTGTATAGTGGGAGTCTTGATAAGAGTTTGAGAGTTTGGTGGGTCCCAAATTGGTCCAACTCTGATGAAGACCAGGAAATCAATGAGGAGAAATTCATTGATTAGTTTTTGTGGTTGAATCAAGACTGGTCCAAATAGTCCTTGGTGGTGGGAAAAGTGTCTACCAAATCATGCAAAATAAAATTTGTAAGACAAAATGTGAAAAAAAAAATTGTGCAAAATAAAATGTGTAAAAAAAATTGTGCAAAAAAAATTTGTAAAACGAAATTGTGCAAAATAAACCCTACCCCTCACCCATCCACCCACTCACTGCCGGACCACCGCCGGCCAGTCGTCTTACTTCCGTCGGACCGCCGCCTGATCTCCTCCGCCGGAACTTAAAATGTGCAAACAAAATATGCAAAAATAAATTGTGCAAACAAGTTGTGCAAAAAAAATTTGCCGGACCGCTGCCTGACCTCCGCAGTCGGTTGCCGGACCTTTCATGAAAATTAAAATGTGCAAATATAAATTGTGCAAACAAATTGTGCAAAATAAATTCGTCTGACCGCCGCCTGACCTCCGCCGAAATATTTTAAAATGTGCAAACAAATTGTGCAAACACATAGGGGTATTTATGGTATCACAATCATAATTGTGTAGTTATGAGTAATAGTGCTTTGAGTTATGTAGTTAATAGTAATTATGCATTATTTGATGTACCTCCTAGTAAGTAAACCATATAATAATAATATTTAATGTAAAATAGGTAATTGTATTAGTGTAGTGTGTGTCCTTTTAATTATTGTGTGTGGGTCATATCTACTAAAAAGAAAAATGTAAAGATTGAAATTGTCCAATGAGACGTCCAAATTAAATATATGCGGTAAGGATTTAAATTAAACGGAAGGAGTGTATAATTAAAGACAGACACAATAATATCGTTACATGAAATTTATTTTATAATATGAATAATAAGTGATAATATTATACTTTAAATATACTCCATTCATCCCATATCATTCTTCACACTTTTTATATTCGTCCGTTCCACACCATCATTCATACTCAAAAAATGAAATATCACTATATCCAATAACTTCAAAAGTTACTTTAATCTCAAATATATCACTCATTTTTTGCACAGATGCAATTACTTTATATTTTTATTACCTAAAAATATTACAATAATCTTTAAAGTTAACAAATTTGGTAAAAAAAAATAATTAATTTTTCTTAAACAATAGTATGGTACAATAAATGGGATGGATGGTCAAGAATGGAGGGAGTAATATTTTTTCTGTCCCCTCCAAACATCTTCATTTGCTTTTTTTTTTCACCTAAATTAAGAATTATTATTGTTTTAGTTTTATGTACAGTAGGTAAGTCAATGGTAAGTCATATGAATACCTTTTATTTAAAATTAACACCAAAATGACGAAATGTGAATGTTTAAAATTGAGGTGGACTAATGGAGTAATAATGCTCACTCAATTTTTAAATATTTGCATTTTTTTTTGGTTTGCCTCTTATCCCCAATAACCTACATACCAAAAAAATTAAATAACAAACAATATCAATACTCATATAATACTAAAATAATGCAAAAAATCACTTAATTGAGTCAAAATCAACTATATCTTTCATTTTATTCCATTCAATTGCTTAAAATATTCATTCTTTTTCTTAAGAAAGTTATTTTTCTTAAACTTTGTATCATCCAATACATACATTTATTTTGAGGATGAGAGATTATTAATCAATTGACGAAAAGTAAACAATTAAAATAAACTATTTCACAAAATAATCATAATATAAATAAAATTTTATATATTTTTAATAAAAATAATACTAAAATACTTAATTAGAAAAATATATCACGGTTTCAGAAGATTTCACCCAAATATTGCTAATAATATAAAGTTGACAAAGTCTCTTGTAAAATGATACTTATATGAAGATGGATTATGACGTGTTAAAATATGATTTTATATAGGTAAAATATATTTATTGATTATTAAAATATATTTTCTAAAGTAAAATAAATAATAAATTAATGTATTATTCTAAATGTAATAATATAATTTACTATAAATATATTTTAGCTAACAATAAACATATTTTACTTAAATAAAAAAATATTTTAATGATAGGTTGACTCGTCTCTACCCTATACAATTTAGTGTGTTGTTAAATGTATTTATTTTTAAATTTTATTTTAAAATTGTTATTACTTCCTTCATCACATATTAAAATTTATGTTTTTCATTTTTCGTTCATCTCACAATAAATTTGACCACTAAAAAAATTCATATCAATGTTAACTTTAAAAATAGTCTAACAGACATAATATATTTTATAATTTATTTATTATTTAAAAATACTACATTCATTTCGTCAATAAAATTAATTAAAAAATACTAAATTATTTTAAACAACTTTGTACCTACATTAACTACACAGAGTAGTACTTTTATAGTTCATCACGAAGATAATCATAAATTCAAGATAATAAAATAATTTTGGAAAAAGCCCCTGAAAAATCTTTATCATTATAAATCCAGAAAAAAAAAATTGTTTGTCCTAATTTGAAAAGAAAGAAAATTAAATTAAAAAATAAGGTAGGTTATACCTACTCAAGTTAGCATGTAGTAAATGATTTTAAAAGACAGACTAACTACTGCCAACTGCTCTTGCAGGTTAAATTATTACCCAACCTAATCTTTTACCCACTTTACTCTTTCTAATTTTAATTTAATTTTACTTTACTTTTCTTTTACAAATTCTCATCATGGTTTTGGTCTCAAGATCATATTCTCTTCTACCTCAAGCTTGCTTCCTATTTTTTTATACCTTTTTTTTTTTTTTTACTGACACATTTGCCAACTATTCTTACAGACTTATCTTCGCTGTTACACACTCATTTGTATAATACCATATACTACTCCCTCCGTCCCGGGTATTTTTACCCGTTTGTACGGGCACGGAGATTAAGACATTTTATTTTTTTAATATATAATGTAAGAGAAAGTAGGGATAAATTAGTAATTTAAAAGAAAAAAGTGAATAAAGTTATTGGGAATGATGAATAAAGTGTAAAAATGTAATTAAAGTTGTTGGGATTGTAAAAAGTAGGTAATAAAATATTATGTATTTTTGCCAAAAATGGAATGGGTAAAAATACGTGGGACACCCCAAAATGGAAAGTGGGTAAAAATACGTGGGACGGAGGGAGTACTATTTATTTATTTTTTTTTTAATTGAGTGCCAACTAACCTAAATAATTCCTTTGAGAACCGTTCATTATGTGGTTGAGGTCCATCATTTGCCATGAGCTGCACCATTCATCACCCTACTTGTACCACCCCCAATTATATTATTATAGGTTTAAAAGAACAAAATCTTTTGTGGGATGTGTATTATATGTATAGGTTTAGGTGGCATGTATTAAGTGTTTTTTTAATTATTAACATTTTATTTTTTAAGGTCATTAGAGTATTTAAGTTTCAACATTAGAGTACTAATAAGCGAAAGTTTTCATGGAAATTATTAGAGTACTAGTCTTTCATTAATTGTTGATCTTCATAAAATGTACCAATAAAGTTAGATTAGTTAAAATTTTCTATATTGTCAAAGAGTCGTTCATTCTAAACACCTCCACACCCCAATCGAATTGAGGATTTTCGATATTGTTATTTTAAAAATGTGAAATAGATAAAAAGGCCATGTAAAGAAAAATCATATCAACGAGATGATCTAACATAAGCTAATCAATATCGCCTTCAATTTGGTCAATTTCTTCAAAAACTTTCCCAACTCTTATAATGTAATCCCATTGATTCCATTCAAAGAAATACATTTATTGATTGGTTTATGATTAAGGAATATAATAATTATTTTATGTATAGTTAATTATTGTATCAGTATTGTATCTAAGCTACGTTGAGAGATACTACAATAATCATCTCATAATAAAACTATCATCTCATAATAGATGTCACCACTAAAAAAATAAAACTATCACATCAATCTACTCAAATACATTTTAATTTCATATTTACCTCTTTCATTTTACATCCATAACATATTTTATAATTTATTTATAAGTATATAAAAAAAGAGTTTTATCAATTCAAGACCCAAATTATGGGTAAACTATCAATTTGGAGCCTGAATTATTTTTTCTATCAATTCAAGGCCTGAAATATGTAAAACTATCAATCCAAGACCTGAATTTGTCAAATATTACCTCCTATTTTATCAATTTAGGGCCTAAGTTCAGGCCCTAAATTGATAGTTTTACATAATTCAGGCGCCTAACTAATAGAAAACATAATTCAAGCCCCAAATTGATAGTTTACCCATTTTTCAAGTATTGAATTGATAAAATTCCATAAAAGAATTATATTACCCTCTAAAAGTCAAGAAAATTAATCAAATTTTATTTTTTTAATAAACTTCACGTCTACAATAAATATGACATTTATTCTAGAAAGAAGAGAGTAATTATTTTGATATGACATTTATTCTAGAAAGAAGAGAGTAATTATTTCGTATGAATCTTATGTATCGAAATTGGAAATATAAAATTGATGACCATGATCTCCTAGCAAACTAAAGGAGAGTTTCTACTTTGCCACTAAAGGTGTTAAAATAAATGAGTCACTCGATAATTCGACTTGACTCAACTCGTGACTACTCGAGCTCGAGTTCGAGCTTTTCTAATGCTCGTTACATTATCGAGTTGAGTTTGTATCGATTAGATAATAGGAGTAATAATATAATACTCCCTCCGTCTATCCTTAATGTATCCACTTGCTTTTTGCACGTGGATTAAAGAGTATTATTATTTTATGTGTAGTAGGTAATTGTATTAGTGGAGGGTGAGTCCCATACTTTATTTGTATTAGTGGAGGGTATGGGTCCTATAGTCCAAAAAGAGAAATTGATAGATTAAGGATGGACGATCAAAAATGGTAAAATAGATAGATTGACAGTGGACGGATAGAGTAATAATTAATAATAATATTAATGTTATATAATGATAATTATATACTCCCTCCGTTTCATTTCAAATTTTACGTTTATTTTTTGTACGTAGATTAAGGAATGTAGTATTTTAATATGTAGTGAGGTGAGAGAAATAATATTTTAATGTAAAGTGGGTAGGTGCATTAGTGTGAAGTGTGGGATCATGGAGAAAGAAAAAATTAATTTGTGTGGGTCATAAATACCAAAAAGGAAAATGTAAAGATTGAAATGGAACGCCCAAATTAGAAATATATAAAAATTGAAATAAGACGGAGGGATTATATTAATATAACTATTATTAAATTAATATTAAATATAAAATATATGAATTGAAATACAATCGATTTAGGTTCGATAAGCTCATTAACACTCGAGCTCGCTAAACTCGTTTAGTAGGTCTATTTGCCACATGTCGTCTCTTGAGAGTTTTCATTTTTCTTTTCTTTATTTTTTTTTCTTTTAATTTTAAATATTTGTACATTTATATCTTAATTTCATCGTCCTAACAGTATTGTTTGTGTTTTTTTTTGTTTTTTTATAATTTTCTTTAAACAATTTTTTTTTTCTGTTTGCATATATTTGTTTTGATATCTATATATTCTTAATTCTAATTTAAATATTTATTTTTCATATGTAGTGTAATAATTTTGAGGATGTGAATAGTTTTTTTTTTTAATCTTATGCACAACTATTACATGTGCTGTACTTTAATGTCCAATAATTAATCCAATATGTGTATGAATGAAAACAATATAAACATTACTGCTCTTTTTAAAAAGTATATATATATTTTTTAAACAAAGTGTGTTGAAAATTAATTGTGTTAGGGTGCGGCTATTCGCACTTCCAAAGTTACTTAACGCACCCCAAAAATACTTAAATTATACTTCATCCGTCCCAGGTTAAGGGGGTCATTTTTCATTTTGGTCGTTCCACCCAAAAAGTCTCCTTTCCTTTTTTTACACACATGAGACCCACTAGGGGTGTGCATCGGTTAAGAACCGAACCGATTTAACAAAACCGAACATCGAATTTTTAAAAATGCTAGAACCGAAACCGAAACCGAAAATGTGAATCCAACCAGCAAAACCGAACCAAAATGTTCGGTTCAGTTCGGTTAAAAAACCGAATTAACCGAACAATCAGGAAAAAATTTAAAAAACACAATCAAATCTCCAATATAACCCTACTTGAAACAACAACCAACCTGAATGTTTCATAGTTCCAACAACAAATCCAACAACAAGCTAAAAACAACAATTAAGTTTTAAAGTACCATTATACAATCACATTCATAGAGAATTCCTTCCCAAATTCATAACAAACAAAAAAGCATGAAAAATATTGAAAAAAACACACTTCTTCCATATAAAGTGTAGTACAAACTTGACTAGGTTGTGGACCTTGTGGCTGAAGGGTCGAGTTCTGTTCCTTAAATATCAGGAAAGTCGAACTGAAATCTGCGTAAACACAAAGTAGAATACTAATTATGACTTGATCATATACTATTAGTCTATTAGTTGATAAACACATTCAACTTTTTTTCTCACTTGAAAGAGGATACGAATCAACATTCTTTCAAGATTCTCCAACTCCCACCTTAGGCAAATCTGCAAACAAAAAAAAAAGATTAAAATTGAAATATACAGCAGTCAAAAGTGCTTTTTATCAACTAATGCAAGATAAAAGAATGAACCTTTTTCAAATTTCTCAAGGTCTTCGATCATTTCTTCCACGCAAGTTTCGACTTTTGAATTTCGAAACAAATCTTGTGTACAAATTAAAGCTTCAACAATCTTCGGAGTCAAAGAACTCCTAAAGGTATCAAGTACCCTACCCCCAGTACTAAATGCCGACTCGGATGCCACCGTTGAAACGGGAACATCAAAGATATCACGAGCTATTTTTGAAAGAATTGGGAATCTCTCGGAATTTAACTTCCACCACTTTAATATATCAAAATTACCAACATCCACCTGTTGGATTGTATATTAAAAGTCTAGCTTTAGTATGAACAATGTTACAATAATATTTGAAATGAGTATCATATGATCAAATGATTGCATCTTATAATTTATTTATATGCATGATGCAATAGTCCACTTACTTTATACTGTAGATAATATGTTGTGCGACAACACGCGGAAGATCATATTATCGGTTTCCTTATAAAGTATAAACAGATGCTCACAACTGAGATAGACGGGGACTCTCTATCGGTATGGTTGTAGTGTGGTTTGGTATTAGCTTGTCTTGGCTATAGAATCACATTAGTGCACTTGTGTGTATTGAGCAGGACCGCCTGAGGTCGTTCTTCTTATACTGACTATATAGTAGAACTTGATCTCTGTTATTATGGAAGTTCGTGCTCTTAATCCCTATACAATAACCTCGACACGTAGGGCAGTATGTATTTCTTTGATTCATCAATGGGTGAGATTTATAAGTATTAAATCAATATACTCGGTGAGTTGGGAAGTAGTGCTGTCTCTATGGTGTGCTGTTGATTGTAGAAGGAATCCATGTCCGACATAGGTTGATAATGTCCCCTTGAGGAACTCATAAGGTTTATCATGTAAATCTTGCAAGTGGATTAATTTCCGACATGATAATAAGGTTGAGTGGTACTACTCTCGGATGAGATATTAATTAATTTGAGTTGTCAGTAACTTAATTAATTAATGGGCATTGTATATCTTAAACATGGGGAGACTGTCGGGCTTATAATAAGAAGGAGCCCAGAACATAATTTTGGGATTGGACGGGTAGTGCAGTAATAATATTTTAGTGGACTATATTATTATTATTGGATTTAATTAAAAGCTTTGGGCTAAGCTTGGTTAATTAAATTCAATTGAGGCCCAGCCCAATTTCTCCTCCTGGTCCCTGTTGTAGCCCAGTATATAAGTGAACTCAGCTTCCTGGAACCCTGATAATTCCTGCGCCTCTTTTGGTATGAGAAGGGAAAGAAGTAGATTGAGAGATCCTGCAGACTGTTGCCCACACAACAGCAGGATCACACTTGGGACATACAGTAGAAGATCAGAGGTAGTTCTCTACAGATCATCCTCTAAACCAACCCAGAAGTATGGTAAACGATTTATATTACTTCCGCTGTTTTTGTTTACCTGAATTCCTAACGGATCACGTTGAACCGCACGATCCAATTGCCAATAATTGGTATCAGAGCGTTGGTTTCGTGGTGAAACGTGAGATGTTAGATTGGGTTTATGCCTTTCGTGTGTTAATGGTAAGATTGATACCATGTTTAAAAGTGATTATTTGATTATGTCAAATAATCTGGATATAATCACATGAGTTTTGAACTATTATTACTTTTCACCGTAATATGCTTTTTGGGATGTGTGATTGTAAGTTAATTCTTAACTACTAGGTACAACACACACACATCTTAAAACCCTATCTGTTATCATTCACACTGGATCGCACGCGCTCACAACCTGGTGGGCTGTCGGTAAGTCAAGACTGCTCCCTTTTCTGTTCTCATCGGCTGTGAAGAAAGTTACGGCGTGGCTGGTGGCTGGTGGACGGTCGGCGAAAGCCCTGGACAGTACGACCCGGGGCAGTCCATGACTGTTGATGGGCGAGGCTCATCGACGGGAAAGTGAAGAAAGAAAGAGTGTCGACTTCAGATGGCCTGATCCCTGAACTCGGCTGCAAGATGGAGAGGTTCGTGTGGGCCGCTGATAGCAATCATGATCCACGATGATTGCAGCGGCGACTCCAATCCGCTACTTCAGATGGCGATTCAGAAACATGGCGGCGCGCGGCGTGAAGTCGCACGAGGCGGCGCACGGCATCAGAGGTGCGCGACTGAGTCGGTGCTGTCAGTCGACGGCTGGTGATAGTCGCTGGCGTCGCGATCCTGCCCTGATGACAGCGCGGATGCAGGAGGAGGCGCATCGGACTGAGTTCAGGATGGGTCTGACCTTGTACCAGGGATCAGACGTAGTTCCGGGCGGGATGGCTAGAGTCTCCGGCCGAGTCCAGTGGAAGTTCCGAGCTAGTCTGGGCTGTTTCCGGTGGGGATTCTTTCACGACTGTACGAGTCTGGGAAAGAGGCGCACGACGGCTCGCTGAAGGATGCTCGGCTGTTGGCTGGTAGTCGTTGTCGGGCGCGCTGCATCGTTGCACGGCAGTGGGCTGGCGGCATGACTCCGGTGGGCTGACGGAACCACTGCCGAGAGCGGAGGCGCCGAGGAGTAAGCGGGATTGCTGCCGGATCGCGTCTGATTGCGGCTGGGAGAAGAATTAGGGCAGGGATGATTTCTTTATGCTGGGCCTTGTTTCTAATTTAATAGTGGGCCTATTTCATGGGCTCTCTTGCATTGGTTATGGGCTGTCTCCTTTTGGCCCATATTTTATTAAATGCAATTGGGCTGCTAGACCAAATTTTATATTAGGTGTTGTTGGGCCCAATTCAGTAATTAATAGTGGGCTGCTCATTTTTTTAATTTGGTTTTGGGCTGTTGGGCCCAATTTAATTAAATGGTCTTGGGCTGCTGGACCTATTATTAATTGCTGGTTTTTAATTAATTGTGGGTAATGAGCCAAGCATGATTAATTAATTTTATTAATGGACTTTTTGTGCTAGTGGGCTTGGTGGATTTAATTTATTTTTGGGCTGAGTATATGAGTCATGGATAATGGGCTTGATTAATTAATTAATCTGCTGCTCATTTTGTGCTTATTTGATGCTCTAGGGCCCATTTAATTGATCCAACATATTATACAATTAATTATGATGTATAACTGAGTTAATTGTTTTAACTTGACAATTAATTGTTATATATGAAAGGCATGTTCTATGTGATTTATTTATTTAAATTGCTGTTAATAGAAGCATGTCTAAGCTGTATATTTTATTCTGGAATATTATATGCATGTTAAAACCCTCGGTGTTAAATAACTAAGTGGGAGAGGGGATTGGTTATAAATTCCCGCGGCCTCCATTATTGGTTTGTTAATAATGTGAATAGACTTGCGCGTCGGCATTAGAGCCTTCCTCCCTAACGGATGAGTTTATTCACGGATCACATTTACAAACTTCTTTAAATAATTATTGTTTGTAATGTGATGCATATGGACTTGCGCGTTGGCTATAGTGCCTTCCTCCTTAACGGATGAGCTTATATGCGGTTCACTAGTACAAACTTATATAATTGATGGTTGTAGAAAGTTATCTGAGCGCGTGTGTACTTCTCTAACAGTAAGGCACATAAGCTTGGGCAGCAGACTTGGGATCAAATAATAGTGTACACTTAGATGTGAATAATTAGTATCCTCCCCAACGGAGTTACTGCTATTATTTACATGGCTAAAGAGGAACCGACTATTAATTATTTTGTCATAAAGCTAGGTTGACAAATGAAATTAATGGGTAAAACCTTCTCTTGTAAATGTTCGAGTTTGTAAACGTCCACCCTAACGTGGCTTGCAGACTCACGGTGCTTGAGATGTCAGTGAATTTTAATTTTATATTGTTTTGAGGGAATCAATATAAAATGATAAAATTCGAAGATTTGATCGGAATATTTATTTGTGATTCTATGAATTTCGAATGGTTTTATTTCACTAATTATTAACTAAAAGACATTATATTTACTCGTCCAAATTAGATGATTAGAAAAGAATCTTGGTTTTGAAAATTACTGCTTAAGAAAATAAAAATACATGTGTATTCTCACAAAGGACGTCTCATGATGCCTATTAAAGTCTCCAGTGAAGAAATGAGAGGTTCATAGAAATATGGTGGTCTCATGTAACTCTTCGGATACTTGAGTAAATTAAAAGGCAGAAGATCATGGTTGAATTCATGAATGAATTAGAAAAGCATGGAATAGAAATTGAAAGGGAAACCTAAATCAATTTATTCTTCACAATTTGCCTGGATGTTTTGAGCAAGTTCTACCTGAAATACGAAAGGTTGTATATGGTGGGAAACTTCTAACAAAACATATGGCAAAAGAAAGCCAATTTTCATCATGATGTGAATAAATTTAATATCTTATTTACTAATGGTTTGAACATGATTAGTGATGGCATCTACTGATACGAAGTATGTAGATACTGGAATCACTAAATGTTTATCACTGAGTAAGGATAAGATTGTTAATAACATGGGTAAAACTACAAAGGTAGTTGCTATTGCAGTGGGAGTTGTTTATTTATCTCATGATAAGAATAAACGATTGATTATGAGAAATTGTCTTTACGTACGTTTTATAGAAAGAATTTAATTTCGGTTTTTATGCATTAACGGATGGATACTTCATTTCATTTAAATGACATGGTCATAGTAATGAGGAATAAGGCTATAATCCGTTAAAGTACGTTGGTAGATAATATGTAAACTCTTGAATCATGTACATCCCACAGATGCAATAAATAGTAATTAATAATGCATCTTCTAATATTAGTAAGAGAAAGGAACCTCCGAAAATGAACTAAACATACATTTGGCATCTAAGATTAATTCATTTTACTTGAGTATGATTCAAAAGTTGATAGCCGATAGACCGTAAGGTTTTTCTGAAGTGGAAACTATCGGACTTGCGAGTCTTGCTTGGAAGTAAAAATGATTAACTGCCTTTTCAAGGCTGTGGGGTGTAGATCAAAATATATGTATGTTGAAATTAGTTCATTCTGATTCAAACGAACTTAATATTATCCAGGCGAGAGGTGGTTATGAATATTCGAAGATTATTCTAGATACCAATATATTTATTTGATGCACTGCATGTCTAAGTTCTTTGATTAATTCAAGAATTGTAAGGCTGGTACAGTGAAGCGTCATAGAAAATATATTAAGTCATTACGATTCAATCATGATGGCGAATACCTCTTGGGATAATTAGGAGCTATTGATCAGAAGTTGAGATTAAATCTCAAGTTGACTACACCGGGTATGCCCCAAACTGAATGGTGTAGTGGATAGAAGGAATAAGGCTCTTATACTAATGATTAGATAGATGATGAATTATTTGAAATAATTAAATTCATTTTATAGATGTGCCTAAGAAACAGTAATTCATAAAACGTTTGTCTGTTTGTGGGACATCCTAAAAAAATAAAAAGTGATTTATTTAGTTCAAAAGATCGATGGGTGATTGTCAACACAAACACCGAATTTTTGGTAAAGGACTATGTAATAAATCGAAAACCCATGTATGAGTTGTTCTAAAGGAAGTGAGAGGAAAACACGAAGTAAAAGTACCAAGTGTACAAGAGGATATACCACAAGGTAAACTGCAACGCGTGTCACGTCTGATACACAAATACATGTAATGCCTTATCGTAGTGGGAGGGTTGTTCAACTACCCATTAGATATATGTTTTGGGAGAGTCGTGAGACTTGGTCCCTAGTAAACATGGTATTGTCCCACGAATACGACGTAGCACTACAAGATTAAAATGCGGAATTTTAGTAAGGTGCAATGTATGTTGAAATAGAATCTACGAATTCTAAATTAAGTCTGGAGCTTGAAAGATCACTAAAATGGTGTAAAAGCCATTGCAAGTGGTCAAGGGAAATAAAAGAGGATCATACGGAAAGGTGAGAACCTTGGAAGCAAAGCTGGTTGCGGAAAAGTATACTCAGAAAGAAATGGTTCGATTATGAGGAAACATGTTCGCTGGTAGCTATGCTTATGTTGATCCGGATTCTTTTATTGCTGCTATGAGGAACAACAAATAGATGTTAAAGACAGCTTTCCTGATTGGAAGTCTTGAGGAAAATATCTATGTGAAGCAACCAGAGATATTCATTGCAAAGTACTAATAGAATTTTGATAGTAAGCTTAAAAGTGTCCAGCGATAGACTAAAACAAGCTTTAAGATCGTGAAGCATCTGTTTTGATTAGGTAATCCAGTGGCATGGATTTAAATCAATGAGCGGATGAGTCTTGTGTGTTGTAAAGAGTGGCGGAAATGTGGTGGTATTTCTTGGACTATATGTAGATAGTATCTTGCTCATTGGAGACAATAAAAGAGTATTATCAGGCGTATGGGTATGGTAAATAAAGCGGTAGAGATGAAGGACTTAAGAAAGGCAAAATATATCCTTTTGATCACGGTAATACGGATCACAAGAAAGGATATTATGCTTATCTCAAGTTTCATAAAATGATACAGTCCATACTCGTTTAGCATGTAAATTTATCTAAGTGAATGTGTCTTTGAGACACAAGAAGAAGATAAAAAGGATGAAAGCAGTTCTTTATACTTCAACGAATAAGGAAGCTTAATCTAAGGAATGCTATGAACGATGTTGGATATCTATTTTGCTGAACGCATGAACAGTGGGTATCAACGTAACCCGGAACAAGAATGATGAACTGTAGTAAGACATTTATAAAGTGCCTGAGAAGGACTGGAAATTATATGTGGACTTACTGGACAGATTCACTGCTTCTTGTGGATTACGTAGATTCAGATTTTTTTAGTCAGATTGGACGGCAGTAAATTCACCTCATAGGTTATGTGTTTAATCTTAGGAAGTAGAGTCATAATGTGGAGGAGTGTTATATAGAAATATATTTCAGACTCCGGACTCCATCATGGAAAGATGATGAATTGGAGCCTATGAGGCAGCCAAAGTATCTATATGACTCTAGAGACTTCATGATGGACTTTGAAGTGTTTCTAAGTTTGCCCAAGGTAATCACAATTTACATTGATGATATTAGTGCAGTTGCAAACTTGAATAAATCACAAGTCCATAAGGCAATTAAACACATGGAGCGCGAGTACCACCTGTTACGAGAAATCGTATGATGAGGGGAAGGTTTTTGTCGCCTAGATTGCATCGGATGATGACCTAGTAAACCATTTACAAGGACCTTAAGGCGAGAGCTTTTAATGGTCGCGTAAGTGGGAGTAGGAATCAGATGTATGGCAGAAGACATGACAGCATAGTCTTTTAGTATAAGTGGGAGATTGTTGGATTGTATACTAAAAGTCTAGCTTTAGTATGAACAATGTTACAACAATATTTGAAATGAGTATCATATGATCAAATGATTGCATCTTATAATTTATTTATATGCATGATGCAATAGTCTACTTACTTTATACTGTAGATAATATGTTGTGCGACAACATGTGGAAGATCATATTATCGGTTTCCTTATAAAGTATAAACAGATGCTCACAACTGAGATAGACGGGGACTCTCTATCGGTATGGTTATAGTGTGGTTTGGTATTAGCTTGTCTTGGCTATAGAATCACATTAGTGCACTTGTGTGTATTGAGCAGGACCGCCTGAGGTCGTTCTTCTTATACTCACTATATAGTAGAACTTGATCTCTGTTATTATGGAAGTTCGTGCTCTTAATCCCTATACAATAACCTCGACACATAGGGCAGTATGTATTTCTTTGATTCATCAATGGGTGAGATTTATAAGTATTAAATCAATATACTCGGTGAGTTGGGAAGTAGTGCTGTCTGTATGGTGTGCTGTTGATTGTAGAAGGAATCCATGTCCGACATAGGTTGATAATGTCCCCTTGAGAAACTCATAAGGTTTATCATGTAAATCTTGCAAGTGGATTAATTTCCGGCATGATAATAAGGTTGAGTGGTACTACTCTCGGATGAGATATTAATTAATTTGAGTTGTCAGTAACTTAATTAATTAATGGGCATTGTATATCTTAAACATGGAGAGACTGTCGGGCTTATAATAAGAAGGAGCCCAGAATATAATTTTGGGATTGGACGGGTAGTGCAGTAATAATATTTTAGTGGACTATATTATTATTATTGGATTTAATTAAAAGCTTTGGGCTAAGCTTGGTTAATTAAATTCAATTGAGGCCCAGCCCAATTTCTCCTCCTGGTCCCTGCTGTAGCCCAGTATATAAGTGAACTCAGCTTCCTGGAACCCTGATAATTCCTGCGCCTCTTTTGGTGTGAGAAGGGAAAGAAGCAGATTGAGAGATCCTGCAGACTGTTGCCCACACAACAGCAGGATCACACTTGGGACATACAGTAGAAGATCAGAGGTAGTTCTCTACAGATCATCCTCTACACCAACCCAGAAGTACGGTAAACGATTTATATTGCTTCCTCTGTTTTTGTTTACCTGAATTCCTAACAGATCACGTTGAACCGCACGATCCAATTGCCAACACCACCAAGTTATCTTCACTCAAATAAATTTCAATTTCACTCTTCTTACACTCACCAATTCCACCCACTTTCTTCATAAACTTTTGCTTATAAAGTGCAGCTGGCTGTTTCGCTATTGGACCAATATGAGAGTGGGTAATAGTTGAACTAGAAGAATTTTTCAAGCTATTATCATTCACAACATCATTCTCTGGAAGATACTTAGACTTGTATGCATTAAACAATTCCAACAATTCATCTTTCACACCTTGGAACAATTTCTTACCTCTTTCCTCACCATACATCTCACAAAATGAATACTCCATGTATACACTCTTGTCAAGAGGATCCAAAATAGTAGCCCAAAATATGATTTTGTTCATTTTATCTTGATCTTCCCAATACTTCTCAAACTTGGTTTTCATAGATTCCCTAAACTTTTTAACATCAACATCATCACTATTGCACCATTCATTCAAAATGCAACATAAGTCACTTATTTCACTGAAACAAGTATTGGAAGTGACATAAAAAGAGCCAGAGATATGTAATGTAAGCACATAAAAGTGATGCAACAAATCTGAAATTCTCTTAACCACTAACCAATCATAAGGTTTTGGAACACCATCTTTCCCCAAATCTGAAACGAAGCTGGACTCTTGTTCCTCATACCTCTCAAATGTCTTTTCAAAATTTAAAGCCGTACTTTGCATCAAATAAGTCGAATTCCACCTAGTGGTCACATCTAAACACAATGAACTTTTGCAAGCAATCCCCTCATACTCTACACACTCCTTAAATTTCACAATTCTTGCAGGAGAGCTTCTTATGTACCTCACCGCATCTCTCACATGCTTAACAGATACATTCAATTCCTTCAAGCCATCAGAAACAACCAAATTAATCACATGTGTAATACATCGCATGTGGAGATGTTTACAATCACCTCTACTATTCTCCCAACCCGATATTTTTCTTTTCAAGAAAGTGAGAGCAGTATCATTTGAACTTGCATTGTCCACAGTTACAGTAAACACATTTTTCAAACCCCATTCAAGAAGACAAGTTTCAATGGTTTTTCCAATGTAATCACCTTTATGACTAGAAATTGGAACAAAGTTAATTATCTTCTTATGCAAATTCCAATCATTGTCAATAAAGTGAGCAGTAATGCACATGTAATTAATTCTTTGCACAGATGTCCAAGTATCAGTAGTAATACTAATTCTTTGACAATTACTTCTCATAAAAGACTTCAACTTTGCCCTTTCATCAACATATAACATAAAACAATCTCTAGAAACTGTCCATCTTGATGGGATTTTAAACCTAGGACATTCTTGATTCATAACTCTTTTAAATCCATCACCCTCTATGAATTTAAATGGCAACTCATAAACTATAATCATATATGCAATAGCTTTTCTAATTGCATCTTGATCAAATTTTCAAGTACCAAGTGTGCCCACTTCACTAGTCTCTAGCCCACCACTTGGTTGCAAATTTAATAGTGATTGTTTTGCTTCTTGAACATGTGGATTACTAGGGCAATTTCTCATATGAGCATTTAGAGTTGAAGTTCCATTTACTTTTGAATCACTATTAAGTATACCTTCACAATAATTGCACTTTGCTTGTTTAAGGGTACCTTCATTATCAAATATCTTCTCAAAGTGCTCCCATACCTTAGATCTTGGTTTCATTGACTTTCTCTTTTTTGAGGGAACTCTAGCTTTCGTTTGAGTTGAAGGTTGAGTAGAAGGTTGAACATGCTCATTAAAACCTTCGTTAGTGCTTTCTATACACTCATCTTCATCTATAGTTGGAAGAATTCGATTTTCCATAACCTCAAGGCTTTAGTCTTTGCTACAAAACAAAAACAAAAACTTTATAACATTAGTTTGTAAAAATATATTCCTAAATAAATATTAGTGCTTACAAAGTTGGAAGAAGAATGATTACACGGTGCTTATATAGACACACTAGTATTATAACTTCGTTCATAATTAATAAGTTACCAAATAAAACAATTTCATGCCATTCATACTCTAAAATTCTGAATAATTTTTTGAAAAATATTAATAATCGTTACGGGGTAGCCATATGAAATAATCATTAATAATCATATTCTAAATATGGAATAATCACACTCTAAATAATCATTAATAATGTTACTGCCATATGGAATTTTTATGGCAAGCCTAACATTAATTTATTGTTTGAAAACTGGAAGACATTAGTATATATTCAGAAATCAATGATGCACATATTATACGAAACTGAAAATTGAAGCTAATGTGGGATGGCACATGGCATTAGGTAGACAACAATTATACTTTTTATCAAATGACCTTTCTTCTCTTGAGTCATGACTGTATCCTAATTCCTAATCCTAGTCTCCTACTCTCCTTGACAACATTAACACGCAAGACGAACATTGGGGTTGCTTCCCTTCAAATTTATTTTCAAATATTCAAAATTAAATCCAGATTTAGATTGAAACTTACCAAGAAGAGAAATGATAGATGGTGAATCGGTGGTGACTGACGACGGTGAGGCTGGGTATGCTGAATGGTCACCGATGCGCGGTTGGTGGGCTGGCACTAGATGACTACACAAGACGAAGCGTCGGTGGCTGGGCAACGAAGGTGGGTCTGCCGAATCGCCGATGGTGGAGGCAAATGCTGATGAACGCCGTCGGCGAGTGCAAACAACGTGGGTCGGTGAGTGCAAACAACGTAGGATGGGATGGAGGGGGCCAACAACGGATGGCTGCTAAGGAGTGAATTGTGATAGAAATGAAATTAGATTTAGGGCAGGGAATAAGAATTAGGGTTTCTATTTATACATGTTTAATTCGGTTCGGTTGTCGGTTTTGCCGGTTTTTCATAGGCCAAAACCTAAACCGAACCGAATAACCGATTTTAAATTTTATCAAAACTGAAACCGAACCGATCCTTCGAAAACCGAACCGAATTTATCGGTTCGGTTCGGTTCGGTCGGTTAAATCAATTTTCACGGTATTCTGCTCACCCCTAGGACCCACACACCTCTTCTAATACAATTAAAATATGGGACTCGTACTCATACTAATACAACTACTCATACACATTAAATAATAATACTCCTTAATCTACGTGTCAAAAAGAAAATGACCATCTTACGTCGGGACGGAGGGAGTAATATTTTTATTTAATATTACTTACATACCTTTATTATTAAATTCACCCCTAAATTATATTTTAGTTTTACTAAATATACCCCTACATTAATCTTAACATTAAACTCTTTTCTCTTTTCTCAAACCAAGCAACTATTTTGATTTTTGTTTCCAATTCCAACTCTCTATCTCTCTCAACGGTAGTTCTTTCTTCTATTTTCTCTCCCTTTACACTAAAAAAAAAACAGTTTGAAGAAATCAATTTTTTTTCACTGGCAAGAATTAATGTAGTTATTGCACCACATTATGGACCTTTAGCCAAATTTATAATGGTGAAATAAGGGCTTAATTTTCACAGATAAATTTGGAATGCAAAAACCATAACCCTCCCAACCCTTAACACGCTGCACACCACAACCCCAAATTTCAGTTTCATAAATCATAACCATCATCAACAATTTAATCACAATAAAAAAAATGGTGATCAAGTTAATTTGATCCAAAAATTGATTAAATATTGTAAAAATGTCCTAGTTGAATAGTGATGCTCTCACGGCTTGGAAGAGAGAGGGTGAAGAAAGTTTCATTTAACATTCAATTAATATTTGGTGCATTTTTAATAAGTTCGAAATAGGCTAAACATTATATTTAATAAAAGGGTATTTTAGTAATATTAATAAAAAGAATTATAATTTAAGTATTTTAGGGGTACGTTAAGTTGTTTTGGGGTGTAAATAGCCGCATCCATTGTGTTAATCTATTAATTTATAATTTTAAACGAATGAATGAATAAGAAAAGAAAAAAAAAGATTTTATATGCCTTTTAATGACATTGAGATATCACTTCCACCCCTTCTACAGGGAGATGAAAATATTTACAATAAAAAATTTTAATTAATAAATTCAAATTATTATTTTTTATTAAATTTATGAGTTGAATTAGGGTGTAAGTGGGTACCGATACACCTAGTTAATAAGTACCTTTAGATCAAAAATTAGATTAATAATCACATTTGATCAAATAAAATAATTAAAAGTAAAAAAAATAACCATACCCTTGAAAACTTCTCCATAAACCTTAGGTAAACCGATATATCAATATAATACAGAATAACCTCACATTTATTTAATGATATCTTGTGGTAAGTGGGTTAGATATTAATCATGTTCTGGTATGTAACTTTTGACGGAGATAGAATGTAATTTGACACATGCAAAAATCAGTTTAAAATGATTAGTTGCGTCAACCTATCCGATTGAGTGCTATGTGTCACAACAAATTTTGCATTTTGTAATAAAATAAACATAAAAAGATGCACAAATGTAATTTTAGATGGATTTAATATAAAAGATAATATAAACGAGTTACAATCTCAATTAATCCTCTGATTCTTCTCTCGAATCAATTTGCTTGATTTTGACTTGTTTGTGTTTACTTGACTTTTGTGTTGATTGCGCTGACTTTGCCTGGAGTGTGTTGAGTCGGATTTTCAGATGAAGCTTGCTCAAATTCAGCTTCGTGGATTTATAACGTTAATCCGGAGGCTACGCCTTTATTCGAATGAAACGTTGATCCTTGTAGATTTCCAATGAAGAACGTTGTTCAATATATTAGAAGGCCGTTAACTTCACGAATAACGTAGAAGAACTTAACTTAAGAAACACTTAAATCCAGGTGGTTTAGCACCTGAGTCCAAGATTATAGGCCGTTTGACTTAAGCAGGCTTAAATTTGGGCGATTTAGCACCTGAGTACCAGATTATAGGTCATTCTTAAAAGAACTTGATTTATGAAGGATTAAATTTAGGCGGTTTAGTACCTGAGTCCCTGATTATAGGCCGTTCTTAGAAAAACACCAACTTAAGATGGCTTAAATTCAGGCGGTTTAACACCTGAGTCCCAGACTATAGGGCATTTACCGAAGAATTGACTTAAGAATGCTTGATCCGGGCGGCTTAAAACCTGAATTCCAAATGTACTTCGTTCTTGAGTTGATTCTCGTTGAAGAATTCAAAGAACTAATCAGACAATTCTGAAGTTTTTGATCTTCCTAGAGAATCGCTCTCTGTGTATTTGGAATGAATGGATGAGGGCTCCTTATATAGGTGAAAGGTGAGGATGATCCATAAATAACTCGCAATTTGATTGGTCAATGACTGATTTGATCTAATTTTGCGGGTTTTGGTCTTTCCATCCTTGAAATTTGATTGGTCAATATAGATTTGACCTGATTCTGTAGGCTTGAACATTTCGAGACTTTATTTGGCTTGGGTTTGTTTGAGTTGGGTCAGGCCACATATGAGTTGGGCTTATTTGACTGGATCTGACCAAATTATCAATTACTATTCAATAATTTACTTTAGAATTTTATTTATTTAAATTCTTTAATAAATAAATAATTAATTGATAATTATTGTATTAATTTGCCATATTTTTTTAATAGGAAATAAAATTCAAGTGGAGACACTATGCATCTAAAGTCACTATCGTATCATAAAAAGTTTACCGTTATTGTAAATACATATAAAATTTTGAAAATATTGTTTTTAGTTGTTTTTAGGAATAGTTTGATAAATTTAATTAATAAAAAAGTTATATGAGATGAAAAATAAAATTGGTAGGTGTGAATTTGTTTATGAAATTTTAAAAAATATTAATTGTAAATTTATTTATGAGATGAAGAATATAATTTAATAAAATTTATGCAATTTGTTACTAATTTTTTAGCAAATTTTTGTTTGTTTTCTATAAATGCATGTATTAAGAAATATTCTTCGTTCAGCTGCTACATATTTTATTTTAATCCATCTCAAAACAAATGTGTATTTTCTATTTTTAGATGAAAATCACACAAATTAATTTATATGAATTAAGAATCATCACTCAACACTAATATAACTGTGCACTTTATACACGAAATTTTTTTACTCCTTTTAAAATAGTTATCACTTTTATTATAAGATGAGTGAGGCTTGCGTGCACCCGGGCGCACGGAACACATTCCGTGCGCCTTTAGAAATTTTGTATTATGAGTAAGGGTACATTAATTTGGTCTAAAGGGTACATTAATTTGGTCTAAAGGGTATACACTTTAATTACTAAAAGGTACACAATTTTGTTCTAAAGGATATATATTTTTTATTAATATTTTTTTTTCTTTAGAAAATAAAGGGTATACATTTTTATACTAAAGGGTATACAATTTAATACAAAATTCTAAAGGCGCACGGAGTGTTGTTCGTGCGCCCAGATTTTTCTTTAGAAAATAAAGGATACACATCTGTATACTAAAAGGTATACAATTTAGCACAAATTTCTAAAGGCGCACGGAAAGTGTTCCGTGCACCCGGGCGCACAGGAGCTTTTGCCTTATAAGATATTATCACTTTCATTTATTTATAGTATAAATTATTAATGAAATATCGTTATCAATTTTTATTAATTTTAAATATCATTTTTCATTATAAAACTTATCATTTTTTATATGTCTCACATAAACATTAAATGAAACGGTCTAACACAAGTCTTTTCTAGCGTTCATGTTACAAGAGGAAGTAGTATTACTCCCTCCATCCCACCGAAAGGTTCTCCAATTTTACTATATTGGGTGTCTCGCTCAAAGATCCTCATTTTCCACATTTAGTAAAAGGACCCCACGTATGGCTCATCATTCACTATTAATACAACTACTAACTATGCATAAAATAATACCCCCTCCCGTCCCACGTATTTTTACTCGCTTTCTATTTTGGGGTGTCCTACGTATTTTTACCCATTCCATTTATAGTAAAAATACATAATATTTTATTACATACTTGTTACAATCCCAATAACTTTAATTACTTTTTTACACCTAATTCATCATTCCCAACAACTTTATTTTCTTTTTCTTTTTAAATTACTAATTTATCCCTATTTTTCCTACATTATATATTAAAAAAATAAAACGTGTTAATATCCGTACTCGTACAAATAGATAAAAATAATCGAGACGGAGTGAGTTATACTTTTTAATGCACTGAAAAAAGCTAATAAAAACCTTGCTCGGGACAAAGTACAATTTTGTAAAGCAAAATAAATTAGAGTTATTTTGCATAGCGCAATTATTGTACGTTCGCGGAGTTTGAGTTGTAGTCAGAGGTTGCGACGTAGGGTATGATTTCCCAAGTAGGTTTACTAAGTAATTTTTCAAGTATTAATAGTTTTATTATACTATCAATTGAAATGTGAGTGCAGTCTTTTTCTTTTACTTTTAGGGCTTTGCTTTGGTTATGAGAGAGAATAATGGAATCTCTCTCATTCACATCATTTTACTTCTCTCTCCTCTACTCTACTGTACAGCTTTCCAGCTGTCGGTTTTATTTTTTTTCTATATATTAATTAATAATAAAAGAATACCCAAAAAAAAAAAAATAATAAAGCTTGGTGGTCAAACTTGATCTTTCGATCAATTACATGTAAGGCTGTGATATTGCTGGAAATTGAAGTCATTCTCACACAGATGCTTCATTTGGCCCCAAATCTATGTTAGATCATTATGGTGAGTTGGACTTCCTTTCATTGGAGGCTATTTTTGTAATTTAATTTCTCTTTTATTTATTACTAATAAATTCTTTATTTGTCAATAGATATTTTTGTGATGTAGTCCTAGTTAGGTTACATGCCATTTTGAATTACTTGAATTTATTTGAATTAAATGATTATTGAATTTCTATAAATTTGTTAGAGTTTGATGTTAGGTGCAGCTTGGAATCTAGTGCTAACTTATAACATTTGCAAAATTAAATCGAATTGGTTACGTAGGTCAGTCCCCCGCACAAGAAGTTTATAAGTATTTTGTTATACTGTAAAAGTTATACTCGGCTTTAGTTTATAACATTATAATTTTATGAAGATATTACGTGCATTCGGAGACAAATGTGCATTTATATGTGTATACTCCCTTTATCTTGTTTCAAATTTTACGTTTGTTTTTTAAACAAAATTAAGGAGTATAATATTTTTATGTGTAGTGTGGTGAGAAAAATAATATTATAATATAAAGTGGGTAGGTGCATTAGTATTGAATGTGAGTCCAATGATGATATATTAATTGTTTTAGGTGTGACTCATATATCTAAAAAAGAAACGTAAAGATTGAAATAGAACAACCAAAATAAAAATATGTAAAGATTGAAATGAGACGGATGGTGTATATTTTTTTTAATAATGTATAAGTTTCTTAATAATTATATAATTTTTTTACATTTGATTTTTACTAAAAAAATTAATAGAAAATTCGCTAACAAAGTGTATAAATTATTATTTATTAGTGTATACGGAGTACTCCCTCCGTCCCGCCCAAATAACACAATTTTACTATATTGGACGTCCCGTCCAAATTGTACCATTTTCCTCTTTTAGTAAAAAGGACATACTAATGACTCACCACTACCCATCACATCTCTCAAATAAACCTACCCACTTTAGATAAAATAATAATAATATTTAATCTACCTGCAAAAAACAAATAATGTTGTTTGCTCTGATGGAGAGAGTATGTTTTTATTAATAAGTGTATGCGTTTCTAAAAGTGTCCACCTAAAATATTTAATATATCACATGTGATCCATATCCAATATTAATACAATTACCCACTTTATATTAAATATGAACATATCTTTCAACTTTTATACTATTTCTTAATCAACGTGCAAAAAAGAAATGTAAGCATTGAAACGGACTAAGCAAGTAAATGATTATAATATTTGAATAAAAAATTATATTTTCTTTCGAAAATTTAAAGCCCTTCATTTAAGGATGTGAGTTTTTATATTAGGGTTTATTGTGATAAAATACATTACCTTTTTTTATTTTTTCAATTTAATTACAAATTATTCTTTTTATAAAAAAAATACACTATCTTTTTTCTTTTTCTCAATTTAATCACGAACTTTCTTTTTTAATATCAATTAAATACAAATCTTATTTTATTTTCTCAATTTTATCACTATCTTTTCCTTTTATTAGTTAAATATGTAATATTTTAAAATATTTGAATATAATGTAGCACAAACCACATTATTAAACATTAAAAAATTATAAAAATATGCATAAAATTTTTTATAAATTAACTCGATTTAAAATTAATTAATTTTTTTTTAGATAATTAAAGAAACGATAAATTTAAATAAAAAAAATTTGTAGACAAGTATATATGTTTGCACAGTTGAAGTCCATAATATAATCACATTCGTAAGATAGAGATTTTTTTAAATTTTTAATTCTTGAATAATCTAAAAAGATAATTAATTTTTTAAATTTGAGATATATTTTATGAATTAATTTTATGATTTTTTTAAAATATATTTTTCATATTTAAATGTAATTTTAACATTATATTTTAAGTATTTATTATGTAATGATTTTTATTAATATTAGAATTTTAATTAAATTAAATGGTAAAACATAAATGATCACATGGAGATTTAATTAAAAAGAAAGTTTGTGATAAAATTGAGTAAATGAAATAAGATTGTATATTTAATTGATAAAAAGAAAGTTTATGATTAAATTGAAAAGGAAAAAATTGTTTATTTTTTTGATAAATTCAAAAAAAAGAGAGAAATGACATAAATTTTATTGCATTTAATCCTTTATACTATTAAAGATTACATCATTTATTATTAAAGGGTATGACTTGCTGAGACCGTTAAATTTGAACGAATGGTGCATTCGAAGTACGTAAATTTTATCTTTTAATTTTAATAAAATATAATTTTAGAGTCCAACTAGAGTGCACCGGGTGCACCGGTACACCTGCATAATCCTAACCGTTAAATTAATATACAATTCAATCTCTACCATTAAAAAATATAAAATAATTCATTTATTTAAAATTAAAAAAACTACCCACTACTATTTTACACTATAAACTTAGGGGTGCACCCCAGAATAACCCATATAACTTTATGAGTGAGTAGTGAACTCCCCATACCGTGTAAGTTCAATAATTCCCCTTAATTTATAAATTGAAAATACTATTATACTCATAAATTTTTCAAACACTAATCTTAAATAAACACTAAATGTACGAGTATAACACTAGGACATGAACTAATGGAGTGTAAGGTGAATCAACCACACCGACTAATTTAATTGTGGGAGGAGAAGTATATCATTACAGATGTATTTAAAAAATGAAAAATTCAAAGAAAAGGACCGTCTTTACTATTAAATTGGTTGAGAATTATGTCAATATAATGTTAATCATCGTTCAAAAGAGATGTTGGTATATATTTTCTACAAATTTCAGTCATAGATTCTCCATCATTAAATTTGTTTAAGTAATTCATTATTTCAAATTGCAACATTGATTTTATTTTATTTTTTAATCAAAAGTTAATTTAGAAGACAAATTTTCTTGTAAGATGTGTTAACTGATTTTAAAGTAACTATATAAAAATATGTTTATACTTATTTAAAGTATATTTTTTAAAGTATAATAAATAATAAATTAAAGTATACTTTTAAGATATTAATATAGTATGAAACATTATAAACACTTTTTTAATACCAACAAACATATTTTACTTATAATAAAAAGTATATATTAACAATGGATCGACCCCTATCACAATCTATCTTACAAAATATCTCTCTCACGGGGGAATAGCTCAAATTAGAAATTATGAGCAAGTCATGCTAAAACTAATTCCGTTCAAATGTTACTATAAACTTTTAAACCTTAATTACTAGGTTGCATCTTGGTATAAAACGTTACTCCCTTTGTTACATGTGTCTTTACTTTTTTTTCTTTTTTTTTTCTCCAACATTTTAAAAAAAAAGTTGTTTTTAGAATTTTTAGTATTTTCAATAATAAATAAACAATTAAATATATTATGTATATTACATAAGGATGATATTTTTGTAAAGTATGTTTTGGGAGAGTAGTCATTTTGACTTTTTATCATTTTAAAATGTAAACTTTCATAAAATAGATAAAAATGAAAAATATGAAAACAATTATTATAAGATAAAGGGAGTAACATATGTAGTATTAAAAAGTCTTGATTATAGTGCAGAGAAGGAATTTTTGGAGAAGTAAATGGTTGATCACACAATGAACTGAATGATAGCATGAATTTAACCTTATGTTTTATTTCATGAGATCCTAACCTGTGGCTACTGAGAAGGTTACACCTGAGCAATATCGGATATATTGCCCCTTAACACAAATACTTTGTGTAAATCGGATTCATGATGTAAATTATATGATCGTTTTTAAATTCTATACAATATATGTATTGCTAGAGTGTTCAAATTAATGAGGATCATAGGGTTTATAAGAATTTATGATGTAAACCCATTTAACAAGGAATTAAGTCCTACTATCACTAAAAAATTATCTTTTACCAACGGAATATTCAGTTGGTAAAAGTTTTACTTCCATTGTTAAATTGGTTTACTAACGGATTAGCAATGGAATATGTTGGTAAATTTCTATTGGTAAAGTGGTGGTTGGTAAATTTTTAGCAATGAAAAATCAATTCCGTTGGTAAATAATTCCGTTGCTAAAAACTTCATTGGTAATTTATATAAAAGATTCCTTGGTAATCTATTAGTAATTACCAACGAATTGAATTCTGTTGCTAAAATAGAGATTAAATTCGTGGCATTCCATTGCTAATAGAAAAATGTCATTTTAGTTGCTAATCCATTGGTAACTACCAACGAATTGAATTTAATTGATAAATTCGATTGCTAAAAGATAATTTTTTTAGTGTAGGATATACTATAAATCATAGAGTAAAATATGACATGAATCACTAAATAAAAATACACATAAACTATAAGAGTGAAATTATTTATGTCGAGCTAATAAGGCAAATACAAATGATTGACAGTTTATATTTAAAATATATATTTTTGTTGTATTTTTTATATATCCTCCACTAATTATGGATCTGTTGTATCAATACTGTAAATATAAGCCTTTATCACACTTTCCCTGAGCTAGAATTTTCTTTGTCACCCGGTGCTGAATTGCAAAGAACTTATCAGAAAATAAAACATCAACAAGAAGGTCGAAGGTTAATTTACTGATAGATAACAGATTTTTTGTTATATGAGGCACCACGAAAACATCCAATAGTTGAACATCTGCAGACAATGTAAGCATAAATTCATATAAGTAATTATTGCCATGGATCTTAGATTTCATGATTCTTACATCTCGTAATTAATTAGGAGACATACCTTGATACGCCATATGGCCCTACGAATTAGATTGCGGAAACTGGCTTCTCTCTCCTCTCCTTCTTCCTTATGGCACAACGTAGAACTTTTTAGGTGATAGAGATATCATAATACCATGTCTCTTTTAATAGGTGGAGAGAGGACCAGATCTGAATATTACTCCCTCCGTCCCATAAAGAAGTCACAGTTACTGTAGATACGAAGTTTAAGAAAAAGTTATTTTTTGGGGGTAATTTGATATTTTTAGGTAATAAATAAATTTTAAAGTAAGTTTTGTGAGTTGTAAAGGGGTGACAATTTTGAAATTAAAGTGTATTATTGGGTTATAGATTTTTGTGTATTTCCTTGTTTGGGGTGTGAACTTGTTTATAGGACAGAGGGAGTAAATCTTTATCAAATCACATCCTATCAATGTGATTTGTTACCCATAAATATATATAACCTTATTTATATCATATATATTATTTATTTAAACCGTATCCTTTACTTAAGATATTTGATCATGATAAATATCATATATATAAATATTTAATTATTAATGGCACTAGGCCATAATAATCTTACATTCTCCCACTTGGCCGAGTGACAGAATTAAACATTAAACGTAAGGGTTTAAATAATTTATATAAGTTGCGCGATATAAGATAAATTAATTGGTCAATCTATAATGTCAATATTAAGTATAGACTAACACAAGTCATGGCGGTTCTATATCATTTACTAGACATAGTTCCTTCCATGTACTATGATATTAGCTTTCTACTCAACGTGACTTATAAACCTAATGATCAATAATTGTCCATATAAGTATCTCAAATTGAGATAAAGTCTTGTTTACTTAATGTTAACATTTATGTATACTAAAATGACAAAATAAGATTCAATTAATGTCAAAAACAATTTCATAAAGAGCTCATAATGTCAATTCATATTCTAAACTTAAAAATTTTCAATGATCCCCATACTTTTTACATGTCCAATAAATGTCTTTGGAGGCAGTCCTTTAGTTAACGGATCCGCAATCATAAGATTGGTGCTAATATGCTCAATTGACATTTTTTGTTTTTGGACTTCTTCTTCGACGTCAAGATATTTTAATTCCATATGTTTTACACCTCTGGAATACTTGTCATTTTTAGAGAAGAATACTGCAACGGAATTGTCACAATAAATTTTTAGTGGCTTGACAATACTGTCGACTATTTCAAGCCCTGAAATAAAGTTCTGCAGCCAATTTCTTTGTATTATGGCCTCGAAACAAGCCACAAATTCAGCTTCCATAGTAGACGCAGCAATTACAGACTACTTCGCACTCTTCCATGATACAACACCTCCAGCTAAAAGAAATAAATAGCCAAAAGTGGACTTTCTTGTATCAACACATCCGACATAATCTGAATCAGTATATCCAATCACATCTAGGTGATCAGACCTTCGATAAGTAAACATGTGCGCTTTGGTTCCTTGCAGGTACCTCAAAACTTTCTTTGCAGCCTTCCAATGATCCATTCCTGTATTACTTTGATAGCGACCAAGCATCCCAACAGCAAAGCTGCTATCTGGTCGTGTACAAGTTTGTGCGTACATCAAACTACCTACAAGAGATGCATAAGGAATATCTTTTATTTGTTCACGTTCCAATTCATTTTTAGGATACTGCATGAGGCTGAACTTATCTCCCTTTTGGATTGGACGATGCTTTGTGAGCACCTTTCCATCTTAAATCTCTTTAGAACTTTATTGATATATGTTTTCTGAGACAATCCTAATAATCCTTGCGATCTGTCACGAAATATTTCTATTCCGATCACATAAGTTTCCTTACCCATATCTTTCATTTCAAAGTTCTTAGAGAGAAATTTCTTGGTCTCGTATAATAAACTAAGGTCATTTGTTGCAAGCAAGATATCATCAACATATAGAATTAGGAAGATCATTTTGCTCCCACTGACCTTCAGATATATACATCGATCAACGATATTTTCCTTAAATCCAAAAGAAGTGATGATATCATTGAACTTAAGATACCACTGACGGGAGGCTTGCTTAAGTCCATATATTGATTTCTTAAGTTTACACACCATGTGTTCCTTTCCTTCAATAGAAAAACCTTCAGGTTGATACATATAAACTTCTTCCTCTAAATCCCCATTCAGAAAAGCTGTCTTAACATCCATTTGGTGTAGCTCTAAATCATAATGAGCCACCAAAGCCATAATAATTCTAAAGGAGTCCTTCTTAGAAACAGGCAAAAATATCTCTTTATAGTCAATACCATCTCTTTGAGTAAAACCTTTAGCAACAAGTCTAGCCTTATATCTTTTGACATTGCCATTAGAGTCACGTTTGGTCTTAAAGACCCATTTGCATCCAATCTTTTCTAACTTTCTGGCAATTCTATAAGATCCCAAACTTTATTATGTGCCATTGACTTTAACTCATCTTTCATATCATCTATCCATTCAGAAGAATTAGTACTTTCTATGGATTGTTTATATGAAACTGGATCATTATCGTTAATTCTAATGTCAAATTCTGACAGTTGCAAATAATACACATAATCATCAGAAATGACAGGTCTTCTTTGTCTTATAGACCTTCTTAATGCCATTTGTTATATTTCAACTTCTACAGATTCATTGATGATGATTTCATCATGTTCATTATTGGGAGCAAGATCATTAATATGTTGTTCTTGTAAGTTGTTTAGTGGTTTAAAAACTATAGGAACAACATCATGAGGTAAAGTTTTGGGTAAAGGTATCTCCATCCTGACTTCTTCAATGTTCACTTTACGTGGTTCTTTACTCCCACTGTATTCACCATTCTCAATGAATCTGCCATTTCCAGTTTCAACAATTCTTGTACTATGATTAGGACAGTAAAATCTGTACCCTTTGGATTTTTTTGGATAACCAATAAAGAAACCACTAATGGTTCTTGGATCCAATTTCTTTTCTTGTGGATTATAAATTTTTACCTCTGCCGGGCAACCCCAAACGTGCAGGTGCCTTAAACTGGGTTTCCTGCTTATCCACAGTTCAAAAGGTATTTTAGGAATTGCTTTGCTAGGAACCCGGTTCAACAAGTACATGGCAGTTTTGAGTGCATGCATCCACAAGAAAATGGGTAAAGATGAATTACTTAACATACTCCTAACCATATCCAATAAAGTACGATTAAGTCTTTCCGCTACACCATTTTGTTGCGGTGTGCCAGGCATTGTGTATTGAGCACAAATACCGCGCTTTTCTAGGAATTTAGCAAACGGATCTGGGCATTGGCCCGATTCATCATATTTTCCATAAATTTCATCACCTCTATCAGATCTAATAATTTTCACCTTTCTATCCAATTGTCTTTCAACCTCGGTTACAAACACTTTTAAAGCATTTATGGAATGAGATTTTTCATGTAATAGATATATATAACCATAACGTGAAAAATCATCAATAAAAGTGATAAAATATTTTTCTTTCCCTAAAGAGGGAACATCAAAAAGCCCACAAATATCGGTGTGTATTATTTCAAGAAGCTGTGTGCTTCTTGTGGCCCCTTTCTTTGTGTGTTTTGTTTATTTTCCTTTAATACAATCCACACAGATTCCAAGATCAGTAAAATCCAAACCATGAAGGACCTCTTCTTTAACTAATCTTTGTAATATTTCTTTGGAGATATGCCCCAAACGTTTATGCCACAAGTAAGCTGAACTTTCATTGATAAATCACATTTAGTTCCAACATTATGATGCAAGGTTAACAGAGTTTCAGCAAAATTGGAATCAAGTTCGAATTTGTACAATCCATCATTAAGAATTCCAGAACCAATAAAAAGATTTTGTTTGAATAAACTAAAACATCCATTTCCAAATTTAAAGGAATATCCATTGGAGTCAAGTTTAGATAAGTAAACCAAATTACGAGAAACTGAAGGAACATAAAAAGTTTCAAATAAATCTAAATGGTTTCCAGAATTAATAATTAAACGATAAGTTCTAATTGCTTCAACAAGAGCTTTGACTCGATTTCCCATAGAGACGAAACTCTCATTTGGGTCGTAAGGGATCCCTGCATCGAATTTGAAATGTGAGTGGTACGGCCAGAATCAAGCCACCAAGTATTATTAGGAACTTCAACTAAGTTAGATTCATAGCATACTAAAACATTAAGTATATCTTTCCTTTCAAACCATTCCTTACATTTCTGACAATCCCTCTGATAATGCCCCGGTTTTTTATAAAATCGACACTTAAGGGGACCATTTTTATTCCATTTTCTGGGTTGGAGCATTAGGCACATTCATCTTACGTGGTCCTTGCTTTCTCTTTCATTTCTTCTTTCGGCTTTCTTTCTAGCTTCATGTATAATAACAAGATGAACAAAATGATTTCCTTGATTCTTAAGCCGTGTTTCCTCTTGAACTAACATTCTGTGAAGTTCATTCACATCCCATTTATCTTTCATGGTGTTATAGTTTATTTGGAACGGACCATAATCAAAAGGTAACGAGTTTATGATAAATTGCACAAGGAAATTATCATCCACATTCATCCCTAAGGACTTGAGTCTTACTGCTATGTTTGTCATTTCAATGACATTTTCATGCATGCTACGGGAACCATCAAACTTCATGGTGGTCAACGTAGCCATTAGTGTTCCACCAAGAGATTTATCAGCAGTTTGGGAACGATCTTTTACTAACTTCATGAATTCCTTAGCACTTTCAGTTGGAGGAATAGCAGATTTGATATTTTTGGCTACACTCACTCGCATAAACATTAGGCTGAGTCTGTTTGATCTAACTCAAGCATCATGGTTATATTTATCATCAGCACTGCCTTCATCAGTAATAGCAGACTTTTCAGTAAGAAGTGCTGAATCAAGATCCAAAACACCGAGATGAAATTGAACTTGTTCACACCAATTAGAGTAGTTTAATCCATTATACAATGGAACAGACGCAGCATGCGAGTGTAGACTTATTGGAGTGGGTACTGCAAGTATAAAATAATGAGTTATAGATTCAGGATTGGAATAAATTAATATATATTATTGTTCTCCTCTGGGTGATACAATAGTATACAATCATAATCATAAGGATTGCTTAAGAATTATACATAATTTGATAATTATTTACATCCATTAAAACACTTTTGTCATCTTTGGACATACAGAAAAGTTTAACATAATATATTAATTATCACATTCATATTCATGAATTATAAAGACTAGCCATCACCTTTGGGTGAATATAAAGTCTTATAATTATGAAAATTTTAATAACCCATATAACAATTTTCTTTATTCAAGCTTCATATAAATATGAGAAATTAAAATTTTAATTATATGATTTTTTTTATTATTCATTCAGGTCAGACCACTTTGGTGATTAACAGACCAACATTAAAAAAAATTTTAAATCATATAAATTCGTTTATTTATTTAGCTTCTAATCACTACAAATTCTCGTATGTGTCATAAGATTTAAATAATCAATTTTAATTATGACAACCAAATATTAAAATTATGTTTAGTTTCCCGGCAGTGTAGTGAATGAAGAATTAATAATTTATTGATACTTATCTTTTCATCATATAATTAAATATACTTTAATAATGCATGGTAATGCATTAGCAATTATAACACATATTATCACACTTAATGAATCATTCGGTAATAAGGACAACTCCCTTTGATTCACACGCATAAAATTTGATTTGTGAATTTCATTCATAAATAAATTCACAATAATTTTTACGACATTATTTGCAAATAAATTTAACGGCATTATTAATGAAATTAAGTTCACGGCATGTATTATTGCAAATAAGTTCACGGCATGCATTATATTCCATAAACACATAATCAAGTGTTAAAATTAATTAATTACATGGAATTACCATTAATAATACTTACTGTCATCATTCCCAGAATAATTTAATTATGTGTTAACTAATTAATATAACAATTTAATTATTCCGTGAAGTTCATACACGAGTATATCTTAAGTAATAATGAATCTTAACACATGATTATGGGATTTCTTAAATAATAGTGCCATTCGTGTACGAATGGTAATTTCATGTCATGAATCCCATATATGAAAAAACAATTTAATTATTATAAATCCCAAAATAATTAATACACGAGAATACGAGAATCACTTTAACTAATTAAAGTAATCTTGATTCAACAACTATCAATTGCGGAATTCAAAAATAATATGCCGTGGGTTAAATAATTTGATATTAAAATACATGATTAACATTATTGCATGATTTTTTTTAATTAGGAATTCATAAGCATACGGGAAAAATTATACGAAAAATCATGAGATCAAAAACATGGCTCTGATACCACATGTAAGCATAAATTCATATAAGCAATTATTGCCATAGATCTTAGATTTCATAATTCTTACATCTCGTAATAATAATTAGGAGACATACCTAGGTACGCATATGACCCTACGAATTAGACCGCCGAGAACTGGCTTCTCTCTCCTCTCATTCTTCCTTATGGCATAGTGTATAACTTTTTAGGTGATAGAGATATCATAATACCGTGTCTCTTTTAATAGGTGGAGAGAGGACCAGATCTGAATATTAAATCTTTATCGAATCACATCCAATGTTATCCATAAATATATATAACCTTATTTATCTCATATATATTACTTATTTAAACCATATCTTTTATTTAAGATATTTGATCATAATAAATATCTTATATATAAATATTTAATTATTAATGGCACTAGGCCATAATAATCTTACAGACTATTCATGAGAACCAATATGCGAGATATTTAAAGCATTACCATTACCAACAGTTACTGAACCATTACCAAAATAAGGCTCATAGGAATCCAGAGCTGTAGGATGATTTGTCATGTGGGCAGATGCACCAAAATCAAGATACCAATCAGGGGCTGGGTCCGAAACATTGCACAAAGATGTGAAGGCGTGAGCTAAGTTTGCAGAGGACATACCTTGGTCAGCATTGAGAAACTGAGGGCATTTGTCTGCATAATGCTCTCCATGACATATCTGACAACGAGGGAAATAAGGCTTGTGTCCCCCATTGTTTGATCTCCCAGAAGCACCCCGAGATGGACCCCTAGAGTAGGAGCCCCTAGAATCGCCATAACTTGAGTTTTGCCATTTGCTGAAATTTGAGCCACGATCATTATTTGGACTTCGAGTACTATTATTTCCCATATAGCGAGGGCCACCATCGGGTTGACCCCGACTCTGCAACGATCCACAGCTCGAATGGGTGTTGCGATCGATAGTAAAGGCTGCTTAGGGTGTGGATCCCTCCATAGCACGTCGCATAACATCATATTGTTTGGCTTGATTAAGTCACGAAAACTTGGAATTGGAGTAAAAGCCATGCGAGTGTCCACAAAATTGGCAAACTGAACACCCAATCCACGCAGGAACCAGTGGCTCTTATCTAATTCTTCAACTGGACGACCAATAGCAGAAAATTGATTACAAAGACCCTTAAATTTCTTATCATATTCTTCAACAGATGAGTCACCTCGACGAAGTGATAAGAGTTCTTCCCGAAGTTGATGCTGGAGAGACACTGAGGAGGAGACGCCTTCAAGCATGAGCCACGTATCTCGAGATGTAGACGAGTCGATGACCTCCGATGCTGCGTCTTCAGATAGAGAGGTATACATGACGCTCAACAATTCCTTGTCTTTCATTTTCCAAGTGGTGTATGTGGTATTTACAGATTTCTCACCAGTCTCCGATGTGACGGTTGGTTATGGGGAAACGACAGAGCCTTCTAGAAATCCCATCAAATCGAAATACTCTGCCATGTGCATGATCTGACGGCACCATGGTAAGTAATTGGTGGCATTAAACTTGATTGCAGTGATCATATTAATCATGGTTGTGACCGGCAGCATTTCGGGAGCGGAGCATCCATAGGAATAGATGGGGAATATGGAAGAAAATTTCAAAAGAGAGAGGGTATGGAGTGGAACACACTATCTAATGAACATAGGAGGGTACCGGTCCTATTTCGAAAAGAATCACAGCAGAGGAGACCAGTCTGGCGTGATGCTGTGAAGATGGTGGCTAGAAATTCTTTCAGAGATCAGAGTTTAGGATCGAGGCTGATACCATGTGATAAGGTTTCAAAATCACCCCTTAAATGTGGTGATCAGTCTACTGCTATTAATAATAGAGGATTTACAGTATTGATACAACAAATCCACAATTAGTGAAGGATATACAAAAAATACAACAAAAAAAATATATTCTAAATATACACTGTCAATGATTTGTATTTGCCTTGATGGGATAACAAGGCAAATACAAATCATTAACAGTGTATATTTAGAATATATTTTTTTATTGTATTTTTGGTATATCCTCCACCAATTGTGGGTCTGTTGCATCAATACTGTAAATCCTCTATTATTAATAGCAGTAGACTGATCACCACATTCAAGCGGTGATTTTCAAACCTTATCACAAGAGCCAATTGCCAAGTGAGCTTACCTCATTATAACTCATCTCCTAATTTGTTCCTAATAAGAATCGAACCTAGAGTAGTCAAACTTCGTTAAGGTATTTTGGGTTCGCTATATAAAACTGGGCCAGAGGGAAGTTAGCCCACTTAGCTATTTAAGTAGCCCAAATCCAATAGTTTTTTAGATTCAAGTCTAAACCCATTTAAATTATTACATGGCCTACGAAACAAAACACAAAAGATAAATGGATGTAATTTGGGTGTTGGGTTTAGAGCTGTAAAAATTAAAAAGAAAAAAGTTGTTTGGAGTATAAGAAATGTTTCCTCCATCTTTATAAAAGTTTCACCATTATTAAATCGATTCATGATATAAATTATGTGATCTATTTTTTAATTCTATATACTCTAGTTATGATTAGGGTGTTTAAATTAAGAGAGATCGGTTTATAAGAGACTAATTTTAAGAAATATTTCTTTTAACTTACTTTTATATTTTTTTTAATACAGTCTTTTTAAGAGACCATTAAAGTAAAAAATAAGTCAAGTATATTAGTTAGTGATGATAATTTTTTTAAATAAAATGTGTTACTTCCCCCGTCCACTTTTAAGGTATCCATTTTACTATTTTTGACGTTCGCTTCAAAGGTATCAATTTCCCAAATTTAGTAAAAAAGTACACAATATGGCCCACCACTTCTTTCTAATACAACTTTCCACTTTACATATAATAATAATACTCCTTAATCCACGTGCAAAAAGTAAATGGATACCTTAGAATCGCATGGAGGAAATATTAGATTCTTAAATAGGGATTTATTTTAATTTTTGAGAAACATTAGTAGGATGCTCAAATAAGAAAATGTGAAACTTTTAACAGAGTATTAACAAAGTAAGGAGCCCTACCGGTAAGTATCAACCTGATGCCTGAGATAGTCCAGCAGGAATTCGTTACTTTACTTTGGAGCGGATTGTATGCTAGAAACCAATTCTACTTTCAGGGGAAAAAATTGGATCCAAAATATATTGCAGCAATGACACATAGCTATGTCCGTGATTTCTTACAAACAAAAGCTCCCACTGCAAATACTGCACAACCAAAGGATCCGATGCAAAGCAGATGGAAACTACCACAAATTGGTTTCATCAAAATCAATACAGATGCTTCAGTGAAGGTGGGGATGGGCACAGGGTTGGGAGGCGTTGCAAGGGGACATAATGGGAAGGTCGTGTGGTCATTTGTTGAGTTGAGATAGTCTGATTTCTCGGTGGATGTAGGCGAGGCTCTAGCTATGCTGAAAGGGCTAGAAATTGCAAAAGAACATAACCACAATAGGGTGATGGTGGAGACAGATTCTCAAACTCTACTATGCATTGGTGAATCACAAGCCTGATATTTTATATTTTGGCGTCATAGTGAAGGATATCCTTACTATTTGTTCCTCTTTTGAGCAAGCTTGCTTCAGCTGGATTCGACGAGAAGAAAATTCTCTAGCACATAACGTAGCAACTACTGCTTCTAATGGTGTTTCTTTTTTTTTTTCATCATCTTTACCAATCTCTTGTGTAAACACCGATTTATCGTTTAATTAATAGAAATTTATTTTTCTGTAAAAAAAAACTCAAAAAGTTTGTGAGCAGTTAAATGAGACTCAATAATAATTATAATAATTAATTAATTAATAACTATAATAGTAATAATAACGATAATAGTAATAATATATACTAAAATAATAATTATTGATAAATAATAAAATTAACTCTCAAATATAAATAAATTAATTTTAAAATTTCGATTTTGTAAGTGATTATTGAACATCGAACCTTTTTACAAATACATTGCATATTTAAAGCAAATTCGTGTTGAATGCTTAACCTTTCTTGGCTAGCACGCAATGAGGCGTTCATCGTAGGTACTAGGTCTACTATTATTGGTTTAATTATCTCTATTTTGATAAATGTAACTAGTTTTGATTATTTATTAGTTAGGTAGTGGCTTATTATTTTTATTTATTTCATTAAACTGTGGATGTAATTAATCTGTAATCTGTATACCTGATAAATATATTAACATTACTTAGAACACTTAGTAATACAAGAAGCTCGCCAACCCACATCATTTAAAATTGGGTAAATCGTGTCATGTGATACGTATTTTTTTTCAAATAATTTTTAATCAGTTTTAGTTATTACTTTCAATAAATATGATACTCCATTAGGAGTATTTTTTATTAGAAATATTATCATTATAAATAAATTGTTTATGGGATATTTTACAAAATGGTTGTCCATTTCCATCAATTATAGTTATACACTCCGAATCACTTATCATTTTTTCCATCTCACGAAACGTGTCTTATGAAATAATCTTGTTTTTGATAATTTTAACCGAGGCTTATATCATACCGGACCTTCAATTTTAGGGGTAGGGCATATTTTTAGGTCTTTAATTTTTATTAAAAACTATAAAATAATAATAAATCACTATGAATATATCGATTAAACACATAAAATGAGACGTATGTTTGCAAATTATCCTATGCACCGTGCATACACTTTTAAAAATTTGTACAGTTATGAATAAAAATATAAACATTAATGAATAAAAATGTATATACACTTTGTCATGATTTTTTTCTTAATTTTTTTTAATGAAAAATTGAATATAAAAAACATATACAATTATTAAGAAAAATATAATCCATACACTACTGAATAAAAAGTTATATGCATAAGGGCGCAAGCGTGCACCTTGATGCATAGGATATCAACTCTATAATGTTTGGGTATGTCTTGGGTGAGACCGTCTCACAGATCTTCTTATGTGAGACGGATCATATCCTATCTATTAATATTAAATAATAATAATAATAATAAAAAAGAATTTAGGAAAAGTAAGGGCTTGCAACTTAAAGAGTTTAATGGTTGAGAAATGCTCATTTCACTCTTCAAGGTATCTTCATCTACTTCTTCACTTTGCTCTTCTTTTTCTCTTTCTTTGGCCTCTATAGGCTCTTCCACGTTCTCAGTTGATTCTTTAACCACCACGTCCTCTTCTTCAACCTACTTTTCACTTCCTTTTTATCCTCTGTATGATCTTCATCTTCAATTTGTTGAGAATTGTTCAAAGCACTTATAAGTTGGCTCATTTGATACTCAAGGGATTCCATCAAATAATCAATCTTCTTCTCATTTTCATCGATTTTAGCTTCAAACTCTGCATATCTCCTTTCCATATAAGCCCTTGTATCTTTTATGAATGCTAGCAATGTATCTTCCAATGATGGCTTCTCTTCATCATTCTTCTTATTTAATGCAATCCTCACTTTGGGTTCTCTAGTATATGCTCTTGTTTCTTACGTAAAATCCTTAATCATATCTAGTAATTCAGGAGAAACTTCGATGTTGGACTTCAGAGTGGAATAAGTGTATCCTTGATGAGCTTGGAATGTGTTTTGATTATAAGCTTGTGGCCATCCATCATATCCTCCATGATTGTAGTGTTGAGAGTGAACTTGATTCATTTGATCATTATAACCATAGTAACTCTCATTAATGTAGCCTCTTTGTTGTGGAGGAGGAACTCTTGCATATTGATTTCTATAATATTCATCCATGTAATTGTTCCATCCATCTAATACTCTTTTTCAATCCTAAGAGTAATGGCTTTGCAATCTTCTTTAGGATTAGTCATCGTGGTGGATGGAGACTTTCCTTATTGGTGTTGGGATCCCACAGAAGAAGTAAGTTATCCTTTTCTTGCCCGTTTCAACTCGGAATTGAGCCCCGTTTCTTCCTATGCATTCTTTTTTAAGTTTTGCATCCATTTTTGTGCTTGTTTCATCTTAATTTGATTCTCGTTTTCTCCATTTAAGCTCAATAATACCTCATTCCTACATGAAAATTAACATGATTCACACACTTTTCTCTAAAAAATGAACGACACAAAATACAGAATTAAATACCAAAAATAATATAAAACACGTAAAAATCACACGAATACGACTCTAGAATCTAGCTAATTTTCACAATAAACAAACATGAGTGGAATTTGGTGCCTATAAAATGCAGACACACAATCTAGTCCTCGTGAAATACTAATATATCCGGATAGGTAGCTTGGGACTTTGAACCTTCCGTAGTCCAACACTGTCGAGTATACCGGTAGCTTAGTAGACATGATGTCTTTGAACTAGTCCTCCTTAGCGTATACTGAGACAACAGTGCAAACGCATCAATGTCTCGCATTCTCCATATTCTCACGTTTTGGTCCGTTTCGGCCATGGACCCTCTTTGGATTCATTACATAGGTGATCTCCTAACTTGAGTACCCTATTATACTCAACCAGCCATCGCTTGGTCTTTTAGAGAACATTAAAAGTCATAGACTTAACCTCACCATAATACGGGTTCTATACTTGGTAGAATTGCTCTACTAAGGAATGGTAGGTACCAAGTTTTAACTTGAACCTCTACAGTTTCATTGTCCCTTTGAACCAAGTTCTTGGGGTCTCTATTTATCATGGTTGGATTTCCACTATTTTGGCTCATTACTTTGTGGATTTTAGGCCTATTCCTTCTAGCAATTTATTCGTTTGATCTCGATTAATTACTTTGTAAGCGGATCCGCTATGTTGTCTTTTGACTTCAAGTAGTCAATTGACATTACACCACTCGCGATCAATTATCTCACCGTGTTGTGTCGCTTACGGATATGTCTAGACTTTCCGTTGTGCATATCATTAAGGGCTTCTAATTGTGGCTTGACTGTCACAATGTACCATCACCGTTGTCTTATTAAATATCTGGTTAAACTGAAGTTATATTTTTAAATATGTGATTAAACTGCGTTAGGCATTGTTTATTAATTGATTAGTTTGGTTTTGGTTGAATTTTAGTCTCCTTTCTTTCAAGAGAAAGGTTTAGGCATTTAGAGACTTACTTGCCTCTTAATATCATCTCATCTCTTTGTTGGCTTTTTTTTTTGTTGTTTTAATGAGAGTTATAAGTTAATATTGGACCTAAATAATTGTTGTAGATTTCAATACTATAGAATCAGATAGTGTGAGAATTTGAATCAGAAATATAAAAGAGGTTTGTAATGTTGGAATGTGGAAATCGGAAAAGCAAAGATGTAGTCCTAGTATTCCACATGACATAATAGCGAACGTATGTATTTAATGTAATTATACACTAACTAGCTTTTGAACCCGTGCGATGCACGGGATAAAGGTATTATGATATCATTTAAATTCGAAGGAAAAGTCTAAATCATACATTTTAGGTAAATTATTCTATCCCTACCCGAAGGAGAAGCCTAGTAATACCGTCTCGTGCATTGCACGATCACGCATTTTTATAAAATAAGCATTAGTATATTTTGATTTAATTTTTTTTGAATTTAAATTTTATATAATAAAATCACTTTCATGCTACGTATGTTACTTTTTAGCAGTAAGAAGATCAAATTGTATATTTAAATATATATAACGAAAAAATGTAAAGGCATATATTAATCCCTCATCATGGTATGAAAGAAAGTATTGGTAAAGAGTGTGGGGCATATAGAAGTAGAGATTAAAATTATTACTGTATCGCATCCCGTATGATTGGTTAATGTTATCCGATGGGTGAATTGAATCAGTATTGGGATCGGTGAAATCCATTTATTAATACCTGTAGATTACACATGCCCATATAATACTACTTTATTTTAGAAAAATGTTTATATTTAAAATAAATATGATTAAATAAAATATATAATTATTAATATATATTTATAATGTATTTATATTTTTTATTGTTTAAATTAATGTATAAATTAATTTAAATGTATATGGAGTATATTTTTTAGTGTTAAAATTAATGTTGTAATAAAAATTATATTATTGTTAATTAATTATAAATTAAATATAATATGAACTTTATTATTTTTAATATGATCAAAAAATTTATAATTATTAATTAATTATATAACATAACATATTTGAAATACATGTAGTCGTAATTATTAATTAATTATATAATTATTTCATAACATATTATATAATATAGATAAAATATTTTGTATAATTTTAATAGTTGAAACTACAATGATATTTTTTGAACTACCCGTACTCATTTTTTTAAGGTTTGGGTAAATCAGATATTTAAAAATATCCATCATGCGATCACCCTAATATTTATTTAGTCATATTCGTACCCGCTTCGTTAAAAAAATTATGATACTCATACTCATACAAAACTCGTTTATCATTACCCGTTGATTATACATACCAATTTAAAATTATTAAGATGTTAGGACGAATAATATTAATTCAAAATTATTATTAATGAAGAAAATAATTTAATAATAAATTAATTGTTACGTACTCGTATTCATTTAAATATAAACTACACATTTTAGTACCCATTTCATTAAAAATATATATTATGATTCTCCCTGTCTCTAATCAGTTTATCATTACCCGTTGCTTATATATACCCATTTAAAATTATTAAGATGTTATGACCAATAATATTAATTCAAAATTATTAATAATGAAGAAAATAATTTAATAATGAATTTATTTAAATATAAATTACTCCATTTAAAATTATTAAGATGTTAGACCAATAATATTAATTTAATTATAAATAGAAGCTACTCATATTCGTACCACTTTCATTAAAAAATTATATTATGATACTCGTACACGTCCCAAAACTCGTTTATCAATAACCATTGATCATACCTGTCCCAAATCCGTTTATCATTACCCGTTGATTACATATACCCATAAAAATTATTAAGATGTTATGACCAATAATATTAATTCAAAATTATTAATAATGAAGAAAATAATTTAATAATGAATTAATTGTTAAAACTATATTATAGATTTTGTTAAAATATAAAAATTAGTTAAATATGATATCATTATTTCAAAAATTAAATAAGGATTTTAAATAAAGTATCATTATTAATGTATCATTTTAAAGAAGGTTCATTATTATGACAAAAAAGTGAATGTTCAAGATCTAATCTTATAATAAGTGTGATGAATGGATGAGATTTAATAATGTGATGATCGGATGAGATTAAAAAAGGATTAGTAATCAAAATCAAAGATGTAAATTAAAAATTAGTTCAATTTTGACTTTTTCACTTTGCTATTGTATTAATAGAGATATATATAGTATAATATAAACGTATGTATGCAATGTAATTAGAGTATCATTTTTTATTAAAAACATTATATTTTTTTCTAACTCACAAAAACTTAATAATAATAATAATAATAAACCAACAAACATCAAACAAACACAAACGTACTTCTAGTGGAAACATTATTACAAATACTTCACTTTTTATATTGCTGATTATTTAGAAATAATTAATTGCAATACTATCAATTTTTATTAATTTTTTAGTATCAATTTTTATTGAAATATTATCACACCTTTTAAATGTCACATACAAATATTTTATTTAATAATAATAAATCAACAAACACGCAACTCACACAATACATTAACACACTAGTAATACATATCTACAACCAGATAAGCTAGCTCAAATGATTATTGGGCTCGCCACTAAAGTAACTGACCCAAGTTGTTTCGATTCCTAACAACTAACATCAAACAAACACACTTTTATACTAACAACTAAATTAAAATAATAATAATTATAATAATAATATATATATATTTGCATTTTCCAATTTGCATGTCTCCATCAACAATCTCAAAAAAAAAATGATAGATAAAAAAATTGGTGAGCTCATATACATTTTAATTTTGGTGAAGAGTAAAAAAAAATTGCTAGTAAGTTTTTCAATTTCTCAATCAAATTAGACAAACATAAAAGGGAGAGAAAGGTAAAATCAAAGGGGAGGGGGAGAAATTAGTTGTTAGGGCAACCCCAAGGGATTGTTGTCATCAAATCACCAAATCACCAAATCACCAAATTTTTGGTGATTTGGTGACATCCACCCCAACGATTGTCTCTAAATTTGATGACAAAAAGAATATTCTTAAAATATCCATAAATTAATTTTAAATAATTATTATATTTGTTATAATAAATTATTATTATTTTAATTCAACAATTAATTTTTAAATTATGTTATGTTTAATTTATAATTAATAATAAAATTATTAATTAATTTATATTAATAATTTTTAATATAAATAAAAAAATAACATAAATATTAATATAATTTGAATTTAAATAGCTTCAAGCACAACACGTCATTAATTAATAATCGAACATTACAATAAAATCACTTATTAAAAAATATACATTCTAAAATTTAAACCATACTATTAATTCTCAGATGAGGAATGCAGTTCCCAAATATGTTCAATTAGTGCATCGCGTAGTTCAAAATGAACATCTTGATTTTTTATTTTTTGAAACGAGCAAGAAATTCTTGGAATCGATTATCGTTACTATCTGCCATTTCAATTTCTGGAGTGGGGACTTCCATGTTCTCAATAATTGGTGCATCAAGATCACGTTCATCTTCAACTATCATATTATGCATAATTATGCACGTGGTCATTATATCCCGCAAAACTTTCTTTCTCCAAAAATATGCTGGATTTGTCACTATAGCAAATCGATTTTGGAGAACTTCAAATATGTGTTCCACATCTTTTCTACAAGCTTTTTGCTTTTGCACAAAAAGTTTTTTTTGACCACGTGGTTCATGGATAGTTTAAACAAGAGTAGCCCATTTTGGGTATATACTATCAGCTAAATAGTATCTCATATCATATTCCTTACCTCGAATGACGTAGTGTGCCTGCAGAGCAATACCTTTAGCAAGATTAGAAAATATACTAGAAGTATCCAATACATTAATATCATTGTTAGATCCCAGTATCCCAAAGTATGCATGCCATATCCAAATATCATAGTCAGCAACGGCTTCAAGAATAATACTTGGGCATCCACTACGGCCTGCATATTGTCCCGCCCAAGCCGTTGGACAATTTTTCACTTTCAATGCATACAATCAAGACTACCTAGTATACCTGGAAAACCACATTGCTCACCAATATATAGTAGTCTAGCAACCTCATGTGCAGTTGGAGATCTTATACAATGCTCTCCGAAGATTTTGATAACGGTACGATAAAATCTTTTCACACATACAATTGATGTTGATTAATCAATCTTGATATATTCATCAGTTGCATCAGCTAGAACAGCATACGCCAATATTCGAAAGGCAGCTGTTATTTTTTGAAATGTAGACAACCCCATTTTTCCAGCTGCATCCATTTGCTGCAAAAAATAATCATCATGATTTTTAACTGCATCAGCAATGCGAATAAATAAATATCGTGACATTTGAAATCTCCGACGAAATATTGTTTCATCAAATGTTGGATTTTCAAAAAAGTAGTCATTATACAGATGCTGGGCTGCCGCCTCTCGATCACGGTTAATGACTCTATAATAAAAGACCGAACCACCAACTCTGGGATTATTATTTTTGTTTCGCCATTAACTACGCATCCAATTGGTGTTGTTTTCGAGTGCTTGAAGTAGTAGTTGTTGTTGATTGTTGATTTAAAAAAAAAGGCAGCAAAATCATCATCATTAGAGGAATCTGATGAGGAAGGTGAAATATGTGTGAAGGGCCAACTGAATTTTGTGGGTTCATCTTGAGAGTTTTTTAGTGACTATTGATTAGCCATTTTGTAGTAGAGATGACCAATTAAAATAATTTATCGAACCACAGGGAGGTCGGTGCTAGTGCTTGAGCGATATCACATTAATCATGATTTTATAGAAATGAATCATCAAAGGTTGGTTGTCAAACAAGTAATAAAATAACAATTAATTCAAGCAATGATCACAAACAAGATAAATGAATGAAAAGTGGTTTTCCAAATTTAACAAAAGTGAGATTAATAACAATTAAGAAGTGGAAATTTTAGGATGCATGCATCAAATTCATATGATCATAGGTATAGACTAAGGGCCAATACTAGTTCACCTAATCTCCCTCTCGGAATGAATATGATATGATCAATACATAGCTCAAACGATTGATTCTCACTCAAACAATTCCAACTAGGTACTAAGCTTAAATGAGAGTCCCTTCACACGATTAATCAACCTCTCGATCTAATCAATTGGATGTCATATCAAAGGGTTCTAAATTCCAAAGGATTTCTCAATCACTTTACAATTTATAATACACATGAAGTGTTTGACAAAATGATTCAATTAATTATCATAAATATGTAATTGACTTCTCAATCTGATTACATGTTTAAAACAACTAACCACACAAATCATCATAAACATCAAGATCTAAAGCATCAATGATAGAAAGTCAATTAACCCAATCAACACATGAATTTAAATACATAGATCTCAAAATTATCCAACAACTATCATGTTGCTAATCTCACAAGGGAGATTAGCCTCTCATATCCATAAGAAAATAACATAGACATTAAACTCCTTACAAAACATGATGATCTAATAGGATTCAATACAAAAGTTGGATGAAAACTCCCTTGAAGTGCTTCAATGGTGATCTCCTTCATTCCCTTGCAATTCTCCTCTCTTCCTTGCTTCTTTTGCTCAATTGAATGATAGATTTGATGGTAGGATGAAGGTAGATGGCGTAGATGAAGAATGGAAGAAGATGATGGTGCAAAATGAGAGAAATGGTGTGTGAGGTGTGTGAAACAGTGAAATTCTCACCCCATCTCATCAAATATTGAAGTATTGGGTATTTATACCCCATGGGAAGCTTCTAGAAGGGTTTTGATATGTTTCTGATCCCGCAATAACACGACTCGGGTACTGCAACACGGCCATAGCGTGGCCGTGTAGGAGTTTTTGATATCAGAAAATGGCCAAGGCTTACAGGGCCGTATTGCGTAACATGGCTCGTGTGCTGCAACATGGCTCGTGGGCTGCAACACGGCTGGCCTTGTTGGTATAACTCCCTATTTTTACAATTTTATTTCGGCTCGTTCTCTCTCATTTCAACTCCGAATTGAGATCCGCTTTTTTCTACGTCTTCCTTGTCACGTCTAGGATCTATTTTTGCCTGAAAATCATACGTTTAAGCTCATTCGCACACATCTCCATAAAACACAAAACATAACCAAATAGTACACACAAACAGATAAAATAATACGAAAGCACACATAAAAGACACTGAAATCTAGGTGAAAATATCACTCATCACACCCCCAAACTTAAAGTGTTGTGCGTCCCCGAATAACGAAAATGATAAACCAAGAGAAAAGAGATTTTCACCTAGGAAAAGACTAAACGAACATAAGTAATAACACATCAATAGCAATAATAACTACAAACTATGCTAAGTCATCCAATAACATTAAACTCATGACATGAGGAATTAACAAGTTCAATCACAAGAGAACAAAGTGTAATACCTTTTTGTCCAAGCCTCACAATGGGATATCAATTTTATTCAACACTCTTTAAGGTAAGGTAAATCAATATTCATTAATCGATTGGCTCGACTCGCTATAAGCTTGCTCGCGACTATGTTCACAAACTACCAAAGTTTCCATTAGTGATCAAAAAGGTCTTTAATTAAGGATGTAATAATAGGCTCTTTGGTAGGGTAGGAAGAATATGGTAATAGTGAGTAAACGAGTGTAAGTAATCAAAGAGAAGGTCAATTTCTCCAACTTCTTCACTTCTCTTTCTTCCTTTCTTATCTTTGCTAATCACAAGCACTAATCATCAACTTCCCTTGGATTTATGAGCTTCTTTTTTTTCATACTTCCTTTCTTTGAATTTTTATTTTCTTGAGCATCTTGTTGTTGATTTTTCTTGTTTTGAGGTTGCATGCTCACTCTTGTTTGTGCTCTTTCATCATTTTTCTTACTTGTTACCATTTTCTTTCTTCTTTTTCTTTCTTATCAAACCTTTCTAGACCACATCTCCTCAATCACTCACACAAAAGGGTAAATATATAAGGCTCACGTGGGTAATTAAAGCTTGTAATGTGCTTATATCACAATAAATAGGCTTTAAGGCTCAAAGTAGTTGACTAGGGATGATGTTCATGGTATAGAAATATATAGCAATGACTATAATAACAAGGATGACCTTAGATCATTTCACTGATCTCCACTAATCAGGCTCATTCCTATAGTCCATGAGTAAGTTCTAGCTTATCAAGCACAACCAATCCACTCATGAAAAAAAAAACCATGTATGCATGGTTGAGGCTCAAACACTCACAAGCTTATGATCAAACCTTAAGGACTTATTACACCACATTCATCTCAAAATTGAACAAATTAAATAAAATATGTCATAATTAGAAAGTGTAGAGATTCTTAATCATAACTTGTCATCACTTATCACAACAACATGTCATCACTCATATTCAGAAATGACTCACGACCTCCCTAAATAAACCACCAAAATAATCCGTAGACAAGAATAAGAAAACACACAAAACATAAAAAAGACTCATCAAACAAGAAACAAACAAAACACATAACATGCAAAAATAAAAAAACCATCATAAACTATGAAGCACACATTCATAACATCTATATTCAAGTAAGCTCACAATCATCCCATCCTTGATTGAAAATGAAATCCTAAATTATGAAAGTATACCTCCCACAAACATAACACATGAAGCAACATGCTAATCACATCAATTAAAATAAAAATAAATTAGAAGTGATAGGGTGTAGAGACAACTCCCTTAATAGTCATTTGATAGTGGAAATTGTTAGCTCCAAACTCCATTCATGCTTTCAATACCCTTTATTCATGCTCAAAAACTCCTCAAACACCATTAGCTCAACAATTTCATTAAAAATATGGATCATCATGTACTTCAACACAACCAAACGAACCAAAATCCAATCAAAACTCATGAGAAAAATTTTAAAATTGGGTCAATTTTACAAGAATCACACTCAAGTGGTGAGTCACACCACACACTCTCCCCCCCAAACTTAAATCGAAACAAGTTGAGACTTAAGTTTGTAAAAAGTGGTGGGACTTACCCTTGTAGTTTCCATCAATGATCTTCTTATAGAGAAGCAAACGCATCCAACGACTTGAGCTATGTCTACCATGCACTAGCCCCCCAAACTTAACTCGAGATAAGAGTCGAGAATTAAGTTTGCAATAAGTGGTGAGACATTCCAACTCAAATTCATGAAGCACTTCTCCTTCCTTCAACATGCATTTGTCTCATGAGCACAATCCACCTACAAGACCAAAATAAACAAGAATCAAAAGATAAAAAGAATGGGTTGCCTCCCATTTAGCGCTAAATTTAATGTCTTCAAGCCGATGGATTTTCACGATCATTGAACCAAAGGATGGTCCATCACACTCTCTCCTTGCATCATCACTTTAAACATTTGCTTTGTCTTCTTCTTGTCTACTAACTCCACTTCGCAATTCTTACTTACTAGCATCAAGTCATCATCAAGGAGTGATTCTAGTGGACTTCCTCTTTCTCCTTTGTCAAGCTTCCACTCAAGCTCTGATACTTTCATCCTATTAACATCATAAGAAGATAAGTTAGAATTTGACATTTTCATATAATCATGAAGAAATGAATTTAAATTGTAAAAAAGAATAGAGTCATGATCCATAGAATCATCCGGAGGCTTCAAATGAGACTTGGCTCCTTTTTCTTTATTGCACAAGAATGTGACACTTTTTTCTTTTGAGCTCAAAGACAACTCTTCTCTTCCAACATCGATCCTTGCTCTTCCCGTAGCTAGAAATGGCCTTCCTAAAATGAGTGAAATTCGAGGGTCCGCCTTCACTTCTAACAGCATGAAGTCGACCGGAAAAGCTAACCCCTTCACTTTTACCTCCACGTCTTCAACAATTCCTAATGGCATAACAACCTCACCATTGACAACTTCAAGACGGATAGTAGTATGTTTAAGCTTTCCAAGATCAAGATGCTTGAAAGTGGCATGAGACATCACATTGACGCTCGCCCCCAAATTACACAATGCATCGAGAGTGCCTTTTCCTTCGAAATCACAAGAAATGATGAACTTCCTCGAATCACCAACTTTGTAGTCCTCTCCTTATGCATCGATTCACTATCTTCGGGTAGCTCTTCTTTCTTTTTCTCCTCATACTTCTTCTTGAGACATTTGACATGCTCCTCAAACTCCTTTTTCTTCTCCTCTTTAACAAATATTTGTGGATAGGGAATAGGAAATGGAGTGATCGGAATACCCCAATAGTCACGTTTGTACTCCTCTTCTTTCACCTTCTCCTTCATTTTCTTTTCCTCTTGCACCCTTTTCCACTTAGGTATCCATTTAGGCCCCTTCTTTTGTTTCTTACTTACTTCTTCCATTTCTCCAACAACCTTGCTTTCCACCAACCCTTCTTCAACCTTTTGTTCCTCTTCCATTTCAACAAACCAACATCGAGCTTTCAGATTAACTTGGGCGTGGCCGGAAACTGTCCTTTTTGTTGAGTGCTCAAAGCACTTGCAATTTGTCCAATATTGTACTCCAAAGCTTTAAGCCTCTTTTCATTTGCTTCTTCTGCCTTTTTCAATGCTTCATCTCGAGCTTTGTCAGATACTTCTCGAGCTTTGTTTGACGCGATTAATTGTTCAAGTAGCTCATCAATTGATGCTCTTCCCTCATTATTTGGTGTCTTAGCCCACGGTTGATACCCCAGAGGATAAGCAACCGCATTGCTCGGATTAGAGTAGGAGAAGTTCCCTTGCCTTTGTTGTTGTGAGTAAGAGCTTTCCACTACTTTGACCATTAAAGCCTCCTTGTCTTGGTGGATAGTTCTCTTGACTTTGGTTGAAACTACCTTGGAAATTACTTTGGTAATTCCCTTGGTAGTTTCTTCCTTGCATGTATGACACATCTTCCACACGTGGCATAGAGTTAGCCTATTATTCTCCACTCACAATATTCGGAGGTAGCACTCCTTGATCTACTTGCCCTTAAACCATATTGACTCCTTGGCTCACACTTTGATTTAAACTCATTTGCCTCTATACTTCTGCCGCTATCACCTCAACATTTGGTGTTTGAGGCTCAACATTCACACTTTTGACATTAAATTGTTGCCCTTGATCAAAATTCTCAAAACCATAGCATCCACTTACTCGCTCCGATGGCCATTAGTATACATTTGTAGCTATCTCATCAAATATCCTTATGACCCTTTCCGGAGTCACACCAAGTATGGATCCACCCGTCGAAGCATCAACAAGCACTCTTTGTCCATTCACTATTCCTTGATAGAAAAATCCAACTTGTTGATTCTCCGGGAAACCATGTTGTGGACACTTACGAAGCATATCCTTAAACCTTTCCACGCTTCATAGAAACTCTCTTGAGGTATTTGCTTGAATTGAGTGATCAAGTTCTTCATTTGAAGTGTCTTAGAAGATGGAAAATACTTGTTCAAAAATATTTGTGCAAGCTCATCCCATATATTGCACGTACCCGGAGTAATAGTAGAGAGCCATGTTCGAGCTCTATCCCTCAAACAGAATGGAAACAACCTCATCTTGATACAATCTTCGCTCACTCCATTCATCTTCACGGTGTTGGCAATCTCAATAAATTGAGCTAGATGAGCATTAGGATCTTCATTCGGGGTTCCACTAAACTGTTGTTCTCGCACCATAGAAATCAAGTCCGCTTTAAATTCAAAGTTATTGGTATTGATTGGTGGACCCATCATTTGTGGCATTGCCCCTGGCATAAAGAAATTCCGAATCACTCTTTGATCATTGTAAATTCTATGTTGCACTGGAGGTGGTGGTGGTAACACGTAAGCTTGTTGAGGATGGGCATAAGCTTGTGGAAATCCTTGTTGCATCAAAGCTTGTTGCACCATTTGTTGAAGCAAAGCTTGATTGTTGAAAGCTTCATGGTTTTGATAGGCATGTTGAGGAGGGTTGGCATTGAATTGAGGTGCTTGTACGTTTTCTTGCACGTGCACATTTTGTTCACCTCCCACATCATGCTCTATATCCACATGATCATCTCCTTGAAAATTCTCCATTGAATTACTATTTTTGATTTTGTTTCCCTTTCTTCTTCTTCTTAAAGTATGCTCAATCTCCCAATCAATAGGTTCTACTTATTTCTCCTTGGATCTTGTTTGCATATACCTTCAAAAATGAGAGAAGTTAGAACAAGATTTTCAAAAGCAAATACAAATAAACAAATAAAATAAAAATATCTCTAGTAAGATCACTCAAAATGATCCTTCTTCAAGCTACTAGCAACCGTTGCCTCCTCGGCAACGACGCCATTTTATTAGCCATTTTGCAGTAGGGATGACCAATTAAAATAATTTATCGAACCACAGGGAGGTCGATGCTAGTGCTTGAGTGATATCACATTAATCATGATTTTATAGAAACGAGTCATCAAAGGTTGGTTATCAAACAAGTAATAAAATAACAATTGATTCAAGCAATGATCACAAACAAGATAAATGAATGAAAAGTGGTTTTCCAAATTTAACAAAAGTGAGATTAACAACAATTAAGAAGTGAAAATTCTAGGATACATGCATCAAATTCATATGATCATGGGTATAGACTAAGGGCCAATACTAGTTCACCTAATCTCCCTCTCGGAATGAATAGGATATGATTAATACATAGCTCAAACGATTGGTTCTCACTCAAACAATTCCAACTAGGTACTAAGCTTAAATGAGAGTCCCTTCATATGATTAATCAACCTCTCAATCTAATCAATCTGATGTCCTATCAAAGGGTTCTAATTCCAAAATATTTCTCAATCACTTTACAATTTATAATGCAAATGAAGTATTTGACAAAATGATTAAATTAATTATCCTAAATATGTAATTGACTTCTCAATCTAATTACATATTTAAAACAACTAACCACACAAATCATCATAAATATCAAGATCTAAAGCATCAATGATAGAAAGTCAATTAACCCAATCATCATATGAATTTAAATACATAGATCCCAAAATTATCCAACAACTATCATGTTGCTAATCTCACAAGGGAGATTAGCCTCTCATATCCATAAGAAAATTAACATAGACATTAAACTCCTTACAAAATATGATGATCTAATAGGATTCAATACAAAAGTTGGATGAAAACTCCCTTGAAGTGCTTCAATGGTGATCTCTTTCCTTCCCTTGCAATTCTCCTCTCTTCCTTGCTTCTTTTGCTCAATTGAATGATAGATTTGATGGTGGGATGAAGGTAGATGGTGTAGATGAAGAATGGATGAAGATGATGGTGCAAAATGAGAGAAATGGTGTGTGAGGTGTGTAAAACAGTAAAATCCTCGCCCCATCTCATCAAATATTGAAGTATTGGGTATTTATACTCCATAGGAAGCTTCTAGAAGGGTTCTGATATGTTTTTGATCCCGCAGTAACACGACTCGTGTGCTGCAACACGGCCACAGGATGACCGTGTAGGCGTTTTTTATATCAAAAATGGCCAAGGCTTACAGGGCCGTGTTGCATAACACGGCTCGTGTGCTGCAACACGGCCGGCCGTGTTGGTGCAATCCCCTGTTTTTATAATTTTATTTCGGCTCGTTCTCTCTCGTTTCAACTCCGAATTGAGATCTGCTTTTTCCTACGTCTTTCTTATCACGTCTAGGATCCATTTTTGCCTGAAAATCATACGTTTAAGCTCATTCACACACATCTCCAAACACAAAATACAACCAAATAGTACATAAAAATGAATAAAATAATACGAAAGCACACATAAAAAGACACTAAAATCTAGGTGAAAATATCACTCATCAATTATGAAAAGCAAGTTTTTTTTTTAAATGATGAGAATATGGTGTAGGATTGATCAGCACATGTGTATATTATATACATAACACATTGTTGGTGGGTTTTGATCTCAACCCTTGAGCTTAGTAGGAATGGTAAGTGACATTTGATCACAACCTTCAATATCTCAACCTTTGATCTTGGTAAGAATGGTAGGTGAGATTTGATCTCAACCTTCAAATTTTTGTAGGTGACTTTTAATCTCAACATTTGATCTTGGTAGGAATGGTAGGTGAGATTTGATCACAATCTTCAATTTTTGGTAGGTGAGTTTTGATCTCTACCCTTGATCTTTGTAATTGACTTTTGATCTTAATCGTCCATCCCTTATCCTATAAGAAAATCTTATCTTTTGATCTTAACCCTTCATTTTAGATTGTGTGTATCATGATCGTTTATTTTTTTATCTTACTCATGTCACATGTTATCATATTTCACTAACTTTTATTTTATAAATATGACTTATATTATTTAAATTCATATCTTGCTATCTCAACTCATTGTTTGATGAACTTAGTCGCATTTTTGGTAAAATGTCAAGAGTAAGTGTACTCTATCATTGTTGTATACTCGTGACCAAGTGCAAAATTTATAAGATTGTCATCCCAAGGGAAAGCAAACATTGGCTAGTATCCGAATTATTCATTGACTTATGCTTTGTAAAGAAGATATGTTTGAAGGTTTTGTACTAAAAACTATGACTTACGATTCTACTCAATTAACTAGAGTTTAAACTAATCAAAGTAAATGATCAAATAACAAGCAAATGATAATGGAATGGATGTAGAATGCACTTGAGAAGAGAGCAAGACTAATTATACTTATGGTTAATAAAAGAGCTAGATATGCAAAACCATTTATAATAATCTCATTAACTTGTGGATTAAAAGCAATCACAAATTTACCCCTAGTCCCTATGGCCAAGGCAACTAGGTTCTCGACTCTTTTACAAGCCTAAATCACCTAAGATTGTTCTTAATCTCAATTCCCTTAAGGTACTATGATCATAAGTTGGTTATTTTCACTCAATTACTTAAGTGTCCCTCTATGAATGTTCTAAGCCTAAGGAGGGTATGACTTACCTCCCCTTATACTAACATACATGCACAATTCAATATATCATTCAATTAAACATCCACTCACAACATTGGAATGACCATCCTAACATAATGATAGAGAATTTAATCACACAAACATTAAAATGAAATATGATTGATATATCATAAAAGGAAATCCACAAATCAATTCAAATCATTACTCAAGTTTTACATATCTAACTCTTCACCTCAACCATTCATATGATTAGCCCTACTATAGAACTAGCCACTAAACATGGTAATTATATCAATACAAAACATACTTTGCTCCATTTGAGCCATAATAAGAAGAAAAACAACACTTTAAAAGTAAATTGGCTTCCTTTGCATGGAAAGACCTCTTCTCCTCTTCAATGTCTTGAATTCTTCTCTCCTTGATGCTACAATCTTCTCAAATGATGGAAGGATGGATGGATTGAAGGTTTTATGGATTGAAAATATAGATCAAATGGTGAATTGATGGATCTAGATGGTAGAGATGGAAAATGGATCTACTATGTGAGGAAATGTGGTGTTTTGGTGTGTGTAACTGCTCCAATATGATCTCTAATGAATTCCACCTTCAAATTTCACACAAGTCATGGTTTTATATCACTTATGGACCTTCTAGAAATTTTTGGAACATTCTGAAATTTAAGCAGGATTTTGCACCTACATAGCCCGTGTAGCAGCACACGGTCCGTGTAGGGCACACCTACTTCGACGTGTTGTGCGTGCTCCGGACACGGCTCGAGCTGCGTTGCACGGCCATGGTCATGGCCATGTAGTATTTTCTGATGACAATGCACGGCTTATTCTTGTAGGGCCATGCTCTGTACACGGGGCGTGCAGCAACCCACGGCCCGTGCACCAACGCACAGCCATCTTCCTGGGCGAGCAGCAAGTTCTGATTACATTACACGATTGTTAGGTACAGGGCCGTATTCCGCACACGGCCCGTGTACAACATGCCCTGTTCTCCCATTTCCTTTTCGCTCCCGACTCTATTTTGTCTGTTTCTTGACCTGTTTTACACATATTTAAGCCCATTTACACAATTATAGAAATTCATATCACATTCCTCAAAATAATAATAACTCCACCAAAAACAACACAAATACGGATAAAAACATCCGAAAATACACAAATAACGACACTAAAATCTAGATGAAAATGACAACGATCATTTGCTCACCCATAAAATTGACATGCCACACTCGTGGCTCAAATTTTTCTCATGATGAAGACATTCACCTTTGTGATTGTTTTCTTGAGACATCCCAAGATCCAATTATTGGTATAACTTAAGTTGGAAAAATATTTTGGGATTGTATTCTTCAAGAGTATCACAAATTAGTCCATGTGAAACGATCATGAAAATCAATTCAAAATCGCACCTCACTCATCAAAGCCCCAATGTCTCAAAATTGGTTGGTTGTGTAAGCTAAATTGAAAGGTTGAAACTAAGTGGTGTTTCTGAACATGATATTGTAAGTAACATGCATAACCTTTTTTTTATATTATATAATGTTATTTAATTTTTATTTTGTTTGAACTTATAGATGGTGCGAGCAAAAGTACTGTTCAAGGAAGATCCAAACTACAAAAATAGTTTTAAGTTCGATCATGTTTGGGAAAAGATGAAAGATTTCGCAAAGATACAAGATTCTTTTTAGATTGATGCATCCATTAATGTATGTTCTCCAGAAGGTTATTCTTCTCCGTCTCCAATATTTTCACATTTTAATTTAAACTTATCTAGTGATGAAGGTGGATGTGGTTCTCCATCGTACCGACCAGAAGGGGTAAAAAAATCTAAACTCAAAAGAAAATGGAAGACAGCGAAGCACGAAGATATAAAGTGTTTGAGGAAACAAACAAAAAAATTCATGATGCGATCACTATATCAAATACTAATCAACAAAAAATATTGGACGAAATTGCGACTAAAAGAAAAGCATCCAAAAAAAGAGTGATCAAATTATGATGTTGAATTTGGAAAGTATTACAGATCCTGTTTGACGTGATTATTTTCGACAAGAACAAAACAAAGTTATGCAGAGAATGAATGAAGAATTCATAGCATCCACTAACCAATCCAACATTTATGGGAATTATTTTCCTGGTGATCTTGGAGGCTCGGAAAGTGATTTACCTCCATTTTAATCACAAATAAAATGGGCTAAAATGTATTTGCATTTGTATTTTATTATGTAATATGTGTCTTATTTTATTTGTAATGTATTTGTGATTTTATTTTCTAACTTCTAGTTTATTTCTAATATAATTTTTTTTAAGTGTATTGTATTTCTAATTTTATTTTTCTAGTGTGCAATATTATTTTTATTTATGCTACTATATATAATGTATAGTAATATATATATATATATATATATATATATATATATATATATATATATATATATATATATATATATATATATATATATATATATATATATATATATATATATATATATATATAATATGAAACCCGCGTACAACGCGGGATCATTTAATTATTATTCTTATTTTTTATAATTAAATAATCTGTACTATATAACGTAACAACATTAATTAAAGAGTTTTTTTTGTTATAGCTAGACAATTTTTTTCATCAATATAAAGAATTTGCAACAAATTATAACATTTGACTTTTGATATTGTACGTATAACTAAATCATGTAAAAAATTAATATATATGTACATATATTCTAATTATTTGAAAGAATTTTGACTTGTATATTTTTTTTAATGTTACTTTATAATATAATACAATTGAAAACAATTTATTACTTCCCCTGTCTCTTTAAAAAAATGTGCAACCATATAAGGGGCAATTTTATCTTTTTATTGTAAATTTATTTAGTTGTTATTATTTTATTTTTCATTGTATTTAAGCGCAATTATGATCAAAGTATGTCACTCTTAGTAATAAATCTTTAATTTTACTGTCTAAATAAATATCAATTATATAAAAAAAATCTCAATTTATTATTTTTTTATACATAATTTGATTTGATACTAATAATTTATTTATATCGAATGATTTATTTATTAATTGTAATTAATGATACTAAAGTAAATAAGTTATAATAAATGCATAGGAAAAAAATAAATAAATAGTAAGATTATATGAACAACACGTTATTAGCAGAAAAGAACTTTACTTTACTATATTATACTATATATATATATATAGAGAGAGAGAGAATGACTATTGATGAGAGTGGAAATTCATGTATTTTCGAGTCCAATTTGATACCTTTTTGAGTGTATAATTGCTATTATTTGCACATATATTATTACTTTGAACTATTATTGATTAAAAGGTGCTACTAAGGTATTTTATTGTGTTTTGATAGGAAATAGGATCAATAGTGCAAGATTGGAGAAAAGGTGCAATTTATGCAAAGATGATGAAAAACGCACGCCCAAATTTCATAATTTTTCTGTGTTGTTGTGGAGATCAAAACTGATAGTGTGATATATGGTTGGAAAGCCACTGAAGAGAGGGTCGTTTTGGCATAAAGAACAAACCAATCGAGTTCCAAACGAGAAAGTTATAAGCAAAATGGTGACGACGCGCGAGGAAAGCCGAACAGAACTGATGGCTACTGTCCGTAGCTTACTGCACATTCAAATCATGGAATTTTTATCACTTCTTTATATGGATAGAAAGCCAAGGAAGAGAGAATCGCGTGAGCGTAAGAATTATTCAATTCGGAACTCGGAAGTGGAAGTTATACACAAAACGATGAGGAGGTGCAAGTCCATTCGAGCTGAAGAAGCATCAATTCGACCTCAAAACATGATGCAAGTTGCAAAGTAGTGCACACATGGGCAAATGTGAAGATAATACACTCCACATGGGACACATGAAGCACCTAACATGCCATAGATTCTTCAAAACAAAGAAAACAAGGAAGAAAGCTTGAATGAGCTGCAAAAGTAACAACACCACAACACACACACACAGCAGCAACTTCAGCTGCACTCCCTTCTCTTCCCCAATGGGGGAGAGAAGGGAGGAACACCACCTTCACACTTCATCCATCACCACCATCCATCCACCGGAGAGACGATCGGAGTTGCTACTTGGATCGGAGACGAAGATCCCAACGGAGATAGTGATTGAAGAGACGGAGTCCTTCACACGGGTTCTTTCTTTTTAGTTATTCATCTTTCGTTATTTTAGCAAAATGGTAGGATTAATTACGTCTTTATAATTGTTCCTCATCATGATGCTAAGTTTCTTTGTTGATAATGTTAGGGCATGAATACATTTGTGATTTTGTGACTTGATTAATCTAGATTTTGATTTATTATCTTGCAAATGATTTATTTCCATATTGAAGATTTTATTTTGAAACTTCGTATTATTATGAGTTGGAGTTTTGATCCCTTTAAAATTATCATTGAAGATAATAGGCATCTTTATTCCTACATAATGATTATTGTTTCATGAGGCAAGTCTTAGGTGTATTGACCATTAAAGCCTAGACGTGTTTTATGAGACATTCTTAGGTGTATTGACCATTAAAGCCTAAGAGTGTTAGACAATCAATTTGGAATACTGATTACTTGGTAAAACATCATTATTGAGTAATTGGTAAGGAGAAAGAGTTAACGATCATGTACCTAGAAAGGGAAGTCTAGTGCTCTAGCCTTAATTGGAATTTAGCATGAAGTACCTATAGAGGGAGAGGTAGTTAATTTCTTATCGATCCAAGGATTTCCAGCTCATTACAAGTGTTAGATCTTACCCGATCAAGGTGATTTAACTAGGCTTAGCGATCCTCTTATAAACGTTTGCAAGTAATTAATTCGAGTCTAGATAAATCAGTCATAGCATTATCAATTCTCCTTCCTTGAACTCTTGATTCGTTCTCTCTTGTGCGATTCATTCCATCTCATTATCATTTTAGTTCATTTAATTTAAGTTATTTAAATTACTTTTTGATTATCATTTTCATAAAACCCCCAGATTTGTCCTGCAATTGAATAATCACGTGGAATTACTTCTTGAATTTATAGCTATCCCTGTGGAGATGATATAACTACTTGGTCACTCGTGCTACAACCGATCCCTTACACTTGAGGGAGAAAGAAAACGGCGATCAAGTCAATGGCGCCGTTGCCGGGGATAGTTTATAGATTTAAATTTAATTCTATTGTGATTTATTTTCTTGTAGGACGTTAAACTTTACTTGCTTTATTTTATTTTGTTTGTTGTATTGTGAGCTAGGTGAATTATACTCAAGGTGCGTGATTACACATAAGGTAATAACATCCTTTTAAACTTAGATTCAACTCACGTTTTCATCTAAGTTTGGGGGGTGTGATGTTCTTCCCTCGTTCCATCCGCACCTAGGTATGTTTACTTTACATTGTTTAGTGTCTTGTGCTTGGAGGTCGATTTTTTAAGAATTTTCGAATTTCATTCGATCTTTCGAAATTTTTTGCGTCTATCCAATTATCTTGTGTGTTTTTGTTTGTTTTATGTATCTTTTGATGCCCTGTCATTGATTTTCATCTCTCGATATTTTATCTCTCCTATAATGATTGTTTTGAGCTTTGATGATGCCTTTGATAAGATGTTGATTATGATTGACAAGGGGAACATGCTTTAACTATTAAATGCTTGAAGTTCGTGATGTGCTTGTTATGATGTATACGTAGCCTTGAAAAGTGTTCGTTCATTCTATGAAAAAGCCAAGTGAGATTTGAGCCTTTAAATCATGTTACATGATGCATGATATTTCATTCTTGAGCGTATCATTCTTGTGTATGTATTCTAGAACTTGCCTTGAGTCTCCTTGAATATTCAAGAATAGTCTAGTAGATTATGAAAATGATATTAGGCCATCTTTGCCAAATAATTCCATACCATATGATTGTTTATCCGTAGTTAGCCCCGTTGAGCCTTAAAACCTCATTCTTTGGCAACTTACGAGAAATAACCACTTTTAAGTATCTTTATGATTTTAGCCTTAATTGTCCGGAGAATTAATGGCTTTTTAAAGTGTGTTGATTGAGCTTGATAACAGCTTGGGAAGGAATGATTGAGCTATATAATACATCTAAATGAGAACCATAGAGTGGTGCTTAAATCTAGTAATCCATGAAATCAAATACCCTAGGGTAGTGCTTAAATCTAGTACCCTATGGAGGATGCGAGAGGTAGTGCCCGAAACTGGTACCTCGAGAAGACTAAAAGAAGATGGTTGTTGTTTGTAAGTTTAGGAGGAATTGTATTGTAATGAAAGTGATAAAGATGAAAGATCAAGATGGACTGCATCTTGATTGATCCTAGTTGAGTCACTTATCCATATATATTTCCTACCTTGTCCAAAGAACCTACAACCAAATAAAAAGTCATTTTTGATTCATAATTTGCTAGCTATAAGTAAAAGGAGAGTTGAGACAATTGGCAAGCTATGGTTACGCATACACTTGAATTGAATTTGAGAACACATATATATCACCTTTGCGGTGAAATACCATGAGCGTGAGAGTTACATTATATATTTCTTGTGAGCATATGTGAATTGAGCACTTGAATGGGTGAAGTAATTATCTTAACTTGCATGTTTTGAATGAATAGATGCTTTTGAACTTGAAGTTATGTGAACCAAGTTGAAATTGATTACATCTGTTGAAGGCATATTTTGATCCTTACCTTTGAACATGACTTTCCATCTCATTATTCTCTTGGTTTGTCATTTCGTTGTTCGAGGACGAACAACACCTTAAGTTTGGGGGGTTTGATGAGAGTGGAAATTCATGTATTTTCGAGTCCAATTTGATACCTTTTTGAGTGTATAATTGCTATTATTTGCACATATATTATTACTTTGAACTATTATTGATTAAAAGGTGCTACTAAGGTATTTTATTGTGTTTTGATAGGAAATAGGATCAATAGTGCAAGATTGGAGAAAAGGTGCAATTTATGCAAAGATGATGAAAAACGCACGCCCAAATTTTATAATTTTTCTGTATTGTTGTGGAGATCAAAACTGATAGTGTGATATATGGTTGGAAAGCCACTGAAAAGAGGGTCGTTTTGGCATAAAGAACAAACCAATCGAGTTCCAAACGAGAAAGTTATAAGCAAAATGGTGACGACGCGCGAGGAAAGCCGAACAGAACTGATGGCTACTGTCCGTAGCTTACTGCACATTCAAATCATGGAATTTTTATCATTTCTTTATATGGATAGAAAGCCAAGGAAGAGAGAATCGCGTGAGCGCAAGAATTATTCAATTCGGAACTCGGAAGTGGAAGTTATACACAAAACGATGAGGAGGTGCAAGTCCATTCGAGCTGAAGAAGCATCAATTCGACCTCAAAACATGATGCAAGTTGCAAAGTAGTGCACACATGGGCAAATGTGAAGATAATACACTCCACATGGGACACATGAAGCACCTAACATGCCATAGATTCTTCAAAACAAAGAAAACAAGGAAGAAAGCTTGAATGAGCTGCAAAAGCAACAACACCACAACACACACACACAGCAGCAACTTCAGCTGCACTCCCTTCTCTTCCCCAATGGGGGAGAGAAGGGAGGAACACCACCTTCACACTTCATCCATCACCACCATCCATCCACCGGAGAGACGATCGGAGTTGCTACTTGGATCGGAGACGAAGATCCCAACGGAGATAGTGATTGAAGAGACGGAGTCCTTCACACGGGTTCTTTCTTTTTAGTTATTCATCTTTCGTTATTTTAGCAAAATGGTAGGATTAATTATGTCTTTATAATTGTTCCTCATCATGATGCTAAGTTTCTTTGTTGATAATGTTAGGGCATGAATACATTTGTGATTTTGTGACTTGATTAATCTAGATTTTGATTTATTATCTTGCAAATGATTTATTTCCATATTGAAGATTTTATTTTGAAACTTCGTATTATTATGAGTTGGAGTTTTGATCCCTTTAAAATTATCATTGAAGATAATAGGCATCTTTATTCCTACATAATGATTATTGTTTCATGAGGCAAGTCTTAGGTGTATTGACCATTAAAGCCTAGACGTGTTTTATGAGACATTCTTAGGTGTATTGACCATTAAAGCCTAAGAGTGTTAGACAATCAATTTGGAATACTGATTACTTGGTAAAACATCATTATTGAGTAATTGGTAAGGAGAAAGAGTTAACGATCATGTACCTAGAAAGGGAAGTCTAGTGCTCTAGCCTTAATTGAAATTTAGCATGAAGTACCTATAGAGGGAGAGGTTGTTAATTTCTTATCGATCCAAGGATTTTCAGCTCATTACAAGTGTTAGATCTTACCCGATCAAGGTGATTTAACTAGGCTTAGCGATCCTCTTATAAACGTTTGCAAGTAATTAATTCGAGTCTAGATAAATCAGTCATAGCATTATCAATTCTCCTTCCTTGAACTCTTGATTCGTTCTCTCTTGTGCGATTCATTCCATCTCATTATCATTTTAGTTCATTTAATTTAAGTTATTTAAATTACTTTTTGATTATCATTTTCATAAAACCCCCAGATTTGTCCTGCAATTGAATAATCACGTGGAATTACTTCTTGAATTTATAGCTATCCCTGTGGAGACGATATAACTACTTGGTCACTCGTGCTACAACCGATCCCTTACACTTGAGGGAGAAAGAAAACATCGATCAACTATAGTACAATCGGTCCAACCAAATATTCGTAAAACCGGATCCTGGGATAATATTGCTGAATTCCACAACTCCTATTTCTCTCTCGTCTCCGCCCTTCTCTCTCCAGAATTCGTAATTCAATCTGTAGAACTCTCTCTCTTATCACCGCTCTTCTCACTTCGATTTCATCGTTCAATCTAATAGAGTTCTATGCAATTACCTTCTTCCCATTGACAAATCTGAATCTAACTAGATCTGTTCTTCTAATTTGACTTTTACTCGAAGAAATTCACCAATTAAACTATCTATTTTTGCATCGAGCGCTACTTCGTTGGATCGAGGCGGTGTTTCTACCGTGGCTGAATAAGTGTCGGATCTGAAGTTGTCGCCGGACCGCTGCTGCTGGATAACGACATTTCCAGCGGTACTGCTGAGCAGGTAAAGGCTATTGCTACAGCGTCCTTTTCCATCCTAGTCTAGCATGCGGCCTGCCTACCCCTTTTTTCCTACTTTTTCTTTTGCATCCCAATTTTAGATGTCTATGCATTTATTACTCCTCATGTCTTTGTCTGTTTGGAGTGTGAAGTGTGGCCCACTTTCTTTGACCTCCTTATCACCTACCCCAGCTTGACTGCTTATGCCTTCTCCAAGCCACCACATTGGCTAATGGTTGCAATTGGAATTCTCCTATCTTTATGCCCTATATTTTAAGACAAGAGAGTTCTGTATTCTCAACACTCTCGTCACTTACTTTTGTCCTACTGTTTAGGCATCTTCAATCGCTGTATTTGTTTCTTACAGCAACGATCGCTCTTCTCCAATGGCCAGCAACTTTCACACGATGGCAGCCTCTCGATGCTGGTCTTTCTCTTACTCAATGGAGTTATCCTCCATTATATTCATTTCTATACAGAATCCACCGAACGTTGAGTGAAAGAGCTGGAATTGTGTATGAAAGAGCTGGAATTGATGATGGCTATTGCCTGCTGTTGGGTTGGCAATGGAGTTTTTTTTTTAATTTAACAAAGATGATGGATTGTTGTCTTAATTTCTTATACCTAAAGATGTTAGTTTTATTTTATCCCAAATTTACTCATTTTATATTTTATTTAGGTATTTCTTATTAAAATTGTCTTTAATTAACATTGGAATGAGAGTAGTTGATAGAGGTAAAAGACCAATAAGTTGATCTTACATCCAATTAATTACAAAACTGCAAAGAGTGAGTATAATTTTTCTATATAGTAACCTAAATAATTATAAAAAGTAATCTAAATAATTCTAAAGAATAACCTTATTTTTATAGAGTAATCTAATATTTTTTCTATGGAGTGACCTAATTCATTATGAAGAGTAACCTAAATAATTCTAAAGAATAATAAGTATTTTTATAGAGTGATCTAACATTTTTTCTATAGAGTAATTAATTCATTATAAAGAGTAACCTAATTAATTTCAAAGAGTAACCTAATTATTTTTATAGGGTAATCTAACATCGTACAGATTGTATTCGATTTAATTAATTTTAAAGAGTGATCTAATTTTAAATACCCTTCATTTTTCTATGTGACTTCCAGCAAATTAATTACCTTAACGAAACCAACAATCAATTAAATATCCATAGGTTCGTGAATTGTGCTAATTACCATAACGAACCAACAATCAATTAAATATCCATAGGTTCATGAATTGTGCTAATGGTTGATTTATGAATTAAATATCTAAAATAACTCATCAATTAAAAGTTGTTATTTTCCTTCAAAAAGAACTCACTAGAATCCAGATGTGTGATGCAGTCCTTGTGATGCAGTCCTTGGTTAAACCACATCTGAAGTCTCCTGTGTTTCACCCTGATGGTGAAAACGGAAGATTAGACTAACAAACCAGCTATAAACATAAACAAACAAAGAAATCTTCAATCAAAAGGCAGACAAGACAGACTTACAGGTTCAGACAAGTGGCCTCTTGCATGATACATATAAACCAAAATTTTCATTTTCGCCATTAAATCACGATCGAACATGCTCCACACATATATAAATCCAATCAAAAACCCTCAAAAATCCATTCAAATATCTTGTACAGAAAATAATAGGATGATTCCGGAAGAAATTGTTCAAGATTGGCGGCAATACTAACGGAGAATAGGCGAGTTCGAATATTGATGTTAATGGTGGAGAGGAAGAGGACATTGTGGAGGATTAAGGAGATCCATTAGATTCATCGCCGGGAATGCGATTCGACCTGATTCGAACTGATTCAAAGACTCAATTCCTGCAATCGGAGATTCAGCAGACAGAGCGTAATCAATGGCTTGAAAGACCTCTATCAAGTCTCAAGACTTATATATTCACTCCTCCACAGGCGGTTGTAGTGCCCCATGGTAACAGCATAGAGAACCGTGAACTTTAACTATTTTTATAAAAAATTCCAGAAGAGAGAGAAGGGAAAGGAAATGAGAAGGGAATAGGGAGAAGAGAAATCATAGAGGAAATGACAAGGAAGAGAAATAGTACAGATTGAATGAAAAAATGACGTAATTTTCATAGGGTTGACCCACAAATAGATTTGATCCGCGTTCAAACTATGGAATGCACATAGATCCGGTTGTACCAATTTTTTAAAAAAAACATAGATCCGGTTGTATCAATTTTTTTAAAAAAACTAGCCTATAGAAGTCTTTGTCATATATATATATATATATATATATATATATATATATATATATATATATATATAAATGGAATATTACTTTTTACTCATGATTATGGTTTAATATTTCTTAATTAACTATATAATAATAATTATATTTTCATTAATTTTTATTTTTAAGAAACTAATCTGTAATATATACTCCCTCCGTCCCCCAAAGTATTTCACACTTTCCTTTTTCATCCGTCCCTCAAAGTATTTCACACTTTACTTTTACTAAATTTGGTAAAAAATACATTATACTAATACTCACTTTTTACACATATCCCAATATAATACTTACTTTTTCACATCTCCCAAAAACTTTACACACTTTTTTCACATCTCTCAATAACTTTACACATCTTTTTTATTAAATCAACTAAAATATATATTCTCTTTCTTACTTTATACATAAAAATACAAAATTTTCTTAAACTCCGCGCACACCAATACGCGAAATACTTCCCGGGACGGAGGGAGTATATATATAGTTAATTAAGAAATATTAAACCATAATCATGAGTAAAAAGTAATATTCCATTTCTATATTATATATATATATATATATATATATATATATTTAATATTCTTTTAAATATTCATAAAATTTTTAATGAATTTATTAATTTTATTTTTTATTTATTTTTATTAGTTTCAAATATTATAAACAACTAAAGAAAATAATTTTTATAATCCACATGTCATAATTGAATAATTCAAATACATATTAATAATTAAATAAAATTAATATACTAAAATTAATAAATCAACAATTATTTAAAAATTCGATTCCAATATAATTTGCCAACATTGAGTAATATATTAAAAAATATAATATAAAATAATAATTAAGCTTAAATAACTTGAAGAAAGATTTCGATTCTGTACATGAATCAGTCTTTTAACTTCTTATTCATCTTAAAGAATACTTGAATCGATTATCTACTTGAAGAGGTAAATTTATTCCAAAAATACTTGAATGATCTTGAATCAGTTTTTTAACCTTTTATTCCTCTTAAAGAATACATCTTAACAAATACTTTAATAAATTATCTACTTGAAAAGGTAAATTAATTCTTAAAATACTTGAATGATCTACATCAATCCGTTTTTTAACCTCTTATTCATCTTAAAGAATATTGAATCGATTATCTACTTGAAGAGATAAATCGATTTAAAAAAATACTTGAATAAATCATCTTATTTCTCTTCTTAAAGAATACTTGAGATTATATACTTGAAGAGGTAAATCAATTCCAAAAATACTTTAATGATTCAAGAATACTTGAATCAATCGATTATCTTATTGCTCTTGAAGAATACTTGAATCGATCCTCTTATTCATTTTGAAGAATACTTGAATTGATTCTTGAAGATGAATATTCATTTTGAAGAATACTTGAATTGATTCTTGAAGATGAATTGGTTCGAGATTCAATTATTTAGAAGTGAATCGAATCTCGCTCCATCAAAATATATTTTTATACTTTTTATAATTCAATTATCTAGAGTAACTTGAAAAAAAATCTTCTATTCCTCTTGAAAAATCGAATGTGTGTGTTTGGAATGACTAACCAAAAAAGTTTATTTATAGGTGGGGTGTGATAGAATATTATATGGAATATTCTTTTTTCTATATATATATAATTTAAATTTATACTTATTAATTTATTACAATAAAAATTTAGTAATTAAATACATAAAGATATTCAAAATTTAATTAGTCATCAATTAAAATAAAAAAAAAAGAAATTTATTTTGTGATAAATTAATGAGGTGTACATATAAGAAAAGATAAATATATTTTGATATATATTTTTAATTTGAATTTTTCTTTATTTATACATATATGTTTATTTTTATTTATTATTATTTCAATAAACATAATTTTTATTTTTAATTAATATTTGTTCTTAATTTCTATAAATAATTTTTTAATTATTACCTATTTAAGATTAATTAATGAAATAAGTAAATACATTATTTTAAAAAGAAAATATTAAATAAGGAAGTTAATTAAAAGTAAATAAGAAAAATATAAAAAAACTATTTAAAATTTCAAAAAAATAAGAAAATTACACGTCATAACAGAGCGCTCTGGGGACGACACGCAGACAGAAAAGTTTTTGCTACAGTATACTTAATATATATATATATATATATATATATATATATATATATATATATATATATATATATATATATATATATATATATATATATATATATAATTTTATAAAAAAATAATTGTATTAAATATTTATTTATTTTATGTATTTAAAATAATGTGATTAAAATTATTAATATATATTATTTATTAAATGGACTAATGGATAATAATATATAAATATCAAATTTATTATATATTTATGTTAATAAAATTTTGAAAATAAATGAAAAAGACAAAAAAATAGGGAGGATTACTATTAGGTACAAAAAAACCCCTTAATTACTATGAGATACAAACATACAAAAATATTACTACTAACTACAAAAATATATAGTGATATTCCAATATTAACTCTACAATGTGCTGCACATAAATGTTGTGTGCAGCAAAAGTTCGTGTGCAGCAACAAATGTGTGTGCAGTAAAAAAAAAGTGTGCAGCAAAAAAGTGTGGTGGTCCGGCAGAGCTCCGGCGGCGGCAATGATTTCTGTCGGCCGCCGGTAGTTTTCCAGCGATCGTCCGGAAACAGTCCGGCGGTGGGTGTGGGTTGGGGTTTGTGGTTTAAAAGTGTATTAAGTTAGGGTTATATCACTACAAGAAACTGTCTGATTACCGACGGAAAATTCCGTCGGTAAATAGTGAAAAATTCGTCGCTAACTTAGTTACCGACGGATTACCGACGAAAATGAATCTGTCGCGAAAACCCGCGTCGGTAATTTTTTAACGACGGAATTATAAATCCGTCGGTAATTACCGACGGATTTTTTCGTCAGTAAAAAAAGATATCCGTCAGTAATCAAATAATACAAATTCGTCGGAAGGGATAATATAGCGACGATTTTACCGACGAATTTTTCCGTCGTAAATTAGCGACGGAAAAATCCGTCGGTAAATTATGTATATTTTTAAAAAAAAATTAAATTTGCTGACGAAATTTTTCATCGGTAATTTAAATTTAAATTACTATATTATATTTTAAATATAAATACCCATAAAATAATTAAAATTTCATATTAAATAATCCTTCAAAACACTACTTAATATAAATTATTCATCTAATATAATATTTAAATTATAAAATTTCCACAATCCAAATTTACCACAAAATATTCAATTCTAATAATTCTACTAAATCATGGATACAAAATATTTGACTAAATGATCTTCATTATAAATTCTCCTAAATCGACATCAGCATCAACATATACATCAGTTTGCAGTCGATTGGCACATCGAATCCCCGAGAGCATTTGATTATTTTTGTTCCTGATAGTGTAAAAAAAAAGTCATACAACACCAATTACTAACTATTCATTCCATTATCTAATGTTAGAAAACATAAAACAAGAGACACATGTGGCATTTATGCGTCTTCTGAAGGGCCATGTGTAGGGGAAGGGATAATTTTTGCATCACAGGTACTAATATTAACCAAACTATCAAGATAATTTCAGAATCCATCTCTTAAGGAGTGTAATTACAACCAAGGTCGGGATTTCATAAGAATTTGTAAAAGAGATATCCACCTTCTAAAATCACTAGCTAAATACCTCATCATTTAAAGCAGCGAAAACTGCAGTCAAACAATCAGCCTGTGCCAGAAAATCATCAAAATCTCCACTCTCGTGCAAAGAAGAAAAAATAGATCGCCGAACAGTAACATCAGCATCAACAACAGCTGCAATGAGGAGCTTTTCCACAATCTGCACAAGTGATTAGCATAACAATGAAATAATTTATCCCAATAACATAAAATGTGTTCGCAGCAGCCAACAAGTATTTATAATTCATCTTTAAGAGTCCAAGGTATGAGAAAAGTTTCTCCTAAAAAATTCACAAAAGTCAACTTGCACACCATTGCAAACTGCCTATAGTAGGAATAGATGGCCCTTACGAATTCAGACCCTTTTTCCAATTCGTGGATAAGTCATTTAAGGAAACATAACATGAAGTGGTTTTGACAATTCTTGCCATTCTAATGTGGACATATAATGCAAACTACAATGGCATCCAAACCAAATGTAAAAAGAATTAAGTTACTCTAGCAGGTCATGCCTTAGCTAGTGGGTATATATTTAATCTAAAAGGACAACATCAACAACTAAAAAAAATTGAGCAACCCATGCCAAAAATTTTACAAAAAAAAGAAAGTAAATAAGATAAATTATACAAATCAGAGTTCAGGATTGTATCATAATTATTAGAGACCAATGAAAAAATACAATGAACTCTATTTTTCAAGAAGAGAACCATGTATGCTATGGACGGGGGCATTTTTTCCCAATCCATCCTGCGTAGCCTCAAACATACGATAATACCTGCCAAAGCATAAGTCTAGCCCTCCAATAAAACTTATTTTGTGATCAACGATAACAAGCTTTTCATGGTGAGACCTGCACGCACAATTGCTAAAATTTCACAATTGAGATAGAAAAACTCATAAAAGATGTATAATATTGTAAATTATACAATTGATCTCTAGTGTAGGAATTCTGAAACCCACCATAAGTAAAGAGGGAAAGCTGGAGGGAATGCCTTACAATATGGGAATGCCTTAGGCTTAGGGTTTCGCATTTCCGGCGCTGCTGCGGCTGACGCGTTCGGCTGGTGTTCGCGAAGTAGGCAGCAATCAGTGGCGAGCGGTTGACGTTGGGCAGCGTACGGACGGCCACTGGAATTAGGTCCGACAGCGGATTGACGAGGCTGACGGGTGCGCGGCGGTGAAGGAACGAGAGAGAGAGTAGGGGAAGGGAGTGCAGGGAGGAGAGGGAGAGAATGGCTTAGTAGAGGAGGATTGCCGTCGATCTCGGCCTGCGACAGTAGAAGCGGCGACTTTGCCCAGGATAGTAGGAGAAATCGGGAGAAGAGGTTCTGATGGAATTGGGGGTGAAGCCGTATTGAGCGATATACTGTACACCCTAATTTTATTATTCTTGGAATTACCGACGGATTATATCCGTCGGTAAATTAAAAATAAAAATTCATATATTTACCGACGGAAAGATTCCGTCGGTAAATTACAAATTAAAATTAATTTTTTTAAAAATAAAATTTGATATATTTAGCGACGGATAATTCGTCGGTAAATTAAAGATTAATTTAATTTTTAAAAAATAAAATTTGATATATTTACCGACGGATTAAATCCGTCGGTAATTTAATAACTAAAATCAATTTTCTTTTAATAAAAAAATTATATATATTTACCGACAGAAAAAATCCGTCGGTAAATTAAAGACTAAAATTATTTTTAAAAAAATAAAATTTATTATATTTACCGACGGAAAAAATCCGTCGGTAAATTAAAGACTAAAATTATTTTTTTTAAAATAAAATTTAAAATATCTACCGATGGATAAATCCGTCGGTAATCTTCCGGGATTTATTCCCTCCAAAATATCGACGGATTTACCGACGAAAAAAAAATCTGTCGTTAATTCCGTCGGTAATCCGTCGCAAAAACCGTCGAAAATTTTTATTGATGATTTTTTAAAAATAAATCCCATTAAATCAATAAATCGTCAGTAATTCGTCGGTAAACCGTCGGTAATTACCGACGATTTTTTTCCGTCGGTAAATCCGTCGGTATTCTGGCAGTTTCTTGTAGTGTATTTGGTATTTTACTTAAATATTTTGTATGTGATAGTAATTATTTTAAATCAATGTATCTAATAGTAATTAGGGGTACAAAGTGTGTAACTATTAGTAATTATTAAAAAAAATTAGGGTTAGTTTGGTACTAGTACAAAAATGGGGAAGGGATTGTGGTATCAAATTTGGGAATGGTTTGGTAGTAATAGTTGGGAGTAAAATCGGTACCACATTCTATCTTTCTTCTTCTTTAAACACTTAATCTCCTCAACTCTCTACCAATTAATAGGGTAAACAAGGCTCAAGTAAATTTTCATAAGGCTATTTAATTTGGCTGCTGATGAGTGTGTAAATTCACAAGTTTAGCACCATGTTTTGTGCTAGTTTTGGAGAGTTTGATGTGAAAATAGGTGGAAAACCTATATATATTGTGAATTAGCATGGATCAAGTGTTAGTGGAGCTATTTGAGTGGTTTTCATAGTAAAAACGGAGTGGAAGTGCCAAGAATCGAAGAGACGAAGTCGAGACCATGCGAACCGCCAAGAAAAGAGATGGGTTCGACCTGTTGGAGGAGGGTTCGACCTCTCCAGCAGGTCGAACCAGTGTTAGAGAAGTGCAGGAAGTAGGTTCGACCACGACTCGAGGGGTTCGACCTATTCATCAGGTCGAACCATGGTCGAACCAGTTCGTGAGAAGTGGGTTCGACCACGACGTTGGGAGTTCGACCTGACAGTTGGTCGAACCAAGAGCGGAAATTGTCCAGTGATGAGGTTCAACCTGGGGTTCGACCAAGTCTTAAGAGATTCGACCTATTCAAAAGGTCGAACCAGTGCAGAATTCTTCCAGTAGCGGGGTTCGACTTGGGGTTCGACCTGTAGCCAGTGGTTAGACCTGTTTGACGAGGTCGAACCTACGTGCGGGAACTTACCTTATCCGGATTTTCAAGGCCAAAACGCGTAGGATCACTTGAAAAGCCCATTCCAAGCCCTAGAGATGTGATTACAAGTATAAAAGAAGGCTCATGCAGGCAAGAAAGAGAGCGAATCGCGTCCAAGTACGAAGAGCTTAAGATCGAGAATCGTAGAGGAGAGTTGGAGGGCTGAGACAGAAGTTCGCTGAAGGTTCAAGTAAGAATGGTCAATCTAACCATGATTGTTCCTAGATCAATCATGGGCTAGAACCGCCTTGGTAGTTCTAGGGTTATGAAAGTTTCATGATGTAATTCGTATTTCGTGTGTAAAACTCCGTACAACACTACCTGTGGTTTGTTTTATATAAGATTGCATATTTAATCCATACTCATAGTCGTTTTGTGCATCAATGATCATTGTGTAGAGTCTGAATACATAACATGGTTATTGGTTGAGTGCGTTCACTACTGAGCAGGGTTTATTATTATAATTCTAAGTGAAGGGATTCCGAAGTCTTATTAGAACCGTCTTATATGAATATTTATTAATTGAATTGAATTCGGGTTGATAAATAGGATGAAGAGTATAACTTTATAGTACCTAAAAAGGGAGATCAAATCGGGTTAGATTCTAGACGTGGAAGATAATTGATTATGATAGTACCTAGAAAGGGGGGTGAAGTATACATCTTGCTTCGAGGATACTCACACGTGTCAAGCGCATATTTACTTGTGTCTATAGAGTAAACTTGCATGGTCTAGTGATGCGTCCACAAACCACAGGGCAGAGTCGGACACCATCACATAAAAATACGAATTGCTAGTGAAACTGGATGACCCGACGAACTACCTACTATTCTTCTTGATCTCAACTCACTTTTCTCTAATTCTTGTTATTTCTTTTTGCTATTTCGATTAGTAGTTATTACTCTTTACACCTTTATAATTACCAAGCATAGTCTAAAGTATACTAGAATATAATGAAATTGATATTTAACAGTCTCGTGGGTTCGATATTGTAACTTGGTCATCTTCGCGACTACAATTGATATCCTTATACTTGAGGATTAATTTTGTGTGTTGAGAAAACCCCTATCAAGTTCTTGGCACCGTTGTCGGGGACGGCGTAAACTATATTTTTTGTATTATTTCTAGTTTATTAGGACTATTTACCTTGTTTTGCTGTTTTTTCTCTTATTCGTTTTAGGTATATGCTCACAAGATCAAAGAAAGGTAATCTTGAACCGTATAATCCTGAGATTGGAGCATCATCAAGAAAGAAGAAGAAGAAGAAGAAGAGCAAGGCAAAGACAATTGACCCAACTGAAGCTCTGAATTTTAGAGTCGAGGTTGACGAGCAGATTTCGCAGACGATTGAAGCTACAACTGAAGTTAATTTGGAAGTAAAAACAGTCAACATGGCAGCGAATCCGGATAATCTAGCCATCCGAGAGGTTTTCAGAAATAATGGGGCTGGAAATTATGAGCTTTTAGGAACAAGGGGAACTAACACAGCTTTCGATCTTCATCCCGCTCTTATTAGCATGATAGAAAGGAACTCCTTTTCAGGAGGGTCTTTTGAGGATCCCCAACAGCATCTGAACAAGTTCTTGGGTTATGCAAGTACTCAAAAAGACGTAGGAGAACATGAAGATGCTAGGAAGATCCTTTTGTTTAAATTCTCGCTTACAGAAAAGGCAAGGGATTGGTATGACACTATCAACGCAGCTGAGTGCACCACGTGGGAGAAATTGAAGTTAAGATTCTTGGAAAGGTACATGCCACCTTCGAAGGTGTTTAAGATGAAGCAAGATATTAACCAATTTGCTATCGGTAGAGGTGAAAAATTTCATGAAGCATGGGATAGATTCAAGGACATGCTTAGGAAGTGTCCTCAACATGGGCTATCTAAAGCCCAATATATCAGTATATTCTATAATGGAATGGACTGCGAATCAAGAGTGTTACTTGATGCTTCTTCTAATGGAGCATTGCTTACAAAGTCATCCGTTGAGGCCAAGCAATTGTTTGAAGACATATCGATGAATTCGAGGGATTTGCCGACTGATAGAGTTAGAGGTACGTATGTCCTTGGGAAGGTAGCTCAGGTTGAACAAGCAATGGTGAAAACAAGGAGAGAGGATGAGATCGTTTCGAGTTTGTCCAATATCAATAGGCTACTTGAGTCTCAGCAGAAGCATTTCAGCGAGATATCTCAATGAGTACCAATCATGCAGCAAGAGATGATGAATAATGGAACAATCCAAGAAGAATTGGAGGAAGCAAATTATGCCATGGGTCAAAGTATTCAAGGAACGAGGTACCCAAATCAAGGAAACCGGAACTACCAAGGGAACTATTGAGGAAACTTTAACAATCGTGGTCCCCCTGGTGGTTATCAACAATAACCAAGGAGGCCCGAATTTTCGTGGAGCAATATGAACAATGCAGTATAACTTCCGATGGGTGTTGATCCGGGAGAAAAGTTGGAAGAAGGGAAGCCGAGTTTTGAGAATACTGTGAACAGGTACATGGCGAAGAATGATGAAAGAGTGAACCGCCTTGAGGCCAAACTTGAGAAAAAGATTGATGATCACCACAAAGATTTGTCCACTCAAGTGAAAGATCTCACGTTGTTGATGGGTACAATTGCAGAGAATGTGAACACATTGACTCAATCTGTAGGCAAAGGAAAGTTTCCGTCTCAGAGTATAGAGAATCCAAAGTCGTGTAATGCCATCACACTGAGGCCGGGAACGTAGTACAAGGGACCGATGAGGCCAGAATCAAAGTTGGAATTTTCTAAGCCTCGGTTCGACCAACACCCAGAAGGTTCGACCTGTCAGACAAGTCGAACCATGGTCGAATCTGATCATGCAGAGCACTTTGTTTTCGAAAATAGTCGGTTCGACCAATACTCACAGGGTTCGACCTGTCAGACAGGTCGAACCATGGTCTAACCTCATCAGCAAGAGCACTCTATTTTGTCGCAGGAACAGTTCGACCACGACCATAATGGTTCGACTAACCCATCAAGTCGAACCCAAATCGTACAGGAGGATAGAAACTATACAGTGAAGCGGTTCGACCTAGGAGGCGATTGTTCGACCTCCAATGTTAGTCGAACCTTAGTCAAACCTCAAGAGCAGAATGAGATCAGTCTTCCAGGAGAGAGGTTCAACCAATACAAACCTAGTTCGACCTCTCAAACAGATCGAACCATGGTCGAACCTCGCCAAGACATTTTGATTGATGCACCTGATGTTCCTTTTGATGTCGATGTGACTCTAGTGGTACAGAATGAGCAAAGTACAGATATAATAGCTGAGAAAAAATGGGAAAGAGCCAAGCGATTAAGAGCCGAAAAGGAGAAAGCGGAGAAGGTTGATCGTGATGAATGGGGGATTCCCAAAACAAAGATACCTCTACCGTTTCCCTACAAGCTAGTGAAGAAGGGATTGGAAGAGAAGTTTAAGAAGTTTTCAGAGATAATGAACAAAATAAGCTTGAGCATTCCTTTTTCAGAGGCAATCATGGAGATGCCATACTATTTCCGATTCCTTAAAGATATATTGATGAAGAAACGAAGCTTAACCGGAATTGAAACTGTGAATTTATCTGAAAATTGCAGCTCCATCATTCAAAGGAAGTTGCCGCCAAAGATGAAGGATCCGGGGAGCTTTACTATTCTATGTGAGATCGGGAAGTGGCCAGCACAGCGAGTTTTATGCGATCTAGGGGCAAGCAATAATTTGATGCCATTGTCCATCTTTCAGAGGCTTGGTTTGGGGGAGTTGACCCCAACAACAGTGGTTCTCCAATTGGTGGACAGGTCGATGACGTTTCCAAAAGGTATAATTGAAGACGTTCTCGTCAAAGTGGAGAAGCTAGTCTTTCCTGTGGATTTCTTTGTGCTAGAAATGGAAGAAGACAAGGATAATATCCCTTTAATCTTGGGGAGACCATTCCTTGCGACTGCCGGAGCAATGATTGATGTTCAGAAAGGAGAGCTTAGACTTCGAATGGACAAAGAAGAAGTCCTTTTCAACTTGGACAAAGCAATGAAGATGCCCATGGAGTCACAGTGTTATAGTATTGACGTGGTGAAGGAGATTGTGAAGGAGGATATGTCTCTAATCCTGTCAAATGATCCTCTTGAGACATGTTTGATGGAGTCTCTTACTTATCCCACTACGGAGCTTGACGGACTTTCTAACGAGGTATGTATTGAATTTATTGAAAACTTACTTGCTTTGGGTGATGACAGGTTTGAATTGGAAAGAACTAAGATGGAAGAAGTCAAATGGACCAGGAGGTACTTGCCTTTGGATAACGAAAGTGCTCCAATGGAAGAAAAGAAAGAGGAGTTGAAACCATTGCCGGAACACTTGAATTACGCTTTTCTTGGCGACAACGAAAAATACCCGGTAATTGTGTCTTCTTCCCTTAATGATGATCAACTTGAGGAGTTATTAGATGTCTTATGGAAGTACAAGTCTACAATAGGGTGGTCATTAGATGATTTGAAAGGTATTAATTCTTCGTATTGCATGCATCGGATTAGATTGTTGGATGAAGCCAAGGCGAGTGTTCAAAATCAGCGGAGGGTGAATCCCGCAATTCAAGAAGTGATAAGAAAGCAAATCCTTATGTGGTTGGATGCTGGAATTATATATCCTATTAGTGATAGTCCCCATGTGAGTCCATTGCATGTAGTTGCTATTAATTTCATGATCTAAACTGAATGTATTAATATTATAAAATTTGTATTAAATAATACTGTACTCCAAATAATATAAAATAATTAAAGATTGCCAAAAACACTATAGAGTATAACATATACGAAAATAAGAATTTTTAGAGCCCTTTAAATATACCTCTATTATTTATAAACAGAGAATAGAACAAATTTGACAGCACAATCAGAAACCTTGAAAAATATAATATAAAATAATATAATCATCCTTTCGGTATGAAATATTTACAAAAAATCAAAACATTGATGATTCATAACATATCCAAAATTTAGATCGTTTTGAAAGGTATAACTATATAATATAAATTTTCTAATCACGTATCCACAAAATTTCAGATTCTGCAGGCATATGTCTAAAATTTGTATAAAATAAAATACAAATCGAAAAATCATGAAATTTTAATTATAAGTCTAAAACTAAATATTTAACAACATTTTAAAATTTCGTAGCCATTGAATATAAATAGATATAGTTTTGAAATTTTAGAAACGGATTACCTTTGTGTAAATATGGTTGAAATCTGAAAACCTCATTTCTATGGATGATTGATGATTGAAATGTCTTTGCATGTGGTGTGTGTGCATTTTCCATGGAAGAGAAAATGAAGAAAACTTTATTTCTGCTATTTCTTTCTAAACCCTAACTGATACGGGAGAAGTAAAATTTTAAAATAAAGAATAAATCAATCATTTCTTTTATTTTTAACATGTAAATTAAATAAATTGGGCTTCTTTTTGGACTTGGGCTTAGGCTCAATTTTAAATTCAATAATGTAATAAAAAAGATTTAAAGTAAAATCCTTTTAAAATACTTAAAAGTTTAATATGATGTAAATAAAAATATTTATCATGATTAAGAATATATAAAAATATCGGGATATTACATTCTCCCCAACTTAAAAATAATTTCGTCCTCAAAATTCAAAATATTATAAATTATAAGTGAAAATATATGTATGAATGAATTTATGCACCTTTGTATATAATTATTTTACCTGTGTAAATATTTCAATAACATAACAGTTGTTTTAACAAGGAGAAATAATAAAATCCACACTTTTTAAGAAATAGTAAAATTTATTGATTTTATTTTGCTCTGCATGTAATCAAACTTGATAATTTTTTTAAAATTGTGCATGAAATATAATGAGTACAAAATACTTGAAGCATTATGAAATATTTATTTATATTGGGGGTAGCAAATCTTGAGGTAAAAGATACTTGACCTCAACTGTAAAATGGAATGATTTATCATTTTAGAAATGGATCGGGATTATGTGAAGAATTTATGTATGCCCATATTTTTAAATAAAAAAAAACTTACATAAAAACAATGAAAACTTTCATTTTCTTCTTCAAAAATAATAATAAGTATGATGTCCTTGGGAACTGAAGATTTTAGAAAATAAAGGGCTGTCCAATTTCACCCAAAACATAACAATAATGAATAATTCAATGAAATATAAATCTTCGGTTAGAAGAAAATAGTTAATACTTTTGAAATCTCTTCCAATTAAGGAAACTATGGAAGTCATATGACATATGGGAAATGTTATGACATGCAAATGTATATGAGAAATCATATATCATATATCATGTTTCATGTAAATGTATGGTATTGAATGGTACGCACAACTACATATGTGTATAACTATGTCATTAAAATGCGTGAATCATATCACTGAAATATTTGATTAATAAATATGAAATCTTGAATGACACATATGAACTTGATTATATATCAATGATGTCGTATTTAAAATGATAACTTTGAATGGAATTTATGAAGGATTTGTAACTTGAAAAGTGAAATTTTAAGTCTAAAGTGATTTCTAGAAAATAAATGAACAGTCAATTATGTTGAAATATCAATAAATACATTGTAGTGGAAGACTAAGCTTTTTTTTTTTTTGGTAAAAGCTTTAAGTCAGCATAAATTCATATAAGTTTATTCATTTGAAGTATACTCCAAATATGAATATATTTACAAAGAAGATTTGGAGATGAAATGATGGAAGTAAAATGATAATTCCTTTGTTTTTCTTCTTCCCCTTTTTCAATGAAAGACTGTGAATAACAATGAGATATGAAATTTTGTAAATTTGAAAAGGGACTCAAAATAAATAAAGTTTCCAAATTATGAATACAGAACTAGTGATTTGAATTTAAATTTTTATGAAATCAAAGTTGCAATAATTATATGGGAGTCGAGTTTTTTTTTTATAGCGAAATGTCAATGTTTAAGGTAACAATTTGAAACAATTAGTCCCACAAATCTATTGAGGATTAGAAAGCTTGTTGGAGTAACATATGAAATTTCATAATTAAATGTTTTAAAATCAAAATTTTACATGTAGACTTTCTTTTATGGAAAATGATAAGATGAAAAGATTTAAAATCTCTAAATTATACATTTTGAAGGGTTACATTATAAACTTGAGAATTAAATACTATATTCAAGGGATTCTTAATTCAAAATCGAATAATTTTAAACTTACACGAAATATGAATCATGAATATTACAAAAATTATGCTTGAATGTATATATAATATTTTCATTAAAATAATTTTCTTGATAACTAAAAAGTAAAAATGAACTCAAAAAAAACTTTAGAATTCGAATATTAGGAATTAATGAAAATATTGATAAAGGAATTTATAACATAGAATATTTCATTGCTTACATTATTTTGAAACAAAGTGGAAATGATAAATAATTGCAGGTGAAATAATGATCATTTTATGAAATGACATAACTTGATACTAAAATTTAATTTGAAATTTGTGACCAAAACTCATGAGCAAATGACTTTTAATGATTGCAACAAGATATTAATTAGAAGACAACATTTTGAATTTGACTGAATAAATAAATTAATATGTGAAAGTATATTTGAGGATGATGTCTCATGTTTAATATGATGAAATGTGTAATGACTTGGAATGATATATACATCCGTACTACTGTGTCATTGATGTATTTGAATCCCTTCATGAGATACTTAATTCATGTCATTGCAATATTTCATAACTATATCATTGAGATACTTGAAATATATCATGAGAAACTTGAATCATGTCATTGAAATACTTGGTACTTGATGCTTGAAAGATGAATCATGAAATTAAGTTTAAGATGCACTTGATGATATGTCCATGACATCATTCTTTAAATGGTGACTTAAAAAAAAAAAGTAAAATGACATGCTCTAAATGATAATTATGAATAAGACATAAATTATTATGTCATGAAGTAAATCAAATGTTAAATGAATGTACCTTCCGAAGTTGGAGCAGCGAGACGGTGATGGGTGAATTTTCTTAATTTTTTTTTACATCATAAATGAATAAAGTAATTCATGAAAACAATACGATATAGATACATAAATTAGCGAGTCTACAGAAACGTAAACCCGCTCTGATACCAAATAAGCAACATGAATCATGTAAATGTAAATGTACTGAATAAGATTACTCAATTATTCAAGTAGTAAATGCCTCGTTTATAAAGGTCAGGAGACCTATATGTGCATGCATGAACTCAAAGATATCACATAATAGCAGTTAACAGAGTCAAGTAAGAATTTCCCCACCTGGAATGAATGTCGATGATGAATGGATGCACTTGAATGTGTATGATGATCCGTGTCAAGTGTTTGTAGTGAAATAATTATCTAAATTACTGAAATTATAAAAATTGAATGAAAAAAACAATAAAAGTAAAAGCAAGTTTCTAATCAAGAGATGACGAACAGTTCTAAGGTATCAGGTAGAGACCAACTAATTTGGGTTATTAAACTTACGACAACCTATGAGCTTCAATCAAAGCCTAGTGACAGAATTCAAAAAGAAGTTTAAATGAAGTGATGATCAGCAAGACTAAAGTTGTATGTACCTTAAGACTTTCTGAGCAAGAAAAATGCATGTCTTCATGATCTGCACGTTCTTTCGGCTCTCTTCTCTTCCCATTTCTAGAATTCTTGATTCTTTGATCATTTTGCAGCTCTAGCCAACTGATTACTGCTCTGACAAACTTTGAACAGCTCCGAATGGCTCTTCGTCTCTTCGATGGACACGTGGGATTCGAATCAACAGTTTTTCTAATTGAGTAGCCTCTTTCAAGAAGATAAACATCTAAAGCAAATGGTTCTTGTTGTTCTTGGAGACTCTACCATTCAGACGTGTCATGCCAGCTCTGATGCGTGAGATTGACCCCCGAGGGGTTCCGCACACTTTTCCTCTGAAAAGAGCTCGCAGAGAGGTTTGTTACAGATAGGAGGACGACTCCAGTTGCGGACCAGTGTGTCTCAGGACCATAGAGGGGTTATTAGCGAGGAACTTTAATTGGAACACCCCCGATCACATGTTGCGTTTCCATAGGCACATTGCTTTCCTAACCTTTCAGGCTGGTACCATGATTGTCAGAGCATGGTGTACTTATATTTTCAGTAGAACAAATCAAAAGTGATGACATTTTTTTTCTTATTTTCAAAAATAGTGTTGATTACCTTTGCACACTTATGACATGATTAGTATGTGGTAATCAATTAGGAATGGAATCACCATTCCTAATTTGATTACTAATTTAGTAATTGGAATGTGGTAATTGTATTCTACACATGCAATTCTCAAAACTTCATTCATTTTCCATCTCTATTCCATTCACAACTTCATTCTAATCTCTATTCCATCTATGAAAAAAATTAAAAATTATACACTACTGCTACAATTGAGAAGGACAACGTAGACGAGTATGCCCAATTTCACCACAAATGCCATATTTTTTGGTCTACGTAAACGGGTATTAGGGGCATTCGTCGAAGGAGGAGGTAGATCGTCAAGTGACGATGAAACTCCAGTACAATTTACTCGATTGTGACCTGGCTGTCGACATCTGGAGCACACATGTTCTTTGTGACGTCTCCTGAAAGACTCGATACCTAACCTTATGCGAGACATTCGTGGTCGCCCGGTCTGTCTGTGTGGCAGGGGGGTTCACACGCTGTGACAGCACTCCTTCAGGTGTGTCCCACTTAGTGTAGTAGGGAAAAAACATCAATAGACCGGCCCACATTCCTAATACACTGGTGCGATGGAATACTGGAGAGACAAAAACACCGGCTGGCAACCTGCAAGTACTGTAGAACGTATAATATAAGAAACACATAATTAGAAGATCAATGCAAGTAAGTCGTAGGTGGGTGTACTCAATTGCCTTCATCGCATGAATACATGGAACAAGTTCTTTCTGGAACTTCTCACATGTGCAGGTACTGTCGTTCAAATCAGCAATGAATATCTTATCACCGTCCTTGATTGCAAACTTATTTCCAATGAGTCTGGAAATAGATAGCTTTTAGGCTATATGAGAAAGTACCACAAAGTCGTCATTGAGAAGCTTGCATAGTATGGTACTCTGTTGCTCAGCTTGAGTTCGACGTTCGTAAAACCACCTCTCAGTGATTGTACGGGCAATCTCTAGCAGTGTGCATATAGGTAGCTGCCGCGCCCAGAGGCTAGTTTTATTATACGACTCAGCTGCATTTGAGTTCATAAACTCGTACCTTCTGACAGGACAATGCACTCTTGACTATTTCTCATATCCCTACGACCCAACCAATTTCATTAACTCCTACGACCGGGCACCACATCTCAATGAGTTCATGCAGCTGCAAATAACAAGTATGGAAGGGGGAACATTAGTTAAAAAAAATTGTACCGATGACATTCTTAAATGTAAAATTACAAAGTTGTAGATGTTGGCAGACTAACTGATCAAAATCTGTCTATAGGTACGCCCAAAACGCTGCTTTAGAATCCATCAATTCCTTCCTCCTCTCTCCTAAACCCTAGATCTAATAAGCTTTCTCAGATCTCAATCCACCTGCCCATTGCCCAAATTAAAACCCAAAAACCATCGCTGCTGTTAGAATCCATCAGTTTCCTTCCTCCTCTTTCCTGAATTGTAGATCTAACAAACTTTCTTAGATCTCAATCTACCAACCCTGTCATCACGGTCTTCGCCTTGTTGTAGTCGAGCTCCGCCATCACGCTCTCCCCCTCCTCCGCCTTGTTGTCGTCGTCGTCGAGCTCTGACATCATCGGTCGCTCCATCCTCTGCCGTCGCGGTCTTCTCCTCCACCGCCTTGTTGTCGCCGCTGCGCGCAAATGCGGTGTCGCTGTCTCGCCGGCTCATGTCACCCTTCTTTCAGGTGGGAGTTGAAATCAAGATTCAGATTAGCAAACCTGTTAATAAAATTTTCTCTCTAAGAAAAGGGTGTCTCATCTCACCCTTCGCTGGTTCCATTCTTTATTTCATCCTTTAATGAATTTCTATCTTTCTCCTACTGGTTTTCTCACTTGTTGGTTTTCTCATACTGATTTTGGGCTTCGTCCAGCCAATGTATATTTGAAGAATATTTTGCACATTTTATGTTAATTTGGTATGCATATTACATGGAGGAGTTTGGGTTTTGCTGTACTAACTTGAGTCCCAGATTGTTGATTTGTACGTTCAAGGGAGTTTGTGCTTTGTTGTACTAACTTGAGTCCCAGATTGTTGATTTGTTCAAGTCCCAAATTGTTGATTTGTTGTTGTAATAGGATGAACTTAGAACTGCAGCAGTTTATATTTTGTGGCGCTGTGATTGAGCTCCAATCGTTCTTTTGTTGTTGTAATAGGATTTAACTTTAATGATAAAGTTAACCCTTTTTAATTAACAATTGAATGTACAAGTTTGCCCTCAGCACTTTAGTTTGAATAGTCAAAAAATTTGAACAGTAGAAATTTTTTGTAACAGTAAGTGAATATTGTGTCGGGACGGAGGGAGTAGTTTTTATATGGCCCACCCCTCAGTGCATTGTTAACCATGTGTTTTCATGTCTTCGTATTTAGTTTTTCCTGTTTTTTAAGTTAGTTAAAATGGTTTAAAATAGGGGTATATTTAGTAATTTATATATATACTCCATTTTAATTTTGGTGGGATACATTTAGTGACTGTGGTACATTTAGTAGAATCGGGAGTACGAATAGGCGCACCATTTATAATTTAACCATGTGAATTATTTGCGTTTTGTTTTTAATTTATTTGACCTTCTTTAATTTAAAATTGACAATAACAATATTTAGATATAATTTTTTTTTTTTAAAAATTAAGGAACAGATGATAACATCACATTTTTTTTAATTATTTTAATAATGAATAAGAATATTTGAGATAGAGTTCGATTTCTTAGACAAATGTTAATTTAAAAAGTAATGGGGAAAAATTCTGTACAATTGGTACTCCAATTTTTATAATTTTACTTAACGAATTTCATCTAAATTTAAGATTGTGATGAAGTGATTGTCATCAAATTATAATTATGTGAATTGTTTACTTTTTGTTTTTAATTCGTTTAATCTTCTTTAATTTAAAATTGACAACACGATTTAAATATAATTAGTTTGATTTTTTATTTATTTTTTTACTTAAAGTACATTGAAAACTCTTTTATTACTATGACATAAAAATAAAATATACTCCCACCGTTCCCTACCACGCTTTCCGTTTACTGTATCACGTTGTTTAAGAAAAGTTGTACTTTTTGATCAAATTTGTTATTTGAGGGTATTGTAGTATTTTTAGGTAATAAAAAATAAAAAGTAATAATATGTGTGTGAAAGAGGTGTGACAAATTTAAAATTAAAGTAACTTGACATCTATATGAGACTTTTTTTATGCTGACGTGGCGCTCTATAAAGCTTCCTTTGGTGACATGTTATTTTTACATTATTTTGAATTCTTTTATTTTATATTAACCTTTCCTTACTTGCAAAATTTATGTTTCTTTTTCTTTGGTAGTTTTAATTAATGTTAGCCAATTACTAAAAGCTATTTTCAATCAATTAATTATAGAAGTGCTAATTTCAAGTGATAACTGCAATTTAAATTTAAAGGTGCTTTTATTATAATTTAATAGTATTTAACTTTTTTGTGTATATATATGTTGAAATAAAATTTGGGTTAGGTTGCAATTTCATTTTTCAATTTCTCATCCTTATAAATCACCAATACAATTCAACTTCTTCTTTTTTTTCTTCTATTTTTAATATTTATGTAGTGATATAATTTTATTATATGTTTTTTTAAAGAAGTATTTTTATATGTTTAATCTAATCATCCCCATATTTTTTTAATGTATTTTTAATTAGTAAAATATAATATGTTACAGCTCTAGAGAATTCTTCAATGCCGTGGAAGCAAAAGCTCGAATAGACAAGAAAGAGACGAAGAACATAACGAAAAATCAAAGTCAAATAAAAATATGAATCTTCAACTTAATTAGTTGGTAACCCCTAGACTTTTTTTTTTTTTACCATGATTGCTCATATCTAACCATTTGAGATTTCGTGTGATTAAATTTACTCATACTTTGATGGTTTTTAGAATGTTCACTTGATGTACAAGGAAAATGTTTAGAATCGTTTACATGTAATTAATTGTTAATTTTATTTGTCCCTAAAATTGTTGTAAAGGTATTAATTTACATTTATGTCAGTGGATTTTTTTTTGTTTATTATTTAAAATTTATTCCTTATTTTAGGTTTGTGAAATTAAATCTTCTTATAAGTTGAGTATTTGAGAGTGCCATTTTACCTTCTTTTTTTTCTTCATTCTTTGTTGTACCAAATTTTAGGTTACTATTAATTTAATTACAAGACTTCTTTGTAGATTAAAAAAGAGAGTTGAATCTTGATTTACTATTAAAAAAAGAAAAAAGAAAAAAGAAAAAAGAACTCGGACCAACTTGACTTATGTGCTCAACATAAAAGCAAATGTGGAGATTTGAGTATGATGTGAGTTAATAAGATTATATATTAAGAATTGAGTATAATTTAATGACTTTTTTACTAATGATGATAAACCATTTTATAAATGACAAAGTCTCTTGTGAGACGCTACCTTCATGAGACAGTTTGTGAGACGTATTAAAGTATGTCGATTATTTAAATAAAGTATGTTAAATAGTTGTTAATGTATGTTTTTTAAAGTATGTTGGAATATGTATTAAAGTATGATGTTAGTGTGTTATAATTTGATTTATTATCGACATACTTTAACCACAAATAAGCATATTTTAGTGACGGGTTGACCCGTCTCACATCCGTCTCACCAATAACCCGTCTCACAAGAGACTAACTCTTTATAAATTTATGACTTTTGTTAATAGCTTATTCATTAAAGCACCGTGTTTATCTAAATGATTAGTTTTAAATAAATTTTATTCTCATTCTATTATGGAGATATATGTTTAATCATTTAACTTAAAGATTTTAATCACTATTAGTTAAATTTCAAAATTCTACTTAAAATATCTCCTTCCTTTTTTTGTACTTTTATTAAAAAAAATTCTCATAAAAAAAAAGTGTATCCGCTCTATACTAGTGACATCTAAATGAGAGTTTGGTTTTGCTGATGTGTCATGCTCCTCCTTTCACATTGATGACATGGCACTATAAGAGTAAGTTTTGTTATTTCTATTTTTACAATTATTCTTATTTCATTTAATTTATTTAAATAGTATATGGTATATATTATTGATGATATATTTATTATTTTCAACTAATATTTATGTAAAGTTGAGGTAATTAATCCATTACAATAAATTAATGAATTTATTATATTAATTATGTTTCTATTATTATGGATCAAAAAATGTGTATAAATAGTCACACATCTTATTTCATTCAACCCAAACCAAAAAACAGATTTTTTTTTATTATTTCTCATTTTATTTTACTTTTATTTATTTGCATGTATGTAGAATTGAATTTATATATATTTTTTATTTAGGCATCAATGTATTTGTATTGATATGCAATAGATTAGTAGAGTGAATCATTACAATCAGAGATTTTGATGAGAAAACACGAAAACAATCATCAAATATGAGAATATGTAGAGGAAGAAGTGACTGCATCCATTGAATATTCACACCGCAAAAAATATTTATGTAAAGTTGAGGTAATTAATCCATTACAATAAATTAATGAATTTATTATATTAATTATGTTTCCATTATTATGGATAAAAAATGTGTATAAATAGTCACACATCTTAGTTCATTCAACCCAAACCAAAAAATAGATTTTTTTTTATTATTTCTCATTTTATTTTACTTTTATTTATTTGCATGTATGTAGATTTGAATTTATATATATTTTTTATTTAGGCATCAATGTATTTGTATTGATATGCAATAGTTTAGTAGAGTGAATCATTAAAATTAGAGATTTTGATGAGAAAACACGGAAACAATCATCAAATATGAGAATATGTGGAGGAAGAAGTGACTGCATCCAATGAATATTCACACCGCAAAAAGACTCAAGACTAGATGCGAATAAGTTTGATGGTATCTTCCCATACTACGGCAAAACACAAGTATTGAGTAATTTATTGAATTATAATTTTTTTTCTTTTTAATTTTAAAAACTGTGAATTAATACAATGAGACGTATTTTGTAAAATCGTATGCAATGAATAATTTAATTAAATAGTTTATTATTCTTTATAAGTATATCCAATTTATAAATGATAAGTATTTCAATAATTTTATTTTAATTATAATAACTCACTTTCTAAATAAATGAAAAAAATAGGCAATTTCATTTGGCACATTGAAAAAGTGACTGATGATAATGTAAATATATTTAAATTATTTAATAAAACATCTAATTAAAATTGTGCATTAAATTGATTGGTGTAAGTTTCTCATCATATAAATTAAATGATATTCAATGTTACAATTTAAAGAAGTTAATTTTTTTTATTGTAAACTTTCAAAATAAATAGTTATAATTAGTTTTTACATTATTTTGACTTTAAACTTATAAAAATTAACAAATGTAATTGTCATTATTATTACTTAAACTTAATTAATGACTATCACATAAAGGATTAAATAATCAAAATTATTCAAAATAATAAGATTTAAGATAATAATTTCTAATGGCTAATTAGGTGCCATCATGATTGCTTATTCAACTTCTTAACTTTAAAAAAATAATTTATTTTCAATTGAATCATGTTATTAAACAGAAACTTATTATATTTCATAATTCAAATCCCTTACCATAATATTCTATAATCTTTCATATTTAATATAAACTATAATAATAAGATTTAATATATTATTTAAATCTAAAATTTTAATTTAATTAATTAGTATCTCATGATATTCTGTGAACCCTTCTACTACATCTGATTATAAAATTTAAATTTCTATACAATGTAAGAAAATTATAAGAAAGAAATACAAATCGTGAAAATAAAATTACTAAAATAATAATACATTAAGTACATTCTAAAAATAATTGGATACATTTGAAATTTTTTTAAAAAAAATTACATAAATAAAAACTATATAAGTTACCTGCTAAATTTTACACAAATATAATTTGAAGAGTAAAATTTACCCATTATATTGCATCACGCAAATAATAAGGTCTTTATATATGTATGCATCAAGAAAATAACAGTCTAGTTTCTTGCGTGCTAGGAACCTATCGTGGCCTTTAAAATTTAGTACCGTGGGTAAAGGTACATTGTTTTGTTTAAAAGAGATACACTTTAATTAATAAAGGTACACCATTTTGTTCTAAAAATTATACATTTTTTCATTAATATTTTTTATTTTTCTTCAGAAAATAAAAAGTATACAATTTAACACAAAATTTTAAAGGAGCGCCCGGGTAAACACAAGTTTTTGCGCTATAGTATATATTTAAGAGTTCTGATGAAAAATAGGGTTTATATTTTTATTTTTGTTTTTTTAATAATGTGATACTCCAATATTTCTTAAATATTTTTAGTTTATTTTTTTCTAATGTTTACTTATTTGCTCCAATTAATATATATATATATATATATATATATATATAATTAATGTATGACATAATCAATTAATAATCAATAATGTATGGCAAAAGCTCCTGTGCACCCGGGCGCACGGAACACTTTCCATGCGCCTTTAGAAATTTGTGCTAAATTGTATACCTTTTAGAATACAGATGTGTATCCTTTATTTTCTAAAGAAAAATCAGGGCGCACGAACAACACTCCGTGCGCCTTTAGAATTTTGTGTTAAATTGTATACCCTGTGTACCCTTTATTTTCTAAAGAAAAAAAAATATTAATGAAAAGTGTATACCCTTTAGAACAAAATTGTTTAACTTTTAGTAATTAAAGTGTATACCCTTTAGACAAATTAATGTACCCTTACCCATAATACTAAATTTATACGCACAGAATGTGTTCCGCCCGGGTGCACGCAAGCCTCACTCATAATGTATTTAGTATATTTATTATTTCTCTATATAAAAAATCAATACAATTAATACATAGTAACATTTAAATAGATTTTATGTGATTGATTTTAAGGTAATATTAAATTTATTATTACAGATTAAATTTAAATATGTAAAATTAAATTTAAATAGGTAGCCTTTTGCATTTTATTGTATTTTCTTACTAATAAATATACATTAATTTACTACTAGCTTTTGAGCTCGTGCGTTGCACGGGATTAAAGTGTTATGATATTATTTAAATCATAGGAGGAGAAACTTAATTCATATATTTTAGATAAACCATTATATCTCTACATTTTATAAAATATAAGTATATTTTTGCATAGAATTTCTCAGAATTGAAAATTTTATGTAATACAATCCCTCAATCCATGCTAGTATGTTCATTTTTAGCAGTAAAAAAATTAATAAAAATTTTATTTTACATATATAACTGAAAGAAAGTAATGGTAAATATTGAGCGTTTTTATAAAATAATTATATTTTTGGAATATAACAATATAGTTTCAAACTACATTTTAGTTTAAAAAAATACATTATTATAATTATAATTACAAAAATAAATTATAATATAAACTTAATCGTTAGTACCATAAATAATAAATTAAATTTTGTTGAAATAAATAAGAGAGAAAACGTTTGCTAAAACTACAATATAGTTTCAAACTACATTTTAGTTTCAAAATATACATTATTATAACTATAATTAAAAAAATAAATTATAATACAAACTTAATTGTTAGTACCATAAATAATAAATTAAATTTTGTTGAAATAAATAAGAGAGAAAACGTAGGAGATAACAAACTATACCCTAATCCTTAAACCTTAGGGGGGATGATTGAATTTAATTTTCCTCTTACGTGTCAATCACTTAACGCATGGCACAAGAGACGATGCACAAAAATGGCGCAGAAGATCTGGTGTGTAAATAAATATCATCTAAAAACTAATATTTTTAAGTCGTTTTATTAAAAAAATATACTCCTCATACCTGTCTCAAACCCGTTTATCAATACCCAACTACTCATATTCATACCTGTTTCATTAAAAAATATAAAATAATTTAATTCCATTCCAAATCCATTTATCAATACCCGTTGATTACACATACATACTCATTTAAAATTATTAAGATGTTATGACTAAAAATATTAATTCAAAATTACTCAATTCGTCCGCTTTCAAGGATATCCAAACTCGTTTATCAATATCCAACTACTCATATTCGTACTCGTTTCAATAAAAAATATAAAATAATTTAATTCCATTCCAAGTAGACCCATAGATCATGGAACAAATAATTATACATACATACCCATTTAATATTAATAAATTAAAATTTTTTAAAATAAATAAGAGATAAATTTAAAATCTTAAAATTAAAATTAATTAAATATGGTATCATTATGATAAAAATTAAATAAGGTATATTTTAAATAAAGTATCAAATCAATGATCAAGATCTAATCTCATAATTGTGATGAATGTATAAGATTCAATAATGTGATGAATGGATGAGATTCAAAGGGCTTATAGTAATCAAATCAAAGGGTGTAAATTAAAAATTGACTCAATTTTGATTTTTTCACTTTGCTATTATATTACTTTAGATTAGATTATTAAGATACATTTTATATGTTTTATTGTATTTATTGATAATTAAGATAGTGAATTTCTTAAGTGAAAAAAAAATAGTCAACTATAAAATTGAGTGTATGAGTTTTTTTAAATTATTTTTACTCATGTATTATCAAAATTTAAGCACAAATAATATTATTTCTTTTTTTTTCATTTTATATATATATATATATATATATATATATATATATATATATATATATATATATATATATATATATATATATATTTTGTTTATTTATCTCAGTACACTCCCAAACTAAACCAATCATTGTGCAAATTAAAAAAGAATTGATCGATGCCACCCAAGATAGTTATGTATTAGAGAATTCAAAATTTAGTTTGATAAGAGTATTCATCGGTAATGAAAAAAGAGAATTTCAACAATAAAAGAATGTCAATTAAAGAGAATTTCTTCAATAAAAAAAAAAAGTCAATTATTAAATTGAGTATGTTGTTAATATTTTTTATCTATGCATCGTCACTTTTTAAGCACAGATAATAAAAAAGAAAAGTTATTTTTGTACGTTCTTAAATTACGTTTAATTATAATATTGGTGAATTACACATTCAAATCATTAATAAAGTTAATTTGATTCAATAAAAAAATTGTTCATGAAATATAAAAATAAAATAAAAATAAAATAATTTATTTAGTTACTTGTATAAATATAAAATAGGGATGTTATTATTTTTAAATTTAATAGAAATATTAAAAATATATAATAAATATAAATCAGATATATTAATAATAATATAACACCTTTTCTTATAGATTTTTAATATATTTATATTCATCAAATATTTTAGAATCTTACTACATGTTATTACATTATATATATACTAGTATGAAACTCACATAATACGGGATCATTTAATTTTTACTATTATTTTGTATAATTTGATAAATAGTACTCTATTATATAATTATTCAACATTAATTATTAAGATTTTCTTTATAGCTATACAACTTCTTTCATTAATATATGAAATTTATAACAATGTACACCTTATTGACTTTTGATAATATGATGTATAACTAAATCACATGTAAAAATTAATATATAAAACTTTATTAATTTATGTGAGTTATGTAATTTTAATTTATTTTTATTATTTTCAAATACTCCCTCCATCCCGTCCAAATAGCATTATTTTACTATATTGGATGTCCTGTTCAAATTGAACAATTTTCCTCTTTTAGTAAAAAGAGTTTACCAAAGGGCCATGTGGCACTACCCATCACATCTCTATAATACACATGCACACTTTACATAAATAATAATACTTCTTAATCTACGTGCAAAAAGTAAATTGTATTGTTTGCGCGGGAACGGAGGGAGTACATGTTATAGTGATTCAATATATAAAATATTTAATTTTTTATTTATGATAAAAGTTATGAATTTTTTAATTAATTATATGATATTAATTCTATTTCAATTAATTATTTTTTTTAATTAATGTGAAATATAAATAAAATTAAATTTATATATAATACTTAAATATTAATAAATTTGTAATGAACTTTAACTAGATTTTTTCGGTAAGTCTTGCGTGATACCGTTTCACGTGAGACAATTTTACACCTTTTAAAATAGTAATCACTTTCGCTACATAATGTTTTCACTTTTCATTTATACTATAAATGGTTATATCAAATAACATTATTATTTTTCATTAATTAAGTATCATATTTTATAATAAAAGTTTTCATTATTTGTTCGTCTCATGTAAACCCTTACGTGAGACAGTCTCACACAAGTTTTTAACTAATTTTTTAGATTTCAAATTATATAAATAATAAGTATATTTTAAAATATTTATAAAATTGTAACGAATTTATTATATATATAGTTAATTTTCTTAGTTTCATATTATATTAATAATTAAAGAAAACGAATTTTATATGTCATAGTTTAATAATTCAAATACATATGAATAATTAAATAAAATTAATATGCTAAAATTAATAAATCAACATTTATTTAAAAACTCGATTCAATATCATTTGCCAACATCGAGTAATATATTAAAAAAATATAATATAAAATAATGATTAAACTTAAATAACTTGAAGAAAGCTTTCGATGAAGGTAAATCGATTCCAAAAATACTTGAATGATCTACATGAATCAGTTTTTTAACCTCTTATTCATCTTAAAGAATACTCCCTCCGTCCCAAAATTGATTGCACTGCAACTGTAGATACGGAGTTTAAGAAATGTTGACTTTTTAGGGGTATTGTGGTATTTTTAGATAATAAATAAATTATAAAGTATTTTATGTGTGTTAGGTGAGTGTGGTAAAGTTGTAATTAAAATGAACTTTTAGGGGTGGGGATTGATGTGATATTTCCTTTTTTAGAAAGGTGCAATCTATTTTGGGACGATAAATGTGGAAAGTGTGCAATCAATTTTGGGACGGAGGGAGTACATCTTAACAAAGACTTTAATTGATTATCTACTTGAACAGGTAAATCGATTCTAAAAATACTTGAATGATCTACATGAATCAGTTTTTTTAACCTTTTATACATTCTAAAGAGAATATATACTTGGATTGATTATCTACTTGAAGAGATAAATTGATTTACAAAAATACTTAAATCGATCCTCTTATTCCTCTTCCTTTTATGAATTTTAAATCTCATGTTTATGAATTTCATTTATTTGAACCCTAAACTCTTTCTTTTTTAATATTTTATTTATCATTATTAATACATTGATTTCTTTTGATTAATATGTAAACGGGTTAAATTTATTTATTTTAAATTTTGTTAGTCAAATTTATGTGTGCATTTGTAATTTTTTTATTTCTTTCAAATAATACATGTATTGATTTTTGTATGATTTTTCCTTAAATTGACCAATTCATATTTTTTAATTTTTTTTCAATTTCTTTTGATTGCCTATATTAATTTCTTTATATTTTTTTGTTCAACAATCAAATATATACCAGATCTTTCCATATCTTTTATCTTTTAAGTTTATACTTTAATTAATTTTAATTAATACGTATAATAAATTTATTTATTTTTATTTATTTTGAATTTTTTAGTCAAATTTATATGTAAATTTGTAACTTCCTTCTTTATTGTTATATATATTTTTTAAATTCTTTTTATATTATTTCTTGGGTAGGTCTTGCATGAGACCGTCTCACGTGAGACCATTTTTCACTTTTTAAAATAGTTATCACTTTCGCTATAAATCGTTATCACTTTCGCTATAAAATGTTATTACTTTTTATTTACACTATAAATTGTTCATGAAAGAGCATTTTCACTTTTCATAATTTATTATCACTTTTCTTCATAAAAGTTAGAGTGAGGCTTGCGTGCACCCGGGCGCACGGAACACATTCCGTGCGCCTTTAGAAATTTTGTATTATGGGTAAGGGTACATTAATTTGGTCTAAAGGGTATACACTTTAATTACTAAAAGGTACACAATTTTGTTCTAAAGGGTATACACTTTTCATTAATATTTTTTTTTCTTTAGAAAATAAAGGGTACACATTTTTATACTAAAGGGTATACAATTTAACACAAAATTCTAAAGGCGCACGGAGTGTTGTTCGTGCGCTCAGATTTTTCTTTAGAAAATAAAGGGTACACATCTGTATACTAAAAGGTATACAATTTAGCACAAATTTCTAAAGGCGCACGGAAAGTGTTCCGTGCGCCCGGGTGCACAAGAGCTTTTGCCTAAAAGTTATTACTTTCTGGCCGTCTCACGTCACTTTCCTGTAAGCCCTTACGTGAGACAGTCTCACACAAGTCTTTGCCTTATTTCTTTTATTAGATATATATTATTAATTTTGTTATAATATTTTCTTTAGTCGATAAATTCACTTTTTTAACTATATTATTTTTAGGCAATTTATAGTGTGCACCCGGGTGCACCTAAAGATATGGTGCACACATATACAAATATAAACAAAAACATATACAATTAAGAGTAAAAATGTATACAATTTAATTGTTAATTTTTTTAATGAAAAATTGTATATAATATTCAATAAAAAGTTATACACATATGGATATTAGTTTTTTAATGAAAACTTAATGTGAAAAAAATATACAATTATTACAAAACACGTATACAAATTAGAATAAAAATGCATACACATATGGGTGCACCCGTACACCCAGGTGCACCCAATATACACTATTCTTTTTATGCTACTCATCTAAAATTAGTCTCAATTATATACATAAAATTTAATTTAATTATTCTTACGTTTTAATAATTATTTTATGAACATATCTTAATTAATAAATTTATTTTACTTAGTAGGTGATATCTATTCATATATATAATTAAAATTATATATATAAATTAAAATTATATATATATATTCTGTGTATTTATTAAATATCATTTATATTATTTATTATTTGATTAAGAGATAAGAGATTTACTAATTAAAATAAAAATTAAAATTAAAATTTAATAATAAATACATAAATTTACTTTAACATTCGAATACGGATTTGATAAGATTAAATTAAATTAAATAAAATATAAAAAAAAATCAATCATCTTTCCACCGACAAATACGATTCTTTATTCATTCGTTCCTGTCATAATTCATTCCACACATGTAATTATTCATTATAATAAACATTTTTTTATAGTAAACATTTTTTTTAAGTTTTAAAGAAATGTATCTGTTTCTTTTTTTTTTCATTTTTTAATTTCTATTGATTAATATTATTTTTTCTATTTTATATTTTTTTTAAATTTCTTTTGATTATCTTTTGTTCTTTTTTAAAATTTTTTTTGTTTTAATTCTATTTTCTAAAAAAAATTATTAGTACGAAAATATAATTTGTCTTTTGTTATTTTTTTTTAATTGTCAAATTTACCATTTTTTGAATTAATTTTGTTATGGTTTTTTTCTTTTCTTATTTCTTTAAATTGATTTATAATATTTTTGTATTAATATATAATAATTTTGTTTTAATTTATTTTTTTAATGATTAATTAACTTTTTTATAACGCCCCGAACTCCGGTTGACCCAGCCAATCCGAGCACGTCAGGTCTGCAGCTCAATACACCCCAACCACATCTCCACAGTCTTGATTCCCTCAGGGTACTCATGTGGCAGGCTGTTGGAAGGAGGGATTGAACCCCATACATCCCCTTTAACAAGTCCTTAAGAGGAAACTTGTCACCAATTGAGCCTGCCACATGAGTACCCTGAGGGGATCAAGACTGTGGAGATGTGGTTGGGGTGTATTGGGCTGCAGACCTGACGTGCTCGGATTGGCCGGGTCAGCCGGGGTTCGGGGCGTTAACTACAAAAAAGTATTTTTTAGCAATCGAATTTAGCAACGGAATTCAATCCGTTGGTAATTAGCAATGGATTAGCAACAAAAATGATATTTTTGTTTTAGCAACGGAATGCCAACGGAATTATTCTCTATTTTAGCAACGGAATTCAATCAGTTGCTACTTACCAACAGAATAGCAAGGGATTCCTTATATAAATTACCAACGGAATTATTATCAACGAATTACCAACGGAATTGTTTAGCAACAGAATTGATTTTTCGTTGCTAAAATTTTAGCAACCACCACTTTACCAACGAAATTTTAGCAACGGAATCCGTTGGTAATCCAATTTAACAATGGAATTAAGACTTTTAGCAACAGAATATTCCGTTGCTAAAAAACAGGTTTTTTGTATAAATATACTTATTTTGTTTTTTTATTAATGTCATTATTTTTTATATTTGTAAAATTTCTTTTACTTATTTTTATTTTAATTAGTGTAATATCAAATTTATCTCTTATTATATTTTCGATTAAAAATATATTAATTGTTATAAATTTTTCATGAACGATATTTTTTTTCTTTTTATAAGTTCTATTAATTAATTTTTTTATAATATTTTTTTAACATATACTCCCTCCGTCCCCTTGAAAGGTATTCATTTCACTATTCCTCGCATCCGATTCAAAAGCATCAATTTCCTCTATTTAATAAAGAAAATACACAATATGACTCACCACTTCCCTCTAATACAATTACCCACCTTATCTATAATAATAATACTCCTTAATTTACGTGCAAAAAGAAAATAAAAACCTTAGAACCGTCCACGTGCAAACAGCAAATGAATACCTTTCAAGGGGACGGAGGGAGTACTCCTTAAATGTGAGTTGTTTTTTCATTTTATTAATATATATTAATTTTATTATAATATTTTTATTAGTCAAATATACATTTTTGATTAATTTGGTCATAATTTTTTAATAAAAATTACTCCCTCCGTCCCATAGAAGTTGACACACTTTCCTTTTTGGTTTGTCCCACTAAAGTTGACACATTTCCTTTTTAATAAATGAGACCCACACAAAAACAATTAATCTATTCTCATGGGCCCCACATATCACATCTAATACAATTACCCACTACACATTAAATATTATTTCTCTCACTTCACTTTATATTAAATTATTATTATTATACTCCTTAATCTCCGTGCCCAAAACAAATTATACCAACTTCTCCGGAACGGAGAGAGTAATATATATTAAATTTATTTTTATTTTTTTAATAATACATATATTGAATTCGTTTTAATATTTTTTCTTCGGCAAAAGCTCCTGTGCACCCGGGCGCACGGAACACTTTCCGTGCGCCTTTAGAAATTTGTGCTAAATTGTATACCTTTTAGTATACAGATGTGTACCCTTTATTTTCTAAAGAAAAATCTGGGCGCACGAACAACACTCCGTGCGCCTTTAGAATTTTGTGTTAAATTGTATACCCTTTAGTATAAAAATGTGTACCCTTTATTTTCTAAAGAAAAAAAAATATTAATGAAAAGTGTATACCCTTTAGAATTGTGTACCTTTTAGTAATTAAAGTGTATACCCTTTAGACCAAATTAATGTGCCCTTACCCATAATACAAAATTTCTAAAGGCGCACGGAATGTGTTCCGTGCGCCCGGGTGCACGCAAGCCTCACTCTTTTTCTTCATCAGTAATTTTACTTCTTTTAACTTTATGTTTCTTTTTTAATAATTTACCGTTACCTTTTTTGTAAATTATTTTTTATTTTGATATTTTTTTAATATGTAAATTAAGTTTATCTATTTCTATTTCTTTAGATTAAAATATATAGTATTACTAATTTATTTTATAATATTTTCTTTGCTATCAAATTTTTTTCTTTTATTTTTTTATTAATTATTTCATTTTTTTATTTTCTTTTGATTAATACCTATTAATTTTATTATAATTTATTTTATTATATAACTTCATGTGCCGCGTAATACGCGGGTTTTGTACTAGTATATATATATATAATATCATGTGTTAAACAATACAATATGCACTAAGATATTTAGTGTGTAATAATGACCATGATTGCGATAATGAGTCACTTTTGAATTAAAGGAATGAGTCTGTCAATATGATGTGTTTTTCAATTGGCATAAAGATATATGACATAATGGGTGTATTACTTTGCAAAACAATTTATTTTGGAGGGATTTTAATTATAGAATATGATTTCTGTCGATATTGCATGTGATATTATATGCACATGTCATGTCATTGTATGATATAAGAGGCAAGAATTTCAAAATTAGGGTTTGCATTCTGAGGGTACAAAATTAGCAAAGAAGCAACAATGATTCCATTGCTTAAAAATCCTTGTGAAACTCAAAAAGAGCATCGATCGAAAAACTAAATTAGATAATTAAATTAAAAGATCAAAATGCTTAGAATCATGACACATCAGCGTGAGATGACACGTAAGCAGCTGTTTAGTATAATAAAGATTTTGCATGAAAACAAAATGAGATGAAACTTAATTAAATATATTTATGATCATTTACTAATTAACTTTCATAAATTAACTATTCAACTTAATTTTGCATTATATTTTTAAAAACTAAATCAATCATGCATGCGTGGAATTAATAATAAACGAAAACAAATTCTCCATAGAAGATATTTGAGTAATTTTTTTTTTGGGAAAATGGCATTCTTGCATTGTCATGATTGACCATCTTCCTAATTAATTTACATGCTATGCATGTCACATAATAAATTTTCCTTCATCATTGATCACTCATTAAAATTTAAATATTTTATTTTTTTTAATCGTATCCTATTCGTAGATCAATAATTCGAGTGTGGCCAAAACTTATAGTGCCATTATCATACTTTATAGGAGTAATTAAAAAAAAAATTGATATGAATATACGAGACTCAACTCGTTCATTACATTTAATTTCATGAATGATGCTTCAGTTAAATTGAAATGAAAGTTAACAACTCATTAACCAATATTAATCAAACATACAATGATGGAATAAGGTTTCTAATTTCATCACATGCTTTTTTAGATAATGTAATACTTGGGAGTGAGCTTCTAGGAAATTGGGTAGCCTTTATTGCAAATTGTATATGTACTCTCTTTCATGATTCATGATTGACCCACATTAAATGTTTTTGATCGTTTAGAAAATAATTATAATAATAAATTAATTATTGATTAATATTAAAAAAATATATACTCATTCTATCATATTAAAAATTTACAATTTTCATTTCCTGTCCCAAAATTGTGAATTTTAAAAATAATAATCCAAATAATATTGATATTTTCACAATATCATAATTACTTTGTTCAGTAATTTGGTAGAGGAAGGATAGAAAGACTTTTTAATTAAACTTGCAGCTGAAGGATGGGGTCTAAAATCTACTTTTGTCATGATTTGATCACTTGCAAGCGTAGTCAATAGGTGAGACATCTCTATTAGCCACTTGACACACATCTTGCGGTTTACCTCCTACATCAATTCGAAGAGCAGGGGCAGTGGAGGCCCCCTAATGGTAGAGTACACCATTTTATAAACTTCCTCCATCCCAACTTAATCTTTTTCAATTCCATTAACCTTTTGAGGGTAATGTAATATTTTAGGTAATAAATAAATTATGAAATATGTTATGAGTTAGGTGTGAGTGATAAATTCCTAAATAAGATGTATGTGATTTTTTTTTTTTGGAAAGTAAAGTTTAATATGTGACAAATAAAAATGGAAAATGGAAAATTTAACTTTGAGGGTGGAGAATTTATTTCATTAACTATTTTCTTCAAATTTGTCTTCTGTTCCTTTAGTTTTTCACACTTTTATTGTTTGTAGTGATAAATGGATACTAAACAAATTACCAAATGTGGTTATATAAAAAAAAAAATTAATGATGACATCATGATACTGTGTGATTGAGAGATCACATGGTGAGTTCCCTTTTGCAGATTTGGTGTAAGCTTGGAAAATGTAAAGCCTTACCACAAATCATGAATTTAAGAGGGATGGGTAATTGTCCCTAAGTCTAGCAAAACTAGAATTCCTAATTGCCTCAATTGCACTACAAAACAACTCAAAAGATTAGGTTGCAATTAATATGATTGAACATGAATTTAAAGAATATCCCATTGAGTGGAATAAAACACTTTGATTTACTTCTTTTAACTTTATGTTCTTTTTTAATAATTTACCGTTACCTTTTTTGTAAATTATTTTTTATTTTGATATTTTTTTAATATGTAAATTAAGTTTATCTATTTCTATTTCTTTAGATTAAAATATATAGTATTACTAATTTATTTTATAATATTTTCTTTGCTATCAAATTTTTTTCTTTTATTTTTTTATTAATTATTTCATTTTTTTATTTTCTTTTGATTAATACCTATTAATTTTATTATAATTTATTTTATTATATAACTTCATGTGCCGCGTAATACGCGGGTTTTGTACTAGTATATATATATATAAAATATCATGTGTTAAACAATACAGTATGCACTAAGATATTTAGTGTGGAATAATGACCATGATTGCGATAATGAGTCACTTTTGAATTAAAGGAATGGGTCTGTCAATATGATGTGTTTTTCAATTGGCATAAAGATATATGACATAATGGGTGTATTATTTTGCAAAACAATTTATTTTGGAGGGATTTTAATTATAGAATATGATTTCTGTCGATATTGCATGTGATATTATAGGCACATGTCATGTCATTGTATGATATAAGAGGCAAGAATTTCAAAATTAAGGTTTGCATTCTGAGGGTACAAAATTAGCAAAGAAGCAACAATGATTCCATTGTTTAAAAATCCTTGTGAAACTCAAAAGAGCATCGATCGAAAAACTAAATTAGATAATTAAATTAAAAGATCAAAATGCTTAGAATCATGACACATCAGCGTGAGATGACACGTAAGCAGCTGTTTAGTATAATAAAGATTTTGCATGAAAACAAAATGAGATGAAACTTAATTAAATATATTTATGATCATTTACTAATTAACTTTCATAAATTAACTATTCAACTTAATTTTGCATTATATTTTTAAAAACTAAATAAATCATGCATGCGTGGAATTAATAATAAACGAAAACAAATTCTCCATAGAAGATATTTGAGTAATTTTTTTTTTGGGAAAATGGTATTCTTGCATTGTCATGATTGACCATCTTCCTAATTAATTTACATGCTATGCATGTCACATAATAAATTTTCCTTCATCATTGATCACTCATTAAAATTTAAATGTTTTATTTTTTTTAATCGTATCCTATTCGTAGATCAATAATTCGAGTGTGGCCAAAACTTATAGTGCACTAGGAGAACCCATTATCATACTTTATAGGAGTAATTAAAAAAAAAATTGATATGAATATACGAGACTCAACTCGTTCATTACATTTAATTTCATGAATGATGCTTCAGTTAAATTGAAATGAAAGTTAACAACTCATTAACCAATATTAATCAAACATACAATGATGGAATAAGGTTTCTAATTTCATCACATGCTTTTTTAGATAATGTAATACTTGGGAGTGAGCTTCTAGGAAATTGGGTAGCCTTTATTGCAAATTGTATATGTACTCTCTTTCATGATTCATGATTCATGATTGACCCACATTAAATGTTTTTGATCGTTTAGAAAATAATTATAATAATAAATTAATTATTGATTAATATTAAAAAAATATATACTCATTCTATCATATTAAAAATTTACAATTTTCATTTCCTGTCCCAAAATTGTGAATTTTAAAAATAATAATCCAAATAATATTGATATTTTCACAATATCATAATTACTTTGTTCAGTAATTTGGTAGAGGAAGGATAGAAAGACTTTTTAATTAAACTTGCAGCTGAAGGATGGGGTCTAAAATCTACTTTTGTCATGATTTGATCACTTGCAAGCGTAGTCAATAGGTGAGACATCTCTATTAGCCACTTGACACACATCTTGCGGTTTACCTCCTCCATCAATTCGAAGAGCAGGGGCAGTGGAGGCCCCCTAATGGTAGAGTACACCATTTTATAAACTTCCTCCATCCCAACTTAATCTTTTTCAATTCCATTAACCTTTTGAGGGTAATGTAATATTTTAGGTAATAAATAAATTATGAAATATGTTATGAGTTAGGTGTGAGTGATAAATTCATAAATAAGATGAATGTGATTTTTTTTTTGGAAAGTAAAGTTTAATATGGGACAAATAAAAATGGAAAATGGAAAATTTAACTTTGAGGGTGGAGAATTTATTTCATTAACTATTTTCTTCAAATTTGTCTTCTGTTCCTTTAGTTTTTCACACTTTTATTGTTTGTAGTGATAAATGGATACTAAACAAATTACCAAATGTGGTTATATAAAAAAAAAATTAATGATGACATCATGATACTGTGTGATTGAGAGATCACATGGTGAGTTCCCTTTTGCAGATTTGGTGTAAGCTTGGAAAATGTAAAGCCTTACCACAAATCATGAATTTAAGAGGGATGGGTAATTGTCCCTAAGTCTAGCAAAACTAGAATTCCTAATTGCCTCAATTGCACTACAAAACAACTCAAAAGATTAGGTTGCAATTAATATGATTGAACATGAATTTAAAGAATATCCCATTGAGTGGAATAAAACACTTTGATTTACTTCTTTTAACTTTATGTTTCTTTTTTAATAATTTACCGTTACCTTTTTTGTAAATTATTTTTTATTTTGATATTTTTTTAATATGTAAATTAAGTTTATCTATTTCTATTTCTTTAGATTAAAATATATAGTATTACTAATTTATTTTATAATATTTTCTTTGCTATCAAATTTTTTTCTTTTATTTTTTTATTAATTATTTCATTTTTTTATTTTCTTTTGATTAATACCTATTAATTTTATTATAATTTATTTTATTATATAACTTCATGTGCCGCGTAATACGCGGGTTTTATACTAGTATATATATATATATATATATATATATATATATATATATATATATATATATATATAAAATATCATGTGTTAAACAATACAGTATGCACTAAGATATTTAGTGTGGAATAATGACCATGATTGCGATAATGAGTCACTTTTGAATTAAAGGAATGAGTATGTCAATATGATGTGTTTTTCAATTGGCATAAAGATATATGACATAATGGGTGTATTACTTTGCAAAACAATTTATTTTGGAGGGATTTTAATTATAGAATATGATTTCTGTCGATATTGCATGTGATATTATAGGCACATGTCATGTCATTGTATGATATAAGAGGCAAGAATTTCAAAATTAGGGTTTGCATTCTGAGGGTACAAAATTAGCAAAGAAGCAACAATGATTCCATTGCTTAAAAATCCTTGTGAAACTCAAAAAGAGCATCGATCGAAAAACTAAATTAGATAATTAAATTAAAAGATCAAAATGCTTAGAATCATGACACATCAGCGTGAGATGACACGTAAGCAGCTGTTTAGTATAATAAAGATTTTGCATGAAAACAAAATGAGATGAAACTTAATTAAATATATTTATGATCATTTACTAATTAACTTTCATAAATTAACTATTCAACTTAATTTTGCATTATATTTTTAAAAACTAAATCAATCATGCATGCGTGGAATTAATAATAAACGAAAACAAATTCTCCATAGAAGATATTTGAGTAATTTTTTTTTTGGGAAAATGGTATTCTTGCATTGTCATGATTGACCATCTTCCTAATTAATTTACATGCTATGCATGTCACATAATAAATTTTCCTTCATCATTGATCACTCATTAAAATTTAAATATTTTATTTTTTTTAATCGTATCCTATTAGTAGATCAATAATTCGAGTGTGGCCAAAACTTATAGTGCCATTATCATACTTTATAGGAGTAATTAAAAAAAAAATTGATATGAATATACGAGACTCAACTCGTTCATTACATTTAATTTCATGAATGATGCTTCAGTTAAATTGAAATGAAAGTTAACAACTCATTAACCAATATTAATCAAACATACAATGATGGAATAAGGTTTCTAATTTCATCACATGCTTTTTTAGATAATGTAATACTTGGGAGTGAGCTTCTAGGAAATTGGGTAGCCTTTATTGCAAATTGTATATGTACTCTCTTTCATGATTCATGATTGACCCACATTAAATGTTTTTGATCGTTTAGAAAATAATTATAATAATAAATTAATTATTGATTAATATTAAAAAAATATATACTCATTCTATCATATTAAAAATTTACAATTTTCATTTCCTGTCCCAAAATTGTGAATTTTAAAAATAATAATCCAAATAATATTGATATTTTCACAATATCATAATTACTTTGTTCAGTAATTTGGTAGAGGAAGGATAGAAAGACTTTTTAATTAAACTTGCAGCTGAAGGATGGGGTCTAAAATCTACTTTTGTCATGATTTGATCACTTGCAAGCGTAGTCAATAGGTGAGACATCTCTATTAGCCACTTGACACACATCTTGCGGTTTACCTCCTCCATCAATTCGAAGAGCAGGGGCAGTGGAGGCCCCCTAATGGTAGAGTACACCATTTTATAAACTTCCTCCATCCCAACTTAATCTTTTTCAATTCCATTAACCTTTTGAGGGTAATGTAATATTTTAGGTAATAAATAAATTATGAAATATGTTATGAGTTAGGTGTGAGTGATAAATTCCTAAATAAGATGTATGTGATTTTTTTTTTTTGGAAAGTAAAGTTTAATATGTGACAAATAAAAATGGAAAATGGAAAATTTAACTTTGAGGGTGGAGAATTTATTTCATTAACTATTTTCTTCAAATTTGTCTTCTGTTCCTTTAGTTTTTCACACTTTTATTGTTTGTAGTGATAAATGGATACTAAACAAATTACCAAATGTGGTTATATAAAAAAAAAAATTAATGATGACATCATGATACTGTGTGATTGAGAGATCACATGGTGAGTTCCCTTTTGCAGATTTGGTGTAAGCTTGGAAAATGTAAAGCCTTACCACAAATCATGAATTTAAGAGGGATGGGTAATTGTCCCTAAGTCTAGCAAAACTAGAATTCCTAATTGCCTCAATTGCACTACAAAACAACTCAAAAGATTAGGTTGCAATTAATATGATTGAACATGAATTTAAAGAATATCCCATTGAGTGGAATAAAACACTTTGATTTACTTCTTTTAACTTTATGTTTCTTTTTTAATAATTTACCGTTACCTTTTTTGTAAATTATTTTTTATTTTGATATTTTTTTAATATGTAAATTAAGTTTATCTATTTCTATTTCTTTAGATTAAAATATATAGTATTACTAATTTATTTTATAATATTTTCTTTGCTATCAAATTTTTTTCTTTTATTTTTTTATTAATTATTTCATTTTTTTATTTTCTTTTGATTAATACCTATTAATTTTATTATAATTTATTTTATTATATAACTTCATGTGCCGCGTAATACGCGGGTTTTGTACTAGTATATATATATATAAAATATCATGTGTTAAACAATACAGTATGCACTAAGATATTTAGTGTGGAATAATGACCATGATTGCGATAATGAGTCACTTTTGAATTAAAGGAATGGGTCTGTCAATATGATGTGTTTTTCAATTGGCATAAAGATATATGACATAATGGGTGTATTATTTTGCAAAACAATTTATTTTGGAGGGATTTTAATTATAGAATATGATTTCTGTCGATATTGCATGTGATATTATAGGCACATGTCATGTCATTGTATGATATAAGAGGCAAGAATTTCAAAATTAGGGTTTGCATTCTGAGGGTACAAAATTAGCAAAGAAGCAACAATGATTCCATTGTTTAAAAATCCTTGTGAAACTCAAAAGAGCATCGATCGAAAAACTAAATTAGATAATTAAATTAAAAGATCAAAATGCTTAGAATCATGACACATCAGCGTGAGATGACACGTAAGCAGCTGTTTAGTATAATAAAGATTTTGCATGAAAACAAAATGAGATGAAACTTAATTAAATATATTTATGATCATTTACTAATTAACTTTCATAAATTAACTATTCAACTTAATTTTGCATTATATTTTTAAAAACTAAATAAATCATGCATGCGTGGAATTAATAATAAACGAAAACAAATTCTCCATAGAAGATATTTGAGTAATTTTTTTTTTGGGAAAATGGTATTCTTGCATTGTCATGATTGACCATCTTCCTAATTAATTTACATGCTATGCATGTCACATAATAAATTTTCCTTCATCATTGATCACTCATTAAAATTTAAATGTTTTATTTTTTTTAATCGTATCCTATTCGTAGATCAATAATTCGAGTGTGGCCAAAACTTATAGTGCACTAGGAGAACCCATTATCATACTTTATAGGAGTAATTAAAAAAAAAATTGATATGAATATACGAGACTCAACTCGTTCATTACATTTAATTTCATGAATGATGCTTCAGTTAAATTGAAATGAAAGTTAACAACTCATTAACCAATATTAATCAAACATACAATGATGGAATAAGGTTTCTAATTTCATCACATGCTTTTTTAGATAATGTAATACTTGGGAGTGAGCTTCTAGGAAATTGGGTAGCCTTTATTGCAAATTGTATATGTACTCTCTTTCATGATTCATGATTCATGATTGACCCACATTAAATGTTTTTGATCGTTTAGAAAATAATTATAATAATAAATTAATTATTGATTAATATTAAAAAAATATATACTCATTCTATCATATTAAAAATTTACAATTTTCATTTCCTGTCCCAAAATTGTGAATTTTAAAAATAATAATCCAAATAATATTGATATTTTCACAATATCATAATTACTTTGTTCAGTAATTTGGTAGAGGAAGGATAGAAAGACTTTTTAATTAAACTTGCAGCTGAAGGATGGGGTCTAAAATCTACTTTTGTCATGATTTGATCACTTGCAAGCGTAGTCAATAGGTGAGACATCTCTATTAGCCACTTGACACACATCTTGCGGTTTACCTCCTCCATCAATTCGAAGAGCAGGGGCAGTGGAGGCCCCCTAATGGTAGAGTACACCATTTTATAAACTTCCTCCATCCCAACTTAATCTTTTTCAATTCCATTAACCTTTTGAGGGTAATGTAATATTTTAGGTAATAAATAAATTATGAAATATGTTATGAGTTAGGTGTGAGTGATAAATTCATAAATAAGATGAATGTGATTTTTTTTTTGGAAAGTAAAGTTTAATATGGGACAAATAAAAATGGAAAATGGAAAATTTAACTTTGAGGGTGGAGAATTTATTTCATTAACTATTTTCTTCAAATTTGTCTTCTGTTCCTTTAGTTTTTCACACTTTTATTGTTTGTAGTGATAAATGGATACTAAACAAATTACCAAATGTGGTTATATAAAAAAAAAATTAATGATGACATCATGATACTGTGTGATTGAGAGATCACATGGTGAGTTCCCTTTTGCAGATTTGGTGTAAGCTTGGAAAATGTAAAGCCTTACCACAAATCATGAATTTAAGAGGGATGGGTAATTGTCCCTAAGTCTAGCAAAACTAGAATTCCTAATTGCCTCAATTGCACTACAAAACAACTCAAAAGATTAGGTTGCAATTAATATGATTGAACATGAATTTAAAGAATATCCCATTGAGTGGAATAAAACACTTTGATTTACTTCTTTTAACTTTATGTTTCTTTTTTAATAATTTACCGTTACCTTTTTTGTAAATTATTTTTTATTTTGATATTTTTTTAATATGTAAATTAAGTTTATCTATTTCTATTTCTTTAGATTAAAATATATAGTATTACTAATTTATTTTATAATATTTTCTTTGCTATCAAATTTTTTTCTTTTATTTTTTTATTAATTATTTCATTTTTTTATTTTCTTTTGATTAATACCTATTAATTTTATTATAATTTATTTTATTATATAACTTCATGTGCCGCGTAATACGCGGGTTTTATACTAGTATATATATATATATATATATATATATATATATATATATATATATATATATATATATAAAATATCATGTGTTAAACAATACAGTATGCACTAAGATATTTAGTGTGGAATAATGACCATGATTGCGATAATGAGTCACTTTTGAATTAAAGGAATGAGTATGTCAATATGATGTGTTTTTCAATTGGCATAAAGATATATGACATAATGGGTGTATTACTTTGCAAAACAATTTATTTTGGAGGGATTTTAATTATAGAATATGATTTCTGTCGATATTGCATGTGATATTATAGGCACATGTCATGTCATTGTATGATATAAGAGGCAAGAATTTCAAAATTAGGGTTTGCATTCTGAGGGTACAAAATTAGCAAAGAAGCAACAATGATTCCATTGCTTAAAAATCCTTGTGAAACTCAAAAAGAGCATCGATCGAAAAACTAAATTAGATAATTAAATTAAAAGATCAAAATGCTTAGAATCATGACACATCAGCGTGAGATGACACGTAAGCAGCTGTTTAGTATAATAAAGATTTTGCATGAAAACAAAATGAGATGAAACTTAATTAAATATATTTATGATCATTTACTAATTAACTTTCATAAATTAACTATTCAACTTAATTTTGCATTATATTTTTAAAAACTAAATCAATCATGCATGCGTGGAATTAATAATAAACGAAAACAAATTCTCCATAGAAGATATTTGAGTAATTTTTTTTTTGGGAAAATGGTATTCTTGCATTGTCATGATTGACCATCTTCCTAATTAATTTACATGCTATGCATGTCACATAATAAATTTTCCTTCATCATTGATCACTCATTAAAATTTAAATATTTTATTTTTTTTAATCGTATCCTATTAGTAGATCAATAATTCGAGTGTGGCCAAAACTTATAGTGCCATTATCATACTTTATAGGAGTAATTAAAAAAAAAATTGATATGAATATACGAGACTCAACTCGTTCATTACATTTAATTTCATGAATGATGCTTCAGTTAAATTGAAATGAAAGTTAACAACTCATTAACCAATATTAATCAAACATACAATGATGGAATAAGGTTTCTAATTTCATCACATGCTTTTTTAGATAATGTAATACTTGGGAGTGAGCTTCTAGGAAATTGGGTAGCCTTTATTGCAAATTGTATATGTACTCTCTTTCATGATTCATGATTGACCCACATTAAATGTTTTTGATCGTTTAGAAAATAATTATAATAATAAATTAATTATTGATTAATATTAAAAAAATATATACTCATTCTATCATATTAAAAATTTACAATTTTCATTTCCTGTCCCAAAATTGTGAATTTTAAAAATAATAATCCAAATAATATTGATATTTTCACAATATCATAATTACTTTGTTCAGTAATTTGGTAGAGGAAGGATAGAAAGACTTTTTAATTAAACTTGCAGCTGAAGGATGGGGTCTAAAATCTACTTTTGTCATGATTTGATCACTTGCAAGCGTAGTCAATAGGTGAGACATCTCTATTAGCCACTTGACACACATCTTGCGGTTTACCTCCTCCATCAATTCGAAGAGCAGGGGCAGTGGAGGCCCCCTAATGGTAGAGTACACCATTTTATAAACTTCCTCCATCCCAACTTAATCTTTTTCAATTCCATTAACCTTTTGAGGGTAATGTAATATTTTAGGTAATAAATAAATTATGAAATATGTTATGAGTTAGGTGTGAGTGATAAATTCCTAAATAAGATGTATGTGATTTTTTTTTTTTGGAAAGTAAAGTTTAATATGTGACAAATAAAAATGGAAAATGGAAAATTTAACTTTGAGGGTGGAGAATTTATTTCATTAACTATTTTCTTCAAATTTGTCTTCTGTTCCTTTAGTTTTTCACACTTTTATTGTTTGTAGTGATAAATGGATACTAAACAAATTACCAAATGTGGTTATATAAAAAAAAAAATTAATGATGACATCATGATACTGTGTGATTGAGAGATCACATGGTGAGTTCCCTTTTGCAGATTTGGTGTAAGCTTGGAAAATGTAAAGCCTTACCACAAATCATGAATTTAAGAGGGATGGGTAATTGTCCCTAAGTCTAGCAAAACTAGAATTCCTAATTGCCTCAATTGCACTACAAAACAACTCAAAAGATTAGGTTGCAATTAATATGATTGAACATGAATTTAAAGAATATCCCATTGAGTGGAATAAAACACTTTGATTTACTTCTTTTAACTTTATGTTTCTTTTTTAATAATTTACCGTTACCTTTTTTGTAAATTATTTTTTATTTTGATATTTTTTTAATATGTAAATTAAGTTTATCTATTTCTATTTCTTTAGATTAAAATATATAGTATTACTAATTTATTTTATAATATTTTCTTTGCTATCAAATTTTTTTCTTTTATTTTTTTATTAATTATTTCATTTTTTTATTTTCTTTTGATTAATACCTATTAATTTTATTATAATTTATTTTATTATATAACTTCATGTGCCGCGTAATACGCGGGTTTTGTACTAGTATATATATATATAAAATATCATGTGTTAAACAATACAGTATGCACTAAGATATTTAGTGTGGAATAATGACCATGATTGCGATAATGAGTCACTTTTGAATTAAAGGAATGGGTCTGTCAATATGATGTGTTTTTCAATTGGCATAAAGATATATGACATAATGGGTGTATTATTTTGCAAAACAATTTATTTTGGAGGGATTTTAATTATAGAATATGATTTCTGTCGATATTGCATGTGATATTATAGGCACATGTCATGTCATTGTATGATATAAGAGGCAAGAATTTCAAAATTAGGGTTTGCATTCTGAGGGTACAAAATTAGCAAAGAAGCAACAATGATTCCATTGTTTAAAAATCCTTGTGAAACTCAAAAGAGCATCGATCGAAAAACTAAATTAGATAATTAAATTAAAAGATCAAAATGCTTAGAATCATGACACATCAGCGTGAGATGACACGTAAGCAGCTGTTTAGTATAATAAAGATTTTGCATGAAAACAAAATGAGATGAAACTTAATTAAATATATTTATGATCATTTACTAATTAACTTTCATAAATTAACTATTCAACTTAATTTTGCATTATATTTTTAAAAACTAAATAAATCATGCATGCGTGGAATTAATAATAAACGAAAACAAATTCTCCATAGAAGATATTTGAGTAATTTTTTTTTTGGGAAAATGGTATTCTTGCATTGTCATGATTGACCATCTTCCTAATTAATTTACATGCTATGCATGTCACATAATAAATTTTCCTTCATCATTGATCACTCATTAAAATTTAAATGTTTTATTTTTTTTAATCGTATCCTATTCGTAGATCAATAATTCGAGTGTGGCCAAAACTTATAGTGCACTAGGAGAACCCATTATCATACTTTATAGGAGTAATTAAAAAAAAAATTGATATGAATATACGAGACTCAACTCGTTCATTACATTTAATTTCATGAATGATGCTTCAGTTAAATTGAAATGAAAGTTAACAACTCATTAACCAATATTAATCAAACATACAATGATGGAATAAGGTTTCTAATTTCATCACATGCTTTTTTAGATAATGTAATACTTGGGAGTGAGCTTCTAGGAAATTGGGTAGCCTTTATTGCAAATTGTATATGTACTCTCTTTCATGATTCATGATTCATGATTGACCCACATTAAATGTTTTTGATCGTTTAGAAAATAATTATAATAATAAATTAATTATTGATTAATATTAAAAAAATATATACTCATTCTATCATATTAAAAATTTACAATTTTCATTTCCTGTCCCAAAATTGTGAATTTTAAAAATAATAATCCAAATAATATTGATATTTTCACAATATCATAATTACTTTGTTCAGTAATTTGGTAGAGGAAGGATAGAAAGACTTTTTAATTAAACTTGCAGCTGAAGGATGGGGTCTAAAATCTACTTTTGTCATGATTTGATCACTTGCAAGCGTAGTCAATAGGTGAGACATCTCTATTAGCCACTTGACACACATCTTGCGGTTTACCTCCTCCATCAATTCGAAGAGCAGGGGCAGTGGAGGCCCCCTAATGGTAGAGTACACCATTTTATAAACTTCCTCCATCCCAACTTAATCTTTTTCAATTCCATTAACCTTTTGAGGGTAATGTAATATTTTAGGTAATAAATAAATTATGAAATATGTTATGAGTTAGGTGTGAGTGATAAATTCCTAAATAAGATGTATGTGATTTTTTTTTTTTGGAAAGTAAAGTTTAATATGTGACAAATAAAAATGGAAAATGGAAAATTTAACTTTGAGGGTGGAGAATTTATTTCATTAACTATTTTCTTCAAATTTGTCTTCTGTTCCTTTAGTTTTTCACACTTTTATTGTTTGTAGTGATAAATGGATACTAAACAAATTACCAAATGTGGTTATATAAAAAAAAAATTAATGATGACATCATGATACTGTGTGATTGAGAGATCACATGGTGAGTTCCCTTTTGCAGATTTGGTGTAAGCTTGGAAAATGCAAAGCCTTACCACAAATCATGAATTTAAGAGGGATGGGTAATTGTCCCTAAGTCTAGCAAAACTAGAATTCCTAATTGCCTCAATTGCACTACAAAACAACTCAAAAGATTAGGTTGCAATTAATATGATTGAACATGAATTTAAAGAATATCCCATTGAGTGGAATAAAACACTTTGATTTAAGAGTCATGCATGGCTAGCTACTCAATCCGTGGCATGGATTATTGCACGTCCTTAGTTTAAAAAAAAAAATTGTTATTTTATGTATAAAATAAAATGAAGTAAAGTTATTGGGATGTGTATAAAAAAAGTGAGTGTGAAAAAAATGAGTATTATTAAGATGTATTATTATTTTTTTCATTTTTAATAGCATCCATGAGTGCTGAGATAATTTTTTTTTTTTAAAGTGTAAATATTTCGGTATCAAAATAACTTAAAATGTAATCATTTAATTATTCTTTTAAGAACTTCTATGTGAAAAATATACTGAATATTAGAATCATCCAAATATAACGTAAAATATGTTCAACATTTTAAAAAAATCACCATTAATTAAGAACCCTAAATTTACCGGTTCAAACTTAAAATCACACATTAAGCCCTAATTGTGTTGTGATTATTTTTCTCTATAATTACATCCATCTCTCTAGTGGTATAATTAGATAATTTAAAAAAAAATGCATACATCTTTGTATTGGCCATTTAAAGTATTACAAATAAAAAAGATTTTTTTAATGTACAAATGATTTCGAAGAAAAAAAAAACCAATTCAATCAATCAATTAAGGCAAAGACTTGTGTGAGAATTTCTATACTAAAAAGTAATACTCAACTAATGAAAAGTGTTAATGTTATTTCATGAATAAATTATAATATAAATGACATTTTATAGCGAAACTGATAATATTTTTAGGAAAATATATAATATTTTATAACTAAATAAAATTGTTGGAGATTCATGAATTTCTGCAACTTTCATCTGTGAGTCCTGTGAGTCTAACAATCCTCACCATAACATTAATTTCCAACTGAAAATCAAACCCCTTTTCCAAGAAACAACATTCACATCTCCTAAAGATTAGTATATACGAGTACTACTTTTTAAAATATATACAGTATATTTTTAATTAATATTTCATATTTTGCTTAAATTCAAAGCCATGTCCAAATTCATTCTTACTCATTAATGAAAAACATTAAAATAAGAGTCTTATTTTAAATGTACATACTTATGATACCCTAAAAACATCTTACAAATAGCCTTATTTTATGATATACATTGAACTATGATGAATTTCATTCATCGTTTTATCTAAATCAGTTTAAGTTTCACATTTTTACCATAAATTAATTAAATATCAAATTAAATCATATATATAAAGGGAAAAAATAATATTTCATATAATATTCTCTCTCACCCCACCCATAAATAAGACTTTTTGATTATTAATTCTAAATAAAACATTCGATTCTCCAAGAGGAATGAGAGCTTTCTTCATGTTCCTCTTGAAATAAGAATACTTGAGATTATATACTTGAAGAGGTGAATCGATTCCAAAAATATTTGAATGATTCAAGAATACTTGAATCAATCGATTATCTTATTCTTCTTGAAGAATACTTGAATCAATATCGATTCTCTCAAGTATTCATTCTTTTAATCTTGAAGAATACTTGAATTGATTCTTTAGAGGTGAATGAGATTCAATTATTTAGAAGTGAATCGAATCTCGCTCCATCCAAATAAATTTTTATACTTTTTATAAATCAATCAATTATTTAGAAGAACTTGAAAAAAGCTTCTATTCCTCTTGAAAAATCGAATGTGTGTGTTTAGAATGAATAACCAAAAAGGCTTATTTATAGGTGGGTATGAGAGAATATTATATGGAATATTCTTTTTTTTCATTTATATTTAATTTAAATTTATTCTTATTAATTTATTTACAATAAAAGATTTAGTAATTAAATATTTATACCAAAATATATACATAAAAATATTCAAAATTTAATTAATCATCAATCAAAATAAAAAAATAAAAAAAATTATTTTATGATAAATTAATGAGATGCACATGTAAGAAAAGATATTTATATTTTAATTTATATTTTGATATATAATTTTAGTTTCAATTTTTTTCTTAAATTATGTGTATTTTTATTTTTATTTATTACTATCTCAAATAAACATAATTTTTATTTTAATTAATATTGTGTTCTTAATTTTTATATATAATTTTTTTAATTTATTACCTATTTTAGATTAATAAATAAAATATATTATTTTAAAAAGAAAATATTAAATAAGGAAGTTAATGATAAGAAAATAAGGAAAATATAAAAAAATAATTTAAAAATTCAAAAAAATTAGAAAATTACACGTCATAACGGAGCGCTCTGGAGACGACACGTAGGCAGAAAAATTTCTGCTATAATATACTTAAGATATAATATAATTTGTGGGCAATTTTAAGGTACACCCCGACTTTAATAATTTAGTGCCGAATATAATAATAATTACTTAATTTTAATTTTAAAAGTTAGGTATTTAGAATTTAAGGGTGGAGAACAATTATTTCTCTCTCCGTCTCACAGTAAGGGTAGTTTTTGTTATTTGGCACTTGGACTAATGAGTATTATTATTTAATGTGTAGTGGGTAGTTATATTAGTGGGAGTATGAGCCCCATGTTTTTATTGTATTAGAGGGGATGAGTGGGTCCCATGTGTGTAAAAAATAAAGAGGACCCTTTGGGTGAGACGACCAAAATGGAAAAAAATGAACCCTTGCTGTGGGACAGAGGGAGTATAATATAATGGTTTTAAACCTTACAGTGCACCCCAATAAGATTCATAATTTGTGTTAATGTTATATTAAAAAATGTGTATTTAAATATTTTCTAGGGTGCAATTTGCCAATTATATAATTTGATATTATTTATTGTCAAAATCTCAAAGGTTCATGATGACATGAAATCTCACATGGTAAAGGTTAACCACATCAGTAATATTTGGGTAGCTCTAACTGCCCGATTGATTTTCCGATGGGTGAGACGCGAAAGACTTCAAAGGTGGTAGTCCTTTTTTTTTTTTGCTAAATCTCAAATATGAGGACTAGACTGCAATTGAAGTAAATATAGTGATTTTTCATACACACAATCCAAAAATGATATAGTGTTACTATTTGTTCTTATTTATCACTTTATTTTTTATAAGGTGATATTTCACAATTTGTATTTGATTTTACTTTGACTTTTTGTCATTTTAATAAACAGTTAAATTTAAAATTTCAAAATTTAAAGTCATGAGAGTCTATACTACAGATAAGTTCTTAAAGGGCTCTCACATAATAAAAGTCACCATTTGCAAAATCGACTTTATATCGTCATCACATACTTTTCTGATGACATGACAGATTTGGTGGTGGTGCCTTCTCCTCAACACTTGCAGCATCGGAAACATTTTATAAGTGTTTTTCGAAAAAAAAAATTAATATAATATAGACTTTTATACTTTATATTCAACTATTTTTTTTATTTAAATACATATTTCATTAAAAAAGAATATATACCATGATTTAGAGGGAAAATTTTCATAAATAAATTGGGAGCTAATTTATTTTGGATATGTTATTAATGATGGGGTAATATAATTGTTGATGGTTGAAGATATTTTAAAGGGTTATCCAAAGTATAAAGTTTAAAAATATAATAAATCAACATGTATAAATGATAATTATAAATTTATGGAAAATTAATATTATAACATATACTAATAAATTCAACCATCAACAATTATATTACCCCATCATTACATGCAATAATTCATTCATGGCATACAAGTTAAGACAATCACTACCAATTAAAATGCTCCATCCACTTATTCTCACGGGAAGTATATCACTCGCACTCAAGTGTAAAAGATGTACACTTATGGGGTATGATGTTTACGCTCAAATTCAATTCAAGTGCATGCGTAACCATAAGCTTGTCAAACGTCTCAAACTCTCCACCGCTTAAAAGTATGATTTAACAATGGGATAAAAAAGACTTTTATAAAGATGTAATGTTGACTCTTTGGTTAAGGTAGGAAATATATAGATAAAGTGACTCAATTAGTAGAGAATTAAAACCGGAGATCTTTTGTACTGCAGATTTTTTACACTTCAAAGCTATCCAGTGTCATGCTCTTTTAATCTTCTTTTCTCTCCTTTCCTTTAAGCTTCAACATTCTTTTCCTTTCTTTTTCCCTTTTTTTCTTCTTTTTTTTTCTCTCGAGGCACCAGTTTCGGGCACTACCTCTCACATCCTCCATAGGGTACCAGTTTCAGGCACTACCCTAGGGTGTTTGATTCAATGGAGTACTAGATTTAAGCACTACTCCATGATTTCCTTTTAGATGCATTATCAAACTCTATCACTATTTCAACACCAATTTTATTCCTTCCCAAGTTGTTATCAAGCTCCATCGACTCACTTTGAAAAGCCATTAATCATCTTCTAGAAGGACAATCAAAGCTAAAAGAAATCATTAAGATACTCAAAGTAGTTATTTCTCATAGGTTTCCAGAGAATGATATTTTAAGGCTCAATGAGGCTAACTACTGATAAACAATCATATAGGAAAAGAATTATTTGGCTAAGTGACTCATAAATTCAAGGATGACCTTAAATCATCTTCCATCATCTAACATAACATGTAGTTTCAAGCAAGATAAAAGGCAAGTTTTAGAATACACACACAAGAACGATACTCACCATAAAGAAATATCATGTGTTTATATACATGATAATAGGCTCAAAATCTCACATGGGTTTTAACAAGTAATAGAGCACTCTTCATGGTAAGCAATATCTCACAAGTACACATAGACCTTCATATTACAATATAACTTAAGTACATTTCCTTCATCAATTTCAAGAGCATATGAATTTCTGGCAGAAATCTAACAAATAAACTCATGATAAGAACACAACCAGAAACTCCAACTTCAACACCTCAACTACTCAAAAATCAACCCAATTTATCCCATAAAAAATTGAAATAAGGAAACGAAGGCACCTGATTTATCTCCTCCACATCTTGCAATCTCCTCGAGTTATTCAACTCGGTCAGGCGTAGGCCTCAGATAGAACTCACTTCTTTTTTTTGCTACTTCGATATCCTTCAATATCATTAAGGCTCAAAAACATCTTATCACACATTAGAAATCATCAATAAAATCATAGGAGAAACTCAAAGATTCAACCAAAAATTAAAATCATATCAAATCTAGGAAACACAAGACGTACACAAGATACTTGGATAGTTGCAAAAAAATTCAAAAATTCGAAATAAATTTCGAAAATTCTAAAAAAAATCAACCTCCAAGCATCACACACAAGTGAAGAAAACTTACCTCGGTGCTTCAAGACATTGGGTTGCACGTCTACCCCCCCAAACTTAGTTCAAACTAAGTGAGAAACTAAGTTTGTAAAAAGTGAATACCATAGATAAAGAAGCACCCAATAAAATTTCCTACACCAAACACAAACATCAAAGTAATAAAAAAGGAGGGTAAGCCCCCAACAGGCGCTCATGTTTAACGCCGGAGAGTCACGACGGAATGCAGAATATGAAGACTATTGATTAAGAGGGCGGTCCTCCTTTCATCTTCACCTTCCAATACTTTCTCCCCATCTTATCATCCACACTTATCATCTTACCTTTCTTAGGCACCACATGATCAGTAGAATCTCCCTTTTCAAGCTTTCTTGTCACATTCCTGTCAATCTTCAACTCAACTTCAGAATCATTCATATCACCATAAAGATCAAAGTCAAGATGAAACTGATCACAAAATAAAGAAAGAGAAAAAGGACTTTCAAAATTGTGGGTATCCGGTAGTATATTAGGAGGCTTCAAATAGGCATCATCTCCTCTTCCTTTATCTACATCCTTCTTTTTAACCTTAACTACACCTCCTCCGCCACCTTCAAAGGTAGTGTTTCACTTATAATTTTGAGGCTCGCAGTAGTCGGCTTAAGCTTCCTTGCTAAAGCCCTGTAATCAGACTTATGTAAGTATTCAATGTATCCATTAAAAAGCTCATCAAACCTGTCATCAAAATCAGTAGAAAGAAAAGCAAGAAGTTTGCTTTGACATTTTTGAACAGGATCCTTAGACAGGATCAAAGGCACGCTCTCCTCCACGGCTTCCTCTACTTCTTTGATGCTTCTACACTCTTGCATATCAGTAGGCCACTTCATAACTCTCTCAAGTGAAAAGATGACTTCTTCATTATTAACTTGCAAATTAAGTTCCCCTTCTTCACATCTATATTCGCTCCTGCAGTCACAAGGAACGGCCTTCCCAAAATTAGAGGAACTCTGTCATCTTCGTCTTCTTCCATGTCTAGCACAATGAAGTCCACTAGAAATATAAACTTCCCCACTTTCACTAAAACATCTTCAACTACTCCCCTTGGGTAGGTCAGGGATATATCAGCAAACTGCAATGCTATAGAAGTCGGCTTTAGCTCCCCCAAACCAAGTTTCTTAAATACCGAATGTGGCATAAGATTTATACTAGCTCCCAAATCACATAAGGCTTTCTAAGCTTGTCCATTTCCAATCTCACAAGGTATGGTAAAGCTTCCCGGATCTTTCAACTTCGTAGGAAGTGTCTTTTGTATCACAGAACCACAACTCTCAATCTTATTCACTGACTCATTTCCGGTCAAACTCCTTTTCTTAGACATGATGTCCTTCAAGAATCTTGCATAGTTTGACATCTCTTCTAAGGCTTCTGCAAAAGGAATATTGATATGGATTCTCTTGAATATCTCCAAAAACTTTTAAAATTTCTCATCTAATCCTTTTTTAAAGAATTATTGTGGAAACGGGATTGGATGCTTTGTCTTTGGAATACCCCAAATATCCTTCTCAAACTCCTCTCTTTTTTCTCTTTCAGCTCTTTCTGCCTTAGCTTTTTGCCACTTCAACTTAATTTCAGGTTCTTTTGACTTTTCTGCAGGAATCGGGACCTGGAAATCATTATGGACAAGATCAGTAGCGCGAGTACCGGGATGAAATTATGACGTTTCTACTGGAAGGGCGCACGAGTCATGCAGGCCAGGCGCATGAGTCGTCCCAGATTGCGCACGAGTCGTGCCGAAGGCATCTGACTCGTGCTTTGCGGGACACTCGGTGTCTTCTGCTGTCTTTTTGTCTTGGCACGAGTCGTGCCGCCTTGTTTTTCTCCTGTTGGGCGGCATAACTTGTCGAGTGGGCTGGTTTCTTGGCTGCACGAGTCGTGCCAATTTTGGCACGAGTCGTGCAGCACTCCAGCACCGACGTTTCCGTGTTCGTCTAATTTTCATCCTTCATTTCTACTCCAGCCTGTTCCGATGGCATTTTCGGACCCTCGTACTGTGTTCCACTTCTCAGGGTGACAGCCATTATTTGTTCCTTTGGATTCGTCACCGTTTGGGATGGAAACTTATCATGTTGCTCTAATCTCCCAACTACAGCATGTAATTATCCGAGAGCAATATCAGTTTCTTTTTGCTTCCTTTCAGATTGCTCATTAGTTGATATCATCAGCTTGACCATCAAGTTCAACTGTTCACCTTGCTGCTTTATCAACACTTTTAATTCATCATCCACAGGTGCTTTTCTTCAGCTTGCTTATGGGATAGATCAATTCTTGGAGGATGCCCAACTGCATTATTTGGGTTTCCAGAAGATAGATTATCATTCCTTCTCTGATTATTAAAGTTGAAATTTCCTTGGTAACCCCATTGCTGATTACTAGGTTTGAAATTCTGTCTACTTTTGCAATCCACTTGAAAATTTTGACCCATAGTATAAATCGCTTCCTCCATCTGATCTTCATCTCCATCTATTCCTGCTTCCTCTCATCTGTTTCCTTGAGTGAGGCGATCCATCTTCTTATGCAACTCATTAAGTTGCCTCTTGAGTTCCGATATCTCACTGTTGTTGACCTGTACCTCCACTTTAGCCACTTTATCAAAAGTGACTCCATCTGATCTCTCCATGGGCCAATCATACGTGTTAGCTGCCATATCCTCAAATATCTCTTCCGCTTCATCTGCTGTCTTCTTAAAGATTGATCCACCAGTTGTTGCGTCCACCAACACTCTTGATTCACTCCTCAGGCCTTGATAAAAGTAACCTAAGTAGTCGTCTTTTGTAAATCCATGTTGTGGACAACAACGCAACAGGTCCTTGAACCTTTCCCAAGCTTCATAGAAACTCTCCAAGGCTCCTTGTTTAAATAGCGTGATCTTTTGCTTTACCTTAAAGCTCTTGGAGGGAGGGAAGTACTTATTCAAGAACTTATCCGCCAACTGCTCCCATGTAGTACAACATCCTGCAGGAAGGTTGTTATACCACTCATTGGCTTTTCCCGTTAGTGAGAATGGAAAAAGCCTCATTCTGATAGCATCCTCCGGAACATTCTTATGCTTCTGTGTCCTTGCATACTCATCGAATAATTATAGATGCTCACTAGGACTCTCAAAAGGATTACCACTAAACTGTTGTGCTTGTACCATCCGGATCAGTCCAAACGGTAACTCAAAACTCTCCGCAGTGATTGCGGGTCCATTCAATCCAGCGTTCATGGTATGCTTCAGTTTATACTTGTCCCGCATGGAAGTCGGGGACTGATCGTCAGCCATCTTAGCTAATTTTACCTGTGCTCATGCAGCTGATTAGAACAGTTTGGATTTAAATAAAATAAAATAAAATAAATAAAATAAAAATAAAAAAATTAAAAATTTAACGTCCTAAACTAAAATAAATCACAAAAGAATTAAATAGCAAAGCCTAGGGAATTATCCCCGGCAACGACGTCATTTGCTTGTTCACCTTTTTGCGCGTCCCCAAGTGTAGGGAATCAGTTCAGCTCAACGTGTGACCAAGTCTATTATCGAACCCAAAGGATAATTCTAGACTTACTATTTAACCTATTTATGAATATTCTAACCTAAGACAAATCTGGGTTTTAAGTGAATTAATTAAATCTAAGAAAGTAAAAAATAATTACTTAAAATAACAAAATAGCAAATAAAAATAAATATGAAAGTGTTCAAGAGAGAAGATAGATAGCACTAGGTAATCCAGTTAAATTGGTTAAATTGAATCACTAGACAAAAGATTAGAATTCATGCAGTTCTTATAAAGGCAATCACTTAATTATGTTAAATCTCTTTTTTAGAGTAAACTCAACACGTAAGCCTGGTTTAAATCCTCAGATGCAGAAGAATAATTCATATTCCCTTTCTAGGCACTTCATGTAAAATTCCATTAAAGGCTAGTACACTAGACTTCCCTTTATAGGTACTTAAGAGTTAATCCTCTTCTCCCACCTAATAATCTAAGAAACCAAATCCTCTAGAATGGTAATTAATAAATATATTAGGTGTCCAATATTAATTATTCTAATGAATAAAGATTATATGGTTGAGTCCCCTTTACCCATAACAGATAGGATAATGACAAACTCATGAATAAAGGATTAATAAAGAAATAAGTATACTGAAGGTATCCCTAACATGGTCTAGGTCATCAATTCAATTTAATTCAACCTTCAAAACATAGCACTATACAAGAAGTACTAGCCCATGTTGTTACAAGCAACACTCATGGGTAGGTGTAAAAACAATCCCATGAGTCTATAATTCAAAATAAAGAAAGAAAGAATAAGAAAAACCCTAGATGTGCCGTGATTCTCCGTTCTCTCCTCCGTGATTCTGAACTTTCTTGTTCTCCTTCTCAAGTAAGCAACACTGATAAACTCCCCGGGATGAGCGGATGGGATGGTGACAAGGAAAGGGTATGTAGGGTTGTGAAGAATTATGGAGAGTTAGGTTTTGGAATACCCCAAGGGCTCCTTTTATAGTTGGAGGCTGCTAAAATTCGAATTCCAACTCAAAATAGGGGTTTTTCACGTCAAAAACCACAAACGGGCCAAAAAATGACAAAACGGGCTTGCTGGGCAGTGACACAAGTCGTGCCGGCCATGGCACGGGTCGTGCTGGCCATGGCATGGTCGTGCCGCACGTCTGTACGGGTCGTTCCACCCGTCGGCAGTCTGCGCGACCTCATGGTTTTGCTCATAACTTCTTTATCCGATCTTAGATTGAGGTGATTTTTGTGCTCACGTGATCCTCTTTTCCTTAGATTTCTAACCATATAAAGAACTCCTAGAAATTTGTCCATTTAAGTGTGAAACGACTCGTGCAAAGTGGTACTGGTCGTGCTGGTCGGCACAACTTGCGCGCCTTCACCGTTTTGATCATATCTCCCTCATCTGACCTCCAATTGAGGTGTTTCTTAAGCCAAAATGACCCTCTCTTTAGTGACTTTCCAACCATATATAAAATACTCAATTTGGATCTCTGTAAAAATACATAAAAATTGTGCAAAGAGGACATGCGTTTTTCATCATTCTTTCACGATTTCACTCTTCATTCCAACTTTGCACTTTTAATCCTTTTTCCGCCTAAAAACACGAAATAACACCTCAAATGCACCAATATATTAAATATATAAAACTTAACTATCTAGTGCTAAAATATGAACATAAATTTCACAAAACGGTGTTAAATCGGACCCTAAAACATGCAGATTTTCACACTAAACATTCGTAGCCGGGCATAACGCTCGGTGACACGCTCGATGCGGGGCTCATTTTGACAGTAGACTTCCAGGCGACACGACGGGGCTGCTTCCAGGCGTGCTTCACAAGCAACCGCGTGGAGTGTTGAGTATCCAAACGGGCGCACTTCCGAGCACGGCGCCCGGTGGGATGCACAATGGAGTACTCAGTTTTGCTGGCATTCCAAGCGAGATGACACAGTTGTTTCCGGGCATGTTGAAGAAGGATTCGAGCACACTACCGAGTGGATGGCCGGGCTAAGCACCAGGTGGGATGCACGGCCAGGCACTCGGTTAGACGTTGGAAATTGGGCATAACATGCAGATTTCGGGCGACATGGCGGGCGACGGAGCTGTTGGTCAGTGGGCGGTGATAGCGTGGGTGACAGGTCGAACCCCGCATAGTCGCAGCTGCCCCTTTTCGTGCTTGGTGGTGAACAATCGAATTCACCAATATATAACTGGTTAAATGATTTAATTATCTTTTATTATTATATGTGGAAATGCATTTTCTATGTGGTTTATTTAAATAAATTGTTGTTAATAAAAGCATGTTAGGTTGCGTATTATATTTGAATATTATATGCATGTTAAAAACCCTCGGCGTTAAATAACTAAGTGGGAGAGGGGATTGGTAATTAATTCCCGCGGCCTCCATTATTAGCTTGTAAGTGATGTGGATAGACTTACGCATTGGCTATAGTGCCTTCCTCCCAAACGGATGAGTTTATTCACGGATCACTGGTACAGGCCTCTTTATGATGGTTGTAGGAAGTTATCTGAGTGCGTATGTACTTCTCCAACAGTAAGGTATACAAGCTTGGGTAGCGGACTTGGAACCAAATAATGGTGTACACTTACGTGTAAATAATAAGTATCCTCCCCAGCGGAGTCACTGCTGTTATTTGCATGACTAAAAAGGAACCGACTATTAATTATTTTATCATAAAGTTAGGTTGACGAATGAAATTAATGGGTAAAACTTTCTCTTGTAAATGTTCGGGTTTGTATACGTCTACCCTAACGTGGCATGCAAATTCACGGTGCTTGAGATGTTGGTGAATTTTATTTTATATTATTTTGAGGGATTCAATATAAATATATTGATAAATACGAAGTGTTTGATCTGTTTATTATTTATGATTCTCAGGATTTTTAAATGGCACTCAACTCACTTTCTATTATACTTAAAGAACACAAACTTACTGGCACAAATTATGTTGACTGGAAACGAAACATGGATATTGTTTTAACTGCTGAAGATTATATCTTTGTACTCACTAAGGAATGTCCTGCGGAGCCTACTGATGACTCTACAGAAGAGGAAAGAGCTGTTTATAATAGGTGGCTCAAAGCTGATAGGATGTCTAAGTGCTATATATTGGCTTCCATGTCAAGTGTGCTTTAGCATCAGCATCAAGCTATGAACACAGCCTATGATATGATGCAGAATCTTAGGGAACTCTTCGGGCACCAGAGTCGTCCTGCTAGGTCAGAGGCTATGGCTATGCTGATGAATACCAAAATGGCTGAGGGCACTTCCGTAAGGGAGCATGTTCTTAGAATGATGGGCCAACTCAATGAGTTGGAGGTCCTTGGAGCTGAAATCGATGGGGAAACCCAGGTTGATATCATACTCCAAAGCTTGCCTAGGAGTTTTGAGCAGTTTCGTCTGAACTACGGTATGAACAAATGTTTGTACACGTTGGCGGAGCTTCTGACAGAACTTGTGGCAGCGGAAAGGCTAATTCGTCGTGCTCCTAAGGTTCATGTTGCTGAAAATACTGCTCGTCCTAAGCCGAGAGGCGGTAGGAACAAGAAGAAGCAAGGAAATTCAGCACCGGTGAACCAAGTAAAAGCAAAGACTGGTGCGGTCAAGAAGCCTAAAGGCAAGTGCTTCAAATGCAAGCAGTTGGGACACTACAAGGCTGACTGCCCTCTTCTGAAGGGGAACATGAATGGTAAGTCTTTTATACTAGTTGTTAAATCATGTTTAGCGGCTGTATCTGCTGACACTTGGTGTGTAGATACGAGAACCACTGACCATGTCTGCAATTCTTTGCAGGGGTTCCACCAAACCCGACAACTTAGTGATTGGGAAATTACCATACTCATGGGGAATGCTACAAGAGTAGCGGCTATTGCAGTGGGAGACGTTTATTTATCTTTTAATAAGAATAAAACTCTTGTTTTGAGGAATTGTCTTTATGTACCTCATTTTAGAAAGAATTTGATTTCAGTTTCTAAATTGTTTATGGATGGATATTCTGTTTCTTTTAATGACAAGATTGTTTTAAGAAAGAATGGAATTATTATCTATGATGGTGCATTGATAGATAATTTGTATACTTCTAATCCAATTTTTCTCACAGTGCAACAAATTGAATTGAATGATACATCTACTTATAAGAGAAAAGAACCTTCGAAAATGAATCAAACATATCTTTGGCATCTAAGATTAAGTCATATTAACTTGAGTAGGATTCAAAGGTTAATAGCTGATGGGTCTCTGAGTTCATTAGTAGTGGAAAATTATCCAACTTGCGAATCTTGCTTGGAAGGAAAGATTGTTTGAATATTTTTGATACTCACGAGCAAGAATACTCGATCGTTGTAGTAGTATATCCCAAGAAATAAAATTATCAATCCACAAAGGAGTTAGGTTTGGACTAGCAAAATACGTGAGCTCATGTTTATATCGCTTTTGTAAGGATGATTGGGGGGTTTTGAGTTTGATTAAGAAATAAATAAGTAGATCAAGTAACAAGTAAATAAAATAGCAAATAAGAGAAATAACAAATAAAGATGAGTGACAATAAAAGAGAATAGGTGCTAAAGTTCAAGTATGGAAAAACATGGGATTAGAAACGTCCAAGCACACTCAATTCATATTATCATGCAAAAGGAATTCAACTCAATTGATGTAGATTAAGGGTGGTCACGATTATATCCTAAGCTCCCTTTCGGGTTACAAAGGTTGTTGATCCACTTGAGACTCCCAAAAGCACTTAAGATCAAAGCCCAACGTTAACCTCTTCCATCTAGGTACTAATTAACTCCCAATTCTCCCTTAGAAGGTACTAATTAGAATTAACTCTCCCTTTATGTGTACTAGAGCTAACGAATGGATTGGTTCTCCTCATCGAATTCAAATATTCTTTCGGTCAAACCCAAACTCGATGTCAATTCATGCTATTCTAATACTTAAGAGGGTCGTTTCCGTCTCACTCTAAGCAATATACACATGAACATCATGATAGAATTTAATTACCATAAATCAATCCATTGATCAACAATCCATTAAACCAATAATCATTCATGAATAACAAACCATGTCATCACAACATCAAAACAATTAAAGCCCATGAATAGAAACCAACATCAATTAAATCAAAAACCAATTTAATCCACATGATAATATAAAATTAATGTGCTCTTCATGCCCCTAATCCTACTAGAGATATCAGCCTAACATGATAATAGTAACAAAACACATAAATGATTCATTACAAATACCTATAGTTTCAAATCAAAAGAAATACAAAATGAATGGATTCTTCCCTATCAATTTCTTGAACAGAATCTTCTATTCTTCTTGATCTCCACCTATAGCTCTTGATTTTGAAGTCTTTAGCACCAAGGATGGAAGGGATGAAGTGTAGATGAGTGGATGAAGAATTGATGAAGAAGATGGTGTAAAATGAAAGAATTGGTGTGTGATCTGTGTGAAATAGTGAAAACCCTTGATGATCTCCAAGAAATCTCTCTCCAATCTCAAAATCTGTAGGAATGTTGAAAATGGGGGTATTTATACCCTTGAAAACATGAAAATCGCGTTTTTGACAGCTGGGTTTTTGTCAAAAAACTCGATCGAGTTTTTGGAAACTCAGTCGAGTTTTCCTGTTTTCCCTCATTTTCAAATTTTCTGTAAGAGAAACTCGATCGAGTTTTTATGCCCCTGTTTTCTAAATCATTTTGTAGGAGAAACTCGACCGAGTTTTTAGAAACTCGACCGATTTTTTATGCTCTTCCTTGGATCTTCAATTTTATCTCGATTTTGCTCTATTTTCACCTGTTTTTCATACGTTTAAGCTCTTTCTCACACATTTCCATAAAAAATACATAACACAACCAAGTAATACATAGAAAATAGATAAAATACTACGAAAATGGATACAAAAAGACCCTAAAATCTAGGAGAAAATAGCGACGATCAAAGATGACCAAAAGGCCTTTTAAGGCAAAGGGGTATAGAGCTAAGGATCTGTTGGAATTGGTTCATTCTGATTTATGTGGTCCTATGTCTGTCCAGGCAAGAGGGGGTTATGAATATTTTGTTACTTTCATTGACGATTATTCAAGATTCGGATATGTTTATTTGATTAGCCGCAAGTCTGAGTGCTTTGATAAATTCAAAGAGTACAAGGTTGATGCGGAGAAGCAACTTGGAAACTGTATCAAAACACTACGATCAGATCGTGGTGGTGAATACCTCTTGGGAGAGTTTAGGAATTATTTATTAGAGGAAGGGATTGAATTCCAATTGTCTGCACCGGGCACACCCCAGCAGAATGGTGTAGCGGAAAGAAGGAATAGGACTCTTATGGAAATGGTAAGATCAATGATGAGTTATTCGGAATTACCAATTTTGTTTTGGGAATTTGCCATAGATACAGCGGCTTACATCCTGAATTTAGTGCCTTCTAAATCAATGGCTTCCACACCTATCGAATTGTGGACCAAGAGAAAGCCTAGTCTCAAACATTTTCGGATTTGGGGTGCTCCGGTACATGTCTTGAAGGCAGATGCTGATAAGTTAGAATCGCGTACGGATGTTTGTCTGTTTATAGGGTATCCTAAAGGAACGAGGGGTGGTATATTTTATAGTCCTAAAGACCAAAAGGTGATCGTTAGCATGAACGCCAGATTTTTGGAAGAGGATTATGTGATGAATCAAAAACCCACGAGTAAAATTTTTCTAGAAGAAGTAAGAGGGGAAACACCAAACATAATACCAACTGTACAAGAGGATATACCACTGGACACTGCACCGCGTGTCACACCTGATACACAATTGTCTGCGGAGCCTCGTTGTACTGGGAAGGTTGTGAGACAACCGGATAGATTCATGGGATTGGGAGAGTCGTCGGACTTGGTCCCTGGTGAACATGAAGTCGACCCATGGAATTACGATGAGGCATTGCAAGATAAAGATGCTCAATCATGACAAAATGCAATGAAATCTGAGATAGAATCCATGTATTCTAATCAAGTCTGGGAGCTTGTAGAACCACCCAATGGTGTAAAAAGCCATTGGATGCAAGTGGGTCTATAAAAGGAAAAGAGAATCTGACGGAAAAGTGGAAACCTTTAAAGCGGCTTGTCGCTAAAGGATATACTTAGAAAGAAGGAATCGATTATGAGAAAACCTTCTCGCCTGTGGCCATGCTTAAGTCGATCCGGATTCTTTTGGCTATTGCAGCTCATATGGATATGAGGTATGGCAAATGGATGTCGAGACATCTTTCTTAAATTGAAGTCTTGAGGAAAACATCTATATGAAGCAACCAGAAGGATTCATTGCGAAGGGCGAAGAACATCTTGTATGTAAGTTTAAAAGGTCCATTTATGGATTGAAGCAAGCTTAAAGATCATGGAACATCTATTTTGATGAGATAATCCAGTCATATGGATTTATTCAATGTCTGGATGAATCATGTGTGCACAAGAAGTTTGACGAAAACGTAGTGATATTTCTTGTACTCTACGTGGATGATATTCTCCTCATTGGAATCAATGTAAAGGTATTGTCGGGCGTAAGGTTATGACTTTCAAAGCAGTTTGAGATGAAGGACTTAGGAGAAGCCGAACACATTCTAGGGATCAAATTAATAAAGGATCGCAAGAAAAGAATGTTGTGCTTGTCCCAAACTTCATACATTGATACAATCTTAGCTCGTTTTAGCATGCAAGATTCCAAGAAAGATTTTCTACCTTTCAGACATGGAATACCTCTATCTAAGGAAATGTGTCCCAAGACACAACATGAAGTAGAGGCAATGAAGGTGGTTCCTTATGCTTCGGCAGTAGGAAGCCTCATGTATGCAATGCTATGTACGAGGCCGGATATCTGTTATGTCGTGGGCATGGTCAGTACGTATCAAAGAAGTAATCCAGGACAAGGGCATTGGACTGCGGTAAAGCATATTTTGAAGTACCTGCGAAGGACTAGGGATTATATGCTGGTTTACCGGGCATATACTTTGTTACCTTTGGGTTATACTGATTCAGATTTTCAGTCAGATAGGAATGCTAGTAAATCCACCTCGGGTTATGTGTTTACACTTGAAGGATGAGCCATAATATGGAGGAGTGTAAAGCAGAAATGCGTTGCAGACACTACCATGGAAGCTGAATATGTAACAACCTCTGAGGAGGCTAAAGAAACATTATGGCTTAGGAATTCTTAATGGACTTGAATGTGATTCCTGGTTTACCTAAAGCTATTACGATTTATTGTGATAACAGTGGTACAGTGGCAAACTCGAAGGAACCACGAGCCCATAAGGCGAGTAAACACATTGAGCACAAGTACCACCTGATACGAGACATCATTAGAAGAGGCCATGGGGAGGTCGTTGTCGCTAAGATTGCATCTGAGGATAATTTGGCTGATCCTTTTACTAAGAGCCTTCCAGCGAAAGCGTTCGATGGGCATGTAGAAGGAATGGGGATTAGATGCGTGTCAGCAGATATGGCAGCGTAGTCTTTTAGTATAAGTGGGAGATTGTTAGATTGTATACTAAAAGTCTAGCTTTTGTATGAACAATGTTTTAACAATTTATTTGAAATGAGAATCATATGATCAAATATTTTGCATATTATAAATTGTTTATTTATATATCTGTGCAAAAGTCCATTTACTTTATACTGTAGATAATATGTTGTGCGACAACACGCGAAAGATCATATTATCGGTTTTCTTATAAAGTGTAAACAGATGCTCACAACCGAGATAGACAGGGACTCTCTATCGGTATGGTTGTAGTGTGATTTGGTATTAGTTTGTCTTGACTATAGAATCACATTAGTATGCTTTGTGTATATTGAGTAAGACCACCTGAGATCGTTCGTCTTATACTGACTATATAGAAGAACTTGATCTCTATTATTATGGATGTTCATGCTCTTAATCCCTATATAGTAACCTCGACACGTAAGGCAATATTTATCTCTTTGATTCATCAATGGGTGAGATTTATATATTAAACCAACAAACTCGGTGAGTTGAGAAATAGTATTGTCTCTATGGTGTGCTGTTGATTGTAAAAGGAATTCGTGTCCGCTATAGGTTGATGATGTCCCCTTGAGGAGCTCATAAGGACTATCATGTAAATCTTGCAAGTGGATTAATTTCCGACATGATAATGAGGTTGAGTGGTACTACTCTCGGATGAGATATTAATTAATAGAGTTGTAGTAACTTAATTAATTAATGGAGATTGTATATCTTAAACATGGGGAGACTGTCGGGCTCATAATAAGGAGCCCAAAATATAATTTTGGGATTGGAGCGGTAGTGCAGTAATAATATTTTAGTGGACTATATTATTATTATTGGATTTAAGTATAAGCTTTGGGCTAAGCTTGGATACTTAAGCCCAATGGAGGCCCAACTCCAATTTTTCCTCCTGGTCCCTGCTGTAGCCCAATATATAAGTCATCTCAGCTTCCTGGAACCCTAATAGAGGCGCCACTTTTGACGTGAGAAGAGGGAAGAGAAGTAGATTGAGAGATCCTGTAGATTGTTGCCCACACAACATCAGGATCAGAACTTCTCTTATTCAAACCTAAATAATGCAGTTCCATATCCTCCTAATTTTGATCATGGTGCTAAGACTGAAGAAGGGAAGTCCAGTATTGATGATGTGTTGGCAAGATACATGAAGAAGAATGATGCTGGCATAAACAAGATCAATAACTGCATTGTTCTCATGGACTCAAATATGACCAAACAGAATGAGGAAGTGAATAAGCAGTTGAAGAGTTTGTCATATGAAATAGGACAGATCTCCACTATAGTTAATCAGCAGCAAGTGCAGTTACAGAAAGGGAAGTTTCATTCGGATACAGAAATCAACCCAAGAGAGAGTGTTAATGCGATCACGTTGAGGTCTGGGAATCATTGTAAAGGTACAAAACTGAAGCAGGATGTCACAGAACTTGTACAGAATGAAGCAAAACAGAACCAGGACGAAACAGGGACAGAGCAGACCCGACTGGACGCCGGTCGGCCTGAGCAGACTATGAGCAGGTTCAGATGCCGCTTAGTGGGACTCCGGCCAGTTTCGACGTGTCTTCCGATTCAGGTGGGACCCAGCTCGGCGCCGCTCGACCTCTGCTCAAGCCAAGCAAGCTGTCAAGCTATCCTCCGGGTTTTCCAGCGCGTTCCAATTCTGTACAGAGCCAATTTGATTTGGAAATTGCTGATAAAAAGTGGCAGAGAGCTAAGAAACTGAGACAAATGAATGTGGTATTCGAGAAAGATAGTTTGGGGCTTCCGGTAACAAAGGTACCAATTTTTTTCCCTCAGAGATTCATGTCAAAAAGCCTTGATGAGAAGTTTCGTAAGTTTGCTGATGTCATGAGGGATGTCCAAGTCACTATACCTTTCTCGGAAGCATTGGAAGAGATGCCACATTATGCAAGGTTCATCAAGGAAGTCATTTCCAGAAAGAGGAAGCTTAACAGTGTGGAGACAGTAAATTTGACGGAGAACTGCAGCTCTATTATTCAAAAGAAGCTTCCAAAAAAATTGAAGGATTCAGGGAGCTTCATCATTCCTTGTGAGATAGGAAAAGGACCATCTAGGAAAGCATTGTGTGATTTAGGAGCTAGTATAAATTTTATGTCTTTATCAGTGTTCAAGAAGCTTGGTTTGGGGGAGTTGAAACCTACGTATGTTTCCCTACAGTTAGCAGATCGGTCGTTGACATACCCCGAGGGAGTAACTGAAGATGTGCTAGTGAAGGTGTCGAATTTGACTTTTCCTGTGGACTTTCTTGTTCTAGATATGAAGGATGACAAGGATAGTGTGCCTCTGATCTTGGGGCGTCCATTCCTTGAAACTGGAAGAGCTCTGATTGATGTGTTCAAAGGAGAATTGAGGCTGAGGGCTAATGATAAGGAGATCATCTTTTCTTTGAATAAGGAGATGCAGTGGCCTTCAGATCAGGAGCACTGCAAGTCTGTGGAAGTAGTGGAAGACTTCACATTGTCTGATGCAAAATTTGAGAGTTTATCTAATGATGCATGTATTGATTATCTTGAGAAGTTACTTGCATTAGGTGATGCCAGGGGGAATCAGAATAAGAGGTCCGCTATTGAAGTGGAGATGAAGCCTGATGCTGAGGAAGAGAAGCATGAGAGCAAAGATCTGAAGTGGTAGAGGGAATCGCAGAAACAAGTGTATCTCTTACTTTTCCTAATGCTAACTCTAATGTGATGTTTGATGATCTTTTGGTTGCAGGAACGATTGATGATTCATATTTGAAACCTCTGAACTTACCTCCCAATTTTTATTCTTATATTGGTGTTGAAAATTCTAACTTATTTGATCCTTGTTTTGCTATGCAGGTTGAGCCTATAATTGAGTGGAGGATTGACAAAAAGGAATCAAGACAGTCATAGGAGATAAAGAATTCAAAGGATCCTGTTGGAGTAACAAAGAAAGGTGAGATGGTTGACGTTGTAAATAAGAGAGGAAAAAAGTACTTGAAGGTAAGAATACGAGAAGATTGTCATCCGATTAATTAATCAGGAAAGGTATCCCGTTGTGACTCTCCGATGTTAAACATGAGCGCCTGTTGGGGGCTGTCCCTCCCATTTTTATTTCTTTTATATGTCTGTGTTGGTGTAGGAATTTTATTAGGTGTTGCTTGACCGCGGTATATACTTCTTTGCAAACTTAGTTTCTCATTTTGTTTGATCTAAGTTTGGGGGAGGTTACATATATACCTTGTCTTGCATGATCGAAATGGAATTTTAGCATTGTGTTTGTTACTTGGATGGTCGATTTTTTGCGAATTTTTAATATTGTCAATTTAGATGATATTGAGGGTTCGATTTTTTGCGATTTTTCAGGTTTCATGTTATTGTTTTGTTTGGTATTTGTTGGTCCTAGTGTTGGTATAGTTAATTTTTGGTTCTCTAGGATGATTTTCTGATTTTTTCTTAGCACTTGATTATATGTGTGATTGTGATTGAGAAGCAATTTGATGTTGTGCACTTGAGATATACAGCAGAAGATCAAGAGGTAGTTCTCTTCAACTGTTCATCCTCTACTTCAACCCTGGTGAAAGGTAATACAAACTTTAATCTTTAATTGCTTCCGCTGATTTAGTTTGTATGGAACCCTAACGGTTCACACTAACCAAACGATCGAACGCCAACACCTACTTTAATACTGCTGCAACTATTATGGATATATTTGTCAACATCAAAACTACTTACTCTAAATTACATATGAGTTTATATTAGGTGCAGTCGGTGCAAGGGTGCACTCATATGTGTATAACTTTTTATCCTATTTTGTATACATGTTATTTTATTCTGTATACATGTTTCTTAATAATTTTATATTTTTTTCACACTAAGTTTTTCATTAAAAAAATTAGTATTCATACGTGTATAACTTTTTATTCAGTAGTATATATTACATGTTTTTTAATAATTGTATACTTTTTTACAAATAATTTTTTTATTAAAAAAACTAACAATTAAATTATATACATTTTTGTTCATAATTGTATGAAGTATGTTTTTATTTATATTTATATTTATATATATTTTTTAAAGTGGGTGCACCCGGGTACATAGTATAATTAGACAATTACATATACTCCAGTACGAAGATATACGTTGTTTTTTTTTTCATGTTGATAAATGAGTATAATATTTAATGTGTAGTAGGGTGAGTAATATTTTAATATATTGTGAGTAGTGTGTATTAGTGTATGTTGATGTGAAGTGTTGAGACCAGTGTCATCACATCTGGAATCATACTTGTCCTCCACCGGTTGATTTATTAACCATTGTTTTGTTGTTACGACTGGTGTTGTGCTTAATGTTGCTTTCAGGGTTGTTGCGTGTTGGATGCAAAGACCAAGTCAAAGACAGACCTTGAAGACCCTGGAGCAAACTGAAAAGATCCGAAAACTATAGAAGGATCTAGAAGGCGAAAATAACTACCTCTCTTAGTGGGCGGTTGTTTGAGCCTGCATGGGTGGTTCTACATCTCCTACGTGGGCCACTCATCATTTGGAGCCTGCAGCCATCTATAAATGGAAGCTATTAGTTGCCAAGTTAAGTGATCGAATAGGGAATCGCACTATACAGTGTAAAAGATCCTAGATAGGTTTCTGTCATAGTGTTTGTACTGGTATTGTAATACTTGGTTCAATATCAGTTGTCTACTGTTGTTCCCGGTTATGTTATGTGCGCTGTTCACAGGTACTAGAAGCCCACATGTGAAGTAAGCTTAGATTCTAACAAGTCTAGGTTCTGCCATTTTGGAACGTGTTTGGACTTTAGATCCAATTTTGTATTCGAAGGGTGGAAGAATTGTCTCCACGCCCAAGAGTCTGTTTTTGTAATCACATTTTCCAATAGTAATATTTATGTCATGAGGCCGCCACAAACTTTCAAAAGTTTGTAGAAAGATTGAGTAATCTGTGTGTTAAGTCTTCCACTGATTTACAATTTGTTTTATACTTAGTTAAGTTACATTCTTATACATACAATGTTGTTCAAAGTGTCATCACACTTAGGATAAGTGTTGTTCAAACTTGTTCTGTACTTAATTTTTTAATCAAGCATTTATATTATTCGTATTTCAGCTGACATTTTAAATAAAAAAAATCAACATTTACTAATTAATAAAGTGTAATTTAAATAAATGTTACACCCTTATAAATTTTGTGCACATAAGAACACAATTATTATTTTATTAAATTCTCAATTGATTCGATTAAGTTACATATTTATTTTACAATTCAAGTTATTTTTACGTATTTATAATAATTTGCATTCAATTGAAAATTTTCAAAAGTTAATGTGTGATGACATTTAAATCTTAAGTTACAATTTACTTATAATCATATATGATCACAATTAGTGACCATTGGGTAGGTCTTGCGTGAGACCGTCTCACGTGAGACCATTTTTCACTTTAAAAAAGTTATCACTTTCGCTATAAATCGTTATCACTTTCGCTATAAAATGTTATGACTTTTTATTTACACTATAAACTGTTCATGAAAGAGCATTATCACTTTTATAAATTTATTATCACTTTCCTTCATACAAGTTATCACTTTCTGGCCGTCTCACGTCACTTTAACATAAGCCTTACGTGAGATGGTCTCACACAAGTCTATTCCGTGACCATTTGCATTTGACTTAAATGTGACATTAAGAAGTTTAGTAATTATTTATTAATAAGGAACCCAATTACACGTGTTACAGAATAAATTAAAATATCATAAAAAATTTGTGAAAAAATTGTACTGATAGTACATTAATACGAAGGCAAAAGTTCCTGTACACCCGGGCTCACGGACCACATTTCGTACCTTTTAGAATTTTGTGTTAAATTGTATGCCTTATAGTATATAGATGTGTACCCTTTATTTTCTAAAGAAAACTATTGTGTGTATCTGGGCGCATGGACAACACTCCGTGCTCCTTTAGAATATTGTGTTAAATTGTATACCCTTTAGTATAAAAATGTGTACCTTTTATTTTCTAAAGAAAAAAAAATATTAATGAAAAATGTATGCCATTTAGAATGAAATTGTGTACATTTTAGTCATTAAAGTGTATACCTTTTAGACCTAGATAATGTACCCTTATCTATAATACTAAATTTGTAAAGGCACACGGAATGTGTTCCGTATGACGGGACGCACGCAAGCCTCACTCTAATACAAAAGTACAGAACAAGATACTAATCTATAAAATGATAAATCAAGTTATTTCAAGATGAGAAATTCTTTGTAAAGTGAATGGTATTTCATATAGCAATTTGTCATTTTTCGAAAATAATAAAAGAAGATGTCAGCACGATATATATATCGATGAAAAATTATATATTTCATTTTAATTAATGTATTCTCACTTTAACTTTATTTATTTTCTTTCAATCATGTTATTTTTCGATGCGCTCTAAATTTTTTTTTTCTCACTTTAACTCAAGAATTGAAAGGCTTCAACAGTAAAAATAGAAGTAGACAAAAAATATTTTGACTTAGAGGACATTGTTGTTTCAAATAATATACAAAATCTAGTTTATAGAGAAATTTATAATAATTTTCTATAATTGTAATATATTGAGGAAAAAATATAGTTATTTTGATTTTGTTCAGGTATTATTGTTGTGCCAATAAAATTACTAATATTACATAAAAATAATAAAATTGTATTAAAAGTAATGGTTGTATATTAAATTAACAATTTAATTTATTTTGCTAAGTAGAGGTCATTCGTAATATTTGAATATATTAAGTTAAAAAAATAATTTAATTGTAAGAATAATTACTTTACCAAAGAAAGCTTAGCAGTATAATTAATTGAAAACAGCGAATTAAAAACTAGTTCATCATATTAACAAACAAAATTACATGAAGGGTATAACATCGGCACCGACGCAAGGATGTTCAGGAACATCCGCGTCGGTCACAGTTTTCTTGTCAGTCATGAATTGGTTGCCGCAGCGGGGACACTTCAGTTTAAATTTCTTCTTCTCAACGTAATGTTTGTCTTCGTAATGCTTCTCCAGTGCGTCCTTGTCATGGAATCTGAACGGCCTGTTGGTTCCCGGAATAATATTTTCCATGTTCTCCTTAGTATGCGGCCAGTTGGGAAGTCGCTCCTTCTCACCCATCGGAGGATAATTTGGGTTTCTCCATCTTTCTTTGACTTCCTCGAAGCAAATTACACAAATGTGTGGCTCCAAGGCCGTCCGGCGTGGCTGAACTTCAACGGGAACATGCTCGTGACTGGATGCTGAAAAGCTTTGTCGTCGAGCTTGGATAGGCATGGGCGGCGGGAAGTTCCGAGGGACGCGGGTCAAGGATGACGACCTCCGTAAGAGAGAAGATGGCGGCGCTTCTCGCGGGGTGTTGGATGAGCTTGAGCTTGAGCTTGAACGGGTTACGAAATTTTTCATCTTTCTGACAGCATTTTTTAGCGCCTTTGGAAGCATGTTTGAAGAGAGGTAGAGTTGAAGGATTGAAAGTGGTGGAGTTGAATATCGATGAGAGGTAGAGTTGAAGGATTGAAAGTGGTGGAGTTGAATATCGATGAAAGTAAATATAATGGAATCGAAACAGCTTGGACTCGAGATTTTATTATCTAACTCCAACAATTTTTGAAGTCCGAGAATCTTCCTCGTATGGTAATAAAACAATGCTATGAACTTCAAATAATCAATTACCACTTAAGGGACGGATGCAGCTGTCTTCATTAACTCAATTGACGCTTAAGCAAGGGACGGATGCAGCTGTCTTCAGTATATTTGGAGCCTCTGTAACGATGATGGGCGATCCGATCTCTAGTTTAGAATTAGATGAGTCTCTCAACTCGGATCTGGTGAGTCTAACTCGGACTGGGATTGCCATTGAAGAACATAAGTTGAATGTCATTTTCGATGGGATGAGATGTGGGGTGGTTCTCAAACCAAAGCCTTATTCAAATGCTTTGTTTCTGGGCCCACCCGTTCTATCTCAACCTTTTACATTTTGGATAATTCAGGATATTTCCTCTGTAAGCTTGCAAACCTTAAATCAATAATTGAGTCATTAAATTAAATGCAATAAAAAAAATTTACACCAATTTTAATTATTAGGATGTTTGAATGCCCACAAACACTTAATTACACCTGTTTTTTTCCCCTATTATTTCTCCTGACTTGAACAATGCTTCACTTCCCATGCTGTTTATGAAAAATTAATTGTTTTTTACAAACTTTGTTAACTTTAAAAGATACAAGTAATTGTGAAAAATGCTCTTTAGGGTTTTAAAATTACTTTATTAACCACTCTTTTTATTCCCGAAATGATGGATTTAACCTTTACTCGAAAATGATTTCGTGTACAATTTTGCATTCGTGTACAATTTCATGTCCAATTTTGCATTCGTGTCCAATTTTCATGTACATTCATGCCCAATTTTCGTGTCAAATAATGCAATCGTGTCCATTTTTCGTGTGCATTCGTGTCCAATTTTTGTGCACACGATTTGGTACACGAAAATAATGTTTTACTCGAATTTTTGAGTAAAGGATATTTTGGTCAAATCGGATATAAAAAGATATAGTGTTAAAATTGGAATAAGAAAGAAAATATTTTAAAAAAATGGGGTATAGTAAAATTTTTCCCTAAAAGATACTCCATCCGTCCCAGGCTAAAATGATCATTTTACCATTTTGATCGTCCCACCCAAAGAGTGTCATTTCTCTTTTAACTCAAGAATTGAAAGGCTTCAAGAGTAAAAATAGAAGTAGACTAAAAACATTTTGACTTAGAGGACGTTGTTTCAAATAATATACAAAATCTAATTTATAGAAAAATTTATAATAATATTATATAATTGTAATATATTGACAAAAAAATATAGTTATTTTGATTTTGTTCAGGTATTATTGTTGTGCCAATAAAATTACTAATATTACACAAAAATAATAAAATTGTATTAAAAGTAATGGTTGTATATTAAATTAACAATTTAATTTATTTTGCTAAGTAGAGTTCATTCATAATATTTGAACTAGATAAGCCAGCACCTTACAGATAAGTGCTAGCCCGTTATTTGTGAATGTATTATAATACTCTAGCCTATTATTTGTAAATGCATTGTAATACTTAATCGTACGATAAAGGAATCAAGAAATTAATTTAGACGAATGCAGACACAAAGTGATAGCCTCTACGTGTTTAGTATTTGAAGCTGGAAAATTTAACAATCTATTAACTGAAAAATTAAACACAATAAATGGCATTGATAAATGTCAATGCTGCACGATTTCTTAAATAGAAGGCCGACCGACGGCACCTTATAAGAGTATTGTATAATCGATATACCCTTGAGTGAATCTTTTGGAAATCAAATAATTGAACAATATAGTAATGCTATCCAAAAATAAGATTATCAAAACACCCAATTACACTTACCATGTCTCTCTTGTCAAGCCGTATAAATACATATAATATGTGAGAGTCTCATTAATTAGTAGACAACTATCTTAATCTTAATATATATATATATATATATATATATATATATATATATATATATATATATTAAATTAAAAGTGTGAAGGAGTTAAGAAACTTTTTTTACCAATTATATCCCTATATATTATTTTTAATTATACATTTTTATCCTTTTCCATATTAACTAGTAGCTAACCCGTGCGTTGCACAGTATGTGTTAGTTTTCGGGCAACAACTTCGCTTGATTTTATGATTTTTGACCGAATAATATTTATTTGAATTATATGATTTGTTTGAGAAATAGATGGTCAGAATTGGATTATTATAATTATTTAATTATTTTAATGGGTAGTTGGGAGGTGGTTGAGATTTGTTTAAGAAATGCATAGTCAAGATTGGATTTATTCTAGATTGGACTAAATTATTTCCTAATTTGAAAAAATTATAATTATTAATTCCAGCAATTGAGCTCTGCTCCCCCGGTTTAACAACCAGAGCTCCAACATTGTGCTGAGTCATCGACTTGACATCATCATACACTGTATCATCGGTGGTGCACCAGAGCCATGATCCATCTGCACCCTTTCCTTTGGCTTTCCGAACATCAGATATAGTAGTGCTTTCGAAATTGTATAGATTCGTCGTATGGCTTCCTACCATCCTCACACAATTAATAACTCAAGAACAAAACACTTGGAGTTGTATATACAATTAATCATCAATTAAATTATAATTAAAGTGAGTGAAATTAGTCTTACATGTGGAGATGATTAATTATAATAAATTAGGGATTATGAGCATTATGGGCACCCGTGCAACACACGGGATGTGTTATTTTTATGACAACAATAATTTCACTTAATTTTATGATGTTTGAACCGAATAATATTTATTTGAATATGAAGTGAGATTATTCATAATTACAATTATTTAATAATTTTAATGAGTTGCAGAGATTTGTTTTAGAAATATATATCAGGATTTTATCCTCTGGAACCATTATGCCATAAACCCTAAACCCTAAAACCCTACACCCCTAAATCCTAAACCCTAAATCATAAACCCTTTGATGGTTAGGATTGGATTTATATTTAATATTATTAATTTTTTTAATAAATAATATTTTGATTCTTAATTTGAAAAAGTCATAATTATTTAATTATCTTATTTCCTAATTAGAAAAGGTTATAATTATAATTATTTAATTATTTTAATGGACGGTTGAGATTTGTTTGAGCTTCTCTCATCCAGTTTTGGTGTGGTTTGAATCTTGTTTTCGTATTATTTCTTTTTATTTTTTTTAATTATCTTATAATATTACAAATTAAAAATGCAACCCTAAACCCTAAACCCCTAAATCCTAAACCCTAAATCCTAAATCCTTTGATGGTTAGGATTGGATTTATATTTAATATTATTAATTTTTTAATAAATAATATTTTGATTCTTAATTTGAAAAAGTTATAATTATTTAATTATCTTATTTCCTAATTTGAAAAGGTTATAAATAAATGGAGATTTGTTTAATAAATAAATTGTCAAAATTGGATTTATTCCAGATTGAACTAAATTATTTCCTAATTTGAAAAAGTCATAATTATAATTATTTTATTTAATTATTTTATTGAGTGGCTGAAATTTGTTTGAGAAATAGATGGTTAGGGTCAGGATTGGATTTATTATAATTATTTAATTATTTTTTAATTTGGAAAAGTTATAATTATAATTATTTAATTTAATTATTTCAATGGATGGCTGAGATTTATTTGAGAAATAGATGGCTAGAATTGAATTTATATTTAATATTATTAATTTTTTAATAAATAATATCTTATTTCCTAATTTGAAAAAGTCATAATTATAATTATTTAATTATTTTAATATCCCAGATTATATGTCGTTTAAATTTTTTTACTATAGAACGCTTAATCCGGACGGTCTAAGACCAGATTATAGACTGTCAATCCGGACGGTCTAAGACCAGATTATAGACTGTTCAAAATTTTGACTGTAGAACCTGAATTCCAGATGTATTCCGTTCTTGAGTTTATTCTCGTTGAAGAATTCGAAGAACTATTCAGACAATTCTGAAGTCTTTGATCTTCTTAGAGAATCGTTCTCGGTGTGTTTGAAATGAATGGAGGAGGGCTCCTTATATAGGTGAAGGGTGAGGAAGCCCCATATATAACTCACAATTTGATTGGTCAATGAATTATTTGACCTAATTCTGTGGGCTTGGACTGATTGGTCAATGAATTATTTGATCTAATTCTGTGGGCTTGGGCCTTTCCATCCCTACAATTTGATTGATCTATTTTATATTATTAATTTTTTAATAAATAAAATCTTATTTTCTAATTTGAAAAGGTCATAATTATAATTATTTAATTATTTTAATAGGTGGCTGAGATTTGTTTTAAAAATAGATGGCTAGAATTGGATTTATTCTGCTTTTATATAATTTGATTTGATTGGTCAATATAATATTATTAATTTTTTAATAAATAAAATCTTATTTTCTAATTTGAAAAGGTCATAATTATAATTATTTTAATGGGTGGCTGAGATTTGTTTTAAAAATAGATGGTCAGGATTGGATTTATTCTGCTTTTTATATTATTAATTAATTAATTTTTTAATAAATAAAATCTTATTTCCTAATTTGAAAATGTCATAATTATAATTATTTAATTATTTTAATAGGTAGCTGATATTTGTTTTAAAAATGATGGCTAGAATTAGATTTATTCTGCTTTTATATAATTTGATTTGATTTGATTGGTCTATTTAATATTATTAATTTTTTAATAAATAAAATCTTATTTCCTAATTTGAAAAGATCATAATTATAATTATTTAATTATTTTAATGGGTGGCTGAGATTTGTTTTGAAAATAAATGGCCAGGATTGGATTTATTCTGCTTTTATATATATATAGATATAGATATAGATAGATAGATGACACATAACACTTAATAACTTAATTTATATTTATATTTATATTATACTATTAAATAAATAAGGACTCTTCTTATTCAACATAATTATCTTAACATATATTTCTATATTTAATCTATTCTTATTTATTTTATGGAAAACAAAAGGCTTGTAACGTAAAAAATGTCAAATATTTAATATTTAAATACAATATATTAAGAGTACATAGCTTTTGAGAAAAAAAAATCCCATTTTTTCTTTTTTCTTTTATATAATAATCCTTTTAGCATTAATTTATTTTTCACAAATCATACAAGGTTCAATTAATCTTCATTTACATCTTAAATTTATAATTCATGCAATTTCTTAATTCTATCCTAATACAATTACACAATTGATCTTGAATTTAATGTGACTTTTAAATTTCTACCTATCACCTATATATATTAACTAAAAAAGTTTGTCAAAGTCATTTACCCAAATCAACACTTCTAAATATTTTATAGAGTGGTCTCTTCAACTCTCTCCCTTAATTCTCTATCTCATAGGCTAATATGTATACATTTCCATTGCAGGATTGCAAAGCATTATTGATGGACAAAGATAAAGATAAAGACCTAAAGAGTATGTATGCATATAGTCCCTCCGTCCCGCCGAATGAAATGTATTTACTGTAGCTTTTGTGAGAGTTTTTTGTAGTCAAACGATGTAGTTTGACCGGGACAGAGGGAGTATGTATACAAATTGTAAGTAATATTAATGAATTAGCATATTAAAAAGAGAGATATTGAAAAGTGGGGGAAACAAAGATGGTGGGGTGATGTAGGTGAAGAAGTGACAATATATTGTCTAAAAATAAAAAAAATACAATAATATATTTAAAAATTTTGCTCATGGGTTTAAATTTAGGACATATTGTACTTTCAAATAGGGGTGTAAACGGGTAGGGTATGATACGGGTACACCAAATCCATACCCTACCCTATGTTTATTTCTTTCACCCATACCCTACCCTATTACCCTTAAATGTATCATCGGGTAGGGTATGGGTATTATTCATCGGATAATGGATAATCCGCCGATAAACGGATATCCACCTATTTTAAAATGGCTACCCTAGTTGTCTTCACTATTCTCATTTATCCCTATGATGCCGATTCTTCTCTTTATCTTATTCGCCTCAAATAAATACAAATACCCAACATATAAATAAAACATCTCTCAACCACATAAGAATCATGAATCAAACTACAAAATAAGGCTTCAAGTTATACTAATAGCATTAAAAAACCCAAGTATCACAATAAAAACTCATCAAACTAATAAAGCAATGTTTATAAAATCAACTTCAAGTGTTGCATTGCTTCAATTTTACACAAATTTGATAACTTCAAATGTTACAAAGATCTTCATAGTTCCATAATCTCAAATTTAATTGGTAATAGATTCATCCTAATATATATATATATATATATATAAGTATACGGGTAAACGGGTAGGGTAATCAGGTAGGGTAGACGGATATTTTATAAAAATCATATCCTACTCTTACCTTTAACATTTTAAACGGATACGGGTAGTACCCTACCCGATACCCGATTATACTCTATCCTACCCTTACCCTATCGGGTATTACCCGCTGGGTACCAGAACCCGCAGGTAAAATTGACACCCCTACTTTCAAAGTTGATTTTAAAATATTTTTGGGCCTTATGGTTGAGGCCCGATTAAATTAGAGTAAACTAAGTTTGATGAAATATTTAATTTATAAAATCATAATATATACTCCCTCCGTCCCGGTCAAACTGCACCGTTTGACTGTATAAAACTCTCACAAAAGCTACAGTAAACATTGCAATATGGGCGGGACGGAGGGAGTATAAATAAAATAATGAAATATTATTAAAAATATATAATTTTTGTTTTTTTCGGTTGAACCTCGAACCGTTGAGGACATCTGTTCGTCCTTCGATCCGATTATGAAAACACTGTTATATGTAATTTTGGGTAAACATATATATGGGACGGTCTCACGGATCCAATTCTGTGAGAAGGATAAAGAGTTGGTCTCTTGTGCTTTTTGGTGCACACCGTGCGCTCATACATCTTAGTATTAAAGGGTCTTTTTAATATCAAAATGTATGGGCGCACAGTGTGTCTTCGAGGACACACAAGTTTTTGCCAAGGATGAAAGACGAAAATATTTTTAATAAAAAATGATACGTGATTAACGAAAAATGATAACCGTTCTTTAAATTATTTCGTTAATAATTTATAATATAAATAAAATATAATAATATATCTAATTAAAAGTAATAACATCTTTACATAAAAATGATTAAAAAAAATCACAAGCAAGTGTTGCTTTAATTGTGTGATTTACAATTTATTACCCATCACTTATTCCTATATTATGAATTTTAAAAATTAGTTTTGAGTTTTTAAAATTCATAAAAATCATTTATTCCCTCCATTCCGCATCAAGGGTCTTTTTTTTTTTCATTTTGGTCATCCCACCCAAAGGGCCCTCTTTTATTTTTTACACACATGAGACTCACTCATCCCCTCTAATACAATAAAAATATGAGGCTCATACTCCCACTAATACAACTACCCACTACACATTAAATAATAATACTCATTAATCTACGTGTCAAAAAGAAAAAACTACATTTGCTATGGGACGGAGGGAATATATGGAGTACTTCCTATATTACCAGTAAAAAGTTTTTTTTTTCATCACACACAAAGAGAGCCTAATTTTTTTTTTATATACATTTAATCTACTCATATTTACTAATATAATTAAAATAAGGATCCACACTTTTATTAAGGGCATCCGCATTGGATGTAAAAATTTGAGTTTAAACCCAAAATAATTAAACTCAAACCAATGTGGATTCATTGGTTTAAACTCAACCTGCATGCTAGTTCAGCTCAATAAACTGATTTCATTAATATTATTTTAATAAATAAAAAATGATAGTGAAAGATATATGCGTTTAAATAAATACAATCACAAAAAGCACATCATTATAAAAATAAACATAAAAGATGGAGTAAATTATAGTATTTGGTCATAAAATATGTTAAATTCAATTTTGACTATTTTATAATTTCAATTTTAGTCCCCTTTTCTAATTTTTTTTTTCAATTTGTTCCAAATCAAAACAAAAAATTGATGTGGAAGATATGCAAATAATCTTTGAGATTGGAAGACTAGTTTAGTTTGGTAGTCCATATCATCAAATCAAATAAGGCAACTTTTCTCCCTTCCAAATAATTCATTTGATTGGATTCCATATTTCTTGTTTTGTAATATAAAATATAAATAAAAAGTAAAAAAAAAACTTCATTACCACTAAACTTTTAGGGCATATAAAGTTAATCTTAAGTGTTATTATGGCATATATGTCATTCATTTAATAAATATTCCCTCATTTGTCTATAAAAAGCCTTTTTTTATATTTTATTTTATGCGTCTATTTCTAATGATTTTATTTTCTTTTTAAATAATCACACACATTCGCTAATACAAATAAAATATGAGGCTCTGACATCTCCTAATGTAACTAGCCATTACATATTAAATAATATTATAATGATACATATGTTACATATAAAAAGCAAATGAATATCTTTCAGATGCATAGTAAAAAAAAATTAGAATAGTGAAAAAAATAGTCCCTTCGTCCCATTTCAATATTTACGTTTGCTTTTTGCGCGTTGATTAAGAAATATGGTATTTTAATAAATAGTGGGACGGAGGGAGTATATCACCATGGTCCCCAAATACAATAATAATACACCTACCCACTTTACATTAAGCCGCTTGGTTCGAATTCCGGAATGACAATGGTAATGGGAATCATTGATGAGGGTAATGATAATGGGAATGAAAGTGATTGAAGGGGTGGGGGTATATATTGAATATTGGGGAATGATTGAGAAATTTGGAGTCTCATTACCCCTAACCAAGCTAACCATGCATGAGAAATAGGAGTCAATACCCTCTCAGTCTCATTACCCTCCCCTAATACCTCTAACCAAGCGCCCCCAAATATTATATTTTTTCATCTACTGTCTATTAAAATACTATACTCTTTAAATAACGTGCAAAAAGTAAACGTAAACATTGAAATAGAACGAAGGGTATAGATGAATCAAATCGTAAATATTTTGATGAAATGAATTGCCACCAAAGCTAATTTAGCTAGAGATCATATAAAATCCCAAATACGGAGTATCTATGATTATGTGTCTTAGTGTAAGTTTCCAACATCAAATTAAAATTTTGATTTGTTTGAAAAAAAAATTAGACAAGAAATATGAAAGTTTAAGTCAAATAATATAGATATAAGATTTAAGAATGAGATTGCGAATCATTAATCAGTTCATTAATGAATATGTTTGCGAGCTTTTGTGCCAAATATATACTTGAATTTGGTTCGACAAACTATTCTAACTCAAATTTGAGCTTGATTTTGACTCATTAATATAAACGAACGAGCTCGAACGATACTTTATCAAACCGAGACTCGAATGATTCGTGAACAGTTTAATTCACTTACATTATGTAAGTACTCCCTCCGCCCGCTTTCAAGCGTTCCATTTTTCCATTTTGGGCGTTCGCCCTCAAGGGTCTCATTTCCTTTTTTATACATATAGGGCCCATACACACCCACTAATACAACTAAAAAATAGAACCCACCTCTCCACTAATACAACTACCTACTACATATTAAATAACAATACTCCTTAATCTCCGTGCCCAAAAGTAAATGGTATCCTTAAATCCGGACGGAGGGAGTATGTTCCAATGGTGCACACGTTAGTGTATAGCTTATTATTTTATGGAACTTATTAACTGGGTGCTTGAGATCAATGTGCAAGAGAATTTATTGTTGTTACATCAACCATAAGATGCGTAGGTTAATATCTATATGTATCCCAAATATACAAAAGTTAAATAAAAACTAAAATAAATGTATATTGTCAGGCGTGACATCTTCCACAATTCAAAGAGAATGACATCTTCCACAATTCAAAGAGAACTTTAACTAGATAGTACTTAGTCAGTTAAAGAAAAAGAAAAGAAATACTAACTCACTCTCTCATATTACTATTAGTAAAGAATTCATAATAAACTGCAAAATGTATCTATAAACAAAAGAAGGGGGCATGCTACAATACCCTCTGCGAAAAATCCATTTACAAAAATGCCCGGTTCACTTTAAAAAATGCAAAAAATGCCCATTTTGGAGACAATTTGACCAAACTACCCCTTGAAAGTGGATAGAGTCTTCGTTGACTGACTTTGAGTCAGTTTGACCCGATATTTGCTCCCCTTTAATCGGCCATTACGTATATTTGAATTTAAAATCTTTTTTACTCCCTCTCTCTCCTGGCTCTTTCTTGTACTCGGTCCCCAAAAAATTCACAGTGACAAAATTTTTCAATTTTGTTTTTTTTTAAAATTTCCGGCGATAGATTGGTAGCAGATTCAGATCCCAGAAAGATGGATCAACCGGTGAGTTTTCGTTCTAATACTGCCTCGTTTTGATGTATAAGACATAGTTTTAAATATATATGTACTGCCGTTAAATTTCTTTTGTAATGGTGAATTAGTGAGCATGCGTTGTTTATGATTTTAGTGTTAGGAATGTTGTAATGATTTTGTATCTCTGTATTAGTTGGAAATTAAAATGATATTTAGTTGAAATTGAACGCGCATGGTTAAAAATTAGAAAGACCGAGTGGTAAATTATTGAGAAATTAGGGACTGAGTTCATGTAAGACCGAGTGCTCTGTAGTGACCGAATGCTATTTAATGACCGAGTGTTATGTAGTGACCGAGTGCTATGTATTTTTATAAAATAATGAATAAACATGAGTGGTCTTGAGTCAAAGACCGAGTGGAGTTGAAGTCAAAGGCCGAGTGAATTTGCAGTCAAAGACCGAGCAAACCATTGGAGAGACCAAGTTGATTAAAAACACAGCGAGAAACTTTATTTAATATTTAAATTAAAGCCAATTAAAGGCAAACCCAATTTAATATAATAAAGGAAAATCAAAGACCGAGTGGAATTGAAGTCAAAGACTGAGTGGAATTGAAGTAAAGACCGAGTGGAATTCAATAATAAAGACTGGAGAGACCGAGTTGATTAAAAACCGGGCGAGAAACTTTATTTAATATATTAAATTAGTGACCGAGTGAATAAAATCTGAAAGACCGAGTTGATTTGTATTAAAAAAAATAAAGATTTGTATTTGAAAATGAGAGACCGAATAAAAACAATAATAATTGGGTACACTTTAATTAAATTATTTAATGCCTAACATTACTAATACAAATCTTAGTTAGTCAATCAATTAAATAATCTTAGTATTAAACTTATAATTATTTATACACTTTGTATTCATATTGATATTGCAGTGTGTATGGTTATGATATTAATATTAATAAGAGTTTTATGCGTTGTCATATAATTTTGAAATGCTCACAACAACAATATTACGTTTTAGTTATATGATAAAATTATGTGCTTTGATGATTAAAACAGTGGGAGTGGAAACGACAAATGATGCAAGGGAAAAAATATGGTATTAGAAATTACTGCAAACCGGGGGTCATATTGGATATGATCTCGACTGTACTGGAGAATAGTGGGCCGGGGGCAGTACAGTCGTTTAGAGATTCATGCTTTGGACATTTATTGGATTTAGATCGAGGATACGGGACACATATGGGACTGCATAGCTTGATGAGTCAGGAGGTTAAGTGTACTGGAGGTCCTAAGTACAGTCGATGATTTAGGGTGTCTAATACCTTACTTGAGTTTACGGCGATGGACTTTATTAGAGTGATGGGTCTGGGATTTGATGACAGAGGGCGTTTGGATCCTAATGGGCACTTTAGAATAAGTGGTAATAGTGTGTATGCGAGGAAGTTGATAGAGGACGGAGGACCAGCGAGTCCTAAGATAAATGTGGCTGCGCTGACATCTTTATTTGGTTCTGGCAAATTTGTAGGAGAGGATGCAGTGAAAGTTGCAAAAATTCTTCTGGTTTACTACTTTCTCCTCGGACAGGATACATGTAAGGTGAACGTAGAGGATTGGATGTGGAGCTTAGTAGAGGATACGGATTCTTGGGATGGATTCACTTGGGGCCGATATGCGTATCTACATCTGATTCACTACATGGATAAAGTACCGCTTGCTTTACCTCCTCGTGTCAATCCTGATTCCTATAGATATAATTTTATGGTTGTACATACGCCATAATGGTAAATCTCTTATACACTCACTGAATTGTCATAAAATTTTATGCAGAAACCATGTTAGAAAGAATAATTAATTATTTGTATGAATGTATTTGATATAGGTTTGGGCTTACGAACGGATCCCCTCATTTGCCGAACCATTTATTTTGGGGCCGCCTGTTGAAAACAGGAGGCCCCTCTGCCTACGTTGGACGTTTAAGCCGAAGCAACCGCGAGTTGATACCAGTGATTTTTTCCAATCAGTAAGTGTTGTTTTTTATTACTTTAATCAGAAGATAACAGAGTTCAATAAAATTATCGTCTTCAATTTGTTGTTCGATATGCAGAATCCACCGATTCAAGATATGCCTGTTCTACTGCCCACCGAGTATGCTTCACGGTACTGGAGAGGTCATGAGTTGGACCCGGATGCAGGTTTTAGGGTGTTATTTGCAAAGCCCGATGATCGCACGTTAAGGAAAATGGGTAGGAAAAAGGGAGCAACCATTCCTATCGTAGTTCAGTCAGAGGAAGAAGCTGCACCCGAGGAAGCTGCGTTGTTACGTACAGTGCCGGTGTTGTATGATGCGAGCTCTCAGCCATCGGCTTATGTTCCGAGATCACTGGACGACACAGCTATTCAGGGCCAACCGATGGTTCCAGGTGTTGTGGATTCTGATTTTGTGGGTGGGTCATTTTGGTCAACCGGTGGGCCTTTTGCCCCGGGCACATCGGTTAATGTGGTGCAAGTGGAGCCCCTAGTATTGGACGCCGGCAACCCCATAGTTCATGTTCCCCGTCCTTCTCCAAATCTATCAAGCAACTCATCACATTATGCCCCTATGGAAGTAGAGTACAATTATCATTCCCACGACTCGTATCGCTCTCGTGGCTCCCACCACTCGCAGCGAGCTCCTATGTCCCACCATTCAGATGCTCCTGGCGGCTCCCACCATTCTCATCACTCATTAAGATCTCAATACTCACATGGTCCGCATGAGTCATACCACTCACAGCATGCAGGTCCCGATGTACCATTCCCTGAAGTGCCTGTTAGAGGTGCTGGACCCAATGTTATATTCACACAGGAGTCTGTACATCAGGGCCATATAGCACATGAAGTTGATGCTGATGACGAAGGTGACAGATGGCATAGGCTTCATACGAGGTTTGACCAGCACGATGAAAAGTTCTATGACTTGGAAACGTACATGGCCTTCCAAAAGGAACGAGTATAAAAACGTTGAATAATTAGAATACACTCATGAGCCATGTCAACAATTATAAAATTAGGGCATCACAACTATAAAATTAAAGCATTTATAAATGTTATAACAAGTTTAAACATACTTTGTACACCTGCTACCCAATATCTTAATTCTCTCCAAAATTACTGGAATATGGAGTTACAAAATGCTCAACCTCTAGTACAAAAAATTTTAATAAGTGTTGGACGACCACCCCCATTTCCCACATTCCACTATACATTACCTCATTTTTTTGTATGGATATGGGGGAGTTGTGGGAGCACATGTCTACATAGTAGTACTAGATATTAGGTATTGTACTTCCACACTTTATTCAGAAATAAAGAAGAATCAGATTCCTTTACTGTACTTTGGGTCAAAAAAGTGTGGAATCTCATTTTGCAACCAGCTGAAAAGTTGGTCTCCACAAGGGCATTTTGGCCAATTCATTCTAAAGTGGCTAGAAAAAATTATGTATAACAAAAGTGGCAACTTAAAATTACAGTTATCTAAAAGTGGCAACTTTTTACCATTTCCACATAAATTTTTGGGAAAATTTTACTATACCCCCATTTTTTTTAAACATTTTCTTTCTTATCCCAACTTTAACACTATATATTTTTATATCCGATTTGATCAAAATATCCTTTACTCAAAAATTCGAGTAAAACATTATTTTCATGTATCAAATCGTGTGCACGAAAATTGGACATGAATGCACACGAAAATTGGACACGATTGCATTATTTGACACGAAAATTGGACACGAATGCAAAATTGGACACGGAATTGACCACGAATGCAAAGTTGTACACAAAATTGAACACGAATGCATTATTTTACACGGGATCATTTTCGAGTGAAGGTTAAATCCGTCATTTCGGACAAAAAAAAGAGTTTCCCTTATATTTGGGGTAATAAAATAAAAGTTTAAAGCCTGCAGGGCATTTTTCACAATTACAACTAAAAATTTTTGTGGCTCTCCCCTTAACACAAATAGAGTAACAACCTAAGTAGTATTAATACTACTAATCAACATAAACCAACACTCCCATTTTGTATTCTAATCTTTCTTTCTTTCTTTCAAACAAGGGGGGTGGAGTGGGGTGGGGACTGGGGTGGGGTGCTGTCTTGTATCAGATATTAATTGTTTGGTTCTTCAGCTTTTTCCAATTCAAGTAGAAATACAATAAACAAAAGAAGGGACTTTAATGTTTATGCTGATGCAATGGCCTTAAAATGTGAATTATTTGACTTCACTTTATTACCAATTTTTGCTTTCCCAATTATGGATAATTCAATTTCCTGATTTCTTTACATGCAATGCTGTTTCTTAATTTTTAGGGCAAACATGTCGCCTCTTTTCCCACCTTGGCCCACCCCTTCATCTCACTTCCAAATTCATCCTTCTTACCCTCTCGGTCTCAAATTAAGTTGCAGTGCATCGTTTATCCTCATAAATTTCATGGTTCCCTTAATTTAAACACTATAATAATACATGAAGTATATAAGATTGAAAGAGGACCACAATGTGAACCCGATTTACACAATTATTTATGTTCAATAAATTATAAAATATGTTAGGTAAAAGTGATAAATTTATTTTTAAGATGTAATTTTAAGATTAAAGTTTCACATAATTTGCCTTTTTTTTAATGGTAACGTTAATGTGAAACCGACAAAATTTAATATGGAATGGAAGAAATATTTTTTATTTTATCTTTTTATATTGTTAGGAGATTGGTGTTAATATATTCCCCATCTTTTAATTGGAGTTCATTCGATTGAGATTGCAGTAAGATAAATATATACTTAGTATATTGTTTGATTGCTCTAGTCAAATAGTCTCAACCGAGCATAATAAAATAGATATAAATCTTCATTATTTGGTTGCTACAATCTAATACTACAGATTTCTTCGGTTGAGAATTGCTAACCAATATCATTGGAAGATAGTTAAACATATAAAGATACATAAATCGTTCATCTGACCTAACCGATAAGGAATAATACTTCAATTCATTTTAGCACAACAAAGTTTTTATTAAAAAAATCCTAATTTTTAACAAAAACAGAGTATTTGGGCATCGGGCACAGAATCATTGCTAGGTTTTTCATTATTTATTTTAAGAACTTCTCAAATGAATATCATAGGGGGATTAGTGCGAAAATGTTAGCCCTCATTGCAGTGTTTACGCAGAGGGGGATTAGTGTTTAGGGTTACTTTGATTTCCTCAAAAATAACGTTTGATGTTTAAATTAAATGATAAAAATATCAAAGACGTGATATATTCAATATTGAATATATATTTCATCAAACTATGTTGATGTTGATTTAATAATTGGAGTAAGTTCAGAATAATTTGGAGTATGAATAATCACCCACTTGGTAAAATGCGACAATTGAAGTGGAACTAAAGGAGTCTATATATGCTCCCCGTCCCGGCGTAAGAGGATCATTTGCTTTTTTGCACGTAGATTAAGGAGTATTATTATTTAATGTGTGGTGGGTAGTTGTATTAGTAGAAGTGTGAGTCATATATTTTAATTGTATTAGAGGGGGTGCGTGGGTTCCATATGTGTAGAAAAGGAAACGAAAATCTTTAGGTGGGACGACCAAATGGAAAAATAACCCGCTCAGCGACCAAATGGAAAAATAACCCCGGCCTCTCAGCGTGAAATGGGGGGAGTATGTATTTTACACTATTATTATAGTTATTACACATCAAACAGATGAATTATTCATTCAATAATGTTATAGAATTGGGAAGGCCAATCTACTTGCAAGTTCATTTTTCAAATTCAAGCCATATGAAACAAAATCATGAACTATGTAAGTAAAACAACATAATCAAAAGATAACATGTTGCTCAGCCAATTGATAAGAGTACATATGTGGTAAGAAGTATTTTTGGATGATATAAATAAATAAATTTAAGCAAAAGAATGCGAGGATCGATGTTTTACAATAACTCTAATGACTCGAATGTTAGAATGTTGTCCAACTGCTGAGGAATTAGCGATTCTTTACTTACAGGACACACATTCTAAAAAAAATATTCCCATATTTTCTTTTTGGGACTAAACTTGCAATCTTATAAAATTATGACATCAATATTGTGCAAGGAAAAAATTCTTTGAGCTTAAAAGATGAAATATAGAGATCATCTTACCAAGCACACCAGGACAATCAATAGCACTAATTCCTCTCCAAAATACACATAAGACTCTTCACACCTTTCTCTTGTTTTACAATGCATTTTACACGAATAATAATGAAATAAAATAATTATTCAATATTCATTTAAAAAAAAACCTTTAATTTTAAAATTTGCGCTCCCGCATATTACTCATAAGTGAAACGTTATTTACGTGAGACATTTTGTGAGACATGTTAGAGTATACTCCCTCCATCCGCCCGAAAGATCCACATTTTGCCATTTTGGGCGTCCGCACCAAAGGTCCACATTTCTCTTTTTAAATACATGGAACCCACACACATCACTAATACAATAAATTTATGGGACGCATACACACTACAACAAAAAAGCATTAAGACACCAGCAAATACACTACATAGATCAGAAATATGTGTAGTCGTATGCTTTATATATGTAATCTTAAATATATATGTTGTCTTAAATATTTTTGCAAGCACAAAGACAACACATATTGACTGGTGATGTCTTAATGTGGTGTCATATACCTTATTTTTTAAGGTAATTTATTATAAGACAACATATATGACAACATATGGTTTCATAAATTTTTTTTACACACAAAGACAACATATATGACAATATATGTTGTCCTAAATTATATAAATAATTTTTTTATAAACTAAATAGTACTATATGACAATATTATTTGTTTTGTATAATATATAATATATTTTCTAATTAATTTATTTTGAGAAGACATATATAATTTGAATATTTTATTATTTATAAATTTGTGATTTTTTTTAAAACTAGTTAAACATTAAATATATAACAATAAATTCTTTAATTTTAATTAAATATGAAATAAATTTTAAAAATATTGTAAAATTCAAGATTCAAATTTCTAAATATTTTTATATATATATAAAAAACCTATGCTATGCTTGATGAGAAATTTTTTATTATTATAAAATTTTAAAATTAAATATATTTAATAATTTAAATTGTTTACTTAAAAATGTAAAAGCAAATTTAGGTAGTTATTATTAGTATAATATAACAAATTCAAAAAGTATTTACTAAATAATAATAATTGACTAAACCCTCGGGCAATCCCTCTCTTCCCCCAATTCACAATCTCCACTCCAACCCGCCGTCCCCCGCCGTCACTTAACCCTCGCAACTCACAACCCGTCCAGCCGTGTGCTGCTTCTCTCGGAAGTACGTCTCCGCATACGACAACCCTCAACCACCGCGTCGTTGCGTGCGTTTGCCGGAAGTTCACATCCCTCAAGCACCTCGGCAACCGGACTCTCGACCACTGCGCCGACGCGCGGCTGCCTCTGGAGGATCGCGACCCTCGCCGCCATTGTCGCGCTCCGTTGCCGCCATCTCGTCCAACTGGATCTGCCGCCGATCGCTGTCGAAGATCACTAGCCATTGATTGCATCACTCGACTTCGACCACCTGCTGCTTACCAAGCCCGAAGCTGCCGAGAAGAGCCACCAACGCACCACCACAGCAACGTCTGGATCGGCCATCCACCGGAAGATGCGAGATCTGCCACCAGATTTTGACTTTAAAAATCTCTTGTGTTGTCCAGCTGGCATCGGAGGGTGTTCTTCCAATAGCCGCTGATCAGTTTGCAAAATAACTCGATCAGGTTTGATGCTCTTCTATTTTTTCTTCCTTTAAAGCTGCTACGACTCTTGTTTCTAACAGGTTTGATGCTCTTCTTGGTTAAATTGATTAATTTTTGCAAGTGCTTGCCCTCATTCCCTGTTAATCTTCTTCGCAGTGTGAGCTTGGGTACGGTGTCGTCAACTCTGTAAGGTTTTGTTTCGATTATAATCTTACTCATTTCTTCCTTCCTGTTTCCTTGGGTCTGTTAGTGGGAGTTTCTTATTTCGATGATATGAATTAGATTAGATGCTTTGGTAATTCTCTAGTTTTGGTGTTGTGATCTCGTTGTGTTGTTTCTGCCTGTTGTTTTATGCTTGTTTGATTCTTTTCATTTTAGTGTTGAAATCCAGATTTAATTGATATAACATTCATTGGTCTCATGTATGTGTATGACATATGTATGCAGCTATATTACTCTGCGCACTCTTTCTTCCTATAGATACACGTATACTCGCAGGTTGTAGTGAATGTGATTGTTTGTGTCAGTAAGAAAGTTTTGAGTGTGCATTGTTGTTCAGACTTATAATACATTTAATAATCTAGTAGTTTCTCTTCATTGTCAATTGAGCATATACAAGATATGCTGTGGGGATAATGAAATGATTGAATAGTTGTAGGTAAAACAAATGGTGGTGGCCACACTAGCTGAATCTAACACGAACCTCTCAGATGATGTTATAGAAAGTATAATAGACAAGGTGAAGTCCTATGCATTATTGTTTAAAAATGGTTTAATGAACCCCCCTCCATCTAACGCCCATACACACAACATTAGGCTAGGAGGAATGGATTGACCTGTTACATTCTGAATTTATTTGCTTGCTTAACTTCCATTTGCTGTTGTTTCAAGTTATTAACTTCATTTAACATGCAGAATTTAAACAAAATTTAGAAGCTGAAGTCTCCCCTACTTGTTATTATAGCTTATACATGTAAGTGTTCTTGAATTTTGAGTCTTGCTATCATAGAACTTTCAATTATTTACTTCATATATGCTTGGAACTGTATACCTGTTTCATGTTGGCTAAAAACCTCCTCATCATGGGAAAAAATCTTAAACTTGGTAAAAGACAAAAGGTGTTCCGAGTAATTTCAAAATTTTCAGTTTCATATGATAAAGTCATACATACTTACCATTATAGCAGGAAATAAACTATATATATATATATATACTAGGAGAGCTGCACCTCACTTCGTGAGGTGTCAGCCCGTACTAATTATCAGGATCCACTTCTTCCTATTTTATTTTTGGAAATAATGATTGTTGAATGAGAAAGCTGTGTTAAATGGCCCTGTGAGGCTTTTCTGTGATGATGCATTTGATTAATTGGCCCTGTGAGGCATTTAAATGGCTATTTGAGTCTTGATTACGGTTTTTGTGGCAGTTTGTGGGTGAATTATTGTTATTTTGGTATTTAACTGGCCCTGTGAGGCACTAATTGATGCTGCATGTGATGAAATTGGCCCTGTGAGGCACTGAGGTAATGCTACTGTGATTGAGTTGGCCCGGTGAGGCATGTTGTGGCTGAATTTGTGTTATGTCGGTATTTACCTGGCCCTGTGAGGCACTAAATGCTGTTGTATGTGATGATATTGGCCCTGTGAGGCACTAAGTTAATGCTACTGTGATTTAATTGGGCCCTATGAGGCATTTATGTGGCCATTTGAGTCTTGATTGCTATGTACTTGGCCCTGTGAGGCAGTAGTTGGTATATATGTGGCTCTGTGGTGTCTATGGTTGGCGTGAGTTGCCGCTTCCTTAAACTGAAAAGTTTATTTGGTTTACTATTAGATTATGGATAGGTATATATTCATTGGCCGTATTGTACATTTGTTCATTGTTAAATTGTGCATAGTACTAAATTGTTCCTGTGAATTATCCTGATTCTTGTGTGTTAAATATATTAATAATGGGAGTATTGTAAAATTATTATTCAACAGCAACGGACTCATGACATCTCTGTTTCAAGACAGAAAAGAAGTGGTTGTGTTGGCTGTTTTATGGACACTATTTAATGATCTGTGGTTTCTTATGGACCTTCTGAAGTGTTTGATGATTTAAGACTTTGATGCCTCTCAGTCCTTTAGCATATTATACTTCCAAGGATGCCTGATTATCGTACTGTTTCATTTTGTATTATTCAGTTCACAAGGCTGCTTGCGAGCTCTCTCTCTTATCGGCATTTTTAAACCTTATGGTGGTTATAAATCTCTTAATATGCTTCATTTTCTATGTTATGTTATAAGTATCATTTTCCTGTTATAAAAAGCTGTATTTGTGCTTCCTTGTTTTGATCATAAATTAATTTACAAATTTGCATTACATCGGATGTCATAGACTCGGAATCTCCCAAAAATTGCAGTTGTTTAAATGACTAGGGAATGACATAGGATCTGTAGGTGCATATAGTAGTCAAATATTGATTCATTTGATTCTCCCAAATACATTTTTCTGGACGTCTTCGGTATTTAGCTGCTCATGTCAGAGATCTTAAAAGATATTTTCTTGCAGGTGTCAGGAGATAATGTTCCAGCAGTTTTGAGAGCTGTGGTTGAAATTGGATTCAGCTAAGGTGGATGTATTCGTTACATTTAGCTTCATGTATTTTGGTGTTAATAATATTTGCTACTTTTTGCAATTTTTAGGGATAATCCACCTAGACAGGTAATATCCGTCAGCACAACTAATAATAATGGCTTTCCTCGGCAACCTCAATCTTATGTTGATCCCACTTCAGGTAACTAAATTATTTGCTAGTTGCAACATGAATCCCAATTTTTTTAAATTCTGCTACTATGTGACATCATAGTATCATAAGAATCTCATCATCAAGACAAACATTAATCTTGCAGCTGATTATATAACTTTGGAGCTTATGGTTCCTGAAAATCTGGTGGGCGGGCTGATTGGAAGATTTGGGGCCAACATCTCAAGGATCAGAAATGAGTCAGGAGATAATATCAAGGTAGTTTTGTCATAGTAATTTATCAAGTGAATAAAGGTTCTTGAGCTACGAGAAATATGCAAATAAGCATCTAAAATGCCTTGGTGGCAATTAATCTTTCATGAGTTGCCCATTTTTCAAGTTGATTTAGGTCAAAGTCTGCAGTAGTGCAGTGATGCATGTAAGAGATATTTGGAAGCTCGGAACTAGAATGTTTATAAATCAATCATATCATGGGCCAAATTTTATTTCTTATGTATAAAACTTTACTGTGAATTTCATAGATTTGCTTGGATATCAATCAATTTTTGGTTGGATTCTCATAATTCAATGTTGGTTCTCTGTTATTTGTCTCTTTTCTTGTTTATAATCATTTTTTTTAATATTTGACAATTATAATCATTTTTTTCTACTGTTTGTTCATTCAGTATGTGGTGTTATTTAATGTTGTGTATTGTGGATCATATAGAATGCTTTTAATTCTTTTAAAATGTTATCAATTCCACATGTTAATAAATATATTAATAAATAAAAAAATTAATAAATTTGACTAAATAAGACAACATATATAATCATTTGTTATTTAAAAATAATTATTAATATAATGGCACAAAGACAACACATATAATTTGTTGTTATTTAACAAAGAGTTCATAAAAAGGCACACAAAGACTACACATTATGTGTAGTCTTTGTGCGCCTTTTTTTAAAAAAAAAGACGCACAAAGACTACACATATAGTGTGTAGTCTTTGTGCGAATATGTGTAGTCTTTGTGCGTCACAAAGACTACACATATTCGCACAAAGACTACACATTATATGTGTAATCTTTGTGCGTCTTTTTAAAAAAAATGGAGTACAATGACTACACATATAATGTGTAGTCTTTGTGCGAATATGTGTAGTGTTTGTGCGTCTTTTTAAAAAAGACGCATAAAGACTACACATTATATGTGTAGTCATAAATATACTCTAAGACAACAGGAGCTTTGACTACATATCATTTTTGCTAAAATAAGCTAATAGAATACACATCATATATGTTGTCTTAATGCTTTTTTTGTTATAGTGACACCCCACTAATACAACTACAGCTACACCTTAAATAATAATATTCCTTAATCCACGTGCAAAAAGCAAATGTCCACATTTGTGGCGGATGGAGGGAGTATCTATTATCTACATAAAGTATGTTTAAGACATATTAGAGTATGTCTATTATCTGCATAAAGTATATTTAATGGTGGTTAAAATAGGTTTACTAAATTACGATATATTATATATTAAAGTATGATTTTAATGTATTATTATGCTCCCCGTCCCAGTTAAAGATCTTTTTTTTTATTTTGGTCGTCCTACACAAATGGTATCCTTTCATTTTTTACACACATGAGACCCACACACCAGCTCTAATACAATTAAAATATGGGACATACACTATCACTAATACAACTATCCACTACACATTAATTAATAATATTTATTAATCCACGTGCAAAAAAGAAAATGACTCTCTTTTGATGGGACGGAGGGAATAATTTGATTTATTATTAACATACTTTAACTGCAAATAAGCATATTTTATCTAATACAATAAGCATACTTTAGTGATGGGTCGATTCGTCTCACAAATAACCCGTCTCACAAGAGAGTATCTCTAAAAATTATATTACTTTACATTTCATTTATTATTTTATTTACAAATACTAAAATATTCTAAAATTCAATAAAGTTAATAAAAAAATTGAAAGTAAATATGAACAAAAGAAAATAGTACAGTAAAAATGAAACAATAATTTAGCTTTTCAGTTAAAAGCTTCATACCCTTATTCATATTTTACTGCTAAAATGTGGACCTATTTGGCTGGTGAACACCCTTTAAATTAATTCGGTGGTCTTTTAAGCCGTTTACTCCATGTGTTTACATTAGTATATACTCCCTCCGTCCCAAGCAAATAGCAACATTTGCTTTTTACACGTAAATTAAGAAGTATTATTATTTTATGTAAAGTGGATAGGTGTATTAGAGAGATGTGATGGGTAGTGGTGGACCATTGGTGTACTTTTTTTACTAAAAGAGGAAAATTGTGCAATTTGGACGGGACGCCCAATACAATAAAATGGTGCTATTTTGGTGGGATGAAGGGAGTATTAATTTTCAATTATTACTAACGTGCAAAATTCGCTCAATGATTTCACAAAACACTTAAGATCACACACATGAAATGATAAAAACTTGAATCAAATAAAAAGATTGTATAAAGATGTATAGTGGTTCGCTTATAAATAACCTACGTCCATTTTTGGGAGAATAAACTTTATTATTCAATTATGCTTACAAACAAGATCAGATTGATCTCAATCTGTCACAAGGCTTAAAACCACAGCCACTCAAACTGTCACTCAGAGTGAAAAACTGATGTGATCAAGCTATTTTGAGCCCTTATATCTAGCTAACCCCTCAACTTATTGATCCGGTTGAATCTCCACTAGATAGCTCTCACTTAGTAGCAAAGATACAACCGCCTAGCTGTTCACAAGTAACTAGATAAACCACTCAAAAACTGCTCTAAAGTCGGCTGCTCACACCTGCACCATTTTGACAGTTTTCAACTGTTTGAGTTGTTGTCACAGCTCCAACTGCGCTACCAGCTTGCATGCAACACATGTCATTCTTGAGCCTCCAATGAACATAATCTATGTGTAATCAACCCTCATACATGCATCTATTATCATCAATTACCATATAGTATATCAGAGAAAGAAGGTAAAAAATTAACCGGAAAACATGTACTCTATATAGATTATCACCAATTTTTGTTTTTTTTTCCTGCATCAAATAATTAAAACGAGATATAAATGTCATATTCAAATTATTATTTTCGTCACATATTTCTATTATTAGTTTAAGTCTAACTATAACAAAAATATCAAAAAGAGAAAACAAGGAAAGAAAAAAAACTAGTATCAAATTGTCCCACGAAATTTGTGAGATTTAAAGGAAAAGTGATTTTAATATTTTATAATATTAAAAAAAAGTTATTGATGAATAGTGATAATAATTAAAGTGATCTCTCTTACGAGGGATGAAAATAATATAAACAAATAATTGTAATCACATTTTTAAATGTTGTATTAAAATTTGGGTAGGTCTTGCGTGAGACCGTCTCACATGAGACCATTTTTCACTTTTAAAATAGTTATCACTTTCGCTATAAAGCGTTATCACTTTCGCTATAAAATGGTATAACTTTTTATTTACACTATAAACTATTCATGAAAAAACATTATCACTTTTATTAATTTATTATCACTTTCCTTTGTAAAAATTATCACTTTTTGACCGTCTCACGTCACTTTTTCGTAAGCATTTACGTGAGACGGTCTCACACAAGTCTTTGCCTTAAAATTTAGTATACTTAATATTTTGAGAAAATTTTTAATTTAACATTTATACCCTCCATATTTCAAGCTAGATTTTTAATGAAAAAAAATTATATTTTTATTAATTAATTAAAGTGTTGTGCTCTTTTATATATATATATATATATATATATATATATATATATATATATATTCCACAATAAACCAACTCATATAAAATCTTAATTTGTAATTTTATGTACATTACACAAAATCTCACCAAATATTTTTCAACTATTAGGTAAAATATACTCCACTTTCGTATAAATTATTCGAAGATCACCATATACTCATAATTCGACATGCATTCAGCCACTTGTCCAATTTATTTTCAAACATATACTCTGTCCTTCCTTCATTAAGAGAGCATTTGCTTTTTGGTACGTATATTAAGAAGTATTATTATTTAATGTGTAGTGGGTAGTTGTATTAATAGGAGTATGAGTCCCAATATTTAATTGTATTAGAAGGGATGTGTGGATCCCATTATCATATATATAAAAAATGAAATGAGACTCTTTGGGTGGGACAACCAAAATGGAAAAATAGTCATCTTAGTCTGGGACGGAGGGAGTACTAATTTTTTCCGTCCCAGGCTAAGAGGGTCATTTTACCGTTTTGGTCGTCCCACCCAAGGAGTCTAATTTACTTCTTTGGACACATGGGACCCACTCACACACACTAATACAATTAAAACATGGGGTCCCCACACCCAATAATACAACTACCTATTATACATTAGATAATAATACTCTTTAATCCACGTGACCAAAAATAAACGAGACTCTTAAGTTGGGACGGGAAGTATATGAGTTCACTTTCATTTGCAAGCTGAAATATAATTTAAAAGTTAAACATGCTCCATAATTAATTAGGAAATATATTTCCATAATTAATTAATCAATTTAACATGCCACCCGTCCAGATCATGCATACTTTTATTTATAAGAGAATTGACATGGGGGTGGGGGTGGGGGTGGGGGTGGGGGGTGTTTTTGTGATGTAACAATGAGAAAGAAAATGGACATGAGTCAAAGAGAAGGAATTAATAGGGAAGAAAGAATTAAAAGAAATGATGTGACAAAAATTAATTAATAGGAGTATGGGGAAGGGGAAATCAATCAATGAAATGGGAATGGGAATGTGATTGGAATTGAAGATCCTCTATTAATGGGAATGTGAAATGGAAGCCTGCTAATTACTTACAAACCTTTGTATCTATATCCATGTATTGTAGGGGGTGGGGTGGGTAGGAGTAGGGTGCTGCCTGGTATGGTTGACAAAATTTCATTACAGGCTGCGCCTTAGCTGTGTGATTTCGCAGACCTATTTTCACACCCACCCACTCGGAGGTGGGGGTAGGGTGGGTGGTAAGGTGGTTTGAAATTTTGAATGAAATTCATGGAGTAGTAATTATCTAGGTTAGGGTAAATATAATCTTCGTCCTGTTTTTATATGTTTGTAATGAGGTGTTTCATTGCTTATATCTTTCGGAAAACAATTTTGTTGCTAATCCATTACTTATAATTACATCGACAATTTATAAAATGATTTTGTTGGTAATCTATAGGTATTTCAAACCACCTTACCATCCTCTCATGATCTCATACCACCCCGATCCCACCCAACTCCAACCACCAAGTGGCGGGATGTGAAAATAGGCCTGCGAATTACCAATGGAATTTATTCCGTTGGTTAAAACATACTACGAAAATTCATTGGTATTTCATTACTAAAAGAAAAAAAATGTAATTTTTATTGGTAATTATTAATGAATTATCGACGAATTAAACTTGATTGGTGAATTTAATTGTGAAAAGAGTTCTTTTTTAGTGTTTTTAAGAAATTACTTCATACACATTCTCACACATACAACTAATACAATTACTTGTTACACAAATTAATAATACTGTTTAATTTATGTGAAAACATAAATTAATAATATTACTTAATTTAAATTGTAAAAAGACACAGAAAATTGCAAAGGGACACGGGGTCATGCAGGCGAATGTACACGAGGCAAATTCCAGAAGACATGATATGGAGGTAAGAAGAGAGGGAGGCTGTATTTTGGGGTAGTAGAATGCAAACATAGATACATCTTAGAAATTGCGAGAGCATTGCGTTTTAAAGCTAACTTACCTGTTGCATTTTGGGGAGAATGTGTTTTAACCGCCACTTATATCATAAATAGACTTCCTTCTAAAATACTTCAAAATCGCACTCCTTATGAAGTTTTACTTAATAAAAAACCTACTTATGAACACTTAGAGTTTTTGGGTGTCTTGTTTATGCTAAGGACACGAGGAAATGAGTGGATAAATTCAATGAAAGGGAGAGGCCTTGTGTTTTTGTAGGATACCCACATGGGCAGAAGGGGTACAAGGTATATGATATTTCGAGTAAAAGAATTCACACTTCACGTGACATAAAGTTTTTTGAAGATATTTTTCCTTACAAAAGTAGATGATGTAAAGAAGGGGGAATGGAATATCTCTCCTGATTGTGATGAGGAACTTGATACAGTGCTTCATAAGCAAACAAAGGAAAATGACTCTTCAAATGTGCAAGTCGAAAATTCGGTTGATAATGTTAATGATGTGATCGATGAAGTTAGGCCTACACGGAAAAGTCACAGGCATAAGCAACAGCCGCCTCATTTGAAAGAATATGAAGTTGACTTGCCGAGCTCAATAGACCACACATAGACTACATCTGATGCAAGATCTTCAACGGTACATCCTCTCAGTAACTACGTATCTTATGATAAGTTCTCTTATACTCACAAATGTTTCTTAACGACAATCAATAAAAATGATGAGCCAAAGTTTTTCTCACAAGCAGCTAAGATATCTCATTGGCAAGAAGCAATGAAGGAAGAAATTAAAGCATTAGAAGAAAATGGAACTTGGGAGTTGAAGCACTTACCTCCGGGAAAACGTACTATTGACTCAAAATGGGTCTACAAAGTAAAGTGTAGACCAACAGGTGAAGTTGAGCGTTACAAAGCACGCCTAGTTGCTAAAGGTTTCACACAAATAGAGGGAATCGACTTCCATGAAACGTTTGCCCCAGTTGCAAAGCTTGTCACTGTTAGAAGCTTATTGGCAATTGTAGCCAAGCGTAATTGGTTCGTACGTCAATTAGATGAGAACAATGCCTTTTTGCATGGTGATTTGGTTGAGGATGTCTACATGAAAATTCAACAAGGTTTTGCTAAGAAAGGAGAAACTCGGGTCTGTAAATTACGCAAATCACTTTACGGTTTGAGGCAAGCATCAAGAAATTGGTATCACAAGTTTACTCAAGCCATTATTGGAGGTGGTTTTAGGCAATCCAAAGCGGATCATTCTCTGTTTATTCACAAGCAAGGTAATATTTATGTAGCTTCATTGAGATATGTAGATGATGTCATCCTTGCAGGTAATGATACCACTAAAATTCAAGAAATCAAGACATATCTTGATAATAATTTCAGCATAAAAATTTTGGGATCCTTCAAATATTTTTTGGGCATTGAAGTAGCATGATTGGCAAAGATTTTTGTTTTAAGTCAACGTAAATATACGCTCGATATTTTGAAAGACTGTGGCTTAGAAGGTTGTCGTCCCAGTTCATTTCCTATGGAACAGTACACACGTTACGATCTTGATGAGAATGGACCAACCTTGGATATGCTGCGGTATCGTCGTTTGATAGGGAGACTGCTTTATCTTACTGTGACAAGGCCAGATATACAGTATGCAATCAATGTTCTAAGTCAGTTTTCATCCTCACTACGACAGTCACACATGGATGCAGCGCTACGAGTAGTTCGCTATCTCATGGGAATATTAGGCCAAGGCATTCTTTTACCTGCCGTTGGAGATTTGTCTCTTATTGCGTATTGTGATTCTGATTGGGGTGGATGTCCTGTGACGAGACGTTCTAGAACATGATATTTCATTTCTCTTGGGGGAGCTCCTATCTTTTGGAGAACAAAAAAGCAAACAGTAGTATCACGATCATCAGCCGAAGCAGAATATAGCGCAATGACAACCACAGTGAGTGAAATTTTATGGCTAAGATGGCTATTGATTGATTTGGATGTACAACAAACGACGCCAACCTTACTCCATTGTGATAATCAAGCAGCATGACACATCACAAACAATCCAATTTTTCATGAAAGAACGAAGCATGTTGAAAGAAATTTTTTAGGTATCTCATTTCAATATTTACGGTTTTTCTTTTTGGAAAATGGGACTCATCTAAAACAATTAATGAATCACCATGGTCCCCACATCCAACACTAATACACATACCCACTTTACGTTAAATATTGTATCTTTCCACCAACTATCTATTAAAATACTATACTCCTTAACCAACGTGCAAAATATTGTATCTTTCCACCAACTATCTATTAAAATACTATACTCCTTAATTAACGTGCAAAAAACAAACATAAATATTGAAATGAGACGGAGGGAGTATAATTTACGTTTGTTTTGATTTTAAAATTACGTAGCTGGTAGTTTAGTGGACCATCGTCGATTTCATAATTTGGTCTACTGAGTCCAATTAAATATGTGGCCCATAATATTGAGCCCGATTGAAGTGTCAGGCCCATGAGAAAACTACTACAAGAGTCACAATTTGAGAATTTCCACTTTAAAACTGACGACGTTTATTAACTTTATTTACACAATTGCCACCCAAAAATCCTAATTACTATAATATAATTACTACCATGGATTAATATAAAATCAATAGTAAAATTCCATCGTAGAATTAAAAAACGCAACAAACAAAAACAACTATCGTTATACATCATTCTTTTTTAGGTTTCTTGTTTCGTGTACATATTAATAAGAAGGATAAATATATATTTTCTTTTTTGGAATATAAATACTCAAAGAAGGATGATTTTGAAATAATAGTATCATTAAATTCTTAGTTTAAGACCAACTCAAAGATAATTATTAAAAACAATAATTGTCTATTAATAAATCAATTTACATCTTCACTTAATCAACATCTATGTTATGGGTATTATATCTCCCATACTTAATAGGCCCAAGGCCTAATAACCCTTAAAAATACCTGAAGAAGGAACCTCAATTATGAAAAGGCCCAGTTCAAGAAGAAATAGCGAATGGATAATTAAGACAGCCCAAAAAAACCATTTCTAGCCCAAAGGCCGTTTAGGACAAGACAGAGAAGGAATCCAATAAAGGGAAAGAAAGCTGAAACCCCCTCAGCAGAGCACTTCGACTGCACTACCTTTCTGTATCCAGGGGCTCGGACAAGAAGCGCAGCCTCGGAAGCCCACCCGTACGAGGACCAGGTGAATAGCAGGAACTGCGGAACAAAGCGCAGATACCCTTATGAAGACTGAAAACTGCAACAGGCTAGAAGACAAGGAAAATGGTAACAAGAGATTTCTTGGACATCAATCTTAACTAGAAGACAACAAGCAACTAACGCATCTCCTTTTAACCATCAATAGGGAGCAAACAAAAGACAAAAGCGGCCCGTGACACCCTGCAGAGACATCCCATGGCACCCAGCCTCTCTTCCCTTTCTGGTCGGTGTACAAGTCAACTTCATTAATGACGACTTGTCTTCATCCAGGTGGCACTACAAGATTGGCTCTGAATTTGGATTTACGAACAGCATAAATAGCTTCTCTCATTGGAGAGAAGTAAGTTACTCATTTTCACACTTGACATTACACTTGTAATTAGGAGAATTTTATTTGTGTTATTCATATAGAAAGATAAAAATCAATTAATACTTTTTGGTTGGATCTTGTTTCTCTTATACATTTACATGTTTTTATTGTATTTGGTGATGATCGTTCTTAGCTAAGTTAATCGCTTCATAACCCCACTTCTATCTTCTAATTAGCTAGTTAATAACACCCCATCAACAATCTCCAACATGAACTATTTTTGTGTGAATCCATATAACAATTAACTTTTCTGTTAAATTTATTTTTCACATAAAGCATTATTATTTCACAACTATATCATATGAGTTATTTATAAAATAATTTATCAAACAATTATCCTTTTTCATCTTACAAGGTTGTTTTAATCAAGTGGGCTAGCCCATTTGGCCACCGGGCTCCTCACACAAGTGAGTGGCCCGGGTTCGATTCCTATTGGGAACGAATATGAGGGGAGTTATAAGGAGGCTTGGAGAATAAGGATGTATGAAGACTTGGTGTAACTAACTACTAACTATACTAACAACTGACTTTGCCCAATAAAAAAAAACAAGGTTGTTTTATCATATATCTTATACTCACTCCGGCCAATGCAAAGGTACTCGTTTGCTGTTTGTACATAGATAATTCTAAGGTCTTTATTTACTTTTTGCACGTGGATGAAGGGGTATTATTATTATATATAAAGTGGGAAGTTGTATTAGAAAAAAATGGTGGGTCATATTGTGTACTTTCTTTACTAAATAGATGAAATTGATAGCTTTAAACGGACGACAGGAATAGTGAAACGAATACCTTTGCACTAGACGGAGGGAGTATATACTAATTGCGAATACGCTGTTAAAAATAGTTTTTTGAAAGTATGATATGTCACGACGTGGTTAATAGTTATATTATTTTATATTTTTTATTTAATATTTTATACATAATCTTTCTATGTTTATATTTTATTATTATATATTAAAATTTATTATTATATCACTATTTTATATTTTCAAAATGTTTAATCTTATCATCTACAAAATATTGATAAGTCTTTATTCAATTAATTATTTCAAGATAATAATTATCTAAATATTATAATATATTAAATAAAAAATAGATCCATCATTTAAAAAAAAATGTAATTACACTCCTTTTATTTTATTATAAGATACTCCGTCCCAACACAATAGGTGCATTTCCATTTTTAGTAAAAAGGACCCACCTAAATTCACCTTTTCTCTCTCCATAACCCCACGATTCACACTAATACACCTACTTAAAATATTATTTCTCTCACCTCTACTACCCCCAACTACTCATTAAATATTATATCCCTTAATCTACGTGCAAAAAAGTTTCGCCACTCTTGTTGTGGGACGGATGGAGTAATATTTAAAAGTTAATTATTCTAAAAAAAATTATTTAATTACCATAAAATTTTAACTAAAAAGTTAATATTTATAAAAATATATATTTAACATAAGTATTTGGTTTATAAATATATTTAAAATAAAAAATAATGAATATACAAGGGCAAAAAAATAATTATATAAATTATTAATTTAATTAAAATACTTAATTCATATAAATATTTTGTTTATGATAATAATAAAATATATTAGTGAAATTGGTAAATGTTATTTCACTGGAAACGGTTACATCAAGTACTTACGTACGATGCGAATACAAAATCTAGCCACCCTATCCAACCTACTCAAGCAAAATGCTTGAGGTGAATAATAAAATACATCATGAATTCATATACAAAGATGCTATCTGAAGCTTGATTCTATCTGCAATGTAGTTCGTAGACATCATCCTTGTGTCATGCTGAAGAGCATTCCTTTCCATCCATATGTGGTAGATCGTGGTAGCAAAAGTGATGAAAAGGAATTTTCTTGCCTTTTTGTTGGTCCTCGTATCCTGGTGTATCTTCCTGAAGGCATCTGTGACTGATGCTAGCCTTCGTCTTCTCCATCCAATCCAGCTTCTGACCTGATCCCATATATGTGTGGTGTAAGGGCAGTGGAAGAAGAGGTGCGATGTGGTCTCCTGATCAAAGAAAAAAGCACATCTTTTGTCTTCTTCCGTGCACCACACCCTATCCTTTGTAGCAACTCTGTCTCTATGCACCAGCCAAAGTCTGAAACTGTATTTCCTCACAATCCACTTGTGCCATACCTGTTTGTAGACAAAGCTCGAGTCCGTTAATAATAAAATATATTAAAATAATTTATTTATTAATTTAAGATAAAGTATATACTCTCTCCGTCCCGTTTCAATGTTTACGTTTGTTTTTTGCACGTTGATTGAAAAGTATTATATTTTAATAGATAGTGGGTGGAAAATAATAATATTTGATGTGAAGCGGATAGTTGGATCAGTGTTGGATGATACTCCCTCCGTCCCAGGCTAAGAGTGTCATTTTACTATTTTGGTCGTCCCACCCAAAGAGTCTTATTTTCTTTTTTGGACACACGGGACCCACCCACACCCACTAATACAATTAATGCATGAGGCCCCCACACCCACTAATACAACTACCCACTACACATTAAATAATAATACTCCTTAATCCACGTACCCAAAAGCAAATGAGACTCTTAGGTTGGGACGGAGGAAGTATATAAATTGTTTTAGGTTGGTCCCATATTCCTAAAAAGGTAAATGTAAACATTGAAATGAGACGCGCAAAATTGAAACGTAAACATTGAAACGGGACAGAGGGAGTATTTATTTTAGATATATTTATAAACCAAATATTTATGTTAAATATATATTTTTATAAATATTAACTTTTTAGTTAAAACTTTATGGTAATTAAATAAAATTTTTTAGAATAATTAACTATTAAATATTACTCCCTCGTCCCACAATAAGAGTAGCGGAACTTTTTTGCACGTAAATTAAGGGATATAATATTTAATGGGTAGTTGGGGGTAGTTGAGGTGAGAGAAATAATATTTTAAGTAGGTGTATTAGTGTGAAGTTATGGAGAGAGAAAAAGTGAATTTAGGTGGGTCCCTTTTACTAAAAATGAAAATGCACCTCTTGTGTTGGGACGGACGAAAATGGTAAAATACACTCCTTGTTGTGGGACGGAGGGAGTATCTTCTTATAATAAAATAAAAGGAGTGAAATTACATTTTTTTTTAAATGATGGATCTATTTTTTATATAATATATTATAATATTTAGATAATTATTATCTAGAAATAATTAATCGAATAAAGACTTATCAATATTTTGTAGATGATAAGAATAAACATTTTTGAGATATAAAATAGTGATATAATAATAAATTTTAATATATAATAATAAAATATAAACATAGAAAGATTATGTATAAAATATTAAATAAAAAATATAAAATAATATAACTATTAACCACGTCGTGACATATCATATTTTTAAAAAAACTATTTTTAACAGCGTATTCGCAATTAGTATATATTCGCAATTAGTATATACTCCCTCCATCCGCCTCAAAGAGAGCATTTTACTTTTGGGCACGCGGATTAAGGAGTATTATTATTTAATGTGAAGTGAGTAATTGTATTAGTGGGAGTATGAACCCCATATTTTAGTTGTATTAGTGGGTGTGTGTGAGTCCCATGTGTGTAAAAAAAGAAATGACCCTCTTTGAAGCGGACGACCAAAATGGAAAAAAGACCCTCTTTCGAGCGGACGGAGGGAGTATAAGATATATGAGTATATTCTTAACACGAAATGAGTAGTGTGATAGATCTCAAACATGTTTCTGCCCTCTACCATATACCCTAATCGAGCTTAACTGTAAATTATACCAGAAAAAAACTCAAGAGATAATTATTGACTCAAAATTATACAGCTAATTTGATGAAGCAAATTCTTCGATGTCTCCATCATAATCCGGAATGGTACTACAAAATCACTTGCGCTAAAAAAAAAAATAAAAAAATAAAATGATGATAATAATAGTAATAATATTAATTAAATAAATTAAGAAAGAGGCTAGGCTGATCAATGACAAGAACACAACATTAAGAATGGCACTTTAAACCTTAAAAGCCAAAATTGAAGAAGTGGATGGAAAGTTAATACTGTAATCTTGAAGCTGATTTTGATCATATTATATGGATTAAAATTTATATATAACTTTATATATTATCATTCCATACAACAATATCTTCTGCATTTACATTCATCTGCTTTGGTATTACACACAAAATGTTACCTCCCAGGACAGGGCAATGGTTAGGTTAGGGTCGAAAGCTTCGGTATCCCCTTCACCACCGTCTCACCAACGAAGTAAGTAACTGCAACCAATTTATAAATATCAGAAAACAATTCTAGAATGAGGTTTAACATAAAATCATATACTATATCTTTATGTCAACACAATTGTTCTCTACTTGAGAAAGAAACTCCAACTATGCTAAATTCTCCGTCCTATGATTGTTTGCACTACTCAACGAGTTAGAAGATGTCACTGGAACTGTTGGGCTCTTATCTGAAAGAGTGCAAGTACAGCTCAACTTTTGTAAATTGGAGGCTTTGATGGTTTCAAATATTGATAAGTGTGATTCCAAGTAGAAGGAAAATGATAGTAAACAAAAACGAAGATGATCTCCATTTTGCTTATCAGAAAATATTTCAACACATACCTCAAACAGTTCAAATGGGCTCCCACGCTTGTATTGATCGTTTTTCTTGCCCTTGTCAGAGGGGAAAATGCTGAATAGTATTGCTCTCCATCCAATAAGTAAAAATGCAGTGCTTCCCATTGTAACCAATATAAAATTGGTAGGGGGAGGGTGACCGATCGTCAATGCCCTTATAATTAATCCCAACTGCAGTGTACGAAGAAACAAGTTGAATCAAACATGTAAAAATAGAAACAATACATGCACATCAGTAGATCCAGCAAAATTTTTGGCATAATTATTGAAAACTAGCAGCATATGGAAAAAGAGTAACGAGTATACAGCAGGAAGATAACACTCTTCTCAAAAAAGATGATAGCTCTTGGGGTGAAGTTGCATCCTCTAGTATCTCGAGAAGAACAAAATACTAAATATAAAATGAGTGAAAAATTATATATGAGTGTATATTGGGTGCACCCATATGTGTATACCTTTTTATTCTATTTTGTATACATATTATTCTATTGTATACGTGTTTTTGTGATAATTGTATACATACGTGTTTTGTGATAATTGTATACTTTTTTCACATCAAGTTTTCATTAAAAAAAACTAACATCCATATGTGTATAACTTTTTATTGAATATTATATACAATTTTTCATTAAAAAAATTAACAATTAAATTGTATACATTTTTACTCTTAATTGTATATGCTTTTGTTTATATTTGTATATGGGTGCACCCTATCTTTAGGTGCACCCGGGTGCACACTATAAATGGCCATTATATATGCTTCCCCTGTTATGATTGACGTTTAAGGTTATTGCACAAATGATAATTATTTTGATTTTAAATTTCTATCTAGAAGTCAATTAAAATGGTACAAAGGGATGTACTGTTTACCACCACAAACTTGCTCATTGTGTTGCTCTAACGCAAATTGTCACACAAGGAAAAAAAATGTCTGAGAGTCAGATCCACAACATTTTTCAGCTGATCATAGAAGGGGACTCAGGGAAAAATCTTTTCTGCATGCTAAAACGCCCCCATACTTCAATTAAACCATTACTGTACCATTTGTTTGTGAGAGTTAAAGTTCTTAACATATCTGTAGCCATGATTTAGAACAAGTAAAAAATAACGAAAGCAGTAGTCTTGCTACAGTCATAACCACTGAAAGAAAACAGATGCTCAGATTCCTTAACTCCTTATAGGCCAACATGTGTTTGTTATAGCATTTAGTCAGTTCCATATCAATTGTAGAAAGATAAACCTACCATTCAATTATGAGAACTAGCTTGCACATACAGAGTGGTAGGTAGTGCTAATTCTACATTTCATTGCCTTGGTTTTAGTTCTGTACCTGATTTATCCAGTAATGAGCATAGTTGTTAAAAGCGAGAGGCGCACCTAGGCGCACGGACCCTAGGCACGCCTGAGGCGCGCGCCTGAGCTACATTTTGCCCAAAACTGAATTTACAATGTATATACACAAATATATCCTACTTACAATCATATTACCTAACTAAACTAAGATAAAAATCATATAACATCACATAATGATACGTAATAACTCGTAATAGCATTATAACACATTAAACATACACACAAATAAAGTTCAATTAGGCAGCAGATGGTGGAGGTAGGCGTTGGAGGCGAAGGCGGACCTTTTTGTCTTTGTTTTGAAAGTTCAAGTACTAAAACCCTAATCCTAATTCTCTATTTATATCATTTTATAAGTGGGTTGTCCATTTTTATCTTTAAAACGTTTAAACCCTTTAATAATTGAGTAGCAATTTCAAAAAACTTAAAAAAAAGAAAAAAGAAAAAAACAGGATGTTGAAGAGGCGGGCCTAAGGCGCCCCTAGGCTCGAGCCTTTGATACATGAGCATGGAATAGCAAAAAATCAACAATCTAGGTGCAGACCCCTGAGCCAGCGCGCCTTTAACAATTATGGCAATGAGGTGCACCTATACAATATGCATTATTTAATTCAGAGTTTGTTGAGGATGACAATCTTTGATTTATGCTCACGAGTGAGGGAGAACTCCAATTTTTAGTTAGCTTTAGCAGTTTCAATTCGATTTCTTCTAAAATGGAAAATAATTGCAAGAAATCAAGAATTTCTTCTTATATTTCACGTTTAGGATATGCACCACCAAAATTATGAACTTTACATGGCATGGAGGAACAAATTAGCAAAGTTATAGCTAGGACTGGACTTCCTTATTCCATTCTACGAAAAATAAGTATTGACCATTCATTCTAGAAAAACAGTTATCAGTTTTCTTCGGCAGAGCAGTCTTGTCATCAACACCCCCTGTGCCCCCCAAAAATGAACTTTCCATTATTTACATCACAAATTTTCAAATCAGCACATTTTTAATATCATTTCCAAAAAATACGTCATCACCTTCACTCCACTACATCTCAATCAGATCATAGTAATGTTATGAGTCTGTAACTGAAACATATCTATAAAACCGTGTTTGTGAATCAATGACAACTGTGAAACAGTGAAACACATGATTCTTGCTACTCATGAAGCATATACGCAACTGTAAATGAGGACTGTAAATGCAAAGGAAGTTTATTCATTTTGGAAAAACAGACCATGCATATCAGAGAAGTCATATTGCACCTAAAACTAAAAGTGCAAAGGGAGAATAAACCTAGTTTCAGTTTCAGGGTATCAAAGAAAATACTACACTTCATATGTCTCCTACTGAAATTAAATCTTGAATCTGGTCTGGTAACATTCCAGAAACATCAATAAACATTTGAATACACAAGTGAATGCATTAGTTTTTAACCCATCATTTGAAAGCTCAAAACGAGCGAGAACATGAACCACCTCAACACTACCTTCTCTAGAAAAATCATTTCACTCCACTTTTCCGACAGTAAAGAACACCGCAGCATTATGAATTGAGCAAATTACGATTCCACCAAATTCATCAAAATACATCAGGAAATATTCCCAACCATTAATCCATTATCATCAGAAACTCAGGAAATCACTCGTTCATTTGAACAACAAAATAATAAACAATACTAAATGATAAGAATCAACACACGAAAAATCGACATCCTTACCGGAATCCCCAATGACCAGGACTTAGCAGCAGCAACAACAGCACTCCATAGACCTTTCTTTCCTTTGCCTTCCTCACTGAATCCCCCAAGAAAGTATGCACTCAAAAACCACCCTATAATTCAAGAACACAAACCAATCCACCATTTCAAAGCACATCTTTTCAAACCCACATACATTCTAAACCAATACGAGTGAAAGATATTATCACAATTCACAAAACTTGACCTAACGCTATCGTTCAAAAGAGAAAAGAAAATTATACCAGCAATAAAAGGGTCAGCAGTTTTAAACGTTTCGAAGTCGTAAACTGAGAACCCATGACTGAATCTCCCAATAGCGGCGAATAACAGCAACGCCGCCACATCGCCGCCAGCCAACACGGCCACAAGACTGCAATTCAAATCCAAATTCAATACAATACACGAACTAGCTACAGAAAATGAGAAAAAAAGAATTACCCCCATTTATTCAGAAGCGAATTGGAATTGGGCTTCTCGAACTGAATAACGCCTTCGAGGGGTACATTTTCTTGCCCGACGAAAGAGATAGAGTTGGAATTAGAGCCCTGGTCATCGAAAGGAGCGCTGGAAGAGTGGGGGAGGGTGGTTGGCTTGGTGGAGGCGCCGCCGGAGGAATCCAGAGCACTGGCTAATGTGAGGGGTTTGAGGAGGCGGGAGAGCGAGAAAATGGGGCGGCGTTTGGAGAAAAGAGGATGGACGGGGTGGACGAATTTGAGTGGGTGGGGGTGGGTGGAAGAGAGCAGAGCTCCGCCGGCAGCGGCGGCGGGCCTTAGCAGAGGCACCATTTGGGATTGTCCGCTGCTCTGTCAACGAAAATTCGAACAAGAATATGTGGTGAACATTTATGGCAATGGCCCATCTTTATTCATATTATTTTGAATGAATTTTCAAAAATATATTTATTGTGGGGATAAATATTTTTAAAAAAAAAATATTGTTTTGTAACTACTGCCAATATTATGCTTGCCACTACTAATTCATAATATATTAAAAAAAAATTGTGTTATTTTCAACTACCTCAACAAAATAATAATTTCTACATTTTAACTTTATTTTAAGATTCCATTCACCTCAAAAATATGAAAATATGAAGCAATACTCAATTCAATATCCTAACACAATAATCTAATTTCAATACTGATCACTACAGTAAATACAATGTACTACAAACATTCTTACAATTTATTTTTACATAAAAATATGAAATTACCTCGAATTGCAATCTAAAAAGCTTAGAGCATTTTCATTACACCACATTAGCTCCATTCGTGTTGCAAAATGGAGGAAAGTATTGTAAATTGTAATAGTTGTATCTTTTTATATATGTATATTTTTTACTTTCGTTTAATTAATAATATGCAAAAGTTTTTGTGTGTCGGGCAAACGGGAACACATTCTATATATCTTTAAAATTTTGTGTTAAATTGTATACCCTTTAGAATAAAGATATGTATAATTGTAAAAATTTTTGTGTGCCCGGGCGCAAGTAAACACATTCCGTGCTTTTAAAATTTTGTGTTAAATTGTATGTCTTTTAGTATAAATATGTGTATCCTTTATTTTCTGAAGAAAAATAAAAATATTAATAAAATTGTATACTTTTTAGAACAAAATGGTTACCTTTATTAATTAAAGTATGTGGATAAGGTGAAATTAACTACGTAATTACTCGGATTAATTGAATATTAATCCAGGTGAAATCTTCTCAAGCACTTCTGTAAGCTCGGTCCTAGGCTCAAAGAAAAAAAAAGGCATAGGAGCATAATTCGAGAAAAGGAGCAACTTATGCACTAATGCTAAACAAACATACGCTCACCTTGCTTAAATTTTCTGTCTTGATGTGGAGATCCAAACTGGTCATATCATATATGGTTAGAAAGACACGGAAGAGAGGATCGTTTTGACGCAAAAATCACTTAAATCGGAGTTCAAACGTGAAAGTTATGCTCAAAATGGTTAAACAGCGCATGGTTGTTCGACTCATGTAGTCCCGCTCAGCTAGCTCAGCTCCGCTAGCTCAACTCAATCGACCTCAACTCATGTGGTACAACTCAACTAGTTCAGCTCCGCTAGCTCAACTCAATCGACCTCAGCTCATATGGTCTAGCTCAGCTAGATCAGCTCCGCTAGCTCAACTCAATTGACCTCAACTCATGTGGTACTGCTCAACTGGTTCAACTCCCCTCGCTCAACTCGAACGACCTCATCTCAGGTGGTATAGCTCAACTTGACTAGCTAAGGTGGGTTACCTCAGCTAAATCATGCAAACTACACTGAATGCCATCGCGCCACGTGTCCAAGCTTAGGTGGCAGCTGGCTGGTTTGGCATCACATGAGGGTGCTGACTCATGGAAGCTAGGGGTCTATGACTGTAGACCTAATGATTATACTCCCTAGGCTTTTTTGCCTATAAATCCTCCTTGTGTACATAGATTTTAATTGGAAAATTTGACAAGTAGTGGACACCATGCTAACTCTCTGACTTAATTTACGTGCAACTAGCTAGCTACGCTACTCCTCATCCTGTCTAACTAACAGCTCGGCTAATCATTCCGGATATCCTTTGTGTTTGTTCAGTCTCGATTATCACCTAAGCTAAGGTTAAGAACTGGTTATCAACAAAGTATGTACCTTTTATAGAACAAATAATGTACTCTTACCCATAATACTAAATTCTAACACTACACCAAATCTACTGATAGACATCATCAAATAAACATCGGATATTCTTAAATTCTGATGTCTTATCCATAAAAATCGATGTCTTTTCTAAAACCAATGTCTATCAGCGAAAAAGGAAGCTGATAGACATCGGTTTTTATGAAAAAGCACTGATAGACATCGATTTTCACTAATCGATGTCTTTCCAGCGATGTCTATTCCTTATTTTAAAAAAAATCCGCTGATAGACATCGGTTGTTAAAATAGATGTCTTTTGTCTGATGTTTATTTATTGATAAACATCGGTTGCTTTGTAAATGCGCTGATAGACATCGATTTTCACTAACCGATGTCTTTCCTACGATGTCTATTCCTATTTCAAAAAAAAGTTCGCTGATAGACATCGGTTTTAAAAACTGATGTCTATTATCCGATGTCTTTAAAAATTTTTAAATTAAAATTTTAATTGTGGTTCACCTGGGACTCGAATCCAGTACCTCTGCCTACATTCCCTCTTCCAAACCATCACATCCAGCTAAATTTGTGGTCTAAACTTCGAAAAATATAGTAATAGAATTTAAAATTTAAGCCCTAAAACACACCAAAAATCTTTCCCCCCAAACAATTTCATTATATCTCACCTCTTCACTTAAACTAATCTCTCCTTCTCTTTCAGTGACAGTGTGCAGTTTCAATACCCTGCTACTCTTAATTGAACTCCGCTACTTTCATTCCCTCTACACTTTTCGTCAGCTACTTCCATTCCATCTCTCTCATTTTTGGAAATTTTCAACTCAATTCAATTTATGTTTTGGGGATTAAGGCCATATAATCTATTCAAAGAATTGGTATTGAAGTGGTGGAGCGGCGAAATTTGGCTGTCCGAGTTGAACTTCATGCAGCGGAGAAATCGCTGATTCCCTCGCTGCAAACCACACGGCATCGTGAAATTGCGTAACGCCTTTGATCTTTCTGTCCCATAGCCATGAACATCACAATTCCATCGCCACACTCAGAAATAAATCCTCGGATTGTCTAATCGGACAAGAAAAGAAATGGGTGTGGAAGCAGGGGAGGGTTAGTTTGCTGTTTATTTCTTTAATTTCTCCTTTTTGGGGTAGTGTTGGATTTTGGATTTTTAATGGGAAAATCACTGGGAAGGGGTAGCTGGAAGCATTTTATACGGATGTGGAGGGGGTGTTTTGGTCATTTCAATGGAACGGGCAGGTTCTCATTAGCGTTCGAGTAATTTTTGAGTTGGGTGTACTAATGTGCGCTGGGGAGATGGCGCTACAGCTGCGCATACTGCCCCAATCCATCTCTCTCTATTCCATTATGTTTTGGAAGCCTTATTCTCGAAACAAGCAAGCAAGGTATATTTTTTAAATTCTTATCTCACTTCAATTTCAGTTGGTGTTTAGAATAAAATGGAACCTGAAATTTTAGAGGATTTGGCTCCTATAGCCATTAGTTTCGTTGGTTGAGGTAGTCATACAACGCTTAGGTTTTAATTTTACTGCTTAGTTTTATGTTTGATGCTTTGAATATATGATTGAACTGATGGGAGAATTTAGTTGTTTGTTTTGCTTAAATGGAAGATGGGCATGAATTGCATTGCAAATATTGATAAAATTCTTATGCCTTGAGAATGTGTGCAAGATGTTTGATAAAATGCCTAAGAGAAAATTTTGATTTCTTATGCCTCTTCTAAAATTTCAGCCACTTCGAAACTCACGACAGCCTCTTCACTTCGAAAATTTCAGCGACGACCTCGCGGTTATGCAGTCTTTGTTAGCATCATATCTCAGCTGGAAGACTAAATCAAGACAATCCACATCCTCATAGGAATGGATCGATCGCTTGCTCGCGCCTTTATTACTTTGGATATGAAGCCCTCACTATGGTATCTTGCTAACTGAACTATAATTATGTTTCAGTATCTTACCATGTCACCATATTTATACGATCTATTAGCACCTCCACCTCTTCTGATTTTAGTTTTGATTCTCTCCTCCAAGATCTTCCTTATAGTATTTTACTTTATTATTTTCTATTTTGTGCAAATGATATGTTGTTAGGACATGGAGCATTTGGTCTTGTTTATAAAGGATGGATTGTTGTGCGCATTCTTAAAGCTTCAAAGAATAATTCATGAACTGTTGTTGCTGTAAAGAAAAGGGACCACCACAGCTCCCATGGACATAAAAACTTGCTAGAAACTTTTTTCACTCCATTATTGTTTGGTTTCTAATTCTTTACTTATATTCGTAATATAGCTTTAGTTTTTGTAGACGAATTTAAGTATTTGAGCCGACTTCATATTTTCACATTGATTTGAAAGAAATTGATTTTTATCTTCTTTTCTATATAGTACTAATTGTCTTAAAAGTTTGGTTCAAGTCAAAAACCCTCAGTGAATTATCTTTTGGTTGATAGTTGAATTGTTAATGCACTATCTTGTTTTGACAATATGCAAATATTATTGTGTTGCTTATGGAGTGTGACACTGCTTTATCATACTTTTTGGCTTTGTTATGCAAAATTAATTACATATACAGGTTCTATTTTGATTTCTCAACTACTTGTGTTGGTGTTGGGATTTCTGTCCTTACATGTGGGCCATTGTCAAGAGGCCTAACGGCCTAAGTATTGAATTTCCTCATCCAACCTCTCTTGGCAATGTAGTAATATTTCATTGTTCATTTAGTTTACTTTTCTGTCCTTACATGTGGGCCATTGTCAAGAGGCCTAACGGCCTAAGTATTGAATTTCCTCATCCAACCTCTCTTGGCAATGTAGTAATATTTCATTGTTCATTTAGTTTACTTTTCCAATTTGCTATATGAAATTTAAAGTTTGTTGATATGATTATTTGCTCATTTTACCTATGAAACATAAACCACCATGGAGAGCAGCATGGCAGATGAATACTATACACTTCTTAAATTTTTTTCCTAAAGCTAATACCTATGATCACTTTATTCACCATCATTAACTTATCTTTTCTTAAAAAGGCTTCTTTTTTTATTTTAATTTGGTCTTGTCTTGATGAGCTTCTGTTTTGATTATTTAAGGTTTATTTCATACTAGACGAGTTCCAACTTTGCAGTTTAGTTGTTGGTTTTGCTAAATGCTGTAATTTACTTTGCAGTTTGCACCATTTATGTAATATTCATGATTGCATGGCAGATAAACAAACAAATAGAAAATGAAAATTAATTACCTTTTTAAGTAAATGAAGTATGTGTGGATGATTGAAGAAGACTGCAGTGTTGTTGGGATTGTAAAATTTGCAAACATGTTGGAAGTTTTATGAGAGAATTTAGAGTTTTGAAATGAGAGAGAGCTCTCTCTCTCTCTCTCTCTCTCTGTTGAGTGATGATGGAAAGCAACTTAAAGTGGAGGAACATATTGTGCATATGAGCTTGTCTTGTATTTTTTAATGTTAATTAATTTGAGATTTTGAGAAATTTTGTGTAGTTGTTTTGTTTGCTTATCTCATGAATGTGACTATATAAATTATGTTTTAGGTGTTAAAAGAGACATTAGTTCGACGTGGTTTTACTTTTGAATTTGAAACTGATATAGAAGTCATACCAAAGATTGCAAAGTTCATCTTTGACAATTCAAAAGAAGAAGGTATCTTGCTTCCATGCCTATAAAGCAACCTTTATTTATTGCTTTAATTAATTAATTAATTTTTTAGGGTTAATTGTTGGATAAATCACGCCTTCTTATTTGATTGCAAACAAAATCAAACTTTTGGAATTTAGCAAATTAAGAAATAACTTTAAATATTCATTGCATCTCAAATAAATGAGTTGTTTGGTTGAAGGGTTGTTGTTTGATCTTTTGTTTTTTCAACTTTTATATTTGTCTTTACATTTTTTGGCTCTCAATTGATTTTGGTGTGAATTTCTTACTCTTTTCTTGTAGGTGACAGTAGTGTGACGTTTAGTCAACTTGTGCTTGAAGTTATGAGGTATCTTGAAGGAACATATGCTCTCATTCTTAAAAGCTACCATTTTTCTGTTATATTGATTGCATGCAAACGTGGTAGTCCATTGCTCCTTGGAGTGAAAGTAAGTTCTATTGACCCTTCTTGCTAAAATAAACTCTTTTTTTAGTATTTTTTTTAATATTGATGAACTTTAGCGAAGTTATTCCTATACAAAAAAATTTAAGCCTTTCTCATACTCAGCTTACAGATATTTGTAGATCTGTAATATTACTTAAAATGGTAGAAGGTATCTTTTTCTGCATTATGTAATTCCTTTCTGACTTTCTAAATTCGCATTTTTTTGGCATCAATATCTTTGGGGGTAGAAAATTATAATATTAAGTAAATGTGCTTTAATAGAGGTATCCCTATTTTTGTAGGAGTTTAACGAGGCAAATGTTGGGCCATCTTTTAATGATATTAAACTTCTTTCAAGCAATGGCAACCAAAGGAATTATTTTTGTCAAATGATGTCAATGCTCTGGTTGAGCAAACCAAAAAGGTCTTAGTTATTGAAGATAATGAAGTTATTCATTTGAAGGTACTACTTTTGTTGTATTACATACTTTACTTTTATTGTAATTGATTTGTTATCAAATAGTTTGTTAGGCATGTGATGGTGGTAGGCTAATTAGTTTTTCTGAGATGCCTATATATAAGCAATTTTATTTTTACTTAGTTACCTTAATTCCATTTTATGTATTTTGATGATACGATAAAGATGAATTGCCTAAATTCCATTGTGTATATTATGATGACCAATTTATTAATTTGATCTTTCAAAATTTTTACAGTTTCTGAATGGGAAAATTGATGATTCATGTTTTTCTCTGGTAAAGCTGATTTGAAGTTTGGAGACTTTAATGGTATTCATGCAATGTCTCACGGATACGTGGATTGGAAACAATAGGTCATGTATCTCTTGATCAGGAGGTTTTAGTATAAATTTAAGTTTATTTATGTAAAAATGGTGTTTGGGTTTAATTAATTAGGATATTCTTGTACTTTTAGATTTAAAGGATGATTTACTGTGTATTTTAAATTAAATATTTGATTTTTTTTGTAAAAAATCATAATTTTTTAGTTATATAGCACAATTTTGTTTAATCTTATATAAATAATATAATAAATTTATGTATAAAATTAAATAAAAATAAAAATAAAAATATGAAAGACATCATGTAAAAATTGATGTCTATTGGTGTAAAACTGATGTCTATGCTATGTAAGACATCAATGGAAAAACGATGTCAAATAAGTGCAACTGATGTCTTTACATGGAAAGATATCGGTTAATAATCGATGTTAAATGTGTCTTCGCCGATGTCTTTGCCGAGAAAGGCATCGGTTTATATCCGATGTCTTTTTATCCTATTCGATGTCTTTTCTAGAAAAGACATCGGTGGATAACCGATGTCAAAGAATGCAACCAATGTCTTTCCGTTGAAAGATATCGGTGGATAACTGATGTTAAAGAGTGCAACCGATGTCTAAACAATGAAAAAGACATCGGTTAAAAACCGATGTCTATCAGCGCCTACTTTCAACATTGGGGGCTTCAACATCGGCTGCTTGGTTGGTGTAGTGTAAAGGCACGCAATAGCCTCGCTCATAATAATATGTATACGTGTGTTTTATTTAAAAAATGGGTATGTAAATATTTTGTTTAAATAACTTGTAGATAGCGGAGTTTAATTATAATACGCCTGTTTGGGAAATTAACTTAACTAATTAATAAGAGTGCTATAAGATCCAAAATTTCCTCCAAGCTCTATGCATCTGGGAAGGAAATATGTTTTTTTTTATTAATCTAGTTCTCTTGTACACTAAATAATGAATCCCTATTCCCAATACGGTATCAATATTTATGTGTACAATATGTCTTCCGCTATTAATACAATGCATAAAGAAAACTACCAAATTCCAACAGAAAAATTTCAATAAAAAGCAAATCCGTTGAAAAATTTAGAGTTCTAACAAATTTTCTGATAAAACTTTAAATCATTGGAAATTTCACCGAAAATTCTCATGGAAATTTAAACCATTGGAAATTTCTAATGCTGATTCCAATAATCTAATAAACTTCTGAAAATTTCCCACTAAAATTCCTATAAACTAAAAACTGTTAGAAAGTTCTCATATAAATTTAAACCGTTGGAAAATACCAATGCTAATTCCAATAGTTTAATAAACCATTGGAAATAACAATATAAATTCTAATTAAACTTAAACTGATAGAAAAATCCAATGAAATTCAATCAAAAAAATGGACTCCAATAAATTTAAATATCAATTTATAATATAAATTATATATTAGTTAAGTGCGTAAATGATAAGGTGATATATTTAAGAGGTCAAGGGTTTAAATCTGAATAAATGTTTTTTTTATCATTGGAAAATTTCAATGGAGTTCGAAGATCATTGGAATAAATTCCAACGGTAATTCCAAAAGAAAACTCCGTTGGAAAAATGTTCAATGGAGTTCGAAGATCATTGGAATAAATTCCAACGATAATTCCAAAAGAAAACTCCGTTGGAAAAATGTTTAAATCACTTTTAGATCAAAAAAATTCCAACAAAAAATGAAGTTGGATTCCCTGTTGGATTTTTTAGATCGTTGGAAATGATTTTGGAAAAATGACATTCCAACGACCATTTTTTTAATAAAAAAATTCGTTGGAATATTTGTTGAAATCATGAATTCGAACTGTATTTTTACATATTTAAACGATTTTTCATCCTTGAAATTCGACAATTTTCTTGTAGTGATAGCGGGTTTCAAATACTGTAGAGTGTTAAATATCTTATTTTCAATTGGCTATTATAATTAATACATAGAGTAGCATTGCACCTAGAGTGGCATAGGGGATAACACACCATATCCATTTAGGCGGGATAGATAATGATTTGGTAATTGGGCTTGGCCCACCAGGACCCTGAACGGGCGTCCCCTTCTCTTCACGACCGCCGACCTCCAAGCCACTATGGAAGGGATTGTGAAGGGCGATAGGTCTAAAACTGGAATAATTACAAAATCATTGGTTGGGGAGGATATGTTTTTAAAGAGAAGCTCTGGCTGCTATAAAAAGATGTTAAAGATTGGGCCACATAAGTGTTCTATGATCTTAAAGGAAGAATTGTTGAGGCAAGAGAAAAAGAAATCATCTTGATGAAATGCAGGAGTATAGAGATCTTAATGATGATGAAATAAAGGTTTAACGTGAGAGTAACGTGGAGTTGTGGCACCTTATGAAAGTGAATGACTGCAATACTTTTCTAAAGGAAAGAATCTTATGGATAAGAGAAGGGGATTCAAATTCTATTTTTTTTCATCAATGCGTCAATAAGAGAATTAAGGCTAGCGCGCAGCATTGATGGGCTCTTTATCAATGATGTCTAGACAGATGAGGTACAGAAAGTGAAATCTGAATTTTTATTTTTTCATTTTAAAAATCACTTTTCTAGAAATTCTGCACATAGACTTTCTATTAAAGAGCTGATCTCTAACAAGATTGACCATAATATGTTTCTCACTGCACATTTCACTGAAACTGAGGTCAAAGAAGTTGTGTCGGATTTATGAGAACAAGAGTCCAGGAACTGACGTATTTACCTTATTTTCTTTATTAAAGATATGTGCAGATTTTAAAGGATGATGTGATGTGTTTTTGGGCGAATTTCATTACCATGGAAGGATAGTAAAAGGAGGTAACTAATGAGAGTGGAAATTTACTATTTTTCGGTCTCATAAATACCTTGTTTTATTAGGAAAAGGCCCTATATTTATGAGAAATTGCATGATTTATACATTTTGTATGATTATGGTGCTACTAAGGTATTTTATTGTGTTTTGGTAGAGAAAATGATCAAAAATGCAAGATTGGAGAAAATGTGCAAATTGTGCAAGAATGTTGAAAACGCACATCCAACTTGATAATTATGCTGTGTTGAATGTAGAGATCAAAACTGATGGTGTAATACATGGTTAGAAAGCCACTGAAGAGAGGGTCATTTTGGCACAAAAAACACCCCAATCGAGTTCCAAACGAAGAAGTTATAAGCAAAATGGTGACGACACGCGAGAGGTGCCGAAGAGGATTGCTGTTCTACTTTTCGAGGCTTGTTGCACATTCAAATCTTGGAGTTTTCTGAGATATTTATATGGATTGAAAGCCAAGGAAGAGAGGATCGCGTGAGCGCAAGAATTATTAAATTTGGAACTCGGATGAGGAAGTTATAAGCGAAACGATGAAGAGGTGCAACTCCATTCGACCATGAACACTTTGATCCGACCAACCTTGTATGTCGAATGAGTCATTCGACCTAAGCTTCACTCATTCGACATCAAGCCCAGGTCGAATGATGCTCAGCGTGGTCGAATAGCACCATTGGACGCTGCCGACACCTCATTCGACCACGACATGCTCCATTCGACCAGAGGTGCTGGTCGAATGATGGTCGAATGACCTCCATGCTGCTCGAATGGCACCCGAATGAACATTTTTCCACGCCATTCGACCTGCATTCGACTTGAAGGCAGGTCGAATGGCCTTCAGTTTGGTCGAATGATGCTGCTGGTGTACAGAACATGCTGGATTCTTCAATTATTCAACCACCAATGGATTGTTGCCCACTTTCACCTACCATCTACCTTCCATTCAGCCAAGAAACAACACTATACAAAATCTGATACCTTGTGATTCTTGGAGAAGCATCAAACAACCATCTACTTGCATTAAAAATGGAAATGAAAGTGATGTAAAAGCATCTCCACCTACAAGAACACTTGTTTTATGCATGGAAGATGCTTTCAATGACTCACCACCACCTGCCAATGCATTTGTTTATGAATGAAAGATGCTTTCTTCATCATTTAAGCCACCAATAAGGCATCTATGGAGCACTATATAAAGGGCAGCAACATGCATCCGAAAACACACCATTCAAGACATCCCAACACCATTCCACACACAACACAAGTTACAAATAGATAGAGAAGGGTAGTGTGAAGTGTGTACAACAGCTTCAAGGAAAGAACAACAGCTGCAAGGGGAGTTCTTGTGCAATCAAGGGAGCAACACAATCGAAGATAAGTGGAGAATCGAAGAACACGTGACACTAGGTTCTTGTATTCTTTTCTTTAAATCTTTTCTTGTGTTTATTGTAATGCATTGCTTAGCCATGAATGTTGTGATCAACTTCATGAGCTAACTTCATTTATAGTTCTAAGGTGTAGGGGTAATGTAATTGATTTGGAAACTTAGATAACTATTTTGAAATTCATGCTATTGATATTCTTGTTTATGTGATATAAGACCTTGTTAATATGTGTGTAACGTCTTCATAATACGCCATTGACATTGCCCGTGATGCGTGGTATATTGTGTTAGCAAGAGTGCACACGTTATTAATATTGTCTACTTACTGGGGATTATGGTAGTTTGCCCTTGAACACGATAATCCTAAGGGCCGGTAAACAAGATGCTTGATTATCCTAGTGGAACAATGCAATTAGGAAATCAAGTAGGAAGTGAATTAGGTTCGAATATTAATTTCAGAGAATATATGTTAGTCGAGTTGGCCATCCGAAGGTTTATGAAATTCGCCTTATTAGTATCTAGGAAGGAGGTTCAAAACTATTCACGCATCATATTATGATGTATTTCCATAAAATAGCATGAATGAAAAATAGGGCGTCTAGGAAACCAAATCAATTGCATTACACCCGAAACCTTAGAGCTATTACTTTTCTCTTGATCAATTTTAAATACTTCTTATTGCTATTATTTATTTGTTAATTGATATTTAAATTTCTTAATATTTATAATCAAAATCTTGAAAGTTGGAAATCACAATTCTAATTGAATAGTAATATTAATCATATAAATAATATACTGTCTTAGTGGGAACGACATTTATTTTTAACTTGGGTAGTTGCCATTACAATTGACATTCCTATACTTAGGAATTAAATTGGGGTGCGCGATACGACCAACAAGTTTTTAGCGCCGGCTGCCGGGGACAGTAAATTATTTATTTGACTTTATTACTTATTTAATTAGAATAATTGCTTTAAGATTTAATTGCATATTCCTTGAATTTTTCTCAAAGTTGCATGAACACCAGATCAAAAAAGGGAACTCAAAATCCTGAATTTAATCCGGAGATTGAAACGTCAGTTAGAAAAAGGAAATGAGCAGCAAAGAATCTTAACGCACCTCCTAAGGCTGTGAAGGCACAAGTTCAAAAGAAGACAACGGACATACCAGAGCCTAGAACGGTCGTGGAAGAAAAAGAAGAGCAAATAACAAATCCAGTTATCCCAGAAAGAGCCATGGGAGATAGAACACATGAGGATGACATTGTCATCCGAGAAACGTTCAAATCCACCAATCTTGGAGGATCAGGTGTGGTTGGGGCCATTCAAGCTAATGAAGCAAACGATATAAGACCAGCCTTGATTAACATGGTGGAGAAAAATCCTTTCACCGGAGGCATTTTTGATGAACCATACGGACATCTGAAATGTTTCAACAGCTACATGGATACTGTTAAAGTCGCCGACAATACCAATGATAGATGAAAAATGAGGCTTTTCCAGTTTTCCCTAGCTGACAAGGCAAGGGAGTGGTACGACAAGCTGTCCGGAGATAGTTGCTCAAACTGGACCGAGCTGCAGCAGTTGTTCATTGATCGTTTTATGCCACCAGGGAAAATTCTTGCACTGAAGCAAGAAATAAATCAGTTCAAGTAGAGAAGAGAGGAATCGTTTGGAGAAGCCTGGGAAAGATTCACTGATGCGTTGAGACGATGTCCACAACATGGTTTTAAAAAGTCTCAGCTAATCAGTATTTTCTACAATGGCCTCGATAATGAATCCAGAGTACTTGTTGATGCATCTGCTGGAGGAACGATCTTTGGCAAAACGTCAAATGTTATTGAAAAGTTGTTTGATGATATCTCTATGAACTCTAGAGATTGGCCATCTGAAAGAGTACGTGGAACTTACATACTTGGCAAAGTTGCTGGAATAGAAGAGAAGTTCTCCGAAGCTGACAGAGATGATAAAGTTGCCTCTCAATTAGAGCAAAAGAACAAACACCTGATTACTCTGATATCAGGGAAGAATGGAGGAGACAACCAAGGACCAGCAAGTGATGATGTGGTGATGAACATTCAAAGGATTGAGGATGCAAATTGGGCTATGGGGCAGAGTCTCCAAGGTTCAAGAGCAACTCAAAATTGGCAAGGAAACAGATACCCCCAAGGAAATTTCAATCAAAGAAATAACCAAGGGGGAGGTCCCAGCAATCAAGGAGGATGAAAGAATCAGCATGAGAATTTTTCTTATTCAAATCCGAATAATGCAGTTCCATTCCCTCCAAATTTTGATCATGGAGCCAAAACTGAAGAAGGGAAGCCAAGTATTGATGACGTGCTAGCAAAATACATACAAAAAAATGATTCAGCCATCAATAAATCAATAACTGCATAGTGCTGATGGATTCCAACATGGCGAAACAAAATGAAGAAATGAATAAGCAATTGCAGAGTCTCACATACTCTATGGGTCAAATTTCCACAACGGTAAAGCAACTGCAGCAGCAAATTATGAAGGGAAAATTTCCTTCAGATACGGAAATCAACTCGAAGGAGAGTGTAAATGCGATTACTTTGAGGTCCGGGAAGCAGTGTAGTCAACAACTGATGCAGAACATGACAGAAATGAGGCAGGATGGAAGAGAAAAAGAGCAAGGTAACTTGGACACTAGTTCGGTCCCAGTTCAAACCAAGTCAGGTTTGGGGGGTGATCCGGAAGAGCTAAAGGATGTAGTACAACCCCGGCTCAAAACAAGCACACCTCCTGGTTTCCCTGCGATTCCAAAGTCTATTGTGAACCAATATGAACAAGCAATAGCTGATAAAAAGTGGCAACGAGCTAAAAAACTTAGAGAAGCAGAAGAGGTATTCGAGAGAGATAGTTTGGGGCTTCCAAAAACGAAGATACCACTCCCGTTTCCTCAAAGACAATTATCCAAAAGCTTGGATGAGAAATTCAGGAAATTTGCTAAGGTTATGAGAGATGTTCAAATCACTATTCCCTTTTCAGAGGCCTTGGATCAGATGCCACACTATGCAAGGTTCATCAAGGAACTTATCTCGAGAAAAAGAAAGCTGCACAGTGTGGAGACAGTGAGTTTGACAGAAAACTGCAGTTCTATAATTCAAAGAAAGTTACCTGAGAAGCTGAAAGATCCAGGTAGCTTCATCATTCCTTGTGAGATAGGAAAATGACCATCAAGAAGAGCATTGTGTGATCTAGGAGCAAGCATAAACTTGATGTCTTTATCAGTGTACAAGAAGCTTGGTTTGGGGGAGTTGAAACCCTCATCTGTGGCCATACAATTAGTGGATAGATCACTGACATACCCTGAGGGAATTGTGGAAGATGTGCTGGTGAAGGTATCAGATTTGGTTTTTCCTGTGGATTTCCTAGTACTTGACATGGAGGATGAAAAGGATGGCGCGCCTCTTATCTTAGGGCGTCCATTTCTTGCTACTGGAAGAGCTCAGATAGATGTATTCAATGGGAAGTTGAAGCTTAGCACCAATGATAAGGAAGTGGTTTTCTTGTTGAATAAGGAGATGCAGTGGCCTAAAAATCAGTAGCAATGCAAGTCTGTGGATGTAGTGGACATAGAGCATGATGAGAACTTTGCCTTGTCAGATGCTGAGTTTGAAAGTTTGTCCAATGATGCGAGTATTGAATACCTTGAGAAGTTACTTGCATTAGGTGATGTCAGGGATGCACAGTTAAGGAGGACCACAGCTGACATGAATCATAATAAGAAGGGTGTTGATGAAGAGAGAAGGAGCCCTGCTGCCGAGAAGGTTGATTATGAGGAGAAGAGAGTTGACGTAGTAGAGCAGATCGATAAAGCAAGCGAATCTCTTACTTTTCCTATTACTAACTCTGCTATTATATTTGATAATATTTTGGTTGCAAGAATCAAGGATGATCCATATTTGAAGCCTCCGGATTTACCTCCGAATTTTTCTTCTTATATGGGTTTTAAGCATTCTTTGTTACATCCATGTGTTGCCATAGAGGATACCGTATCAGTGACAAAGAAAGGAGAGATGATAGCTGCAGAAAATAAGCGAGGAAAGAAGTGCTTGAAGGTACGAATGCGAGGTGACTATGCTCTAATTCAGTAGTTCGAAGAAGAGGTACCCGTCGTGACTCTCCGACTGTCAGAGAGCAAAAAACGTCCCACTCAAAAAACCCAAAAGCCAAGCCCAATCCCAAGAGCCCAACCATCCCGACAAGCCAAACAACCCATCAGCTACAGGGATAAGCGGAAATGGGCCAGGCAGCCCAACCCACGAGCAAGCCCAACTCCTAGCCCAAGTGAAGATCCGGAGAGTGAAGCCCATTTCACCGAAGGATCTAGAACATCAGCATTGGATGCCATGGAATGGGGGGGCCACAATTACGCATACACCACTCTGAGTATGCAGGACTATTCCGAGTAACTTACCTATGAAGCAAAATAGGTGGCCGACGGTCCAAGATGCCAAAGCAAGATGCCACCCCATTATCTTTACTTTATTTTATTTCTTTTTATTAAAGAAGGCTTAGTGGAGAAGCCATTGTCCAAGTGTGTTAGGGAAGCCAACCAGCAAGGCTTGTAGGATAAGCTGAACTCTCGCCTATATAAGGACGAGTTCTTAGCCATTTGTAATCATTAATCAAAATATAAACAAAAACCCCTTTGGTTCGCCAAAACCTTTCTATTCGCAGAAAACCCTTTCTCTTCCTTAATCTCGATGCGTTTTGATTAGGATTAGAAGCCTCAATTAATTCCTCGATACGTCTTGGAATTCTTGAGCCTAACTTGTCTTCGATACGTCTTAGACAGAGTTATGAAAGCCAAATATATCTTGGCCGATTGTCCATAGTCCCGAAAGACTGACAACACCCTTGATATTATCCAACATACTCGCACGAGGATTATCGTGATCAGTTATCCATAGACCCGAAAGTCTGATAACTCCGATTACCCAAGGTTCCTGAAAGACCGGTAATCAATCTCTTCTACCCAAATTCCACCAAATCCTTTATGTCAGATACCTCCTCCTGACAACTTGGTATCAGAGCAGTTGATTTTCCGACTAGCTCTTCCAAGCGTATGGTTACTACCAGATCTGGTGCAGCAAGTACAAGCACAAGTACCAGCATGACAGAAGCAACCCAGAACCAGATGGAGGCCATACAGCAGCAACTGGCAACTCTGACACAAACCCTGAAAGCACTCGTTGCAGCTCAAAATAGAATGGTGGCAGCAGCAGCAGCACCACAGCAACAAATAGAAGCAGAAAGAGCGGATGACCATCCTCCAGCAGAAGTACTACAGAGATGGAGAATAAACGTACCAGTGCCGAAGATAGATCTTTTGGTCTTCGATGGCCAGAACCCAAGATCGTGGATCAGACGGTGCGAGAAATTCTGTAAGTACTACAACATCCCTGAGAACGGTTATTTCGAGATACTGTCTAACTATCTCGACGACCGGAGCAAACTATGGTTCAATCAATGGGTTGAATCTAACCCAGAGTTGAACTAGATGAAGTTCGTAGAGGAATTCTGTGTAAGATTCGGTGACAAACAAATGCACGATGTCATCGAGGAGTTAACCAAGTTAAAATAGACTGGGTCTGCTATAACATACACGGAGAAGTTCGAAGAACTCAGAGCATCAGTAAGGCGGAACCACCCAATGGCCGAATCATACGAAGTATCACTAAACCTCAGTGGACTTCAAGAGGAGTTACGGGCAGCCGTAAAGACGTTCGAGCCAAGGTCACTACAATAGGCGTACAACACGGCGCGACTGCAAGACATAGCCCTTGGGCTATGGAAATGAGCCGGAGTAAAGCCAAAGCCACCAACCATTCCCTACAGACGACCTCTTCCAGTAGCAACCCCAACGCCACTACGATCATTGCCACCACTCAAAAGCAACAAATGCTTTAGGTGTGGAGAGGACTGGAGACCTGGCCACAGATGCACCAACTCCAGGAACCTAGCAATCGAAGGAGAACAAGAAGAAGAGATCATGGAGGAAGAAACCGAAGAGGAGCAGACTGAGGAAACCGAGGATGAAACAATTCCTTTGGAACGCGCCCAGCTCTCAGGTGTACAGAGAAGGAAAGGTACCATCAAGATCCAAGGGAAAAGCCCCCTAAAAGTAGAAGGAACAACAAACAGACCGTTCTGCTAAGAATTTGATGCGGGTCCTCAAGGGCGCGATCAACGGAGGAAGATTCGGAGAAGGTGACAAAAGCAAAGCCCCTAGGGTCCCTGGCAATGGCGGTGCCCAAAACGACGCCGTACTGGCCGAAATGGTCCTTGAGCACATCCTCGGTGGTATCCCATGAAATGCCTCCGACAAACAGCTTATTCTGCTCCGCATCGTCCATATCTTCCCAATTGCACAACGGAATTGGCCACAAGAAGAGCGGAGAGGCAGGGGAAGCGAGAGCTCAGGAGAGAAAAACTAGGAGGGGGAGAGAGGGGGGGGGAAGGAGAGGGGGAGAGAGGAATTGGTATGAAAAGGGGGTCACAATCCCAAAAGTGAGGAGAGTGAATCTGAATGTGTTTGAAGCGCAACACGTTTTGAAGAGTTTGTATCGCTATCTTTTTCTTATAACCATTTCTTAAATCTTCTTCAATTTTTGGTTGGCTCATTACACACACACTCTCTTTCTCTGTCCTCCAATCAACGATAGATACACATTGTGTGTATGTCATGGTGTGCATATTAGTATTTTTTTTTTAATGATCGAGGTTCCGGGCTTACGCCCGACTAGTCCTCGAGGAAACAATCCCGGCCCCTCAGAACTGCCTCCAGGTAAACCGCGGTAGCCACACAATGGATCCCAAGTAATATCTTTAACTACTGCGCACAAGGAGTCGATCCTCCACCGAGTTTCAGCCTCCCACACTGCCGCTTCTAGCCCTCAATATTAATTGTTCCACCATTGCGCTCTGGGGGGCTACCTCAATGTTGACCCAGAGCACTAGGTCAACACATCATTGGTGGGCATTGGGGAATAAAATCCCCCTTGCCATGTCTCGAACCCAAGACCTATGTCTTAAGTAGTGGGAGCTCTAACCACTTGAGCTACCCACTTTGACTCTTAGTATTTATTTATCTATATGTAGTGCTGTGTTTTTATTTACGACTATTTATTTATTTGTCATTTATATGGCTTGGACTGACCATAACATTAAATTCTTTTTGGGTAATTTTTGGATGACCCGTGGTCACCCATGATCCTCTCACATGAGGGAGTGGGGTCCACCCCTGACATGTGGTCCCCGTCCCCTCATGTTAGAGGGTCATGGGTGACCACGGGGTCATCCAATTCCTCATTCTTTTTTATTTGTTTTAATCAAATAAACTAAAATGGACAAGACTAGACATGCACCCCGGTTCGGAACTGCCGGTTCCGATTTCAAGGTAGAGGGAAACGGAACCGACCGGGGTAAGAAGGTTAAGGTTTTGGAATTGGCAGTTCTGATTTCGGTTTGGAACCGTCGGTTCCGATTTTAATTTTTTTTAGTTTTAGGTGTTAAAAACATAAAAAAATAATAATAAATTGAAAACTGCCGGTTCGAACCGGAACCACCGATCAAGTTTTTTCCCCTATGAATGAGGAACTGAAATCGAACCTTCCTTTACTGGTTCCGATTCCGGTTCCAGTTAAAACCGGCGATTTCCCCGTTCGAACCGCCGATTCCGATTTTTTTGTGCATATCTAGACAAGACCTTAAAACGAGTAATATTTTTTTCTTCAAAGGGTACTATATATTTTAAATTATAAGGGTATTAATTAGGGGGCTACTTTCACCCAATTTTACTAATCATACTCCAAATACTAAATATACTCCGATATAATTTAAAAACATATATATGATTTATTAAACATACTCCTATTTTTTACCTCCTTACCCTTTCATTAAAATCTTCCTCTATAAACTTTGATAAAATATTTTTTGGAGGAAACAAACAACCATAGCATACAATATTTAATGTGAGCCATGGATAGCCATGAGTTGATGCTCAAATCTGTGGTCTCTTTCCATTCTCTTACAACTTGATTACTCCCTGAAGTTATGGAAACCAAATCCAAGAAAACCATTCGCCATGAAAACAATACTACTCAATATTCTTCCTCTCTTTCAAAACCCTGCAACATAATAGACAAACTCTCCTCTTCCACCAACACCGTCGCCTGGTTTACCAGCGGCGACGAAACCGACACCTTTTTTAGCCTCTCATCCAACTCCGGCGATTCCTTCCGCCTCACTCCCAAAGATACCGCCCCCAAGGAGAAGGCCTGGCCAGAGCACCAGTTAGGCTTCGATCATATCTCTACCCAGATATATTAAAGCCGGAGACGGAGAATTCGACGGAAGAGGCTGTCGTCTTGCTACGCGGTGGGGAAGAGGTCGAAGGATCATTCGGGAGATTTCAGAGCATCAATAGTGGAGTTGATAATGGAGAAGCAGTATTTGCGGCGGAGGATTTGGAGTGGCTGCTGCTCTCCTTCTTGTCTTTGAATAATGCGTTCGACCATGATAAGCATATCACAACACGACGATTAAAAGCAAAACACATATTTATTAGTATTATGCAAGTGAATAAGAGAGAGAAGAGAATGTGATGGAGAGATCATAATACAAATGTAAGGCGATATAATTGGGGTATAAAATTTGGGAAAGAATATATAGTTGGATTCTTCATTTTTTCTCAAGGACATTTGTGTCTTATTTGTTAGGGATATTTTAGTCTTACTAACTTTCGGGGTATGATTAGTAAATCCGGTGGTGCGAATATTCGCTTCCATTATTATTATTCAATAAAAAATTGATTCAAATATGAATGATATTAATATTTGCTGTAGGTCTTGCGTGAGATGGTCTCACGTAAGAACACTTTTTACTTTTTAAAATAGTTATCACTTTAAATCGTTATCACTTTCGCTATAAAATGTTATCACATTTTATTTATACTATAAATTGTTATGAAAGAGCATTATCACTTTTCATTAATTTATTATCACTTTCATTTATACTTGAAAGAGATAAATTGAGGAAAATAATTTTCTCTTCTATTGAGATTGATTTTATAGTGATTTTACAGAATAATTACAACATAATTACAGCCCAATATCAGGACTAGAATCACTGATTTAGAGAGAAATAATAAAAGAACTTACTAAAAATTAACATGACAACTAGCTAATTTAATTTACATCTCAACACACCCTATTTTCAACACTCCTCCTCAAGCCGGACTAGAGATGTCTTCCATTCCCAGCTTGCTTACTAACCATTCGAACTGTCTCTTGAGTAGTCCCTTTCTAAGTAGATCAACTACTTGTTCCTTGGTATGGACATAATCCACACAAATCACATTATTGTCGATTTTTCTTTGATGAAATGCTTGTCGACTTCCAAACGCTTTGTGCGATCATGAAGTACTGGATTGTGTGCAATCGAAATTGCTGCCTTATTGTCACAGTACAACTTCATAGGCATTGACTCTGTAATCTTCAATTCCAGTAGTAATCTCTTGATCCACAAAACCTCACAGATTTCCTGAGCTAAGGCTCTGAACTCAGCCTCTGCACTGCTTCGAGCTACAACATTCTGTTTCTTGCTGCGCCATGTGACTAAATTTCCACCCATAAATGAGTAATATCTCGACGTGGACCTTCTATCAGTTACACTTCCTGCCCAATCTACATCAGTGTAGGCTTGGAGTGGTAATTCAAGGATTCATGCATTAAACTCATATGTATCAATGGTTAAAGACTAAGGGCCAACATGTATTCCACCAAAACTTCCTCTCGAAATGAATAGGATGTAGCATTTGCACAATCTCAAAATGGCACTAAGGTTGGTTCTCAATCAAACAATTACTACTAGGTACTAAGTTTAATTAGAGAGTCACTTCATACGATCAATTGACCTCTCGATCTAATAAATTATATGTTCTATCAAAGGGTTCTAAATCCTAACGGATTTCTTAATCTCTTTACAATTCATAATGCACGAGATGTTTGATGAAATGATTCACTTAATTATCCTAAGCACATAATTGCTTCCTCAATCTAATCACATATTTAGAACAACAAAACATACAAATCATCATAAACTTCAAGATCTCAAGCATCAATGATAGAAAATCCATTTACCCAATCAACATATGAATTTAAATGCATAAATCTCCAAAATTAGCCAACAACCATAGTGTTGCTAATCTCATAAGGGAGATTATCCTATCATCTTCATAAGGAAAATAACATAGACAATTAAATCCATACAAATCATGATATAACTAGGAGGTTTAATATAAGGTTTGAATGAAAACTACCTTGTAGTGCTTCAATGATGATCTTCTTCCTCTCCTTGCACTTTGCCTCTCTTCCTTGTTTCTTTTCTTTAATTGGATGAAGTTTTTGATGGTAGGATGATGAAAGATAGAATGGGTGATGAATGGATGAGGGTTGTGGTGTAAAATAAAGGAATTTGTGTGTGATGTGTGTGTGCAACTGATGATTCTCGGATGTAAGATGATCAAATGTTGAATGGAGTAGTATTTATACCCTTGGAGATCTTCTAGAAGGAATTTGATTTTTTTTTGAATTTTTGCACCTTCACGACTCGAGTTATGTACACGCCTTGAGTCCTGTCTAGGTTTTTGGTCAACAGCAAGCTCCAGATAGCGCACGGCTCATGCGTGGTACACTGCCACATGGGTGGCCGTGTTGTGCATTCTAATACTTGCGCACGACCTTTCTAGACAGGCCCGTGCGCGCAACACGCCTTGTGTATTACACACGGCTGGTCGTGTTTGTGCTGCTTTGCTTCCTTCTTTCTCCCGACTCCATTTTTCACCTGTTTTAATATGTTTAAGTTCATTCTCACACAATTTCATAAAAAGAAATAACACCACCAAAATACACATAAATACGAATAAAATAATACGAATATACGCACAAAAAGGTACTAAAATCTAGGTGAAAATAACGACAATCAAGCTATACCATTATATATATATATATATATATATATATATATATATATATATATATATATATGGCACATTTGATATTATGTGGAACTTCATGTTTCATAATATGTTTTTTAGTAATGTGTGTAACATGTGAAAATTTTATAAATAAATAAAATAATAGATGGTGGGACAATTAATAAATGGATTGGCCGGTGGTATAAGTACTCTCATTTGATATCCATTACTCTTTGGAGTGTTTGATTTAATTAAGTAAATATGTAGGTTAATATAGTTTGTAATGTTATTAATAAATTACTTGGTTGTAAATTAAATTTGAGCTTTGATTCACATTGACTTTTAAAATTGTTTATATATATATATATATATATAAAACATTATTAACATAGACCAGAATAGTTGATTGTTTTTAATTAATATAGTTTGGGTACAGTGAGACTAAAATTAACATTTCCAACTAATCTAATTTTTGGGGTTAATAATTGATGGAGTAGGATAAGTTAAGCGTTTGGGGTTTTAACTAGATCATTACTTGATAATATGATATCACATTATTATATGATGAGGTGCAAGAAAATTTTAATATGCACTTGATCTTTAGTTTACATTTAATTGTGCGAATAAAACTTATCAGGTGCTGACCTTTGAAATTTTTAGGTTTGCAATGCAGGAAGGAAATTGATGAGTGACATATTCACCTAGATTTTAGTGTCTTTTTATATGTGTTTTCGTATTAGTTTATCCGTATTTATGTGTTATTTGGTTGTGTTTTGTGTTTTTATTGAAATTTTTGTGAATGAGTTTAAACCTATGATTTTCACTTTTCATTGGATGCTAGATATGATAAGGAAGACTAGGAAAAGGCAGATCTCAATTCGGAGTTGAAACAAGGAAGAACGAGCCAAAATAGTGAAGGAAGAAACAGGGCAGCATCAACACGGCCGGCCGTGTGCAGGAATATGAGTCGTGTCGCGTACACGGCCCGAGTTCAGCACACGGGCCTGTCCGAGAAAGCCGTGCTATAGCGCCAGAAACATCAACACGGCCACCCCTGTGGCCATGCGCAGCACATGGGGAGTGCCGTGTTCGATCCCTGTGTTGACCAGAAGCCCTAGACACGACTCGGGCCATGTTACAGCACACGAGCCGTGTCGGTGCTAAAATTACTGAAATTTCCAGATTTCTTCTAGAAGGCCACATGGGTATAAATACCACTCCATTCAACATTTTGATTACCCAGATCCGAAATTGAGAGCTGCCCACATACCTCACACACTATTTCTTCCATTTCACACCATCATCTTCATCCATTCTTCATCCTTTGGATCTACAATCATCCTACCATTAATTTCTTCATCCAAGTGAGCAAAAGAAGCAAGGAAGAGAGGAAGATTGCAAGGGAAGGAAGGAAATCACCATTGAAGTGACATCAAGGGAGTTTTCATCCAACTTTTGTATTGAATCCAATTTGTTAATCATGTTTTATAAGGATTTAATTGTCTATATTAATTTCTTTATGAAGATGATAGGCTAATCTCCCTTGTGAGATTAGCAACATGATAGTTGTTGGATAATTTTGGGATTTGTGTATTTGAATTCATATATTGATTGTGTTAATTAATTTTCTATCATTGATGCTCTAGATCTTGAGATTTATGATGATTTGTGTGGTTTGTTGTTTTAAACATGTGATTAGATTGAGAAGTCAATTGCATATTTAGGATAATTAATTGAATCATTTCATCAAACACTTCATTTGCATTATAAATTGTAAAGAGATTGAGAAATCCTTTATTATTTAGAACCCTTTGATAGGACATCCGATTGGTTTGATCGAAAGGTTGATTAATCGTGTGAAAGGACTCTCATTTCAAGCTTAGTACCTAGTTGGAATTATTTGAGTGAGAACCAATCCATTGAACTTTATTCCATATCCTATTCATCTTGAGAATGAGCTTAGGTGAACTTAGTGTTGGCCCTTAGTCTAAACCCATGATCATATGAATTTGTTGCATTTATCCTAGGATTTCCACTTCTTAATTGTTGTTAATCTCACTTTCACTCAACTTGGAAAGCCACTCTTCATTATTTCATCTTATTTGCTAGATCATTGCTTGTTCACTTGCATTGATTTTGATCAACCAATCCCCTTGATGATTCGTCTCTATAAAATTACAAGAAACGTGAGATCACTTAAGCATTAGTGTCTACCTCCCTGTGGTTCGATAAATTGTTTTAATTAGTCATCCCGACTATACTATGGCTAATCAGAAATTAGTATATATATTTTTAGTACATAATGGCTTCAAACTCAAAATATGATGCTTCCAAAAGTTCAAAAGATCTTCCTCAAAGTGGTAAATAAGAGATTATTTTAGAAATAATTCATTAGTTTTCTAAATAATAATGATAATATTTATTTTATATTGTATTTACTTATACAATCATGTGATTTTGCAGTGATGAGTAAAAGAAAAGCGACTCCTTAATTATGTTCAAGTGCTAGTACTCCTACCCTACTCCTACCGGTGGCCTTACCCCTCATAGTAACCAGATTGATGGTTCAACTCTCAATCCACAAGAGTCAAATACAATTCCAGGTGAAGGTAATCCTAATACCTCACCACATGTTAAGAAAACCAAGTTTGAACATAAAAAAGGTCTGGAGTGTGGATTCATTATGATGAAATTGATGATGAAGAAAAAGCTAAATGTATTTAGTGTGATAAGTTGTTACAATGTAAGAGTGACAAGGGCACTTTAGGATTATGGAATCATGTGAGAAAAAATTGTAAGAGATGTCCACCAGAAGTTAGAAAAGAACTTCAAAAGAATTATAAAGATAAAAATCAGAAAGTTCTTAGTTTTCAAAATTCATCTAGTGTAGGATCTTCTTAACGTAATTTGGTTGTTTGAGAGTTTGATTAGGGGTGGACGAAAATACCGAAAAATCAGTATACCGCATATATCGTACAGTAAAATAATGAATTTACCGAAAATTTCAGTATACCGAAAAATTCGGTACGGTATGATACCATACCAAATTTTTTGATACGGTACCGGTAAGCAATTTTAAAAAAATTGATATTTCGGTATATACCGAAATACCGATAATATATCGATATTTCGGTATATATCGGTATACTGAGATATTAATTAAACTAATAATGATTATATTATTATTTCTGAATAATTTTTTAACCCAACAGTACTTGAAAGATAAAAATAAATTTAAAATAAACCAAATTCACTCATTATTAAAGTTTTGATTTTGAATTGAGAAAAGGTGAAGACCAAAGACCCAAAACCCTAGCCTGCGGCGCCCACTCCTCCCCCCACCCCCCACCCCTGCAACCAACTCCTTCACTTTCTTAACGCTGCCGTCAATCTGAGTCTGGATCTCCAATCAACCGTTGAATTCTTCAATGCAGCTCCCCAATTCCCTGTCTCTCTTCTCCATTCTCCCCTGCTAAACTCTGCCTCTATCGCTACTCCAAACTCCACTTCGACTCCGCCACCAACTCTATTCCCTTCTCCTTTGTATGCCGAGCGATGCCGCACCTCAAAATCCAGCCGTTTGGATCTCCAATCAACGCCCTAGATTCTCTGCTTTTAGCCCCGTCCCATTTATAAGGTCCCTGTCATCTCCGTTCCCACTTTTTTTATTTAATATTCTGTAAAAATTTCAGTATTTTCGCCGTTGGTTTGTGCTTTCCTTTGAGCAAGGCATTTAGAGAAAGTCATAGAATTGATGGGAAAGATGTGTAACATCGGTTGTTTTTTTTCTTCTTTGGTATGAACTGTAGCTTGTAAGGTTTTAGTATTTCGGTAAGTACGGTATTAATGATTAGTATACTAAAATTTTGGTATACCGAAAATTTTGGTACGGTATCGGTATATATTTTTTAATACCAAAAATTTCGGTACGGTATACGGTATGCATAAATTTTTTCGGTATACCGTACCGTTCAGCCCTAAGTTTGATCAAGAAAAAATTTGTGAAACTCTTATTAGGATGATTATAAGGGATGAACTTCCTTTTAGATTTGCAGAGGGGGATGGGTTTAAGATTTTGTTGAGGCTGCAGTTCCTCAATTTGTTATTCCATCTAGATATACAATTGCAAGAGATTGTTATTCTTTGTTTGTGAAAGAAAAAAAGAAGTTGAAAGCCATCATTGAATCTCAATGTCAAAGTCAAAGATTTTCTTTAACTACTGATACTTGGACAAGTATACAAAATGTGAATTACTTATGTTTAACAACACATTCTATCGATTTAAATTGGAAGTTAAACAAAAGAATTCTGAATTTTTATGTCATTAAAAGTCACAAGGGGATGAATATTGGAAATGATGCTGATTTCTGTATAGATGAATGGGGTTTGAAGAAAGTAATATGCATCACAGTTGATAATGCTTCATCCAATGGTACAACAGTCCAACAATTGAAAAAGAGGTTGTTAAAGAACGATGCTTTTGTTTTGGGTGGGGAGGCTTTTCATATGAGATGTTTTGCTCACATATTGAATTTAATTGTTAAGGATTGACTTGATATTGCTAATCAGTTCATTAAAAAAAAATTAAAGATACCGTTCGGTATGTGAGGGGTAGTCCACAAATAATGGATTTGTTCGTGAAATGTTGTAGTGATGTTGGCATTACTTCAAAGGCACATTTGCAACTAGATTGTCCTACTAGATAGAACTCTACCTACTTGATATTGGAAACTGCATTGATCTATCAAAAGACATTTGATAAGTTGGAAGACGTAGATACAAAATATGTGGATGAATTTAGGGATGATGTTCCGAATGAGAATGATTGGGTTTGTGCTTTTTACTTTATAAAATTCTTGAAAAAATTTTATGATGTTACTTGCAAGATGTTAGGTTTTTTGTTCTACTTCCAACTCGTATTTTCTTGAGATTATTTGAGTTGTAAAAGAATTAGAAAACCTTCTAAGTAGTGATGACCAATGTTTGGTGGATATGGGTAAACAAATGAAAGCCAAATTTGACAAGTATTGGGGTACAATTAGTAAAATAAATGTGATGCTTTTCATTGCGGTGTTGTGGATCCTAGATGTAAGAAACAATACCTTTGTGCTAAATTCAGTCAATTATATAGGGAGAAAGATACGAATGCTTCAATTGATAGGGTGATGAGTTCTTTTATAAAATTGTATGAGGAATTCGAGATTTTAAATGGTGTGATTGGTTCTTCCAGTTTGTATCAAAGTGTTGATATGAGTACCATAAATGAGGATGATGAGGATATTGATGAGTTCTTCTTAAATCAAGAGAATGAGGTTGTTAAAGGGAAATTGATATCTATTTAGAAGAGTTGAGTTAAAAGTATACAAAAATTTTTGATATATAGAATTGGTAGAGAAAACATTCAGTTAGATACCCGATTTTGAGCAGTATTGCAAGGGATGTTTTGGCAATTCAATCATTCACAATGATTTTTGAATCAACCTTTAGCACTGGTGGTCATACATTGGAGCGCTTTAGGAGTTCTTTAACTCCTACTACAGTGGAGGTTCTTATTTGCGTTCAAGATTGGTTAAAGGTCTCATCTAACCCATTTGATATTGAAGAATTAATTGCAGATATGTCTAAACTAGAAACAGGTATATAATTTTTAGTTTGTAACAATATAATGTTTTTTTTAAAAATTCCTTATTCCTCTAAATATTTTTTCCCTTTACAGATGTTAGAGCTGATCCTCAAATTAAAGAAGCTGTGTTCTCCAGATCTTCAGTAGATTGTTGAAAATTTTTAGGTACTTTATGTTTCATATTTTAATTTAAAATACTATTGTACTTAATTTTTTTAGAATTAAGTAAATATATAATATTCATTCATAACGCAAGATATTTTAATTGTGTTTTGTAGATGAAAGTTTACGTGATGGCAATGGTCAGATCAACAAATCTCCGTGATCACGATTTACAAATCATATATTGCACTTTTATGATCATGTTAAAATTCTGATTTGTTTGATGAATATTTTGGTTGTCTATTTATTCTTATTTGAATTTGAGAAATTTAGTTTTTTTTGTTTAATTGATATTTTTCTAAGTATTTATGCGTGCAAAAATTCATTTATCATGAGAAATCCGATTCGCTCCGATCCATCGAAATCCTTTTTCCCCAAAATCCATTCTGAACCGAATTGAATTTTGGTACGGATTTAATATCGGATTTTTCTCTATGGATTCAATATTGGTTTTTTTTTAAAAATCCCTACCAAAAATTAGAAAGAATTTTTTAAAAATTCGTGCCGATTCCCGATCCGCACACCCTTATATAATTTACAATAGGACTAATCTTGATAATTAAAAAAGATGTAGGGCTAATTTTGAAACTAATAGGACTAAAATTAAAAATTTAAAAGATATAGGACCAAAATCGAAACTAAAAGAACTAAAATTGAAAATGCTAAAAGTAACAGGACTAAAATTAGATTAGATAAAAGTTAAGTGACCAAAATTGATATTTTCTCATTCCCCTCCCCCCCCCCCCCCCCCCCCCACATACATAGCACCTAGTCAAAGATTGAGTCAATCCATGAGGTATGGTGGTACACTTTTTAGTTCCCCCATTAGTTATAAAATTCTATAAAAGTCATACTACATTTTCTTTACACTGCCGCAAAGCAATACTACATATGAGATATTATTGTCTTATATTCTTGGTACAATTATGAGTATTCTTTTCAATTATAAATAGAAAAAATAATTATATCCATCAAATACAATTTGAAATTAAATAATCCCCCAATAGAATTACATGCTTGCTTGTTTTAAATTTATAAGGAGGAGAAAATTACTAAAATGAGGATATAGAATTCAATTTTGTTTTGTTTTATTTTATTTTATTTTAATGATGATCGTTTTCAATTATAAATAGAAAAATAATTATATCCATCAAATACAATTTGAAATTAAATAATCCACCCAATAGAATTACATGCTTGCTTGTTTTAAATTTATAAGGAGGAGAAAATTACTAAAACGAGGACATAGAATATAATTTTTTTTATTTTATTTTAGTGATGATCATTTATTAATTAACCTTAATTAGAGTTTAGGGCGTTATGTTTTACAAATAAAGTATCTCCTTATATAATAAAGTAAAAAGATTCCAAATTTAAAATATAAAAATGCGAGGTGTCAATCATACATTGAGTGGGACATGTATGAATTTTTTTATTTATTGTAAGGTGACAACATATATTATTGGTAATAATTGTTTTCATGCCAATTTATTTCGTTGTTGATATGATTTTCATGGATTTCATTCATTTGATCTGGGAATTTTCAACGTTAAACCACTTAGAAACTTGCTACAAATCCCTTTTATAGTCTTGTATCATCTCGTACTTTATAACATATTTTTTTTATTAAAATACATGTAGTGTTGAACTACTTCCATTTCTCAACTAAATTTTTAAACAGAAATGCCATTGTGGGGTCTTCTAGCTAGTACTACTTCTCATTAGGCCTTCCTCAACGGAAGGTTTTTTGGGTGAGGTGAAATTCTAAAAATGTGGAAGGAAAGATTTTTTCCATTGTGGGGGCTCGTGGGTTTTTTGTGAGGTTTGTTCTAACAAACCCAAGATTTTTTAGATTTGTGAGAGTGGGAGAGAGGCATGTGTGATTCACCGTCTAATAGAGAAGCGATGTAAAAACACGCGTAAGTTGGAAAAATATGTGTGGGCCCATCCAATCCTCCACCACCCTTTTTTATTTCTTTTTTTTCTTTTTTTTTAATTTTCATAATACATTATGTTTCTTTTTTTCTTCTTTCCTTCGATTTTTTTAAATTTTTTATTCATTGTTTTTTATTCTTATATTACCGTTCAAGACTTAAAGTTACTTAATTTTTTTTCCTTTCCAATATTATTTTGTAACTGATAATATTACCATTAGATTTTTTTTTAAAATAAATACCACTATAAATATATCTTTCACTCCATTCTTTTCCCTACATTATTCTCTCTTCTAAATCTCAAAATTTCAAATTTGCTAGCTACTTTTAATTTTTAGTCATATAAAGAAAAAAAATGGATAAAGATACATGGATGAATTTCGGGTTAAATTCTTCTAACTCTGGAGAAAATTCAACGCCTCCAAATATGAATTTTCATCCACGTGCCAACTTCCATCCTCAAAATCTACATTTTCCTACTATCTTCCGTCAAATTTTCCAAAATATTTTCTACCCCAAAATATTTCTACTAATCTTCTAAACTTTCAGAAGGTAGTTTCCCTCAACCTATGTTCATTTAGTTAATTTGGCGCACCATTTTCCATGTATCGAAATCCCTATATGGCTCCTTGTTGGTCGTAAATCGCGCACCTTAATTAAAATCTCCAAGTATAGAGATGTCAATTGCAGTGGCAAGTACCCAAGTTAAATTATCGAACTCAAGGGACGGTCAACTATCTATTTTCTTTAAATTACTATTTAACTAGAATTGTTATGTAGCCAAATTCTCAAGGATTTATCGATGATTATTATTAACTAAAAAATTTAAATGAAATAAATAAAATAAATGAAAGCAAGGATTATTCAAGATTGATGCAAGAGAGAAATAACAGTTCTAAGGTGTCGGGTTTATTGCAGTTGATTTGATCCCCTAGACGTCTTATTGTTCATTCATGCTATTGTATGGAAATACATCACACAAGATGATGCGTGAACAGTTATGAGCCCCCTGACTAGATACTAATAAGGCGGATTTCATAAACCCCCGGAAGGCCAACCCGACTAACATATATTCTCTGAAAGTACTACTCACACTTATTCACTTCCTACTTGATTTCCTAATTGCATTGTTCCACTAGGATAATCAAATATCATGTTTACCGGCCCTTAGGATTATCGTGTTCACAGGCAAACTACCATAATCCCCAGTAAGTAGACAATATTAATAACGTTTGCACACTTGCTAACACAATATACCACGCATCACGGGCAATGTCAACGGCGTATTATGAAGACGTTACACACGTATTAACAAGGTCTTATAGAATCACATAAACAAGAATATCAATAGCATGAATTTAACAATATTAATCTAGGTTTCTTAATCAACTACATTAACCTTTCAAACCTTAGAACTTGTAATTTATTTAGCTCATGAAGTTGAGCACAACATTCATGGCTAAGCAATGCATAACAATAAACACAAGAAAAGATTAAAGAAAAGAATACAAAACCCTAGTGTCACGTGGCTTGTGTTCTTCCTCCGTCTTTTCGATTGGATTGCTCTCTCTTGCTCTTGAATTCACCTTGCAGCAGCCCCTCACGTTGCAAGCTTGCTACCCTTGCAAAGGGCAGCAAGCTTGCTGCAAGTGCAGCCCTTTTTGATGGTGGTGTGTTGTGTGTTGGTGTTATATTGTGAATGGGATGTTTTGAATGGTGTAGCTGCCCCCCCTTTTATAGTAGTTCAAAAGATGCTTTGTTGGTGGAGGAATCATGAAGGAAGCAGCCATCATTCATTTAACAAATGCTATGGAAGGTGGTGATGAGTCATGAAGGCATCAAACTTGCATAAGACAATTGATCTTGTAGGTGGAGTTGCTCTCATATCACTTTCATCTCCATATTTTATGAAATTGGATGGATGTTGATGTTTTTCCAAGAATCTAATCCATGTTGAGGGTTGTTTCCAGCTGCATTGAAGGGAGATTGAAGTGGAAATATCGGAAATTGAGCAATGGAAGTCGAAACCGAACGAAATCAGACGTTTAAACTGTCCAGCAGCTCAATTCGACGTCAATGGAGGTCGTTCAGGTCGAACAGATTTGCGCGATCTCACCGTTTCGCGTATAACTTCCACATCCGAGTTCCGAATTTAATAATTCTTGAGCTCACGCGATCCTCTTTTCCTTGGCTTTCTATCCATATAAAGAACTCAGAAAAACTCCAAGATTTCAATGTGCAACAAGCCATGGAATGTAGAACAGAAATTCTGTTCGGCATAGCTCGCGCGTCGTCACCATTTTGCTCATAACTTCTTTGTTCGGAACTCGATTATAGTGTTCTTTAATTCAAAACGACCCTCTCTTCAGTGGCTTTCAAACCATATATCATACCAACAGTTTGAATCTCCACAACAACACAGAAAAATTATTAAAAATTGGACGTGCGTTTTTCATCATCCTTGCACAATTTGCACCTTTTTTCCGACCTTACATTTTTTATCCTTTTTTCACCTAAAACACAATAAAACACCTCAAGTGCACCTTTATCTCACATATATGAAATATAAGACATTTGTGCTAATATATATCAACAATTCTCATCAAAAAGGTGTTAAATCGGACGCTTAAACATGCTAATTTTCACTCTCATCAAACCCCCAAACTTACCTGTTGCTCGTTCCGAGACAACAAAATAAAAATAAAGAATGAGAGAGTAAGAAAATTAGCTGGGAAACAAGGATTATGACCAATATTCATTCAAAATACAATTGTCCTCAACTAGGTCATGCAACTCTCATTACATGCAATAATCAATTCAAAGCATACAAGTTAAGACAATCACCACCAATTCAAATGCTCTATTAACATGTTCTCACTGGAAGTATATATGACTTACACTTAAGTGTAAAAGATGTACACTTATGGGTTATGTTTTTATGCTCAGATTCAATTCAAGTGCATGCGTAACTATAAGCTTGCCAAAAGTCTCAAACTTTTTACAACTAAAAGTATGGTTCGATAATGAGATCAAAAAGGACTTTTCTTTTGGATATAACGTTGGCTCTTTAGTTTAGGAAGAAAATATATGGACAATGTGACTCAAATAGATGAGAACTAAGGCTGATTGATCACTTCAACTTTCATTCTCTTTTTCTTTTCAATGCAGACGATTTTCATTCCTTCTCCTCCTTCAAGCACAACTATTTTTCTTTCTTCTTTTGAGGTACCAGTTTTGGGCACTACCTCGCGCATTCTCCATAGGGTACTAGATTTAAGCACTACCCTAGGGTGTTTGATTAAATGGAGTACTAGATTTAAGCACTACTCCATTATTCTCCTTATATGCATTTTCAAGCTAAATCACTATGTAAACACAAATTCATCCCTTTCCCAAACTGTTATCAAACTCCATCAACACACTTTGAAAAGCCATTAATTTTCTTCTAGATGGAAAAAATATTAGATGCTCAAAGTGGTTATTTCTCGTAGGCTGCCAAAGAATGAGGTTTTTAAGCTCAACAGGGCTAACTACGGATAAACAATCATATGGTAGGGAATTATTTGGCTAAGTGACTTATAATTCAATGATGGCCTAAAATCATCTCCCATTATCTATCATAACATGTAGTTTAAGTAAGACAAAAGGCAAATTCTGGAATACACACACAAGAACGATACTCACCAGAAAGAAATATCATGTGTTTATATAACATGAATAAGGCTCAAAATCTCACATGTGTTTTTTTTTTTTTAATTAACAGAGCATTTTCCATGGTAAGCAATATCCCACAAGTACATAGAACTTCATATCACAATATAACTTAAGTACATTTCCTTTATTAATTTCAAGAGTATATGAATTTCAAAGACAATTTAAGTCACATGGATCACCACCATAGACACAATCCATCGCTATATCAATTAAATTCAATCAAGTGCTTAAGAAAGATCCAAAAATCATGCTTAAGAATCAAGAACCACATGCACTAGAGTTAACACTCAATAAACTCAAACAAACGACACGCAGTAAGACAATCGCAAAAAATCGACTTATCAATTAAATTAATCAAAAATACTGAAAAATCAAAAAAAATTAATCATCTAAGCATGCAACATTATGAAGTAACTTTACTTTGGTGTAGCAAGACGCAGGTATACACGTATCCCCCCCAAACTTAGCTCAAACGAAGTTAGAGCATAAGTTTGTAAAGAAGTGTATACCCTAGTCAAAACACACCTAATAAAATTACTACATAGACTCAATAAAATAATTAAAATGGGAGGGTCAGCCCCCAACAGGCGCTCATGTTTAACGTCGGAGAGTCACGACGGAATACCTTAGACTCATCGGAATGGCCATGGATATCTTTCATCCTTGCCATCGTATTCTGATCGTTGTGCTTCTTCATCAATCTAATACTTATGGCAAGGGATGGCCTCATTGGCATTCTTAAAATTTATCTTTACCTTGCCAATCATGTTAAGATAAAATTTCATCAACCTTTTCATTCTACTCCACCACTTATTCCTTCTTCCGATGAAAATTCCCAACTTTTCTTCTAGCTCCTTTCTATACCTGAGAGTATGTGAGGAATCATAAGGTGAAACAAAATCAATAGAAACAATATCATCAAATTCAATGAAACTTAAAGAGTTTAAAGGTTTAGAAATGCTCATTTCATTCTTTAAGTCCTCTTTGGTTGTTTCTTCGCTTTGCTCTTCTTCTTTCTTTTCTTCTTCAACATCCTCAAATAACGGCATAGGATCTTGTATTTCAGGGTAAAATGGAACAACAATATCTTCCTCCAACTCTTCTTCATCCATTCTTTCTTCTCGTTGAAGTTGAGCATTTGAAGAGATGTTCGTAAGAAGACTGTTTATCTCTCTCATTCTTTCATAAAACCCCTGAAATAAATCTTCCCTATCCTGCGATGCAACTTCCATTTTTCTTTCTAGAGCTTCCAACCTTCTTATGTTTTCTTCATGCTTCAAGATGGAAGTATCGAAAGCGTCTTGTAATTTTTGGGAAATTCTGGTCGATCCAGAACAAATGTTTTCTTGATAAGGTTGATAAAAATTTTCATTGTAATCGTAAGACCATTCATCTTCATATCTGACTTGATTGTAGTACTGAGAAGGACTTTGATTCACTAGAGAATCATAACCATAACTTATTTCTTTCATATAATATAGAGAAGAAATCATAGCATTCTGATTTTCATAGCGTTTCAATATTTCGTCTATGCATGGAGAAGGATCCATATTATTCAGATTTTCATATCTTTTCAATATTTCGTCCATCTCAAGTACCTCAAAGATAGTCAGAATATGTTTAAAAAAATATTCTAATTAAATTAGCAATAAAAGAAAAATAAATAATTAAGCCGTCCCCGACAACGGCGCCATAAACTTGTTGGTCGTAAATCGCGCACCTTAATTAAAATCTCCAAGTGTAGAGATGTCAATTGCAGTGGCAAGTACCCAAGTTAAATTATCGAACCCAAGAGACGATCAACTATATATTTTCTTTAAATTACTATTTAACTAGAATTGTTATGTAGCCAAATTCTCAAGGATTTATCGATGATTATTATTAACTAAAAAATTTAAATGAAATAAATAAAATAAAGGAAAGCAAGGATTATTCAAGATTGATGCAAGAGAGAAATAACAGTTCTAAGGTGTCGGGTTTATTGCAGTTGATTTGATCTCCTAGACGTCTTATTGTTCATTCATGCTATTGTATGAAAATACATCACACAAGATGATGCATGAACAGTTATGAGCCCCCTGACTAGATACTAATAAGGCGGATTTCATAAACCCCTGGAAGGCCAACCCGACTAACATATATTCTCTGAAAGTACTACTCACACTTATTCACTTCCTACTTGATTTCCTAATTGCATTGTTCCACTAGGATAATCAAATATCATGTTTACCGGCCCTTAGGATTATCGTGTTCACGGGCAAACTACCATAATCCCCAGTAAGTAGACAATATTAATAACGTTTGCACACTTGCTAACACAATATACCACGCATCACGGGCAATGTCAATGGCGTATTATGAAGACGTTACACACGTATTAACAAGGTCTTATAGAATCACATAAACAAGAATATCAATATCATGAATTTAACAATATTAATCTAGGTTTCTTAATCAACTACATTAACCTTTCAAACCTTAAAACTTGTAATTTATTTAGCTCATGAAGTTGAGCACAACATTCATGGCTAAGCAATGCATAACAATAAACACAAGAAAAGATTAAAGAAAAGAATACAAAACCCTAGTGTCACGTGGCTTGTGTTCTTCCTCCGTCTTTTCGATTGGATTGCTCTCTCTTGCTCTTGAATTCACCTTGCAGCAGCCCCTCACGTTGCAAGCTTGCTACCCTTGCAAAGGGCAGCAAGCTTGCTGCAAGTGCAGCCCTTTTTGATGGTGGTGTGTTGTGTGTTGGTGTTATATTGTGAATGGGATGTTTTGAATGGTGTATCTGCCCCCCCTTTTATAGTAGTTCAAAAGATGCTTTGTTGGTGGAGGAATCATGAAGGAAGCAGCCATCATTCATTTAACAAATGCTATGGAAGGTGGTGATGAGTCATGAAGGCATCAAACTTGCATAAGACAATTGATCTTGTAGGTGGAGTTGCTCTCATATCACTTTCATCTCCATATTTTACGAAATTGGATGGATGTTGATGTTTTTCCAAGAATCTAGTCCATGTTGAGGGTTGTTTCCAGCTGCATTGAAGGGAGATTGAAGTGGAAATGTCGGAAATTGAGCAATGGAAGTCGAAACCGAACGAAATCAGACGTTTAAACTGTCCAGCAGCTCAATTCGACGTCAATGGAGGTCATTCAGGTCGAACAGATTTGCGCGGTCTCTCCGTTTCGCGTATAACTTCCACATCCAAGTTCCAAATTTAATAATTCTTGAGCTCACGCGATCCTCTTTTCCTTGGCTTTCTATCCATATAAAGAATTTAGAAAAAATCCAAGATTTGAATGTGCAACAAGCCACGGAATGTAGAACAGAAATTCTGTTCGGCATAGCTCGCGCGTCGTCACCATTTTGCTCATAACTTCTTTGTTCGGAACTCGATTGTAGTGTTCTTTAATTCAAAACGACCCTCTCTTCAGTGGCTTTCCAACCATATATCACACCAACAGTTTGGATCTCCACAACAACACAGAAAAATTATGAAAGTTGGACGTGCGTTTTTCATCATCCTTGCACAATTTGCACCTTTTTTCCAACCTTACATTTTTTTATCCTTTTTTCACCTAAAACACAATAAAACACCTCAAGTGCACCTTTATCTCACATATATGAAATATAAGACATTTGTGCTAATATATATCAACAATTCTCATCAAAAAGGTGTTAAATCGGACGCTTAAATATGCTAATTTTCACTCTCATCACTCCTCATCCTCAATACGGATTTCGTCCGACCGTTGGCACAAGTTCACCGGATACAGACAGACACTGCATCTCCGAACTCTCAGCGTTCGTATTTTTCATATCATTTCTCTCCAAAAGGACTTTATAGGGTAAATCTCGCTGCCGACTTTGAGGCCACCAAAGTTCCGCCAACGGGTCCTACTGCTAAAAAAATTCCTACTCTATTGATGAAAATACTCTTCTTGCGAGTTGTTGGCTTGATATCAGCACAAACACTGTCGTCGAAAACGATAAAAAGTCGAAGCAAATGTGGATTCAGATCGTCGAACTTTACAACAAAAATTGTTCTAATGACATGATATTTAGGTATGTCGCTAAATTGAAGTCACATTACTACACACTGCAAAAACATGCGAAATGGTTCAACTGCTGCTACAATCAGGAGAAGAAGGCATGGGGGAGTGGCTGTAGTGATGCTGATATTTTAGAAAAAGCAAAGATTCAATTTAAAGAGTAGTATGACTTCCATTTTTTATAAATCAAGGCTTGAAAAGTATTGAAAGACAGTGTGAAGTTCGCCAATCCAGATTGTGATGTTCGCGGATCGAAAAAATCAAGAGTCTCGGCAACTGGAGAGATGTGGTGTCTTCAAACACCGACTCGAAACCTGGAGATAAAGCCAGAGCAGAACCCCTTCGTCCAATGGGGAGAAATGCAGCAAGGCGTACCGAGAATGGTAAAAGAAAAACAACCATGTCTGCAGGAGAAAGCGATGCTATTGAGAAAAGTCTTTAAGAGTTGGGCGAATTTAACAAGAAAAAGTTTTAAAAAATAATAATTATTTCCCGACATAAAAATTATAAGGTACTCATGAAAGATACCTCGAAGTTGACAGATGATCAACTATGTGTCCGTCTCAAAGTTGTGGATCAAATCAAAAAGGAAATGGGGTGGTAAACTTGAAGAATTAATCGTTGTTGTACTTCGTTTAAGCATTTTTAATATTTGATGTTGTACTTTGTTTTAGCTGGTTGAATATTCGTTGTTGTATCAAATGAACACTTGTCAATGTATTTCATTTCGTTTTGGAAACTATTCGTTATAAAACTATCCATTGGAAAACTAGCCGTTGAAAAACTAGCTATTGGAGAACTAGTCGTCGTGGAACTCTAATCTATTTAAAGGAGGTAATCAGATGGATAGAAATCATACCTGAGAACATCACACTCCTGTAATTGATTATCCTTCAATTTCCCTTATCCTCTCAAACATGTCTTCTTTTTCATTATCTTCTGAAAGTGATAGTCTTGTTGAGTTCATGTTTGATGACACGATAAAAATAGAAATACAGTACTTGCTCAAGAAACAACAAAAGTTACGTGGTAGTACTGGGACTTATGTTGTCGGTGCTAAAAAGTGAAGAGCGTATATGGACCGAAATTGTGAGGCGGGGCATATAAGACTCTACTTCAACTACTCTTCTGAAGATCCTGTATACAAAAGCGAGATGTTTCATCGATGTTTTTGTATATTGAGAGAGTTGTTCTTGCGCATAGTTGATGCACTGGATTCCACGATGAGTATTTTCGGTGGAAGGTAGACGCAATTGGGAGAATAAGGTTCTCTCCACTACAAAAGTGCACGGTGGCCATTCGCCAATTGGCATATGGTGGACCTGCCAACCATTGGTATAAGTATCTGCGTGTTGCCGAAACAAAATCTATAGAATGCCTCTTTAGATTTTGTCGATGTGTGATCGAAGTTTTGGCGGATACTACTTGAGAAAGCCTAGTGTCCTGGATTGTCAAAAGTTATTACAAATGCATGAAAAAAGATAATTTTCCTGAATGCTTGGGAGCCTTGATTGCATGCATTGGGAATGGAGGAACTGTCCGACAGCTTGGAAAAGCCAATTCACACGCGGTGACCATGGCGTTCAAACAATCATGCTAGAAGTGGTTGCCTCTGAAGATTTATGGATATGGCATGCCTACTTTGGAGTAGCAAGTGTTGGATTGTATACTAAAAGCCTAGCTTTAGTATGAACAATGTTTTAACAATAATTGAAATGAGAATCATTGATCAAATGATAACATCTTATAATTTATATGTTCGATGCAATAGTCCACTTATTTTATATTGTAGATAATATATTATGTGACAACACGCGGAAGATCATATTATCGATTTCCTTGTAAAGTATAAATAGATGCTCACAATCGAGATAGACGGGGACTCTCTATCGGGATGGTTTTAGTGTAATTTGGTATTAGTTTGTCTTGACTATAGAACACATTAGTGCATGTTGTGTGTATTGATCAGGACCGCTTGAGATTGTTCAACTTATACTGCCTATATAGGAGAACTTGATCTCAGTTATTATGCATGTTCGTATTCTTAATCCCTATACAATAACTTCGACATGTAAGGCAATATGTATTTTTTTGATTCATAAATGAGTGAAATTTACATGTAATTAAATCAACAACTTGGTGAGTTGGAAAGTAGTGTTGTCTTTATGGTGTGCTGTTGACTGTAGAATAAATCTGTGTCTGCTATAGGTTGATGATGTCCCCTTGAGGAGCTCATAAGGATATTCATATAAACCCTTTAGGTGGATTTATTCCGGCATGATAATGAGTTTGAGTGGTACTCTCTCGGATGAGATATTAATTAATAGAGTTGTCAGTAACTTAATTAATTAATGGGTATTATATATCTTAAACATGGGTACACTGTCAGACTCATAATAAGAAGGAACCCAAAACGTAATTTTGGGATTAGAACAATAGTGCATTAATAATATTTTAGTGGTATATTATTATTATTATTATTATTATTATTATTATTATTATTATTATTATTGGACTTAAGTATAAACTTTGGGCTAAGCTTTGATACTTAAGCCCAATTAAAGCCCTACTCTAATTTCTCTTCCTGATCCCTGCTGTAGCCATATATAAGTCATCTCAACTGTCCGGAAATCCTAACTGAAAAATGAGATTACGCTTAACACGTGAAGATGGTAGACAGAACAATAGATAAAGAAAATCTCAAAAATCGTCGCCCACACAATGTCGAGATTGGACTTGGGAATACAGTAGATGATTAAGAGGTTGTTTGCTACTGCTATTCGTCAACTTCTACAATTTTTCTAAAATTATGTGGAAATCAGAACTGCATGTGTGATATATTGACAGAAAGCCACGTAAAAGAGGATTATTTTGGTGCATAGATTACTCCAATCAAAGATTGGATAAGGAAGTTATGATCAAAACCGTGAGGTTGCGCAGGCTGCCGGCAAGAATCCATCTTCTTCAACATACCCTGTGAAAGGTAATACGTTTCTTGTTTTCTTGCTTTTGCTGATTGTTAGAAACGTATGTAACCTTAACAATTCACTTTAACTAAATGATCGAATGCTAACATCAGGATCCAACAACGACATCAACGTGCTCAACTAATCCCGTTATTTACAGATACTCTACAAGTACGCATTCCATTAATTTTACAATCAATGTTAGAGAATATAATTAAGGATATTATCTTATTAATGGAATTTATCCAGAGTGGGATGCTTTAATGAAAAGCTTTCCATGTCCACAAGATCCAAAGAGGCAGCATTTCAAACAACTGCATGAGGCTGCTAGGAAGGATGTCGAATGGGCCTTTGGAGTGCTTCAAGCTTGTTGGGCGATGATTAGCGGTCAAAATCGTTTCTGGTATAAGAATAACTTGAAGGATATAATGATAACTTGCATTATATTACACAACATGATAATCGAAAATGAAGAAAATACAGCGATCGATTGGTCTGAAATCCAAAGTGGTCATTCCGCCTCCACAAGTAAGTCAAGAATCAATAAGAGCATTCAATGACTACGTCAGGAGAGGTGTTCAACTACGAGATAAACAGAAACATCTTCTGCTTCGACAAGACTTAGTTGAGCATATTTGGGCCCAATTTGGAGAATAGTTATCTAAACATTAAAATTTACCGGATCGAAATTTACGTTGTTGCTTTCAGAGGCTTTACTTTTATTTTTTAATGAAAAAATTAAATAATATAATTTTCATTTTCTTCTTAAATTTATAAAATTAAATACTCCTTCTATCCCATAATACTTTTTCCACTTTCCTCATTTGGTTGTCCCACAAAACTTTTCACACCCCAAAAAAGGAAACATCACTTTATCCAATAACATCAAAAGTTACTTTAATTTCAAATTCGCTACTAATTTTTTACACACATATTATTACTTTATACTTTTTTGTTACCTAAAATACTACAAATCTACAATACCTTCCAAAGTCAATAAAATTTGTCAAAAAGTGCAACTTTTCTTACACACCATGGAATAGTAAATGTGAAAAATTTTTCGGGACAGAGGGAGTAATTTGAAAATATAATTATGTATAATTTATTTTGGAAATTAGATAAATGTAGTTGATAAATTAAATGTGAATTAAATGAAATTGGAGTGGGTCCCTCCAAAAAACCTACTTTTTGGGTTTATTATGGTGTACCCCACCATTAGGGGCCCCCACCGCCCCTGCCCTGGGGATTAATGGAGGGGTAAATCGCAGGATGTGCCTCAAGTGGCTTATAGGGAGGGCTTATTGTTTAACTTGTGCTTGCAAGGGGCCAAATCCATGCCAAAGGCAGGATTTGAACCCCCACCCTGCAGCAACCCAACTCAGTTGGAGGGTCTTTCCACCCTCTCCTCTACCACTTGAGCTATTCCCTGATTGGGGAGGAATGTTGTTTTGGAGGTTTTTTACTTTTAAGGTGGCACTAGTATGACAACAAAAAACCTGCTTTTTCAGTAGATAATTGGAGAAGGCCTTAGCTCTTCACATGCAATGGTGCTAAATTAACCTCCATTTTTTATTTTTTTATTTTTGTTTTGAATCTTTTTACAAGAAGTCATTGTCATACTCCCTCCGTCCCAGGTTAAGAGAGTCATTTTACCATTTTGATCGTCCTACCCAAAGAGTCCCATTTCCTTTTTTGCACACATGGGACCCACCCACATCCACTAATATAATTAAAACATGGGCCCCCATACCCACTAATACAACTACCCACTATACATTAAATAATAAGAGTGAGGCTTGCGTGCACCCGGGCGCACGGAACACATTCCGTGCACCTTTAGAAATTTTGTATTATGGGTAAGGGTACATTAATTTGGTCTAAAGGGTATACACTTTAATTACTAAAAGGTACACAATTTTGTTCTAAAGGGTATACACTTTTCATTAATAATTTTTTTTCTTTAGAAAATAAAGGGTACACATTTTTATACTAAAGGGTATACAATTTAACACAAAATTCTAAAGGCGCACGGAGTGTTGTTCGTGCGCCCAGATTTTTCTTTAGAAAATAAAGGGTACACATCTGTATACTAAAAAGTATACAATTTAGCACAAATTTCTAAAGGCATACGGAAAGTGTTTCGTGCACCCGGGTGCACAGGAGCTTTTGCCAAATAATAATACTCCTTAATTCACGTGCCCAAAATTCAAGGAGACGAAAGGAGTATTTTTTTATTACCTAAAAATACTATAATACCCTCAAAAGTTAATAAAATTGTTCAAAAAGTATAAATTTTCTTAAACAACGTGAAATAATAAACATGTAAAGTATTATGGAACAAATGAAGTATTTCTTATTCGACAATTTTGCTTTAATCAGTAGGCCTGTAAGGAATTAAGGAAACTCAAGTGGTCATTTATTAATTAATGATGATCTAATAATAAAATTTACATTATCTTCAATCTCCTTAACTATGGTCTAAACGAATTAATAATGATCTAATAATAAAAGTTACATTATCTTCAATCTTGGGTTTAGGGCGTTATGTTTCATGAATAAAATATCCGGCATGCTATTTGAACCCCAATATTGCTAAATAGACCCCAAATATGTAGTTTAAAATATCTTTTTATTAATATTACCTAAATACCCTTAATAAAAATCTACTAAATATACTTGGCTAATCATACCCCTAACATGAAATCTCTCTAAGTTATGTGTCGCAACATATTTCATTGATTTCTTTTCTTCAACGATTGAATTTTCGATGAAGCTCGTTCAAACATTTAGCAATCTTGATTGTCTTGGTCTTCTTGAGGATAGCCACCATGTCGGAATCCACTCGATCCCTCAGCTCTCGAAGGATCTTGGCACTGTAAGTGGACTTTGTTTCGTCATTCAAGGATTGGAGATCGCCCTTGATTACGTCGACTTGGGTTGAGGAATTGGCAGAGATTGATGTTTAGATGGTGCAAGAACAAATCATGTGTTGAAAATATTTCGAAAAGATTCTATCATCCATACAGATTTAAAGGGAAATTTTAATTAGTTTAGAGTGGGGTGTATTTAGTAATTTTAAGGTATATATTTAACACTACATTATTTGTGTGGGTATTTAAGTAATATTTAATAAAATATTTTAATTTAAAAATGATTTGTGTACGTTTAGTAATATCGGGTGTGAATAGCCGCCCCTAAAATATCTCCTTATATATTAAAATAAAAAGATTACAAATTTAAATTTTAAAATATAAAAATAATAAAATATCTCCTTATATATTAAAGTAAAAATATTCCAAATTTAAAATATAAAAAATGCAAGGTGCCAATCATTAAGTGGACATTTATGAATATTTTTCAATTTTGTGATTTCTTGAGGTGACAACATATTATTGGTAATCTGATTATGAGAGATAACAAGTTCAAATCTCAATTATGCATTCTTATAAATTTTTAATGGTAAAAAATTATAGTATCCTATTTTTTATACCAATTTTTTTCTTATCCTAAATTTAACCCTATATCTTTTTATATTCGAATTGACCAAAATACCCTTTATTTGAATATTCGAGGAATGCATTAAATCGTGTTAACAAAAAAACTCAATTCGTGTACCAATTAATTAACAAAATCGTGTTAATAAAAAAAATCGTGTTAAATTAAATCGTTTAACAAAAAAAAAAATACAATCATGTACCAAAATTGACGGAGTTCCATATTATTACCAAAAATCATGTATCAAAAATATAATCGTGCACCAAAAATACAATCGCGCACCAAAAAACTCAATTCGTGTATCAATTCCCAACTCGTGTACCAATTAACGAATTCGTGTTAAATAAAAAAAATCTACATCTTTTTATTTGACACGAAAATTTTACACGAATATATTATGTGACAAAAATTGTTTTCAAGTAAGGGTTAAATCCGTAATTTCGAATAAAAAATATGTCCTCTTATAATTAGGGCAATAAATAAAAGAGAAATGTCATCGGTTGTCCAAATAAATTTTAACAAATGCAAATATGCATACTTTGACTAAAAATGAGAAAAAATGTCCACTTTGAAGATGAGTTTACTAAATTAGCCCTATTTGGATGTGTCAGTACTTTCAGACACTGACCTGAAAATAACACGATCTCAATGTATTCAAAGACCGGGTGAGATATCATAAGAAGAGTTTATGAATAAATTTATACTTAAAAGGTAAAGACCGAGTCATACTATGACAATAGTTTATAAATAAATTTATACTTAAAAGGAAAAGCCTGATTGAATATTATGACAGCTTATAATCGAATATTTTTATAATTAAAGTAAAAAATTAAATTGAAAATCGAGTGGCTTCGTGTTTATTATTAAATACTATTTTACACTGTAAGATTCAATGGCCTTGAAAGACAAGTAATAGTTATAAATATTTAATTATTACATTGTTACAATTTAAAATATAATGTTCTTTATAATTTTATAATATTAATTTGATATTAAAATATTCATTTGATAATTTTATTTATAAATATTAATTTCTATTTGGATATTATTAATGTTGATATTTAATTTTGCCATGCTTTATAAAACATTTAATTTACATCAAATTAAAATATAAAATTCTTCATAAAATTTTCAATTTTTATTATAATCTAATATTTAAATATTAATTTCGGAGGATAGATAAAAATCCTAAATAACATTTCATTAATACTTGATAATTTTATTATAGCAGATATAAAAAATCTTAATATCATATATGTTTTAGCTTAAAATGATATATGAATTGAAAGACCGAGTGAGAATTGTGTAATCTTAAAGAGTGGGAGTATGAATGAAAGACGAGTGATATATGTGTATTATCAAAGCTTAACATAAGAATTGAAAGACCTAGTGAGAGTTGGAATGAAAGACCGAGTAATATATGTGTATTCTAAAAGCTTTAAGACCAAATGCCCAAGGCTCGTGACCGAGTGATATATATGTTCTTAAAGAAAGAAGGTTCAAGATCGAGTGTTAATGTATATTCTCAAAGCATAAGACTGAGTGATATATGTGTATTCTCAAAGTTTCAAGATTCGAGTGCTCAAAGTTCTTATGACCGAGTCACACATATATGTTCTTAAAGAAAGTATAAGATCGAGTGATATATGTATATTCTCAAAGCTTCAAGACCGAGTGATATGTATATAATCATGATAGCTTCAAGACTGAGTGCTTAAAGCTCTCGTGACCGAGTGATATATATTCTTAAAGATGTCCAAGACCGAGTGATATATGTATATTCCCAAAGCATAATACAAAGTGATATATGTATATTCTCAAAACTTCAAGGCCGAGTGCTCAAAGTTCTCGTGACCAAGTGATATATATATTCTTAAAGAAAGTCCAAGATCGAGTGATATATGTATATTTTTTTTTTTTTTTGAAAGATCGAGTGAAACATATGTTTTGCAGGTAAAAAAGAAATCATGCTTCTTCACGTCAAATCAAGGGTATCCGAAACTTTTTCTTTCAAAAAGGTATTTTTGCTTTTTTTTTTAACTGCATCCGGTATTTTTTAATATCGTTTTTGATGGTGGGCAATGTAGTATGGGTCCCTAGAGAAAATCATTAAATATATTTTGGTGGAAAATAAATTTTGTGCAAGTACCATTTGTACCCTTTATATATTTTGATTTGATTTTAAAGTTTCTCTCAAACATGCATTTATGATACTAAATGAAGTATTTTTATTCAAACTAGTGATTAACGTGTTTTTGGACGGCATATATTTTACTAAAAAGTAAAGAAAAGTAATAAGTACGTTATAAATAAATATTATGGCAAATATTTGCGTCTCGGGCACACTGTGCATTCATAAGTGTGCATTCATATCCTTCAGTGTTAAATTGTAGTATATTTTTTAATATAAAGACGTGTACCTTTTTTTTTTAAAAAATAAAAAAAAGTATTAATGAAAAGTGTATAATATTTAGAACAAAATATTGTAGCTTTATTAATTAAAATTAGGGATGACAACGGGTAGGATACCCGCATATTTTGAGGTACCCGTACCCGTATCCGATTAAAAAACAACTACCCGTACCCGTATCCGTCCCGTTTAAAAATTTATTATGGTACCCGTACCTATCCCATTACCATTTAGCAATACCCGCGGGTACCCGTACCCGTTTAATATTCATTTATTTTATATATATATATATATATTTTTATTGTCTAAATAATTATAATAATAAAAATCACATTATTATTAATTAAATATAAAATAAATATAATATAAATTCTATTATTTTAAATAAATATTTAATAAATATGATTAAATAAAACTTATAACTATTAATTAAATATATAAACCATCTTATAATATATAAATTATATAATATATATTAAATTTTATAAATATATATATATATATATAATCGGGGTACCCGCGGGTTTTGAGGCATTACCCGTACCCGTCCCAAACCCTAACGGGTATTTCTTACAACTACCCGTACCCGTCCCAAACCCGTTTACAACTACCCGTACCCTACCCATTAGGGTTCGGGTAAACCGGGTACCTGGAAATACCCGTCCCATTGCCATCCCTAATTAAAATGTATACCCTTTAAAACAAAATGATATACTTTTACACACTTTGTGGTCCTAAGGACACAAGAAACCAACTCAAATATTATAATTAGAAAAAAAGACTCTAGAGAAAGAAAAATAAAAGATTATAAAAATGAAATGCTATAATTAAATTAGGGGTGGCAATTCCTGACACGACACGACACGATAGCACGACACGAGCACGACACGATAATTGCGGGTTAGTGTTTGGCCTTATTGGGTTCGTGTCATTATCGTGTCAACCCAATAAGGACACGAAAATTTCGTGTCGTGTTCGTGTCGGGTTCGTGTCAACCCGTTAAGCACGATTAATATTAACAGATGACCCATTAACCCGTTAACAATCCAATAACCTGTTAACGACCCAATATAAATATAAAATTAGAAAAATATATGATAAAAATATTTAATAATAATTTTAAAATATATTAATTTAAATTTTTATTTATTTTAATTAGTATTTTTTTATTTTTTTATTTTTTTTTATTTTTTATTTTCTTATCGTGTTGTTATCAAGTCGTGTCGTGTCAACCCGTTATTTTTCGTGTTCGTGTCGTGTTGGAACGAATCCTTATCGTGTCGTGTCACTATCGTGTCGACATAAAACCCAACCCGTTTACGCGAATTGCCACCCCTAAATTAAATACTCCCTCCCACTATTTCTTATATTTTTTCCCATCTACGGAGTATTATTTTCACCTGTTACATATTTTTAATAATGATAATACTACATAATTTTTTCTAACACCATAATATTACAAAAATCTTATATACTTTCTACCCTTTATAATTAACCAAAACCAACTACTTTATTCATTGTTTTATCTTTGAATTACAAAAATTATCACTGTTTTTTTCTTATATTATATACTAAAAATACCTTCTACCCTCAATTATTGTTACGTTTAATATTATATAATGATTAAGGAATATAGTACTCTACCATCCATTGGTAAGATATAATACATTTTGTCATTTTAAACGATTGCACTAAAAGTATACATTTATTTTTTAAACACATGAAACCCACACACTTGCACATTAAGTTGATATCATATGTATTCGGGTACACGCGCGTGTATATATATATATATATATATATATATATATATATATATATATATATATATATATATATATATATATATAGTATATACTTTTTTTTAATAATTGTATAGTTTTTTTTCTTACATTTAGTTCTTCATTTAAAAAATTAACAATAATAATATATGTAGCCTCACCTTTAGAAAAATACATGAGATGTTATTGTATTATTATATTCTTGGTACAATTTAGGCTGTGTTTGGATTGAGTCATTTCAAATCAATGGATTTGAAAATGAGTGGATTTTAAATTCCTTTAATTTTAAATATGTAACATCTCAGATTTTTTGGTGGGATATATACAAGATTAATACAGGAAATATATTCATACGCAGCGAAAAATACTTACGTTAAATTTAAGAAAAATAAATCTTTCATAAACACTTGTCTAAAAACATTTAAATAAGAATTTAAATAAATGATTACTTTGTCTAAACGGAAAGCATTTAAAACTAATTTAAGTAAAAACATTTAATCATTCTCTTCTTATTCATCATCCACCACCACACCACGCGTACTCCATGAATCCTGAAATTTGAAAATATTTTGGAGTGAGTACAAAAATACTCAGTGGGTTACACTGTTTAAAATATCATTCAACTTTCATCCATAAAAATCACTACTCCCTTCGTCTCAGGTATTGAGGGCAGGAGACCTTATGTTAACTATAAGGTCTCCGACCCTCATTACCTGGGACGGAGGGAGTATATCGTTATTTCAATTATTCATGAAACTGTACAGTTGGTCAACTCATCAATTCAATGCGACACGTAAACCTTTTCACTTTTTACGTTTTCCTTTTCCTTTTTCTATGTCGTTGACCAACTCATTGAATCGATGTAAAATGCATGAATCATATAAATTTATATGTCACGTATGTACCACGTATCAATATCAATCAATCATATAATTTTTAATGTCACGTATCAATTCCAATATCTCGTATCATCAACAAATCATTCAACATCATGATGAATATAGGAAAAGTAAATCTCAATCTCAAATACACTTTAAGGTAACAACGTAAAAGTTGAAAAGATTTTACCCCACCTCAAACCTTTAACAACAATCACACCTTACTTCTTCTCTGTATTCTCACGGGTGGAGTGGAGTTTAGTATACGTGAAAAGGAAATCTTAAAGATTTCGGGTGAGAGTCCATTCTGTCTTCTTCCAAATAAAATTTGTGACTTTAAATCGTGCTCCCAGTTACGAAATTAAAGGAGGAAATTGAGCAGATCACGTCATTTAAAAATTAAAAAATAGGTACGTAATCTAAATTAAAAAGTAGTTATGTAATCTAAGGTGATCACGTACGTATTGTGAACATTGGGATTTAATTAAAATCCAAATATAACCTCACGAGTAAAATGTGGAGGTGAGAAAGATTAAGATTAAATAATGTAAATAATTTATTTAAAAGAAAATATTAATAAAAATATTAAAAAGCGTAGAATATAATTTATTTAAAAAGAATAAATTAACATAAAATTAGAAAATAAATATAGGGTGTTACATCCTACCCTCCAAATAAAAATATTTCGTCCTCGAAATATAATAACAATCTTCAATCGTAAAATCAAATTTTCTCAAAGGATTCTTGATTTTGATCTTCCAATTCCTCATTAACATCCCGGATTTTTTTGTGGCATATATACAAGATTAATGCAGTAAATATATTCATACGTAGCGAAAAATACTTACGTTAAATTTAAGGAAAATAAATCTTTCATAAACACTTGTCTAAAAATATTTAAATAAGAATTTCAATAAATGATTACTTTGTCTAAACGGAAAGTATTTAAAACTAATTTAAGTAAAAACATTTAATCATTCACTTCTTATTCATCATCCACCACCACACCACGCGTACTCCATGAATCCTGAAATTTGAAAATATTTTTGGGGTAAGTACAAAAATACTCAGTGGGTTATACTGTTTAAAATATCATTCAACTTCCATCCATAAAAATCACTATATCGTTATTTCCATTATTCATGAAACTGTGCCGTTGGTCAACTCATCGATTCAATGCGACACGTAAACCTTTTCACTTTTTACGTTTTCCTTTTCCTTTTTCTATGTCGTTGACCAACTCATTGAATCGATGTAAAATGCAAGAATCATATAAATTTATATGTCACGTATGTATCACGTATCAATATCAATCAATCATATAATTTTCAATGTCACATATCAATTCCAATATCACGTATCATCAACAAATCATTCATCATGATGAATATAGGAAAAGTAAATCTCAATCTCAAATACACTTTAAGGTAACAACGTAAAAGTTGAAAAGATTTTACCCCACCTCAAACCTTTAACAACAGTCACACCTTACTTCTTCTCTGTATTCTCACGGGTAGAGTGGAGTTTCGTATACGTGAAAAGGAAATCTTAAAGATTTAGGGTGAGAGTCCAATCTGTCTTCTTCCAAATGAAATTTGTGACTTTAAATCGTGCTCCCAGTTACGAAATTAAAGGAGAAAATTGAGTAGATCAAGTCCTTTAAAAATTAAAAAGTAGTTACGTAATCTAAATTAAAAAGTAGTTACGTAATCTAAGGAGATCACGTACGTATTGTGAACATTGAGATTTAATTCAAATCCAAATATAACCTCACGAGTAAAATGTGGAGGTGAGAAAGATTAAGATTAAATAATGTAAATAATTTATTTAAATGAGAATATTAATAAAATATTAAAAAGCGTAGAATATAATTTACTTAAAAAGAATAAATTAACATAAAATTAGAAAATAAATATAGGGTGTTACAAAATCAATTCATTTGAATTTCACTATTTGGATAAATTACGAATATTTGAAAGGATTTCAAATCCATAATTAAAAAATTATTTTTTAAAATAAAATTATATATATAATAAATAAAAATAATAATATTTTATTATATTAAATATTAAAATCTAAAATTTTATTAAAAAATTTTTTTTGGAGGGAATTTTACCCCACCCACCAACCCAACCCCCAAAAAAATTTTTTTTTTATTAAATTTTAAATTTTTAATATTTAAATAATAAAAACTATTACCACCCAACCTACCCCCTAACCACCCACCCCCACCCGCCCAACACCACCCCATCCAATTTTTTTAATATAAAATTTTAGATTTTAATATTTAAATAATAAAAATATTACCACCCAATCCTTACCCACCCCACTCCCACTCTCACCACCCCCCATCCACCAATTTTTTTTTTAAAAAAATAGATTTTAATATTTAAAAATAAAATCTTAAATTTTATTAATTTTTTTGGTGGGGTGGGGTAGGGTTGGGTGGGGGGTGGTGGAGGGGGATGAGTTGGGTGATGAGCGTTTTCTCAACATACAATTAATCCCCAAGTATGAAGGATATCAATTGTAGTTTTGAAAGGTGACCAAGTGAATATCGAACCCAAGGGAAGGCGTATTATCAATTTAATTATTATCTAAATTAATTAAGTCAAGGTAATTACGTTTGAATGGTTATTATCTAACAACTAATATGCTGGAAATTAAATAACAAATAAAATAAAATATCACTCGAAGGATACGAAAGTGGATCAAGTAGGAGAATAGGTAGCTCTAGGGAAATCCAGTTTTACTACTTAACTTCCCTTCCATGTGTTGGTGTCCGACTCTGCCTTGTGGAATATGGACGCATCACTAAACCATGCATATCTACTCTATAGACACAAGTAAACATGCGTGTAACAAGTGTGAATAACCTCGGAGCAAGAGATATAATTTCACCCCCCTTTCTAGGTACTATCAGTATCAATTATTTCCCTCTAGGATTGATACTCTAACCCGATATGATCTCCCTTTATAGGTACTATAAAATTATCCTCTTTATCCTACTTATTAACCCGAATTTAATTCAATTAATAAGTATTCATATATGATAGTTCTAATGAAGCTTCGGAGTCCCCTCACTTAGAATCATAACATGGAATCCTGCTCAGCAAGTAACGCACTCAATCAATAACCAAGATATGTATTCAGACTCTACATAACAGTTAATGATGCACAAAACGACCGTGAGTATGGATTAATAAAGCACAATCATATATAAAATATATCCACAAGTAGTGTTGTACGGAGTGTACACATGGAAGTTCAATTAACTAGATAAAACCTTCACAACCCTAGTTCTACCAAAAAGGCTCTAGCACATGATGTTGCGAAGAACAATCATGAGTGTTGTATAGATCTTACCCGGATGTCCGAAAAATACAAGATAAATTAGGAAACGAATTAACCCTAAATGTGGCATCATCGCGTCCTTCTCGCTCTTAAATTCTCCTCTTAGTTCTCCCCTTGTTTCCATAAACGAATCTTCAAAGTGATGGATGGATGGAGGAAAGGATGATGGTTGGGGGGTGATCCTCCCTTGTGGGGTGTAATATGTTATGGTCTCTCTTCTCCTCTCTTGTTGTTGTGTTCCTCCCCTTTTGTGGCTTCATAGACCTCCTTTAATACTTGTAATCACGTCTCCTAGGCTTGGAATGGACTTCCTTAATAATCCCACGTGTTTAGGCCTCGAAAATACGAATTTGGTAAGTTCCCGAAGCATGGTTCTACCTAAAAGGCTCTAGCCCATGATGTTGCGAAGAACAATCATAGGTGTAGGATAGATCTTACTGATTATCGCTATTTTCACCTAGATTTTAGTGTCTTTTTGTATGTCTTTTCGTATTATTTTATCCTTATTTCATGTGTTATTTGGTTGTGTTATATGTTTTCATGGAAATGTGTGTGAATGAGCCTAAATATGTTAAAAACAGGTAAAAAATAGAGTCGGGAGCTGAAACGAGCAAGACACAAACTCACGTGCATGGTGAAACTCGAGTTGTCAACTCGAGTCGAGTAGGTACCCGAAAGTTGTCCAGAATTGTCCAGTAGCTTAACTCGACTTGGGAGAGCCAACTCGACTTGCAGCTCGAGTCGAGCTATGTCTCTCCAAGTCAAGTAGCAAGTCGTGCGGAGCAGGGCAGGAGTTCAAAATCATACAGTGTGCTTACTCGAGTTGCAAGTAGCAACACGACTTGGCAACTCGAGTCGAGTAGGGCCTCCGGAGTCAGATCAGTTTCAGAGCCTTGCAACACGACCGAACAGGCGAAAGCTCGAGTTGGCGACACGAGTCGACCTGTGTAGCTCGAGTTGCATCACATGCAGCTCGACTCGAGCTGATAACTTGAGTAAGGCAGGCCAAGTCGAGTAAGGGCATTTTTGGGTCAGAAATTCAGATTTTCACCTGCCAATATGTGTAAGTGTGTGTAAAAAGCCCATTTGATATTAAATTCGTGGCCCAACTTGGAGAGGGTATAAATAGCCTCAAGTTCAGCATTCAAAAGGGGATTGAATATTCCACCAAGGGTTTGCACCAAAACACATAGATCACACACCATTTCCTCCATTTTACACCATCAATCTTCATCCACTCTTCATCCCTTTCATTTGGGTGTTAAAGATCTCAAGAATTCAAGAGCTAGAGGTGGAGATCAATGAGTGTTGAAGATTCTCTACAAAGAATTGCTAGGGAAGATTTACATCTCTTTTGTTTCTCATTTAGATTTGAGACTATGGATATGTGTAATGAATCATTTATATATTTTGTTACCATTATCATGTTAGGCTAATCCCTCTAGTGGGATTAGGGACATGAAGAGCACATTAGGTTTATATTATCATGTGGATTAAATTAGTTTTTGATTTAATTGATGTTGGTTTCTATTCATGGGCTTTAATTGATTTGATGTTGTGATAGCATGGTTTGTTATTCATGAATGATTATTGGTTTAATGGGTTGTTGATCAATGTATGATTTATGATAATTAAGTGCTATTATGATGTTCATGCGTATATTGCTTGGAGTGAGACAGAAATGACCCTCTTAAGTATTAGAAAGGCATAAATAGATATCAAGTTTGGGTTTGACCGAAAGGATATTTAAATTCGATGAGGGGAACCAATCCATTCGTTAGCTCTAGTACACAAAAAGGGAGAGTTAATTCTAATTAGTACCTTCTAAGGGAGAATTGGGAGTTAATTAGTACCTAGATGGAAGAGGTTAATGTTGGGCTTTGATCTTAAGTGCTTTTGGGAGTCTCAAGTGGATCAACAACCTTTGTAACCCAAAAGGGAGCTTAGGATACCATCGTGATCACCCTTAATCTACATAAATTGAGTTGAATTCCTTTTGTATGATAATATGAATTGAGTGTGCTTGGATGTTTCTAATCCCATGTTTTCCATACTTAAACTTTAGCACCTATTCTATTTTATTTTAATTCATCATCACTTGTCATTTTTCTTATTTGCTATTTCATTTACTTGTTAATTTGCTTTAGTTGTTAATCATTCTCAAAACCCCCGATCATCCTAACAAAAGTAACATAAACAAGAGCTCAAGTGTTTTACTAATCTAAACCTAACTCCTTTGTGGATTGATAATTATTTCTTAGGATATACTACTACAACGATCGAGTATTCTTGCTCGTGAGTATTAATGCTTTAACTAAGCAATTGAATTTGATCACTCAAGGAGTGAGTCAAGGGGGAAGTACAAGTGCAAATTTGAATGATGAGAGCAATGTTATGCAAAGTGTAGAGGATGTTGCTTATTTAGATAGGAGAAATTACTAAGGGAATTTCCAACATCAAGGGAATTTCCAAGGTAATTATCCTTCTAATCAAGGTAATTTTCAAGGAGGATATCAAGGGCATGCTCGGGGGAGTAATTTCAATCAATCAATTGGAAATTATCAAGCTCCAAGGAAGCATGATAATCTTTTTTACTCTAATACTCAAGCCGCCGTGTCATTTCCTCCGGGATTCGATCCGAGTGCTAAGCCGCTCAATGGGGAAGGTAAATCATCATTGGAAGAGACATTGCTAGCATTCATGAAAGATACAAGGGCTTACATGGGAAAAAGGATGCTAAGCTTGAGGATAGAATGGAGGAAAATGAGAAGAAATCCGACAATAGGATGAGAGCTTTGAGTATCAAATGGGACAAATTGCTTCTTCCGTGGGGTCTCAACACCAACAAGGAAAATTTCCATCTACTACGGTGACTAATCCTAAAGAAGATTGCAAAGCTATCACTCTTAGGAGTGGAAAAGAGTATGAGGAACCTCCTATGCCTAAAGAGGATAGTGTTGTTATTGAAAGGGAAGTGGAAGGAACGGTGGAAGAAGGGTTGGTGCAAGAGGATGAAGTAAGCAAGAAAAAAGAAGTTGTTGAGTAAAATAAAGATGAAGAGAAGATAGAGAGAATTCCAAAGTGGAAGAAGGCAAAGGAGTTAAGAGAAAAGGAAGTTGAAGTTGAAAGAGATAGTTGGGGGATACCCAAGACTCAAGTACTGGTTCCTTTTCCTCAAAGGTTCTTGAAGAAGGGTTTAGATGAGAGGTTCAAAAAGTTTCTTGAAATCTTCAAGAAGATTCAAATCAATATCTCTTTCGCCGATGCTTTGGAGCAAATGCCTCATTATGCTCGTTTCTTGAAGGACATCATGGGAAAGAAAAGAAGTCTTGGAGAAAATGAAATGGTTAATCTAACCGAAGAGTGTAGTGCCATTCTACAATGGAAACTTCCACAAAAATTGAAGGATCCGGGTAGTTTCACTATACCATGTGAAATTGGAAAGTGCAAGAAGAACAAGGCTCTTTGTGATCTAGGTGCAAGCATTAATCTAATGCCTCTTTCTATATTCAAGAAGCTTGGGTTAGGTGAAGTAAAGCCAACGTCCATCACTCTTCAATTGGCGGATAGATCTTTGACACATCCAAAAGGAGTAATTGAAGACGTGTTGATGAAGGTGGATAAGTTCGTCTTTCCGATGGACTTTGTTATTTTAGATATGGAGGAGGATGAAAATATGCCATTGATTCTTGGGAGATCGTTTCTTGCTACCGGGAGAGCTCTTATTGATGTCTACAAAGGAGAGTTGAAATTGAGAGTGAATGATGAGGAAGTAGTATTTTCTCTAAACAAAGCCATGCAATATCCAATGAATGATGAAGAGTGTAAAAGTGTGGATGTTGTAAAGGGAAGTGTTGAGGAGAGTTGGCCTTCCATTGTAACCAAGGATCCACTTGAACTTTGCTTGAGCAATTCTCTATCTCTTTCTAATATTTCTAATACTTCTTTTGATTTAAATGAGGAATTAATTAATTGTTTGCTTGATCTAGGTGATTGTAGTAAAGCTCAAGAGGTTGCAGCCGCTATCTCGAGGGGAAATGGAAAGTTCTTACCACTTAGAGATCCATTCGATCAAGAAGAGAAAAAAGAAAAGGAGGTGGAGTTGAAGCCTCTTCCCGATCATCTTGCTTATGCCTTCCTTGGTGAAAACGAGACAAATCCAGTAATTGTGTCATCTTCTTTAACCTCTAGTCAACTTGATAAATTGCTTAGTGTCCTTAAAGAGCATAAGTCAGCTATTGGTTGGTGTATTGATGATTTGAAGGGGATTAGTCCAATAATTTGCATGCATAAGATAAGGCTTGAGGATGAAGGAAAAGCTTGTGTTCAAAACCAAAGGAGGCTTAACCCTATCATGCAAGAAGTGGTAAAAAAAGAGGTTCTTAAGTGGTTAGACTCCGATATGATCTTTCCCATTAGTGACAGCCCCTATGTGAGTCCGTTGCATGTAGTATCTAAGAAGGGGGTATGACTATAGTGAAGACCAAGAAAAATGAGACCATAGCCACTAGAACGGTGATGGGGTGGCGTGTGTGTGTTGACTATAAGAAACTTAATGAGAACACACGTAAAGACCATTTTCCCTTACCTTTCTTGGACCAAATGCTGGACAGGTTAGTGGGGCATGAGTTTTATTGCTTTCTTGATGGGTATTTCGGGTATAACCAAATTCTCATAGCACCTAAAGACCAAGAAAAGACCGCTTTCACTTGTCTTTATGGAGTATTTACTTTTCGAAGATTGCCATTTGGACTTTGCAATGCACCGCCCACCTTTCAAAGGTGTACGATGGCAATCTTTGAAGGCTTGATTGAGAATATCATGAAAGTCTTCATGGATGAATTTTCGGTGTTTTATTCTTCTTTTGATATGTGTTTGTCTAATCTTGCTATTGTTTTGAAGCGATGTGAAGACACTAATCTAGTGTTGAATTGGGAGAAGTGTCAATTCATGGTAAATGATGGCATTGTACTTGGACATAACATCTCTTCAAAGGGATTGCAAGTAGACCGAGCTAAAGTTGTAGCTATAGAGAAGCTTCCACCACCAACAAATGAGAAGGGAGTACGACCGTTCCTTGGCCATGCCGGGTTCTATCGTCGGTTCATAAAGGATTTTTCCGCATTTTCTAAACCTCTCTCTCATCTCCTTGAAAAAGATGTTCCATTTAAGTTTGATGACAATTGTTTAAATGCTTTTCAGGTTCTAAAGGAAGCTTTGATTTTGTCGCCTATCTTGATCACCCCGATTGGAAGGAGCCATTTATATTGATGTGTGATGCAAGCGATGTAGCTCTTGGAGTAGTTTTGGGGCAATTAAGAGAGAAAAGGTTCCAAGCCATTTACTATGCAAGCAAGACTTTTGATGCGGCTCAACGGAACTAAACTACAACCGAAAAAGAGTTCTTAGCGGTGGTATACGCATTTGATAAGTTTTGTCCCTATTTGGTAGGAACGAAGACTATTGCATACACCGACCATTCCGCTATCAAGTATCTCATGGCAAAGAAGGATGCAAAGCCAAGGGTGATAAGATGGGTACTACTTCTTCAAGAATTTGACATTGAAGTTAGGGATAAGAAGGGCATGGAGAATGTGGTAGCCGATCATCTTTCAAGGCTAGAGTCGAGGGAGCTGATTAGCCATAGTTTAGTGGTATGACCAACTAAAAATTATCGAACCTCAGGGAGGACGGCACTAGAGCTCAAGCGATCTCATGTTCATTGTAATTTTATAGAGACGGATATCAAAGGAAGGGTGATCAAACAAGAAATTAAATCAATCAATGCAAACAAGATTAAATGATTAAATGAGTGGTTTTCCAAATTAAGCAAGGGTGAGATTAACAACAATCAAGGAGTGGTAATTCATATATTCATGCATTCAAACTCATGTGGTTTAAGGCTTGATTAAGGGCTAACACTAATGTTACCTAAGCTTCCTCTCGGAATGGGTAGGATATGATCTTATAAAGGTTCCATGGTTAGTTCTCAATTAAATCATTCCAACTAGGTACTAGATTCAATTAAGAGTCCCTTCACATAATATATTGACTTCTCAATCTAATAAATGATATGTTCTATCAAAAGGTTCTAAACTATCAAGGACTTCACAATCTCTTCATAATCTATAATGCACATGAAGTGTTTGATGAAATGATTCACTTAACTATCCTAAATATGCAATTGATTTCTCAATCTAATCACATTCTTAAAATAATTAAACACACAAAACATCATCAACCTCAAAATATTAAACATCAATGATAGAAAATCAATTACCAAATCCACACATGAATTTAAGTACATGAATATTACAAATTAGTCAACTCCTATCATGTTGCTAATCTCACAAAGGAGATTAGCTTACAATCATCTCAAGATCAATAATATAGACATTAGAAATCTTACAAATCATTGTAAACTAAAAGGTTTAACACTAAATCAAGATGAAAACTCCCTTGGATTGGATCCAATTGAATCTCCTTCCTTCCTTGAGTGAAATCCTCCTCTTCTTTGCTTCCTCACTTGATTTGAAGATGAAATGATGGTGGATTGATGAAAGGATGAATGATAGATGATGAATGGATGAAGAAAAGGTGTAAAATGAAGAGAATTGTGTGTGAGGTGTGTGTTGGCAGCTCAATTTCGTGGGGGCTTCTTCAAAATGTTGAATGAATTGATATATATACCCCTTGGAGACCTTCTAGAAGATGTGTGAAAATTATCCTGTTTTGGCACCGACACGACTCGTGTGCTGCAGCACGAGTCGAGTCGTGTTAGGGTTTATCAGTCAACTTTGCTCAAAACGGCGCACGAGTCGTGTGCTATCGCACGATCAATGGGTGGCCGTGTTGGCGGAATAGATGTCCCCGAATGGCTATCACTTACAGGCCCGTGTTGGGAACATGGCCCGTGTCTCTGCACTGGACACGACTCGTACGACGACACATGGCCAAGGCATGGCCGTGTTGAAGGAGTTGATGTCGCCACACGACCATCTATTACAGGGCCGTGTTGGCGACACTAGTCGTGCTCTTGCTTCCTTGTGTTTTCTTCTTTGTTTCATCTTCCATCTCCGTTCTTGCTCCTTTTTCACCTGTTTTACATATAGATAAGTTCATTCACACTCAATTCCATAAAAACATAGAACACAACCAAATAACACAAATACGGATAAAATAATACAAAAACACATATAAAAATACACTAAAATCTAGGTGAAAATATCACTCATCACACCCCCAAACTTAAAGTGTTGTGCGTCCCCGAACAATGAAAATGATAAACCAAGGGGAGTGATTTTCACCTAGGAAAAGACTAAACGAACACAAGTAATAACACATCAATAATAATAATAACCACAAATTATGCTAAGTCATCCTACTACATTAGATTCATGACATAAGAAATTAACGAGTTCAATTACAAGAGAATGATAGTGTAATATAGTCTCTTTTCGATCCAAGCCTTACATAGGTTATAAAAGTTACTCAACACTCTTTTAAGTAGGGTAAATCAACACTCATCAACCGATTGGCTCGACTTGCCATAAGCTTGCTCGTGGACTACATTCACAAACCACCAAAGTTTCAATTAGTGATAAAAAAGGTCTTTCATTAAGGATGTAATGATAGGCTCTTTGGTAAGGTAGGAAGAATATGGCTAATAGTGACTAACAAGTGTAAGTAATCGAAGAGATGACCAATTTCCTCAACTTCTCCACTTTTTGTTTCTTCCTTTCTTTTCTTTATTACTCACAAGCACTAATCATCAACTTCCTTGGATTTCTTGAGCTTCTTATAGATGCATGCCTCCTTTTTCGAACTTTTTAAATACTTGAGCATTTTGTTGTTTCTTTGCTCATTTTCTTGTTTTGAGGTTGCATGTTCATTCTTATCTTTGCTCTTTTCATCCTTTTTCTTGCTTGTTACCATTTCTTTCATGTTTTGCACAATATCTCATCAAACCTTTCTAGTTACCATCTCCTCAATCACCCACACAAAGGATATATATGTAAGGCTTAAGTGGGTAATCATGGCTTGTAATGTGCTAAATTCACAATAAAAAGGCTTATAGGCTCAAAATGGTTAATTAGGGATGATGTTTATGGTAGGGAAAATATATGGCAATGACTAATAATGACAAGGATGGCCTTAGATCATATCACTAATCTCCACAAATCGGGTTCGTTCCTATAGTCCTTAAGCAGGTTCTAGCTTATCAAAACTCAATCGATCCATTCATGAAGAAAAATACCATGTATGTACGGTTGAGGCTCAAATGCTCACAAGCTTATGCATTGGACTTTAAGAACTTATTACACCCCATTCATCTCAAAATTGAACAAGTTAAGTAAGACATGTCACAATTCTAAAGTGTAGAGATTCTTAATCATAACTTGTCATCACTTACTACCACAACATGTCATCACTCATATTCAAAAATGACTCACAACATACCAAATCAAACCACCAAATCTATCCCTAGACAAGAATAAAAATACACACAAATCACATAAAAAGAAAGTAACATAAAGACACACCAAACAAGAATCAACATAATCAAACCATCCATCCATAATCAAGATAAAACACATCTCAACCCATCCTTAATTGAAAAGAAATCCTAAATTAGAAATTAAAACATCCCAAAAACAACAAATGAAAAATCAAATCCATAATACTCCAATTTAACTAAACATGAGCTAAAGAAGTGTCGAGCACTTAAAAGTACTCCCTTCAATTTTCTGGTGGAGGAGGTGATGTTCTTTGATACGCTGCCCAGGGAGTGTAAGAACGAGGTGACCCCGGGAACTGGAAGTTGAACATCATTGTGAGCATTTCCTCCATGTTGTTCGAATGGGCACACCTTCGCTCATCATTATAATCTCTCCTCCGCTGTCCATCATGTATCTCTCTTATCATCACACTCTGTCTCTGTTGCTCCTCTCGGAACTCTCTCATTTGATCCCTGTGTGATTGTTGAGTCTGCCTAATCTCCCTGACCTCTTTTTCTAACAGATTCCACCTTGCAATCCCCACTCCAGGTCCTATAAACTGTTGTTGTTGCTGAAACTCCTCATCTTGGTCTTCATCTTCTTCTTGCTCAAATAATGGAGGTTCTGGTGCTTGCTCTTCAAATTCCATCTGATGTGGTTGCTCATCTTCATCTCCTATTTCCATGTTCACAGGCTCAGCTCTCAGATCTCGAAGCTCTGGATTCTCTTCTACTGTCATCTGCTGGAGCACTGCTTCTACTCCTTGCTTATTCTCCCTGTAGAAAGCTTTCACCATTGTAGAGTGGTTTTAACTTGCCATTGCTAAGTTTTGCTTTCTCCTTTTTCCGCGCAATGTGGTAAGCTCAGGAGCAGGGAGAGGGAATGGAGCTCCTTTATCTTGCCTATAGCAATACATATTTCCTATGAATGATAGGAACTCCATCCTTACGAGTTGCGTGAGTGTGAGTCCCTCACTCACCATCCTATGTGGCATACCTCCAAGGTCGTTGCCCAACCCTTGAGCAATCATGGTCACCATTCCTCCAATCATAATTCCTCGAGTGTTTTCTCTTTTCGCCACTCTCTCAGCATGTTGAATCAAATGAGCTGCAATGTTCAATCTAAACTCTTGAAAGATACTATACATGATGTACAATTATTTTTCTCCAACAGCTCCACTTTCAAATCTCCCCAAAATTGTATTCGAGATGATCTTCTCAAGATACCTCATGACCGGGTTTCTTATAGATGTCTCCTTTGAAGAGCTTGGAATGTACTCCTTAGGTTCTGTTCCATCGTCAACCAACTTTCTCCACCAACTTTGTTGATTAAAACCCCCTCCTGGTAGAAAACTTTGGTGACCTCTCATAATTGAACATCTAAAGAACCTATTGAGATCATTCAATGGAATCTTCTCCCACATTTGATTATTCAATTGAAATGTGATCGAGATAGGAAACTTGTTCCTATCCTTCTGAACCTCTAGGGTGCTCATAAATTCGGCGGTCAGATGATGGTAAGTTGGAGGTCTCTTGTTGAAGAATTCTTCCATATCCACCCGTCGGAACATGAGTCTTAGATCACCCTCTATCCCCAGACTCTCCATAGCGGCTTGATCTTGAAATCGAGTTGCCCTAATCTTGGGGAGTATATATTCCCACCTCAATGCATACTTCTCCCATTCTGTAAATTCAACTCCAAAATCCAATGGGTGTATTCCCTTCATCATCAACTTTGCATCAAGGTCGGATAGTTCCATATCCGTCTCAACAATGATGAAATCTTCATTACGTTTCCTCACTTTTCTTTCAGCCATCTGCAATATACAACACATTTCAATTGATCTTTCAATTTTAACTCACGAAAGACATGCTCTTTCTTAATTCAAGCAACTTTAACAACAATTTATTTCAACAACCTCTTGTTCATTCCATCCTTTTATAAATCATCATAATTCAAATGGTACCACTTATATCAACAATGTTTCATGCACAAGCTTGTAGTTCTATTCAAAACTTCACTTAGGCATTTCATCGAGCATGTGGTATTCACACAATTCACAATCAATTCCATACTAATTTACCATTCTTCATGCTCAACTTTTCAACATTATCTAGTTCCTCACAATGCCATCACATAGAAACATTATTAATCCATTAGAAACATCCTATTCCCTAGATCAATTATCATTCAAAATCCCCAAATTCAATATCCTTCAACCCTAATTCTTGTATAATTTTTAATCAATCCAACAAGTAAACTCATAAATTGATATTTCAACATCCAAAACATGCTTCAAACAATCTCCATTCATGAATTTCAAAGTTTGCACATTCAATTGAAAACTAGGGCACAAGAGATCATACCTTGAATGATTTTGTATCAAATGGAAAGAACATGAAGATTAACCTTGAGAGTCACCTTTCAATCACACAATCTTACCACTCTCTTTATATTTGGATGGCGAATTTTAGCAATTGGGAGTTCTTCAAAGACTTGGGGAAGTTTTGTGTGCGAATGGACTGAGCAGCCGCGTCGGGTTTTTAAACCTGTACTTGACACGACACGAGTCGTGTTACTTAACACGGCCATTTTATGGTCGTGTTGCGTAAATTGATGCTCTAGCACGGCTTCACCTTACAAGCCCGTGTTGGTGACACGCCCCATGTCTCTGCACACGACACGACTCATGTGACGCCACATGGCCAAGACGTGGCCGTGTTGATCCAGCTGATGTCGCCACACGACCACCTATTACAGGGCCGTGTTGGCGACACGAGTTGTGTAGCTGCACCTCTGTTTGCTCCACTTTTTAACTTCAAAACTTGTCTTTCCCTGTTTTCATACTTCAAATACTCCCTATATATGCTCAAAAATATCATTAGCTCAACATTAGAATCAAAAACAAAAGGATTATCAATTTCCACACAACCAAAACGAACCAAAACCAACCCGAACTCATGAGAAAATTTTGAAATTCATAAGCGCAAGACACAAATATTCAACAAGTATATCATACCACACGATATCCCCAAACTTATTTCGAAATGAGAATTTCAATGTAAGTTTGCAAAAAGTGGTAAGATATACCGTATTTTATCCATGAATCACTTCTTCTTCTCATGAGCACTATCCACCTACAAGACCAAAAATGCAAAACAACAAAAAGAAATATGTACAAACCTAAACTACAAAAGGATACGGTTTTCATGAAGAGAAAGTGTCAACATATACCAACTCCCTTTGCGAGGGAGAATGGTAATGTTTCACTCTATGACCATTGACAACAAAGGAGCTCCCATCCGATCCTTCAAGCTTTAAAGATCCATCACTTCTCACCTAGATCACCGAGTACGGGCCGGTCCATTTAGAACGAAGTTTTCCGGGAAACAGTTTCAATCTTGAATTGAATAAAAGCACATTATCCCCCGGTATGAACTCCTTTTCTTTGATTCTTTTATCATGCCATCTTTTAAGCTTCTCCTTGACAATTCGTGAGTTTGAATATGCTTCTTCACGAAATTCCTCGAGCTCAATCAATTGGAGACATCTCTTCTTTTCAGATTCTTTCTCCTCAAGATTCAACTTCCTCAATGCCCATAAAGCCTTGTGTTCTATCTCAACCGGAAGATGACATGCTTTCCCATAAACATGTTTATACGGAGAAAAACCAAGAGTGGTCTTTTAAGCCGTTCGATAAGCCCAAAGCGCATCATCTAGCTTAGAAGACCAATCCTTCATGTTCCCCCTGACTGTCTTCTCAAGCACAAGCTTCACTTGCCTATTTGATACTTCCGCTAAACCATTTGTTTGCGGATGATAAGGTGTTGACACCTTGTGCTTCACTCCATAGCCTATCAAAAGCTTCTCAATGATCTTGTTGATGAAATGAGTCCCTTGATCGCTAATGATCACTTTTGGCACTCCAAACCTTGCAAAAATGTTCTTTTTCAAGAAAGCCTTGACAACTAGAGCATCATTCGTTCTTGTGGGAATTGCTTCTACCCATTTAGATACATAGTCTACCGCAAGCAAAATGTAAAGAAAACCATTGGAAGGCGAAAATGGCCCCATGAAGTCCATTCCCCAAACATCAAACACTTCAACTTCAAAGATGTTCCTCATAGGCATCTCATCTCTTTGGCCAATACTTCCAATTCTTTGGCATTTATCACACCCCTTGACATAATCTTTGCAATCCTTGAACAATGTTTGCCAAAATAATCCCGACTGTAAGATCTTAGCTCCCGTCTTTTGAAACCTAAAGTGTCCTCCACATGGTGAACTATGGCACATCTCCATGACACTTACTTTTTCTTCCTCCGGAAAATGCCTTCTTATGATACCATCCGGACAATTCTTAAACAACAAGGGATCATCCCACAAATATTTTTTAACAGCATGGTAAAACTTCTTCCTTTTTGACTCGGTGAGATGGTCCGGCTTGAGACCATATGCTAAGTAATTCACCAAATCTGCGTACCACGATCTTCTGGTCTCACACAGAGTGTACATCCTGTGAAAATCCACTTGAAGGATCTCTTCATCCGGAAACGTATCATTGATGAGCTCCATGGATCCTTTTTCATCAACATTCTCCAACCGTGACAAGTGGTCGGCTATGACATTTTCGACTCCCTTCTTATCACGTATCTCCACATCAAACTCCTGCAACAAAAGCACCCAACGTATTAGTCTTGGTTTAGCATCCTTTTTACTCATCAAATACCTAATGACGGCATGATCCGTGTAGACAATGGTTTTCGTGCCAACTAGTTATGGACGAAATTTTTCAAAAGCATAGACTACGGAAAGAAATTCCTTTTCCGTTGTGGTGTAATTCTTTTGATTGGCATTGAATGTCTTGGATGCATAATAGATAGCTCGAAATTTCTTCTCTCGCACTTGTCCAAGCACTACTCCCAAGGCATTATCACTTGCATTACAATGGAGTTCAAACGGCTTGCTCCAATCGGGAGAGACAAGGATTGGTGAAGAAATCAAAGCTTCCTTTAGCACCCTAAAAGCATCAAGACATTCACCATTAAATTCAAATGGAGCATCTTTCTCAAGTAATTTACACAACGGTTTGGCTATATTAGAAAAATTCTTTATAAAACGTCGATAGAACCCGGCGTGGCCAAGAAACGATCTAACCCCTTTTTCATTTATTGGTGGGGGAAGATGTTCAATGGCTACTACCTTTGCCTTATCAACTCTCAAACTTTTTTCCGAAATATGATGTCCAAGTACAATACCCTCTTGAACCATAAAATAACATTTTTCCCAATTCAAGACTAGGTTCGTATCTTGACATCGCTGTAAGACCATGGACAAATTAGTTAAGCATTTATCAAATGAAGATCCAAACACGAAAAAATCATCCATGAAGACTTCCATAACATTTTCAATTTACTCTCCAAAGATAGCCATCATGCATCGTTGAAAGGTAGCGGGAGCATTGCACAACCCAAAAGGCAATTTATAGAAAGAATATGTGCCATACGGACAAGTAAAAGTTGTTTTCTCTTGATCATCGGGGGCTATCATGATTTAGTTGTACCCCGATTAACCATCTAGAAAACAATAGTACTTGTATCCCGCTAACCTATCAATCATTTGATCAATAAAGGGCAAAGGAAAATGATTCTTATGAGTGTTATCATTTAACTTCCTATAGTCACAACAAACTCTCCACCCCGTTTTCACCCTTGTTGCAAGTTCTTTATCAAATTCCATTTTTACAATGGTTAACCCTCCTTTCTTAGCCACAACATGCAAAGGACTTACATGAGGACTATCACTAATGGCATAAACAATTTTAGCATCTAACCATTTTAAAACTTCCTTCCTAACAACTTCTTGTATAATAGGATTCAAATGACGTTGAGGTTGTACACATGATTTATTCTCATCAATCAACCTAATGTGATGCATGCAAATGGTAGGACTTATTCCTTTTAAATCATCAAGACTCCACCCTATAACACTTTTATGATTTCGAAGTACTCTCAACAATTTATCAAGTTCTAGAGGTGAAAGGGATGATGATACAATTACCGGAAATATCTTCTTGTCCCCCAAATACGCATACCTAAGGTGATCGGGTAGAGGCTTCAATTCTTCCTTTCCTTTATCGACTTTTGACTCCTCATTTTCCATCTCCAATGGAAGATATTCCCTTTTTCCATAGTAAGCCAACTTTGCTTCATCCTCTTGTATTTCCCTACAAGCATTCAATTCATGTAAACAATCATTTATATCCTCATCTTCTAAACAATGAAAAGAAAAGTTAGAGTTTAATGATAAAGTAAGAGAATGGCTTATGATCGTTTCAAGAAGATCTTTAGATAAGATGAATGGTAGGTTCTCTTCAACAACTTCATCAATCATGTCGATCCTTCTACATTCTTCTTTCTCATTTGGATACCTCATAGCACTCTTCAAAGAGAACACCACCTCCTCCTTATTTACTCTCAACTTCAACTCCCCTTTTTGTACATCAATTAAAGCTCTTCCCGTTGCTAAAAATGGATTCCCCAAAATCAATGGAACATTTGCATCATCGTCCATATCAAGCACTACAAAATCAACTGGGAATATGAACTTTCCAACTTTAACTAACACATCCTCCAATATTCCTCTAGGGTAAGTTAAAGACCTATCCGCGAGTTGCAATGTAACAGATGTAGGTTTCACTTCCCCTATACCAAGTTTCTTGAAAATGGACATAGGCATCAAGTTGATACTTGCCCTAAGATCACAAAGAGCTTTATGAACCTCACTCTTGCCCATTTCACATGTAATAACAAAACTCCCCCGATCTTTAAGCTTTGGAGGCAACTTCCTTTGAATTATTGCACTACACTCCTCTGTCAAATTGACGGTCTCATGCTCTACTAAACTCCTCTTTCTTGACATGATGTCCTTCAAAAACTTGGCATAATGGGGCATTTGCCTCAATGCATCCGCGAAAGGTATGTTGATTTGTATCTTTTTAAAGATCTCCAAGAACTTAGCAAATTTCTCATCAAGCCCTTTCTTCAAAAATCTATGAGGAAAAGGAATAGGTACTTGGGTTTTTGGTATCCCCCAACTATCCCTTTCAAACTCCTCTTCATTCTTTCCCTTTTTCATTGATTTAGTTCTTTCCCATTTTTTTTCAACATTCTCTTTCGGTTCAATTAATTCCGCATCATCTTTTTCCTTTTGCTCCACTTCAATATCTTCCACATGTTCTTCTTCCACTAATTCATCTTCAACTTCAACTTCTTTCTCATCCTCAATAGGCATCGACAGACCCTTATACTTAGCTCCACTTCTCAAGGTGATAGCCTTGCATTGTTCTTTTGGATTCACAACTGTTGTAGACGGAAATTTTCCTTTCTCATTAGCACTTAACGAGCTAACAACTTGTCCCATTTGATATTTCAAGTTTCTAATCCTCTTCTCATTAGCTTCATCAAGTTTCTTTCTCGACTCCTCTTGAGCTTTGACTGATGCCTCTAGAGTTTTGTTAGATGCCTCTAGATTTTTGTTAGATGCCTCTAGAGCTTTGGTAGATGCAATCAACTTCTCAATCAACTCCTCCGTTGTTGCTTTACCCTCTTGATTTGGTGCTTTTGCCCCCAGATGATATCCCAAATGGTATGCAACTGCATTGTTCGGGTTGGAATAAGAGAAGTTATCTTGCCTCCTTGGTTGTTGAGGGTATGAGCTTCCACTAGCTTGATTATTATAGCTTCCTTGCCTTGGTGGGTAATTTCCTTGGTTTTGGTTGAAATTACCTTGGTAATTGTTTTGATAATTACCTTGGTAATTTCTTCCTTGCAAATATTGCACATTCTCCACCTTTGGCATATTCATAGCCCATTGTTCCACACTAACACCATTAGGAGGTAGTATTCCTTTCTCTACTTGATTCTCCACCATGCTAACTCCTTGCTTCATACTTTGATTAAGCTCCATCTGTTTCATTATCTCAGCTGCTATCATCTCCACACTTGGCATACTTGGCTCCACACTAGCACTTTTCACACTAAACTGTTGTCCTTGCTCGAAGTTCTCAAATCCATAACATCCACTAACTCTTTCTTGTGGCCATTGATAGACATTCGTAGCAATCTCCTCGAAAATTCTAATTGCCCTTTCCGGAGTTACACCAAGTATTGATCCACTAGCCGAGGCATCAACAAGAATTCTTTGCCCATTCGATAAACCTTGATAGAAAAATCCCACTTGTTGGTTCTTCGGGAATCCATGTTGTGGACACTTACGCAACATATCTTTAAATCATTCCCACGCTTCATAAAAACTTTCTTGAGGCTTTTGTTTGAATTGAGTAATCAAACTCTTCATTTGAAGTGTCTTAGAAGGTGGGAAGTATTTTTTCAAAAATATTTATGCAAGCTCCTCCCAAGTGTTGCACGTTCCCGGAGTAAGAGTAGATAGCCATGATCGAGCATGATCCCTCAATGAAAATGGGAATAACCTCATCTTGATGCAATCCTCGCTCACCCTATTCATCTTTATTGTGTTTGCAATCTCAATGAACTGAGCTAGATGAGCGTTAGGATCTTCATTTGGAGTCCCACCAAATTGTTATTCTCTCACCAAAGAAATCAACCCCTTTTTAAATTCAAAGTTATTGGCATGAATTGGTGGCCCCATCATTTGTGGTATTGCTCTTGGCATGAAAAAGTCCCTAATCACCCTTTGATCAACTTGAATCACCAGAGGTGGTAGTGGTGGCTCATAAGCTTGTGGTGGAGGTGCATATGCATGTTGAAATCCTTGTTGAAGCATAGCTTGTTGCACCATTTGTTGGATCAAAGCTTGATTCCATATTGTTGGTAAGCTTGTTGAGGAAGATTGGCGTTAGCTTGAGGTACTTGTAGATTGTCTTGTGCATTTTGCATTCCGCCTCCATCGTTCCTAACATTACCACGTTCATCTTGATTGTTCTCCATTTGATTTCTCTTTTTGATTTTATCCTCTTTTCTCTTTCCCCTCAAAGTGTTTTCAAGCTCTAGATCAATTGATTCAACTTCTTTCCCTTTTGATCTTGTTTGCATACACCTTCAAAAGAAGAGAAATTAGAACAAATTTTCACAAAGCGAATACAAATAAACAAATAAACTAAGAAAAGAAATGTCTCTAGTAAAATTACTCCAAACGTTCCTTCGTTAAGCTACTAGCGACCGTTACCTCCCTGACAACGGTGCCATTTGATTAGCCATAGTTTAGTGGTATGACCAACTAAAAATTATCGAACCTCAGGGAGGACGGCACTAGAGCTCAAGCGATCACATGTTCATTATAATTTTATAGAGACGGATATCAAAGGAAGGGTGATCAAACAAGAAATTAAATCAATCAATGCAAATAAGATTAAATGATTAAATGAGTGGTTTTCCAAATTAAGCAAGGGTGAGATTAACAACAATCAAGGAGTGGTAATTCATATATTCATGCATTCAAACTCATGTGGTTTAAGGCTTGATTAAGGGCTAACACTAATGTTACCTAAGCTTCCTCTCGGAATGGGTAGGATACGATCTTATAAAGGTTCCATGGTTAGTTCTCAATTAAATCATTCCAACTAGGTACTAGATTCAATTAAGAGTCCCTTCACATAATCTATTGACTTTTCAATCTAATAAATGATATGTTCTATCAAAGGGTTCTAAACTATCAAGAACTTCTCAATCTCTTCATAATCTATAATGCACATGAAGTGTTTGATGAAATGATTCACTTAACTATCCTAAATATGCAATTGATTTCTCAATCTAATCACATTCTTAAAATAATTAAACACACAAAACATCATCAACCTCAAGATATTAAACATCAATGATAGAAAATCAATTACCAAATCCACACATGAATTTAAGTACATTAATATTACAAATTAATCAACTCCTATCATGTTGCTAATCTCACAAAGGAGATTAGCCTACAATCATCTCAAGATCCATAACATAGACATTAGAAATCTTACAAATCATTGTAAACTAAAAGGTTTAACACTAAATCAAGATGAAAACTCCATTGGATTGGATCCAATTGAATCTCCTTCCTTCCTTGAGTGAAATCCTCCTCTTCTTTGCTTCCTCACTTGATTTGAAGATGAAATGATGGTGGATTGATGAAAGGATGAATGATAGATGATGAATGGATGAAGAAAAGGTGTAAAATGAAGAGAATTGTGTGTGAGGTGTGTGTTGGCAGCTCAATTTCGTGGGGGCTTCTTTAAAATATTGAATGAATTGATATATATACCCCTTGGAGACCTTCTAGAAGATGTGTGAAAAATATCCTGTTTTGGCACCGACATGACTCGTGTGCTGCAGCACGAGTCGAGTCATATTAGGGTTTATCTGTCAACTTTGCTCGAAATGGTGCACGAGTCGTGTGCTGTCGCACGATCAATGGGTGGCCGTGTTGGCGGAATAGATGTCCCCGAACGGTTGTCACTCATGCGACGACACACGGCCAAGGCATGGCCGTGTTGAAGGAGTTGATGTCACCACACGGCCACCTGTTACAGGGCCGTGTTGGCGACACGAGTCGTGCTCTTGCTTCCTTGTTTTTTCTTCTTTGTTTCATCTTCCGTCTCCGTTCTTGCTCATTTTTCACCTGTTTTACATATAAATATGTTCATTCACACTCAATTCCGTAAAAACACAGAACACAACCAAATAACACAAATACGGATAAAATAATACGAAAACACATATAAAAATACACTAAAATCTAGGTGAAAATATCACTCATCAGGAGCATTGTGAGAGCACTTATGAGTTAATCAAGGAGGTGTTTCCCGATGAAGAAATCTTGAGGTGTGATTGTTATCAAATTGAGGTTTTGGTGGAGCAAAAAGGAAGCCCGTGGTATGCAGACTATGTGAATTACTTGGCTAGTGGAAGGAAGCCTTATGAGCTTAACAAGTATCAATCCAAGAAGTTCTTTCATGATGTTAAAAGCTACTTGTGGGATGATCCATTCTTGTACAAGATGTGCAATGATTCTCTTGTAAGAAGATGTGTGCCCGAGGAAGAATGGAGTAGTGTGTTGGAGTTTTGCCACTCTTCACCTAGTGGAGGCCATTTTGGAGCTCAAAAGACCGCTGCAAAAGTCTTACAATCGGCCTTCATTGTTCAAGAGTTGTAAGAAATTTGTAGAGATGGGGGGAATTTCCAAGTGGGATGAGATGTCCCTTAAGAGCTTTCAAGAAGTGGAGATATTCAATGTGTGGGGCATCGATTTCATGGGACCATTTCCTCAATCTAATGGATTTCTCTATATCTTGTTGGCGGTCGACTATGTCTCGAAGTGGGTTGAGGCTATACCTTCAAGAACAAGTGATGCTAGAGTGGTCATGGGATTTCTAAAGAAGCATATCTTCACAAGGTTTGGAATTCCTAGAGTGTTGGTAAGTGATGGGGGTAGTCACTTCATAAATAAGCTCATGGAGAACATTCTCAAGACTTATGGAGTGAAGCATCGAGTGTCTACTCCGTATCACCCTCAAATTAATGGTCAAGCTGAAATTTCTAACCGACAAATCAAGCAAGTCTTGGAGAAAACAGTGAGTGTGAGTAGGAAAGATTGGTCTAATAAACTTGATGATGCATTGTGGGCCTTTCGAACCGCATTCAAGACCACTCTTGGTATGTCTCCATTTTAAATTGTCTATGGCAAGTCTTGCCATCTTCCCGTGGAGCTAGAGCATAAAGCTTATTGGGCCATTAAGAAGTTGAATTTTAACATGAAAGCTACGAAGAAGGTAAGATTCTTACAATTGAATGAGCTTGAGGAATTTAGAGAAAATGCTTATGAAAACTCAAGGATTTTTAAGGAGAAAACCAAGAGGTGGCATGATGCTCGTTTGAGGAAGAAGAGTTTTGAAAAAGGTGAAAAAGTGTTGGTATTCAATTCTCGACTAAGACTTTTTCCGGGCAAGTTGAAGTCCAAATGGAGAGGGCCATATGTGGTAAAGGAAGTTCTTGATGGGGGAGCTCTAAAGGTTATGGATGAGAATGGGGGAGAGTTCTTGGTTAATGGTCATCGTGTGAAGCACTACGTGGATCCATAACAAAGGGAGAACCTCTTTGTGGATACTTTGTTTGAAAGATGATCTCACATGCCGTCTAGCTTGAAGACGTTAAACTTAGCACTTGATGGGAGGCACCCCATCATTATCTTTATTGCTTTATTTAGTGTTTTCAATAATGGTTGTGGTTTTGTTGTGATTTTGTAATTTTAGCATTGTAGGTTGATTGTGCTCATAGAGAAATATGCATATTGATGAAAAGAGAAGTGCTTCGTGGATTCGAGTTAGGATGTCATACTACTTGTTGCAAACTTAATTCTTGACTCTTGTCTTAAGTTAAGTTTGGGAGGTGTTAGTGCGTGGTGGACATAACTTGATTCGTTTGGATGCATAGGCTTCTCCACTAGAAGATCACCAAAGGAAACTACAAGGGTAAGTCTCACCACTTTTTGCAAACTTAAGTCTCAACTCTTGTTTCGATTTAAGTTTGGGGGGAGAGTGTGTGGTGTGACTCACCACTTGAGTATGATCCTTGTAAAATTGGGTCAAATTTTAAATTTTTTCTCATGAGTATTAGTTTGATTTTGGTATGATTGGTGGTGTTGAAGTACATGATAGTTCATATTTTTAATGAAATTGTTGAGCTAATGGTGTTGTTAAGTGTTTGAGCATGAATGAGAGGTATTGGAAGCATGATAGAGTTTGGAGCTAACGCTTTCCACTACCAAATCCCTATTGAGGGAGTACTCTACACCTTATAACTTTTAATTGCTTGACATGAAGTAATTTTGATTTGGATTGTTGTGATTAGCATGCTACTTTATATGTTATGTTTTTGGGAAGTTTCTTTTTCAATAAAGAGTGGGATGATTGTGTGCTTAATTTTCTTATGGATGACGGCATTTTGTGTTTTTGCATGTTTTATGTTTTTGTTTGTGTCTTGTGTGTTGAGTCCTTATTTTATGTTTTGTGTGTTTTCTTATTTTGTCTTGGGATGTTTGGTGGTTTGTTTAGGGATGTCGTGAGTCATTTTTGAACGTGAGTGATGATATGTTGTGGTGATAAGTGATGAAAAATTATGATTAAGAATCTCTACACTTTCAAATTGTGACATGTTTTACTTAACTTATTCAATTTTGAGATAAATATGGTGTAATAAGTCCCTAAGGTCCGAGCATAAGCGTGTGAGCATTTGAGCCTCAACCGTGCATACATGGCATTTTCTTCATGAGTGGATTGGTTGTGTTTGATAAGCTAGAACTTGCTCAAGGACTATAGGAACGAGCCCGATTAGTGGAGATTAATGATATGATCTAAGGCCATCCTTGTTGTTTGAAGTTAGTACCATATATGTTCCTACCTTGAACATCATCCCTAGTTAACCACTTTGAGCCTATAAGCCTATTTCTTATGAATTTAGCACATTACAAGCCTTGATTACCTACATGAGCCGTTTATATATATATATATATATATATATATATATATATATATATACTCTTTTTGTGTGGGTGATTGAGGAGATGGTAGCTAGAAATGATTGATTGATTAGCAAAAGAAGAAAAGGACATGGTAAACAAGCAAGAAAAATGATGAAAAGAGCAACAACAAGAATGCACATGCAACCTCAAAGCAAGAGAAAGAGTAAAGCAACATCAAAATGCTCAAGTAAACAAAATTCAAAGAAAGGAAGCATGCAAGCAAAGAAGCTCAATCCTAAGGAAGTTAATGAATAGTGCTTGAGATTTGTAAAGATAAGAAAGGAAGAAAGGAAAGTGAAGAAGTTGAAGAAATTGGTCATCTCTTCGATTACTTACGCATGATTAGTTACTCTTATCCATATACTTCCTACCCTACCAAAAAGCCTATCATTACATCCTTAATTAAAGACCTTTTTGATCATTAATTGAAACTTTGGAGGTTTGTGAATGTAGTCCACGAGCAAGCTTATAGCGAGTCAAGCCAATCGGTTGATGAGTGTTGTTCTACATTATAGTATAGAGTGTTGAGTGAAATTGATATCCGATGTGAGGCTTGGATCAAAAGGGACTATATTACACTTTTATTCTCTTTAGATTGAACTTGTTAATTCTTCATGTTATGATTTTAATGTTGTAGGATGACTTAGCATAGTTTGTAGTTATTATTGCTAACGATGTGTTATTGCTTATGTTCGTTTAGTCTTTTCCTAGGTGAAAATTTCTCCTCTTGGTTGTCATTTTTGTTGTTCGGGGGCGAACAACACTTTAAGTTTGGGGGGTTTGATTGTCGCTATTTTCACCTAAATTTTAATGTATTTTTATATATCTTTTCGTATTATTTTATCCGTATTTCATGTGTTATTTGGTTGTGTTATATGTTTTCATGGAAATGTGTGTGAATGAGCCTAAATATGTTAAAAATAGATAAAAAATGGAGTCGGGAGCTGAAACGAGTAAGACACGAACTCATGGGACCCAACTCGAGTTGCATGGTGAAACTCGAGTTGTCAACTCGAGTCGGGTAGGTGCCCAAAAGTTATCCAAAATCGTCTAGTAGCTTAACTCGACTTGGAAGACTTGCAGCTCGAGTCGAGCTGCGTCTCTCCAAGTCGAGTAGCAAGTCGTGCGGAGCAGGGCAGGAGTTCAAAATCATACAGTGTGCTTACTCGAGTTGCAAGTAGCAACATGACTTGGCAACTCGAGTTGAGTAGGGCCTCCGGAGTCAGATCAGTTTCAGAGCCTCGCAACACGATCGAACAGGCAAAAGCTCGAGTTGGCGATACGAGTCGACCTGTGTAGCTCGAGTTGCATCACATGCAGCTCGACTCGAGCTGATAACTCGAGTAAGACAGACCAAGTCGAGTAAGGGCATTTTTGGGCCAGAAATTTGGATTTTCACCTGCCAATGTGTGTAAGTATGTGTAAAAAGCCCATTTGATATTAAATTCGTGGCCCAACTTGGAGAGGGTATAAATAGCCTCAAGTTCAACATTCAAAAGGGGATTGAATATTCCACCAAGGGTTTGCACCAAAACACATAGATCACACACCATTTCCTCCATTTTACACCATTAATCTTCATCCACTCTTCATCCCTTTCATTTGGGTGTTAAAGATCTCAAGAATTCAAGAGCTAGAGGTGGAGATCAATGAGTGTTGAAGATTCTCTACAAGGAATTGCTAGGGAAGATTTACATCTCTTTTGTTTTTCATTTATATTTGAGACTATTGATATGTGTAATGAATCATTTATGTATTTTGTTACCATTATCATGTTAGGCTAATCCCTCTAGTGGGATTAGGGACATGAAGAGCACATTAGGTTTATATTATCATGTGGATTAAATTGGTTTTTGATTTAATTGATGTTGGTTTCTATTCATGGGCTTTAATTGATTTGATGTTGTGATAGCATGGTTTTTTATTCATGAATGATTATTTGTTTAATGGATTGTTGATCAATGTATGATTTATGATAATTAAGTGCTATTATGATGTTCATGTGTATATTGCTTTGAGTGAGACGAAACGACCCTCTTAAGTATTAGAAAGGCATGAATAGACATCGAGTTTGAGTTTGACCGAAAGGATATTTAAATTCGATGAGGGGAACCAATCCATTCGTTAGCTCTAGTACACAAAAAGGGAGAGTTAATTCTAATTAGTACCTTCTAAGGGAGAATTGGGAGTTAATTAGTACCTAGATGGAAGATGTTAATGTTGGGCTTTGATCTTAAGTGCTTTTGGGAGTCTCAAGTGGATCAACAACCTTTGTAACCCAAAAGGGAGCTTATGATACCATCGTGATCACCCTTAATCTTAGAGCTGTCAAAATGGGTTTGGGCCGGCAGGCCGGCCCGCCCCTCCTCCAAAATAGGTGGGTTGGGCCGTAGAATTTGCAGCCCGTTTGGAGGCGGGCCTAAACGGGCTGACCCAAACGGGGGCGGGCCTAGGCGGGCTCAACCCAAACGGGGGCGAGTTGGCCCACTTGGGCCCGCCACAATTTTTTTTTACGAATGTTCAAGTGTTTACTATTACCAATATTTGTTGTTCATTTGTTAAATATTTTTTAAAATAATGAATTAAATCTTAACATGAATTTAAACATTTTGTACCTAAATATGTAAATAATTTAAAATCCTATTTTTCTTGATTTTGAATTATTTTTTATTTTTGAAATTTTAATATATAAATGTATATATATGGACTAGAAGCAAATGCAAATTATAAACCTTTAAGATATTTAATCATTTGAAGATTGACAAGGATATAATCAAATAATTGACCAACATAAAGATTGAAATATTTATATTATGATGTTATGATGGATGAGTTTTGAATACTATACTTATAGTTTATACTTATTTTTTTTGATCGAAAAATTTTATTAATAAAACATATGAAGTTAATTTAAATACTATACTTTATACTTATGTTTTGAGTTTTGTGATTCACCTTTAGAACTAGTAAATTTTTTGTGATTAAATTTGTGTTATTCAAGGATAATTAGACTTACATTGTTTTATTTGAGATTCTTAATAAAGTATATAATTTAGTAAACTTTATGTTATTTGATTAATGATCTTTGTTTATGTTGAATTGTTCATGGAGTCATTTGTAAAATCTATATTTATATTTTAATTATTTAATTGATATTATAGATTTTGTAAGAGTATACATCATTTAGATATTTTATTTTCAAATAATAATAATTTTGCATACTTCTATCATTTTGATATTTTATTTTTAAATAATGATAATTATAATAACATCGTTAAAAAAAAAAGAGGCGGGTTGGCCCACCATAATCCGCCACCCGCCTTTAAATGGGTTGGGCCTAGCAATCCTAGCCCGTACCCGCCTAGGGCCCACCCCACCGGCCCGTTTCGACGGCACTACTTAATCTACATCAATTGAGTTGAATTCTTTTTGCATGATAATATGATCATTAGCTCCAGCTCCTTTTTGAGTGTTTGCATAACCAAGAAATCTTCGAAGATGTTGATATGGATCTTCAAAGTAATCTCCAGAAAAGGGATTCTTCTCTACCATATTAATAAGAGCGGGATTTATCTCAAAATCATCATCTTACCCCTTGCTCCTATCAACCCCATGTTACCAATCTCATAGTTTGTGAAAATTTCACAGATTGCAACATTATCAGGATTCTGCCTTGCTCCGGCCATGTTTAGCTCAAAGTGTTATTTTTTCCTTTCCTTTCTATCATTTTCCCAACGCACAAGTACCTCAGAAAATTCAAGGTTAGATAGAAATAAATAATCACAAATAGAAGTCTTAATCAAATTAGAAATAATAAACTAATAATAACAGCCGTCCCCGGCAACAGCGCCAAGAACTTGATGAGCGTTTTCTCAACACACAATTAATCCATAAGTATGAAGGATATCAATTGTAGTTTCGAAAGGTGACCAAGTGAATATCGAACCCAAGGGACGGCGTATTATTAATTTAATTATTATCTAAATTAATTAAGACAAGGTAATTACGTTTGAATGGTTATTATCTAACAACTAATATGCTAGAAATTAAATAACAAATAAAATAAAATATCACTCGAAGGATACGAAAGTGGATCAAGTAGGAGAATAGGTAGCTCTAGGGAAATCCAGTTTTACTACTTAATTTCCCTTCCATGTGTTGGTGTCTGACTCTGCCTTGTGGAATATGAACGCATCACTAAACCATGCATATCTACTCTATAGACACAAGTAAACATACGTGTAACACGTGTGAATAACCTCAAAGCAAGAGATATAATTTCGCCCCCCTTTCTAGGTACTATCAGTATCAATTATTTCCCCCTAGGATTGGCACTCTAACCCGATATGATCTCCTTTTATAGGTACTATAAAACTATCCTCTTTATTCTACTTATTATCCCGAATTCAATTCTATTAATAAGTATTCATATATGATAGTTCTAATGAAGCTTCGGAGTCCCCTCACTTAGAATCATAACATGGAATCTTGCTCAGCAGTGAACGCACTCAATCAATAACCAAGATATGTATTCAGACTCTACATAACAGTTAATGATGCACAAAACGATCCTGAGTATGGATTAATAAAGTACAATCATATATAAAATATATCCACAAGTACTGTTGTACGGAGTGTACATATGGAAATTCAATTAACTAGATAAAATCTTCACAACCTTAGTTCTACCAAAAAGGCTCTAGCCCATGATGTTGCCAAGAACAATCATGGGTGTTGGATAGATCTTACCCGGATGTCCGAAAAATACAAGATAAATTAGAAAACGAATTAACCCTAGATGTGCCGTCTTCGCGTCCTTCTCGCTATTGAATTCTCCTCTTAGTTCTTCCCTTGTTTCTACAAACGAATCTTCAAAATGATGGATGGATGGAGGAAAAGATGATGGTTGGGGGGTGATCCCCCCTTGTGGGGTGTAATATGTTGTGGCCTTTCTTCTCATCTCTTGTTGTTGTATTCCTCCCCTTTTGTGGCTTCATAGACCTCCTTTTATACTTGTAATCACGTCTCCTAGGCTTGGAATGGGCTTCCTTAATTATCCCACGCATTTAGGCCTCGAAAATAAGGATTTGGTAAGTTCCTGAAGCATGGTTCGACCTCACAAACAGGTCGAACCACCCTTCTAGGTCGAACCGAGGTCGAATCACCCTTCTGGAAGCCCCAGGTGCTTGGTTCGACCAGCCCAACAGGTCGAACCATCATGTCATGGTCGAACCAGCTCTTTTTTCATCGAGTTTGACCTTGGTTCGACCTCACAAACAGGTCGAACCGACCTTCCCAGGTTGAACTGGTCGGAATTAGCTTGCGCAGTCTCACCGTTTCGCATATAACTTCCACATCCAAGCTTCGATTTGAGTGATTCTTATGCTCACGCGATCCTCTCTTCCTTGGCTTTCTATCCATGTAAAGAAATCAAGAAAACTCCAAGATTGGAATGTGAAACAAGCCAAGGAAAGTAGCACTGCAATTCTGTTTGGCACAACTCGCGCGACGTCATAACTTCCTCATTCGGAATTCGATTGAGGTGTTCTTTATTCCAAAACGACCCTCTCTTCAGTGGCTTTCCAACCATGTATCACACCAACAGTTTTGAGCTCCACAACAATACAGAATAATTATGAAAGTTGGACGTGCGTTTTTCAGCATCAATGCACAAATTGCTCATTTTCTCCAACTTTACACTTTTGGTCCTTTTTCCACCTAAAATACAACAAAACACCTCAAGTGCACATGATTCTTATATATATCGAATATAAGATACTTGTGCTCATATAAGACTACAATATCAATCAAAAAGGTGTTAAATTGGATATTAAATCACGCTTATTTTCACTCTCATCAATCCCCCAAACTTACTCGTTGCTCGTCCCGAGACAACAAAATAAAAATAAAGAGAAATAGTGTAAGAAAATTAGCGAGGAAACAAGGACTATGGTAAATGCCCCATTCAAAATACAAATATCATCAACTTAGGTCATGTAACTCTTATCACGTATAATAATCAATTCATAGACTACAAGTTAAGACAATCACCACCAATTCAAATGCTCTATTGACATGTTCTCACGAAAAGTATATATCACTTGCACTAAAGTGTAAAAGATGTACACTTATGGGTTATGGTTTTTACGCTCAGATTCAATTCAAGTGCATGCGTAACCATAAGCTTGCCAAAAGTCTCAAACTCTCCACCACTTAAAAGTATGATTCAACAATGTGATCAAAAAGGACTTTTAATAGGATGTAAAATCGGCTCTTTGGTAAGGGTAGGAAATATATGGATAAAGTGACTCAATTAGTAGAGAATTAAAACTGAAGATCTTTTGTACTGCAGATTCTTACACTTCAAAGCTATCCAACTTCATGCTCTTCTAATTTTCTTTTCTCTCCTATCCTTCAAGCTCAACATACTTTTTCTTTCCTTCTTTTTTTCTGCTTTTTCTCTCGAGATACTAGTTTTTGGCACTACCTCATGCATTCTCTATAGGGTACTAGATTTAAGCACTACCCTAGGGTATTTGATTCAATGGAGTACTATATTTAAGCACTACTCCAAGATTTTCTCCTTAAATGCATTATGAAGCTAAATCACTATTTCAATATCAATTTCATTCCTTTCTAAGTTGTTATCAAGCTCTATCAACACACTTTGAAAAGCCATTAATTCTCTACTAATAAAGGCTCAAAAAATTCAGATGCTCAAAGTGGTTATTTCTCGTAGGCTACAAAAGAATGAGGTTTTTAGGCTCAACGGGGCTAACTACAGATAAACATCATTCGGTAAGAATTATTTGGCTAACTGACTTATTAATTCAAGGATGGCCTTAAATCATATCCCATCATCTAACACATATGTAGTTTCAAGTAAGACAAGTGACAAGTTCTAGAATACACACACAAGAACGATACTCACCAGAAAAGAAATATCATGTGATTATGCACATGATCATAAGGCTCAAAATCTCACATGGGTTTTAACAAGTAACAGAGCACTTTTCATGGTAAGTAATATCCACAAGTACACATAGAACTTCATACCACAATATAACTCAATTACACTTCCTTCATCAATTTCAAGAGCATATGAATTTTAGAACACGTCAAAAATATAAGCTCACATGGATCACCACCATAAACTCAACCCTTCACACCATGAATTAAAAGCACACATAAAAATTAGAATAAGGAAACGAGGGCACCTGATTTTTCTTCAACGAATGCACAAGCTCCTCGAGTTAAAGCCTCAATGTAGAACTCGTCTTGCAACCTAGTTACCCTTTTCTATCATCAAAGCTCAAGCACACTCATCATCACAAGATTCATCAATAATAAAATAGGAGAACTCTATGAACGACTCAATTGACTAACTAATCGACTCCACACACTAGAAACACCACAGAACACTAGGCAAATTGCAAAATATCGACACATCGAAACCGATTAAAGTTTCAACATACCGCAAAAATCAACTCCCTTAGCAAAAATTATAAAGAAAAGATTATACTCTTGGTGCTTCAATGAGGTAATACATCACACTCCACCAAACTTAGTAGAAACGTAAGTTGAAACTAAGTTTGCAAAGAGATGTAATTGCCGATTAGTATGCACCTTAAATATAAAAATTTCTTACTCACACGAAAGAAATAAAGTAATAAAACGGAAGGGAAAACCCCCAATAGGCGCTCATGTTTAACGTCGGAGAGTCACGATGGTTTACCACTTTAAACTACTGGATCACAGGACGGTCTTGTCGCATCCTCACCTTCAAGTACTTTCTTTCCCTCTTCTTGTCTACACTCAACACCTCACCTTTCTTGGTCACAAAAATATGATCATTGAATTTTCCTTCCTCCCATGGCTGTCTAGACTCCTCCTTGTCAACCTTCCACTTAAATTCAAAATCACCTGTCTTAGAAAAATCAAGATTAAACAAGTTAGAAACCACATCAATACTCTTGCACGATTGAGTCTCCATGGGCATCTTCATTGCTTGATCAAGAGAGAAAACCACATCTTCATTATCCATCTGCAGTCTAAGCTTCTCGGCTCTCAACTTCTTTGCTCTTTCCCACTTCTTCTCCATTGTAAGCTCAGTATTCTGCTCATGTAATGGTACTGGAGTAACATCAACATCATGCGGAGCATTCGGCGCAGAAATAGATGCATTCTGGACTTGTTCGACCTGGGTTCGACCAGGGGTATTGATCGAACCAGGTAATTAGTGGTCGAACCGATCGTCTGGAAGACTGCTCTCTTTCTGAAGTTCAGGTTCGACGTGGGTTCGACCTGTTTGGTAGGTCGAAGCACTGCCCCCTAGGTCGAACCGACCTTCTCAGGTCGAACCGGTCGGAATCAACTTGCGCAGTCTCACCGTTTCACGTATAACTTCCACATCCAAGCTCCGATTTGAGTGATTCTTGTGCTCACGCGATCCTCTCTTCCTTGGATTTCTATCCATATAAAGAAATACAAGAAAACTCTAAGATTTGAATGTGAAACAAGCCACGGAAATTAGCACTGCAATTCTATTCGGCACAGCTCACGCGATGTCACCATTCCGATCATGACTTCCTCATTCGAAATTCGATTGAGGTGTTCTTTATGCCAAAACGACCCTCTCTTCAGTGGCTTTGCAACCATATATCACACCAACAGTTTCGAGATCCATAACAATACAAAATAATTATGAAAGTTGGACGTGCGTTTTTCAGCATCAATGCTAAAATTTCTCCTTCTCCAACTTTACACTTTTGGTCATTTTTTCACCTAAAACACAACAAAACACCTCAAGTGCACATGATTCTCATATATATCGAATATAAAATACTTGTGCTTATGTAAGACTACAATATCAATAAAAAAGTGTTAAATTGGATATTAAAACACGCTTATTTTCACTCTCATCATTGGGTTAGGTGGTAATATTTTTATTTTTTAAATATTAAAATCTAAAATTTTATAAAAAAATTTTTTTAGGGGGTGGTGGGTGGAGGGGGTGGGTAGGTTGAGTGATAATATTTTTATTATTTATTTAAATATTAAAATTTACAATTATAATTTTTTTTGGGTGGGGTGGTGTTGGTGGGGTGGGTAGGGGGGTAGGGTAGGGTGGTAATATTTTATTATGGAAATATTAAAAATCTAAAATTAAAAAAAAAAATTTGGGGTTGGTGGGCTGAGTGGGTTGGGGGTTTTGGGGTGGGTAGAGTTTAAAACATAAAAAAATATTTAATATTAAATATTTTTTAATTAATTTATTAATTTTATATATTATTTTTATATATATTAATATATCAATTACTCAATAACGGAAGAATTTCAAATGACACGGTTTTAGTGAGGATTTGAAATCCATTATAAAATAACTAAAAAAATTAAAATTAAATCCATTGATTTGAATTCCATTGATTTAAAATCTTGGATTTATAAATCAATTTATTTCAATGTTATCCATGGAGGGATTTGAGGGAAGGATTTATAAATCCCTCCTCAAATCCTCCCATCCAAACACAACCTTATTGTCTTGTCAAAAATGGAAAAAAATAATTATATCCTTTAAATTTAAGGTTAGAATTTAAATAACGGAGTTACATTAATTGTCAAAAAAATTATTATACATACCCACATATACTTAGGTGATTCTTATATAATAATATACCATTAAAAGAACAAAATCTGCACCAAAAAAAACGTTTTAAATTAGTTATGTCTTGAGTGAGAATATTTTATGGTGATCATATATCACGTGAGACTGTTTTACATTATCACTTTTCATTAATTAAATATTGCTTTTTATTCACATTAAGTCTTTGGCATTATTTATTAATCCTGCAAATGGAGGGAGTACTCAAAACAAGGTAAAGACTTGTGTTACGTGAGACAGTAAAAAAATGTTAACTTTAATACTGAAAAGGAATGTTAAATTAATTAAAAATGATAATATTATTTTTCATAAACAATCTAGTATTGTATAAATGAAAAGTGATAACATTTTATAGCAAAATTGATAACATTTTATAGCGAAAGTGATAACTTTTTAAAAAAATATAAAATGATCTCACGTGAGACGGTCTCACGCCAAACATATCCAAAACAACCCTTTAATCTTCTCTAAAGGTGCACGAAACGTATTCCCTTACGCCCGGTCACACACAAGCCTCACTGACTTTGGAAAGCATGTTTGCGACAAATAATTATATTTCATTGCTAATGTTTGCTATAAAGGATAATATTTTCGTTGCAAATATATTTATAAAAATATTTAATAGAGAGAGACTAGGGTGGAACCGGTCCCAAAATATTCATGGAACCGGATCCTAATTCACGAAGTCTTGCGGGTTGTCTAGATCTACCAGATCTTACATTCTTACCTTCTCTTTCTTTCTTATCGCTCGCTCGGATACACTATTTTCTTTCCCTCTCATCTCACTTGCCTTCTTCTTTGTGATTTCATACCAATTCTCTTCTCCCAATTTCATCACTCGCCGAGCTACAGCCACGCACGACCTTGATCCCGCCGTCATCAAAACCTTTCCCAATTTCTTTGTGAGTTTATGAAAAGGCCTGCAGCAAAAACCTAAATCTCTGCTTCTTAATTTCGATCCAGAACTCAACAGAATTCTACGTTGGAGTTTCTGAATCAATTGGGTTTTATAGGCCCGAATAACGTCATTTGAAGGTCAGTGATGGATAGTTTAAGCGAGGTTGATCAAAATGCGTGCGAGATGGTGGAGAGGAAGCAATTGTAGCTCTATGTAAGTGCGTTTGTTTTAATTTGTTATTTGGAATATGCTAATGCTTTAAATTGCAAAAATTCATATTTTCTCAATTCTGCCCATGAGATTTTTAATTAGTTGTGGAACTTATATTATTGATATTAGGTAGAAGTAGAACATGCCTAAGTTATTTTGCAAGGAGTTTTGTTTGTGGTCAAAATAGAATCCGATCACCAGAATGATGAAGCTTTGGTACTTCCATATCTTTGTGAGTTGCTAATTGAGGTTTCTACATAGAACTTCCAAATGGCTCATACTTTCCTAGTTAAGATGAATCATAATTTTCTGGCTTCAGCGGTATCGGTAACTCTGCCATGTTATTTGTATTTCAGAAAGGCTCTTTTGGGATTTATGCATCATGTATGAAATCTTAACATCAGTTCCTATATCTACTTCATAAGGTACTTTCAGTGATCAACAGGCTAATATTAACTTATTTCTCTGTTAAGAATGAATTTGGTACAAAAAATTGTGGTTTGTTGATTGTCGCTATTTTCACCTAGATTTTAGTGTCTTTTTGTACATCTTTTCGTATTATTTTATCCGTATTTGTGTGTATTTTGGTTGTGTTATGTGTTTTTATGGAAATGTGTGAGAATGAACTTAAACATATGAAAAACAGGAGAAAACGGAGCATAAACGTGATGAAATTGAAGATCCAAGGAGGAGCATAAAAACTCGGTCGAGTTTCTGAAAACTCGGTCGAGTTTCTCTTACAGGAAGATTCAAAAACAGGGACTAAAGTTGTGCATAAAAACTCGGTCGAGTTTCTAAAAACTCGGTCGAGTTTCTAAAAACTCGGTCGAGTTTCAGAAAACTCGATCGAGTTTTTCTTACAGAAGAAGTCGGAAGCAGGGCAACATAAAAACTCGACCGAGTTTCTGAAAACTCGGTCGAATTTCTGAGCACTTGGCGGGACAAAAGCGCGCGCCGGTTGGAAGAAAACGTGTTTTGCATGGAAACTCGACCGAGTTTTTGGAAACTCGGTCGAATTTTTGGACAAAATTCCAGCTGTCAAGTGCAATTTTCAGGATTTTCAAGGGGTATAAATACACCCAAATTCAACATTCACACATGGATCATTAGGGCTTTCACTGTTTCACACACATCACACACTTTTCTCTCCAATTCACACCATAATCTTCATCCATTTTCATCCATCTTGATCCATCTTCATAATCTCCATTAATTCTCCATCAAACCTTCATCCCTTCCATTGGGTGTGAGAGATCTCAAGAAATCAAGAGCTAGAGGTGGAGATCCATGAGTTTTGAAGATTCTCTACAAGCAATTGATAGGGAAGATTTACATCTCTTTGGTTTTTCATTTGGATTTGAAACTATGGGTATATGTAATGAATCATCCTTGTGTTTTATTACTATTATCATGTTAGGCTAATCCCTCTAGTGGGATTAGGAACATGAAGAGCATATTAGATTTATATTATCATGTGGATTAAATTGGTTTTGATTTAATTGATGTTGGTTTCTATTCATGGGATTTAATTGCTTTGATATTGTGATAGCATGGTTTGTTATTCATGAATGTTTATTGGTTTAATGGATTGTTGATCAATGGATTATTTGTGGTAATTAAGTGCTATTATGATGTTCATGTGTATATTGCTTGGAGTGAGATGGAAACGACCCTCTATAGTACTAGAAAGGCATGAATAGACATTGAGTTTGGGTTTGACCGAAAGGATATCTAAACTCGATGAGGGGAACCAATCCATTCGTTGGATTTAGTACACAAAAAGGGAGAGTTTAATCTAACTAGTACCTAGATGAAAGGGGTTAATGTTGGGCTTTGATCTTAAGTGCTTTTGGGAGTCTAAAATGGATCAACAACCTTTGTAACCCGAAAGGGAGCTTAGGATACATTAGTGATCACCCTTAATTTACATCAATTGAGTTGAATTCCTTTTGCATGATAATATGAATTGAGTATGCTTGGATGTTTCTAATCCCATGTTTTTAATACTTGAACTTTAGCACCCATTCTTTTTTTATTTTCATTCATCTTCACTTTTCAATTCTCTTATTTGCTATTTAATTTACTTGTTTACGTGTTAATCAATCATCACAACCCCCTTATCATCTTTACAAAAACAACATGAACATGAGCTCACGTATTTTGCTAGTCCGAACATAACTCCTTTGTGGATTGATAATTTTTCTTGGAATACACTACTACGACGATCGAGTATTCTTGCTCGTGAGTACTACTACTACAAAATAGTCAAACATTTGTTAAAACTGTAATTCCATCTTTTGGATTTTTTAGTGACACTGCCTTAATTTTTTTTCTGGTGCTACCTAATTTCTTAATTCTTAAGCAATGATGCTGTGACTACTGATGTGCTTCATTTGCAATATTGAATTTATGTTGTTTTATTCATTTATGACTTTCTGATTCTCAAATACTAATATGGAGTGTCTGCCAAGGTACAAAATATTGAAGAAAGCATTCACTATTGTTTATTAATTGACAAAGTAGAAATTTTGTCTACATTGAGGTCTGTGATCACTTCACCTTTTATCCTCACATTTGCTTTTGTATTAGAAGGTTCTCAAAATAATTAAGGTTATTTTTTCTGACAAGCACTTTTTTAAATGTGTCCAGAATCAATTATTCATCTCTGGTCTATCCGGTGATGTGAGTGATTTGATGAAGCAACTCCTGCTGTCCTCATTTGTGGATGTTGATGTAGTTAATACTACTGTGTCATTTTCTTTTGCTGATTTAAGATTGGTAATACTAAATACAGGACTGGTGGATTTATTGCGTTGGAATGTGGGCTGTGAACCTCCGCTAGAATTTACTTGTTAGCAACTTTATTGTCTTTTAAGATAATTAATTATATGCCTTACTCTGCTAGGTGGTTTTTCATGTTATAGCTTATATGTAAAAAAAATTTCCCTAGCCTAAGTTTATGGCATTGTTACTTGAGTTCAATTATATACTTGTAGATTTGTTTTATGATACAAATAGGTTCCACCTTCCAAGAAGATGGAAGAAAGCGCTCCGGATGGAATGGAGTTAGAAGAAATGGGAGTATTGATTAGGGGTTGTTGTAACTACTTGATACTTTTGACCAAATTCCATTTGAGTTGGTTTAGTTGTTCATATTTCCTCTTGGCCAGTTATTATTTTTCTTGGATGGCCATCCAAGTCTACTCCTTGCCTTGTCTCTCTTGATGTTTTTTGTGACCTCATTGTTGTGTATCTCTCTCTCTCTCCTCTCTTTATTTAACTAAGACTACCCCCATCTGTGACACTCCACGTTAGGTCGCCCACTACCTGCCAAAAGAATAAAAAAAAGAAAAATTATGTATTAATCAGCAACCGGTTGCTGTATCTTGGCCTGCCACAACCACATTGAAATGCGTGCCAACCCCAATTTTTGTTATCAACATGCTGACACTTGTCAGTCAACTATTGGTGGGGTTTTATTTTTATTGATAGAATTTAGATTTTCATTATCTAATATTTAAATTATGTAAAAAAAATAAAATAATCAATATTCATAATTTTTTTTCTCTATAAATAGACTACAATATTGATATGTTTTAGACACAAAACGAAAAACACTCCTTTTTCTCTCCATCTCCAATTGTATATTTTCTTTTTTTGAGTTTTTTTTCATTTATCATGGATCCAAACAATTCAAATTTCTATCCAAACTCACAAAAAATTTCAAACTTTGATGATTTTATTAATTTTGGAAGTTACCAAAACTCTTAATACCATCAAAGCTCCCAATTTTCGCCAAATCTCAATCAAACATCAATTTCCGAACAAGTTCATGCATCACAAAATATTTCTCGAAATTTATTCAATAATGTTCAAAAAACAAACCCCCCACCCCCAAATACCAAATGGTGTGTGAAGGAAGATGTTGCTCTTATGTCATCTTGGTGTTTTATTTGTGAAAATAGAGTGCATGGAAAAAATCAAAAGTCTACTTCATTATGGAAACAAATTCATCAGATGTTTCATGAAACTCGAGCAGAAAATCCTAAAGAAATGAATGAAAGGACTGTGGATATGTTGAAAGGTCACTTCAAACGACTCAATGAAAGTGCAAACAAGTGGATTGCAGCTTGCAAGGAAGCACATACTCGAAGAAGGAGCGGAATGAGCCAGAAAGATATCGAGAAAGAAGCTCATACAATTTATGAAGCAAGTGGTACTAAGTTTACTGATTTAATTGTATTTAATGAAGTCATGTGTAAACATCCAAAATGGGAGCTGAAATTAGATCGTGACTCAACACATTTCCATACTGAAGATGAAGAAGACAATGACGAAAGTGGTGGAAGTTCCAAAAGAGCCAAAACAAGTGAGGATTGTGAGTATTCTGTTCCCCAAAATCTTGAAACTCCAAGTAGTGGTTGCTCATCCATTGCACGTCCTAGTGGTAGAGATAAGGTGAAAAAAGGAAAAAGGTAAGGCCTCACAATCTTTTGCTACGAATGAGGTTGCTGCTGAAATTCGTGCATTGAGGATCACTAGAGATAATGAAATTGAAGTAATGAAAAATTTGGGAAAAGAAAATTTTGAATTGGAAAGAGAGAAACTACACAGGAATCAAATGAGGATGAAAGAACTTATGCTGAATACATTGCTAGCTAAAGATCACTTATATCCAGAAGATGAAGAAATGAAACGCAAATTAATGGCAATTGTATTTGGACAGTAGACCTGTCTTACTATTATGTGTTTTAGATATCGCATTTTAATTAATGTCCTTTAATTAAATGTATTTTAAGCATTTTAATTAATTTCATGTAATTTTAATCAAGTAATTGAGTTGTCATTTTTTGTCTTCCATTTGTCTGTATTCTCCCTTTATTCACATGCAATTGTCAATATCATTACTCAACCTGCCTTTAGTCACATGCATGCACATTATTTTTACTTTATTCATGTGGGTTGTTTAATACCATTACTCAACCTGCCTTTAGTCACATGCATGTACAGAACTTTAAGATGGCTTTCATATGCTATCTTTGAAAAGATTCTCTATATATATTTGTTGAAATTGTTCATAAATTACACACAACTTTTTTTCCTCAAATGCAAAAAATGTCTTTCAATAAAAATTCATTTGTTGATTCAGATTCAAGTTCTGATTCCATCAATTTTCCAGAATTTGTTGAATGGGAAAATCGAGTTGTTGAAAGCAATCATCAAATTGATAAGATGATTGAGGATGTGATCTTAAACAATCCTAATATGATTGTGGAAAATCACACTCCTAGAGTTAGACGACGATATATTGATAGAGAACGTGAACTTGGTGAGGAGCGTTTGATGAATGACTATTTTGTCGACATACCAACCTATCCTCCTGAAGTTTTTCGACGCAGGTTTCGCATGCAAAATCATTGTTTCTTCGTATAGTGGAGGCTGTTGCTTCCAATGATGAATATTTTCAACAAAGACTTGATGCCACAGGCAGACGAGGGATTTCAACATTACAAAAATGTACTGGAGCTATGAGGGTGTTGGCGTATGGTACGTCAACTGATTCTGTTGATGAATACTTGCGAATGAGTGCAACTGTGGCAAGAAAAGCTCTCATAAAATTTGTAGATGGTGTTATTTCTTGTTTCGATGATGAGTATCTTAGAAGGCCTAATGAACAAGATTTGTCTAGATTACTCTACGTCGGGGAACAACGTGGATTCCCAGGCATGATAGGCAATATTGATTGCATGCATTGGGAATGGAAAAATTATCCAACTGCATGGGCTGGACAATATGCAGGAAGAAGTGGGAAGCCAATAATCATGTTAGAAGCTGTTGCATCATATGACTTATAGATATGGCATGCATTCTTTGGAACACCAGGTACGTGCAATGATATTAATGTCTCCATCGTTCTCCAGTTTTTAATGATGTGTTAGAGGGTCAATCACCCAGAGTTAATTATGTTGTGAATGACCACGAATTTGATAAAGCATATTATCTTACTGATGTCATATATCCTTCATGGGCTATATTTGTTAAGTCAATTTCTGCTCCACAACTCCAAAAACATAAGTTGTTTGCTCAACACCAAGAGGCTGTGAGAAAAGATGTAGAGCGCGCATTTAGAGTTCTACAAGCTCGTTTCGCATTTCTTAGACGCCTATATCTTGTATGGGATAAACTTTAGATGGGTAAAATTATGATGGCTTGTATCATCATGCACAATATGATTGTAGAGGATGAACGACATACATATCAAAACTATTATGATCCCAGCGAATTTATTAGGGATAGGCCTCTAAACCGACAAGAAAGCACAAGTGGAGTACATAATGTAGATGATCACAATTTGCCATACTCTACCATACGCATTGCAAGCTTGTCCACTTATATGACTAATAGGGCACAACTTCGAAATAGAGAAGCTCATAATGCTCTTAAGAATGACTTGATTGAGCATATATGAAAATTTTTTGATAATGACAATTGATTGTAATGATTTGTACCTTTTATTTTTATAATTTTATATTTCATGTAATTTTATTTTTTTTTGTATCTCAATTATGTAATTTTTATATGATTATTGCAATTTTAATATTGTTATTTTGTGTGTTTTCAAGAGAATTTTTTTACTATAATTACAGAATTAAATATTTTTAATATACTATGAGATTATTTTAATTTTTAATATAATTATTAAAAAATCTCAAAATGATTATAAATAATTATATACATATAATATATATATATATATATATATATATATATATATATATATATATATATATATATATATATATATATATATATATATATTATATAAAGATGAGAGAGAAATAAATATTTTATTAAAAAGGTAGGTTGAGTTGGGTTGTTGATGGAGTATAAAAAAGTTGAGGTTGGGTTGAGTTGTGGGTTGTATATGTGGATGAGAGAGAAATGAATATTATATTGTTGGTTTGGGTTGTCGTGGGTTGTGAATGAGGGTAGTCTAAGACCCTTTTGTGAGACACCCTTTAAATTTTACTCCATTATTTACTCTTAATTTTTTTTAGAAAATCATAATTTCTAATTAAATAGTAACCCAAATTATTAAAAAGAGTAATTCAATTAATAGAAAAGAGTAACCTAAAAGTTATTAATCAAATAGAATAATATTTTATTTTTTGAAATCCGAATATGAAATTAAAATTAATCCAAATTATTAAAAATAATAACTCAATTAATAAAAAAAGTAATGTAAACTATGTTAACCAAATAAAACAATATTTTATTTTTAGAAATCCAAATATGAAATTAAAAAGTAACTAAAATTATTAAAAAAGTAACCTAATTAATAGAAAAGAGTATCTAAAGGATGTTAACCAAATAAAACAATATTTTATTTTCTGAAATCCAAATATTTAAAGAGTAGCCAAAATTATTAAAAAAAGTAACCTATATGATATTTTATTTTTTGAAATCTAAATATGAAATTAAAGAGTAGCCTAAATTATTAAAAAGAGTAACCTAATTAAAAGAAAAGAGTAACCTAAAAATATGTTAATCAAATATAACAATTTTTTATTTTCTGAAATCCAAATTTGAAATGAAGAGTAGCCCAAATTATTAAAAGAGTAATATAATTATTATAAAAGAGTAAACTAAAATATGTTAACCAAATATAACAATATTTTATTTTCTGAAATCCGAATATGAAAATAAAGAGTAGCTCAAATTATTAAAAAGAGTAACCAAATTAATAAAAACAAAGTAACCCAATATATATTTACCACATAGAACAATATTTTACTTTTTGAAATCCAAATATAAAATTAAAGAGTAGCCCAAATTATTAAAAAGAGTAACACAATTAATAGAAAAGAGTAATTTAAAAAATGTTAATAAAAATAAAATATTTCTAGGATAAGTGATGAACTTGAAATAATAAGATTACTTTTTATGATTAATTGGATTAATTTTTTTAATCATTTGGGATAATCTTTATTTATCAAGTGGCAACATAGGCAAACGTTACGACAAAAATCATAAACATCGGCAAGCATCCATTAAAATATTTAAATTTATTCAATGTCTCAATCTCGGAATCCCTACCTAAGCTCTAAATATTCAAATACCTTTCTATATTCCAATTTTCCTATATTTTATTACCTTTGGCGACGCCGCTCTGGAGAAGAAGATATCCGCCGACAACAAGAGGAAGAAGAAGAGGCGTTGAACATTTTCCATAAGAAGCCCGACAAGAAGGAGGATGCGAAGTACATGTAGTATTAGCAATTGAGAGAAAGAAAGGACGTGCGGCTGAGAGAGAAAAAAATGGAAACAACCATTCCAATATTTTTACCCATTTAACCTAAAAGATCCGGTTCCATATATTTTAAAAAATAGGATTGCCAATATTTTTTATTAAATAATTATATTTCATTTTTATATAAATTAACTTATTATAAGAATTTCTATAAAAAAATTATTATTTACATAACTTGAATGTAAACTAGTAATTACCAGTGCGTTGCATGAAAAAAATATATTCTTTTTGTTCTTTTATTTCAATTTAAAGTTATATTTATTTTTTGAACTGTTATTAAAAAAATTCACTTTTATCTGAAAATAATGAATAAGTGTACAAATACTCTATTGATGGTATGATCGGGATTATTATTGCACACTTCGAATAGGTGGGAGTGTAGCAAAAACATTATTAGTTCTTAATTTGAGTATAAATGGTTATTACAACTACTTTCTTTCTAGTTTTGAAAATTACTCTGTCCATAAGTGGCTCGTCACCAAGTAAAATCTTGAGCATGGTTGTGTGAACTATTTAAGTAATAAAAATATGCATGAGTTTCAATGCAATCAATCATTTTTTTCAAGAAAAAAATCAATTTAAAATTAAAATAACCTATAATGTGTTCACTATATATTAAATACTATAAATTAATTTATATGTCACAAAAATAAACAACTCATGTAGCAACAAAAGAAAAACTTTTCAGATATTTAAGGTAATCCGTTGTAATGGAGGCCTTAATCATCTTTCTTGGCCCATACTGTATCATGTTTCTAACAATTTTTCTGCACTATTGATCACCCTTTATGACAATTTTAATCTTATTACCATTTCCCTTAATCAATTCTCTAGGAGGGATTCCTATTCCAAGTGAGTGTTCCACTTTGTGTTCCACAACACAAAGTAGTGGACCCCACCCCATTTTTCATTTCCCCAATCCTGCCATTATTACCTGTCTTGAAAAATGTGAAGTTTTCTCCAGGAAGCTTGCGAATAGATAATATGAACACGAGGAGTTCAGTGTTGTTGGCCACAGGCTCGCATGAGGATGTGCTTGAATTCCCAAACCTTAAGGTGATGTTTGTTTTGAGGTTTTGGGGAGTTTGAAATATAGCTTATTTTCCCCACACTGATGTGATTTCCCGTTCCATATTTATTGGATTATAGCAGTAATGGGGTGGATTGAGGTGGGGTGGAGTACAGTTGGGTGGGGTGGCCAATGGTTGCAGATTTTAGTGTATGCATAAGAGAACGAAATAAAGAATCAGAATCATTTGGATTGAGCTCATAATAATTATAAGTATACGAAATGGATTCATACTGAAATCACATAGATTTATAATCCAGAGAGGCAATGAATTTAAGAACCTGAACACTGCGTAGCCGAAAAACCAGGAGATTCGCTCACCAGGAAGGGAAGGAACTTGAATACACAAAAGAAAAAAAAAACTGAAACAAAACAAAAGCAGTACACGTGTTAAATTTGCAGGGAAATTAGGGCTAATTAAAAGGAAGCCCAAAAAAATTCCCAAAATAACTTACCAATTTGGACGTAAAAGGAGGAGGCACAATGAAGACGACCGACGAAGGGAGTGGAACAGAAAGATGACGAAGAGAGATGGGTTGCGTGATAGTTGAAGATTACCGAGAGAGATAAGATGGGAAAGAGTGCGGAAAGCAGTGCGGAAGATAAGCGATGGGAGAAGATGGGAGAAAAGTCAGACTCTGCTCTTACACGCATGGAGAGGGTGAGGGTGAGAAGTTAGACACGTGAAAGGGGGCAATCGGTAATGGGGAAGAAACAGGCCGAAAACTGGCTATTCCCCCATTATATATATTAATAGATATATTAAATTAAAAAAATAATTTAATTATAAGAATAATTTGTGTGCACAAAGAAAGCTTAGCATAATTTTATCATGTACTAAAATGTAGAGAGGCTTCAGCAGCTTTCTTCGTTACATCATTTTTTCTTTTTAGCAAATCCGGCAGTGCACATTCCAATTCATTACTGTTGAAAAATTAACATGAATAGAAAAGTAACCTTAAAATGATGTCTAATATATTAAAGTATGTTTAATGGTGTAATTTTTGAATAAATTGTGTCTTTTCATGAAAAAACATTAAAATTTAAATTCAAAATCAAATCCAATAGTCGCATCAATTCACGTAAAGATGCCTTAAAATCTATAAATAGGCCCTCCTATTTCATAATCCTTCACTTATAACTGGATTTTCACTCCGCAATTGATTTTCACTTGTGTTACTTAAGCACTTGTCACAAAGTCGTGGATATCCGAAAAGATCCAATAAAGTTGTGTCGTTGTAACTGATTCATAGTGTATTTTCAAATCGTGGTACTCCTAAGGTACGTTCATAATATCGATTGGTTTGCTGTATCTTATGATTTGTAGTGCTACTAATATCACAAGATGTGAGTCGTTGTATCTTGGAGATGATTGTCATCGAACCGTAAGCACCAGAGCGGGACAATTTCGTCTTAAGGAGAAAGAGTGTAACTTTTGACTCGACTCAACTTCCGTTCTTATTATTTTGTCACATATTTGTAGTCAACGTATCGAAACCCAAATATACCCAACAGTTACATCATTTTCTCTTTTATCAAACTAGTGTTTGAACCTGTACGGGACAAAGGTGTTTTGATATTATTTAAACACGAAGGAGAAGCCTAAATTATACCTTTTACATAAATCATTCTATCTCTACCCGACATAGAAACCTAATAATACACGTACCATGCGTTGCACGATAACACATTTTATTAAAATAAATATAAGTAAATCTTGACTTAAAATTTCTTTGAATTTAAATATTAGTATATAATAAAATTACTTTCATGCTATGTATGTTACTTTTTCGCAGTAATAAGATGAAACTGTGTATTTCTAATATTTATATATTTAAAATAAATATGATTAAATAAAAAAATTACTAATATATATTTATAATGTATTTATATTTTTTAGTGTATAAATTAATTTATATGTATATGGAGTGTGTTTTTTTTATGTTAAAATTAATATTGAAATAAAAATTACAAAATTATTGTTAATTAATTATAAATTTAATATAATATTCACTTTATTATTTTTAATATGATCAAATAAAAGTTATAACTATTAATTAATTATATAACATAACATATTCGAAATACCCGTACTCGTAATTATTAATTAATTATATAATTATTTCATAATATATTAGTATATATTAATATAGATAAAATATTTTGTATGATTTTAATATTTGTGAATACCTGATCAAGTTCTAATAATATTTTTTTGAACTACCCGTACTCATTTTTTAGGGTTTGGTTAAATCAGATATTCGAAAATATCCGTCATGTTGGTATCAAGTTTTAAAAATAAACCTTAAAAATGTATTACAAATAATCAACTATATTAGAAATAAAAATCATAAATCCTAAACCATAACTAATGTAATTCATATTCGTACTCATTTCATTAAAAAAAATATTATGATACTCATACTCGTACCTAACCCATTTATTAATACCATTTGATTACGCATATCCATTTAAAATTATTAACATGTTAGGACGAATAATATTAATTCAAAATTATTATCAATGAAGAAAATAATTTAATAATGAATTAATTGTTACTTACTCGTATCCATTTAAATATAAACTACACAATTCGTACCCGTTTCATTTAAAATATATATTATGATACTCCGCGTCCCAAATCCGTTTATCATTACCTGTTGATTATATATACTCATTTAAAATTATTAAGATGTTATGATCAATAATATTAATTCAAAATTATTAATAATGAAGAAAATAATTTAATAATGAATTAATTATTACGTACTTGTATTGATGAGTGATATTTTCACCTACATTTTAGTATCTTTTTATATGTGTTTTCGTATTATTTTATCCATATTTTATGTGCTATTTGATTGTGTTTTGTGTTTTTATTTGATGCTAGATATGATAAGGAAGGCATAGGAAAAAGCGGATCTCAATTTGGAGTTAAAACAAGGAAGAACGAGCCAAAACAGTGAAACGAACAGCACAAACACGGCCAGCCGAGCCCTGCAACACGCACCGTGCCCAGTACAAGAACACGGGCCGTGTACCATGCACGGCCCTGTCCTGAAAGCCATGCGCGGACACCAGATTGCACAACACGGCCACCCCTGTGGCCGTGTGCAGAACACGAGCCGTGTAGCAGCAACTCGGGCCGTGTAGCAACACACGAGCCGTGTAGGTGTAAATTCTGCCAAAAATCAGAATCCTTCTAGAAGCTTCCCAAGGGGTATAAATACCCTTTTATTTAACATTTTACAAGGAGATCCAGAATTCCACCCTTCCACACACACATCACACACAATTCTCTCCATTTTACACCATCATCTTCATCCATTCACCATCCTTTGGATCTACCATCATCCAACCATCAAAATCATTATCCAATTGAAGAAAAGAAGCAAGGAAGAGAGGAAAATAACAAGGGAATGAAGAAAATCACCATTGAAGTGACATCAAGGGAGTTTCCATTCATTTCTTGTATTAAACCTCATAGTTTCATCATGTTTTGTAAGGATCGTAATGTCTATGTTCATTTCCTTCTTAATATGGTAGGCTAATCTCCCTTGTGAGATTAGCAACATGATAGTTGTTGGATAATTTTGGGGATTTGTGTATTTGAATTCATATGTTGATTGGATCTATGATTTTCTACCATTGAATATTAATTGCTTGAATTGTATTAATTATTTGTGTGTTTAGTTGTTCTAGATATGTGATTAGATTGAGAAATCAATTATATGATTAGGATAATTAAGTGAATCATTTCATCAAACACTTCATGTGCATTATAGATTATGAAGAGATTGAGAAGTCCTTCATAGTTTAGAACCCTTTGGTAGGACATGTGATTGGTTTGATCGAGAGATTGATTAATTGTGTGAAGGGATTCTCGTTTAAGCTTAGTACATAGTTGGAATTGTTTAGGTGAGAACCAATCCATTGAGCTTTTTGATATTCATATCATATCCATCTCGAGAGGGAGTTTAGGTGATCTTAGTGTTGGCCCTTAGTCTTCAATCCATGATACATATGCATTTGATACATAATTCCTAGAATTACCACTTCTTGATTGTTGTTAATCTCACTTTTAATCAATTTGGTAAACCACTTTCCATCCATCCATCTTGTTCGTTTGATCATTGCTTGTTCACTTGCATTGATTGATTTAATTTCTTGTTTGATCAACCTCCCTTTGATGATTAGTCTCTATAAAATTATAAGAAACATGAGATCGCTTAAGCACTAGTGCCTACCCCCTTGGGTTCGATAATTTCTTAAATTGGTCATTCTCCACTAAACTATGGCTAATCAAATGGCGCCGTTGCCGGGGAGGCAATGGTTGCTAGTAGCTTGAAGAAGGATCATTTTGAGTAATCTTAATAGAGATATTTTTTTATTATTTTATTTGTTTACTTGTATTTGCTTTGTGAAACCTTGTTCTAACTTCTTTTGCTTTGAAGGTGTATGCAAACAAGATTCAAGGGGAAACAAGTAGAACCTATCGATTGGGAGATTGAGCATACGTTGAGAAGGAGAAGAAAGGAGAACAAAAATAGTGAGCGAATGGAGAATTTTCAAGGTGAAAATCGTGTGGAGATAGAGCATGATGGGGAAGGAGGACACAATATGAACGTGCAAGACAACGCACATCAATTCAATGAAAATCCTCCTCAACAAGTCTATCAAAATCATGGAGCTTTTAACAACCAAGCTTTGCTTCAACAAATGGTGCAACAAGTTCTAAGGCAACAAGGATATCCGCAAGCTTATGCTCCTCCACAACAAGCTTATATGTCGCCACCACCACCACCTCCGGTGCAACATGGAATACAAAATGATCAAAGGGTGATCCGGGATTTCTTCATGCCAAGGGCAATGCCACAAATGATGGGACCACCAATCAATGCCAACAACTTTGAATTTAAAATGGGCTTGATTTCTATGGTGAGAGAGCAACAATTTAGTGGAACCCCGAATGAAGATCCTAATGCTCATCTAGCTCAATTTGTGGAGATTGCCAACACCGTGAAGATAAATGGGGTGGGTGAAGATTGTATCAAGATGAGGTTGTTTCCGTTCTCGTTGAGGGATAGAGCTCGAACATGGCTCTCCACTCTTACTCTGGGTACGTGCAACACATGGGACGAGCTAGAACAAATATTTTTGAACAAGTATTTCCCACCTTCTAAGACGCTTCAAATGAAGAGCTTGATCACTCAATTCAAGCAAATGCCTCAAGAAAGTTTTTATGAAGCGTGGGAGAGGTTTAAAGAGATGCTACGCAAGTGTCCGCAACATGGTTTCCCGGAGAATCAACAAGTTGGATTTTTCTACCAAGGTTTGGTAAATAGTCAAAGATTGTATGTTGATGCTTCGGCGGGTGGATCCGCACTTGGAGTGACTCCGGAAAGGGCTATAAAAATTTTTGATGAAATTGCTACTAATGTGTATCAATGGCCATCGGAGAGGGTAAGTGGATGCTATAGTTTTGAGAATTTTGATCAAGGGCAGTCGTTTAATGTGAAGAGTGTAAGTGTTGATCAAAGTACACCAAGCATCGAAAAGATAGTGGTGGAAGTCATTAAACAAATGAGCTTGAATTAAAGTGTGAACAATCAAGGAGCGAATATGGTTGAGGGGCTACAAAGTGAGCAAGGTGTGCTACCTCCGAACATTGTGAGTGGTGAACAATGGGCCAACTCTATGCCACGTGTGGAAGACGTGTCATACATGCAAGGAAGAAATTACTAAGGAAATTTCCAAAACAATTACCAAGGTAATTTTAACCAAAATCAAGGAAACTACCCACCAAGGCAAGGAGGTTTCAATGGTCAAAGTAGTGGAAGCTCATACCCACAACAACAACAAAGGCAAGGTAATTTCTCCTACTCTAATCCAAACAATGCGGTTGCTTATCCTCCGGGGTATCAACCGGGAGCTAAAGCACCGAACAATAAGGGAAGAGCATCGATTGATGAGCTACTTAAAGAATTGCTCGCGTCTAACAAAGCTCAAGAGGCATCATTCAAAGCTCAAGAGGAGTCGAGAAGGAAACTTGATGAAGCTAATGAGAAGAGGCTTAGAAACTTGGAATATCAAGTGGGACAAGTTGTCAATTCTTTGAATGCTCAACAAAAAGGAAAATTTCCAGCCACAACTGAGGTAAATCCGAAAGCTCAATGTTTATTTATTGAAATGGAAGAGGAACGAAAGGTTGAAGAAGGGTTGGTAGAAAGCAAGGTTGTTGGAGAAATGAAAGAAGAGCAAAAGCCTAAATGGTTACCAAAGTGGAAAAGGGTGCAAGAGGAAAAGAAAGTGGAGGAGAAGGTGAAAGAAGGGGAGTACAAGCGTGATTATTGGGGTATTCCGATCACTCCATTCCCTATTCCATATCCACAAATGTTTGTAAATGAGGAGAAAAAGAAGGAATTTGAGGAGTATGTCATGTCGCTTAAGAAGAATTATGAAGAGAAAAAGAAAGAGGAGCAACCCGAAACGAGTGAGTCGATGCAAAAAGGGGGACCTACGAAGGTTGGTGATCCGGGAAAGTTCATAATTCCTTGTGATTTTGAAGGAAAAAGCACCATTGTTGCATTCTGTGACTTGGGGGCAAGTGTCAACGTGATGTCTCATGCCACGTTTAAAGACCTTGAAATTGGAGAGCTAAAGTCTACGACTATCCGTCTTGAAGTGGTAAATGGTGAAGTTGTGAAGCCACTTGGGATTGTTGAAGATGTGGAGGTGAAAGTGAAGGGGCTAGCTTTCCCGGTTGATTTCTGATGAGTGTGTAAATTCACAAGTTTGGCGCTATGTTTTGTGCTAGTTTTGGAGAGTTTTGATGTGGAAATAGGTGGAAAACCTATATATATTGTGAAATAGCATGAATCAGGTGTTAGTGGAGCTATCTGAGTGTTTTCTTAGCAAAAACGGAGTGAAAGAGCCAAGAATCGAAGAGACGGAGTCGAAGCCATGCGAACCGCCCAAGGAGTAGGTGGGTTCGACCTGGCTGGAGGAGGGTTCGACCTCTCCAGCAGGTCGAACCAACATTGCTGAACATACAGAGATGGGTTCGACCACGACTCAGTTAGTTTGACCTGGCCATCAGGTCGAACCATGGTCGAACCAGTTTGCAAGAAGGAGGATTCGACCACGACGTTGGGGTTCGACTTGCCAGTTGATCGAATCGGGAGCAAGAGTTGTCCAGTGCTGAGGTTCGACCTGGGGTTCGACCAAGGCTTAAGTGGTTCGACCTGTCCAGAAGGTCGAACCTGTGCAGAATTCTTCCAGTAGTAGGGTTCGACCTGGGGTTCGACCTGTGGCTCGTGGTTCGACCTGCTTGACGTGGTCGAACCTGTGTGCGAGAACTTACCTTATCCGGATTTTCGAGGCCGAAACGCGTGAGATCACTTAGAAAGCCCATTCCAAGCCCTAGAGACGTGATTACAAGTATAAAAGGAAGCTCATACAGAGAAAAAGAGAGCTTTTGATCGTCAATCGTAGGAGAGACAAGAGTAGAGGTGGTGATCCATCCGGAGGGCTGTGACAGAGGTTCGCTGAATGTTCAAGTAAGAATGATTAATCTAACCATGATTGTTCCTAGATCAATCATGGGCTAGAACCACCTTGGTAGTTCTAGGGTTATGAAAGTTTCATGATGTAATTCGTGTTTCGTGTGTAAAACTCCGTACAACACTACCTGTGGTTTGTTTTATATAAGATTGCATATTTAATCCATACTCATAGTCGTTTTGTGCATCAATGATCGTTGTGTAGAGTCTGAATACATGACATGGTTATTGATTGAGTGCGTTCACTACTGAGCAGGGTTTATCGTTATAATTCTAAGTGAAGGGATTCCGAAGTATTATTAGAACTGTCTTATATGAATATTCATGAATTGAATTGAATTCGGGTTGATGAATAGGATGAAGAGTATAACTTTATAGTACCTAAAAAGGAAGATCAAATCGGGTTAGATTCTAGACGTAGAAGATAATTGATTATGATAGTACCTAGAAAGGGGGGTGAAGCATATCTCTTGCTCCGATGTTATTCACACGTGTCAAGCGCATATTTACTTGTGTCTATAGAGTAAACTTGCATGGTCTAGTGATGCGTCCACAAACCACAGGGCAGAGTCGGACACCATCACACGAAAATACGAATTGCTAGTGAAACTGGATGACCCAACGAACTACCTATCATTCTTATTGATCACAACTCACTTCTCTCTACTTTTGCTATTTCTTTTGTTATTTCGATTAGAAGTTACTATCCATTAAACCTTTACAATTACCAACATAGTCTAAAATATACTAGAAGATCACAAAATTGATATTTATCCGTCCCGTGGGTTCGATATTGTAACTTGGTCATCTTCGTGACTACAATTGATATCCTTATACTTGAGGATTAATTTGTGTGTTGAGAAAACCCCTATCAATTTCATGGTGTTGGAAGTAAAGACAGACCCTCGAGTTCCACTCATTTTGGGAAGACCATTTCTAGCCACCGGAAGAGCAAAGATTGATGTTGGGAGAGAAGAGCTTTCTTTGAGCTCAAATGGAGAGAGTGTCACATTCGTGTGCAAGAAAGATAAAGGGATCAAGTCTCAACATACAAGGCCTCCGGATGATCTAATGGATCATGACTCTCTTCTATTTGACAACTTAAATTCATTTCTTCATGATTATATGACAATGTCAAATTCTAACTTATCTTCTTATGATGGTAATAGGATGAAAGCCCCGGACCTTGATTGGAAAATTGATAAAGGAGAAAAAGGAAGTCCACTAGAATCACTCATTGATGAAGATTTGATGCTTGTAAGCAAGAATGGTGAGGTTGAGCTTGTTGACAAGAAGAGTGCAAAACTAATGTTCAAAATGAGGATGCGAGGAGAAAGTGGGATGGAACATCCTTTGGTCCAATGAGCATGAAAATTCCGTCCGGCTTGAAGACGTTAAACTTAGCACTAAATGGGAGGTAACCCATTCTTTTTATGTTTTGATGCTTTTTTGTTGATTTTGGTCATGTAGGTGGATTGAGCTCGTGTGAAAAAAGCATATTGAAGAAAAGAGAAGTGTTTCATGGCTTCTCCACAAGAAGACCATCAATGGAAACTACAAGGGTAAGTCTCACCACTTTTTGCAAACTTAAGTCTCAACTTGTTTCGATTTAAGTTTGGGGGGAGAGTGTGTGGTGTGACTCACCACTTGAGTGTGCTTGATATGATGATATTTTGATGATGAGAAGTCTTCTTGTAAAAATTGGTCAATTTTAAAATTTTTCTCATGAGTTTTGGTTGGATTTTGGTATGATTGGTTGTGTTGAAGTTCATGATTGTCTATATTTTTATGAAATTGTTGAGCTAATGGTGTTGTATGAGTTTTGAGTATGAATGAAGTGTAGTGGAAGCACAAATGGAGCTTGGAGCGAATGCTTTCTTTACCAAATGCCTATTTAGGGAGTAATCTACACCTTATCACTTTTAGTTGCTTGACATAATTTGATTTGGATTGATGTGATTAGCATGCTACTTCATTTGTTATGTTTTTGGGAGGTTTCCTTTTCAATAAGGTTGGTATGAATGTGAGCTTAAATGTCATGGATGATATAGAATGTGTGCTTTATTGTTAATGATGGTGATTTTTATTATTGCATGTTGTGTGTTTTTGTTGTGTTTCTTGTTTGTTGAGTCTTTATTTTATATTTTGTGTGTTTTCTTATTTTTGTCTTGGTATGTTTAGTGGTTTGTTTAGGGAGGTTGTGAGTCATTTTTGAATATGACTGATGACATGTTGTTGTGATAAGTGATGACAAGTTATGATTAAGAATCTCTACACTTTCGAATTGTGACATGTTTTACTTAACTTGTTCAATTTGGAGATGGATGTAGTGTAATAAGTTCCTTAAGGTTCGAGCATAAGCTTGTGAGAATTTGAGCCTCAACCGTGCATACATGGTATTTTTCTTCATGAGTGGATTGATTGTGTTTGATAAGTTAGAACTTGCTCAAGGACTATAGGAACAAGCCCGATTAGTAGAGATTAGTGACATGATCTAAGGCCATCCTTGTCATTTATAGTCATTGCCATATATTCCCTTACCATGAACATCATCCCTAGTCAACCACTTTGAGCCTACAAGCCTTTTTATTGTGAATATAGCACATTACAAGCCTTGATTACCCTCTTAAGCCTTATATATATATCATTTGTGTGAGTGATTGAGGAGATGGTAGCTAGTAAGGTTTGATGAGATAACAAAAGAAAAAGTGGAAATGGTAAATAAGTAAGAAAAAGGATGAAAAGAGCAAAAAGAAGAATGCACATGCAACCTCAAAACAAGAAATATGAGCAAAGTAACAATAATATGCTCAAGTACTTAAAAATCCAAAGAAGGAAGCATGAATCATAAGAAGCTCACGAAATCCAAGAAAAGTTGATGAGTAGAGCTTGTGAGTACCAAAGACAAGAAAGGAAGAAAGAAAAGTGGAGAAGTTGAGGAAGTTGATCATCTCTTCGATTATTTACACTTGTTTAGTCACTATTACCTATATTATTCCTACCTTACCTAAGAGCCTATCATTACATCCTTAATGAAAGACCTTTTTGATCACTAATGGAAACTTTGGTGGTTTGTGAATGTAGTCCACGAGCAAGCTTATAGCGAGTCGAGCCAATCGATTAATGAGTGTTGATTTACCTTACTTTAAAGAGTGTTGAGAGACATTGATATCCTATGTGGGCTTGGACTTAAAAGGGACTATATTACACTTTATTCTCTTTTGATTGAACTTGTTAATTTCTCATGTTATGATTTTATTGATGTAGGATGCCTTAGCATAGTTTGTAATTCTTATTGCTATCGATGTGTTATTACTTATATTCGTTTAGTCTTTTTCTAGGTGAAAATCTCACCCCTCGGTTTATCATTTTTGTTGTTCGGGGACGCACAACACTTTAAGTTTGGGGTGTGATGAGTGATATTTTCACCTGCATTTTAGTGTCTTTTTATATGTGTTTTAGTATTATTTTTATCCATATTTTATATGCTATTTGGTTGGGTTTTATGTTTTTATTTGATGCTAGATATGATAAGGAAGGCATAGAAAAAAGCGGATCTCAATTTGGAGTTGAAACGAGGAAAAACGAGCCAAAACAGTAAAGCGAACAGCACAAACACGGCTAGCCGAGTCCTGCAACACGCACCGTGCCCAGTACAAGAATACGGGCCGTGTACCGCGCACGGCCCTCTCCTGAAATCCATGCGCGGACACTAGATTGCACAACACGGCCACCCCTGTGGCCGTGTGCAGAACACGAGCCGTGTAGCAGCAACTCGGGCCGTGTAGCAGCACACGAGCCGTGTAGATGTAAATTCTGCCAAAAATCAGAATCCTTCTAGAAGCTTCCCAAGGGGTATAAATACCCCTTTATTCAACATTTTACAAGGAGATCTGAAATTCCACCCTTCCATACACACATCACACACAATTGTCTCCATTTTACACCATCATCTTCATCCATTCACCATCCTTTGGATCTACCATCATCCAACCATCAAAATCATCATCCAATTGAAAAAAAGAAGCAAGGAAGAGATGAAGATAACAAGGGAAGGAAGGAAATCACCATTGAAGTGACATCAAGGGAGTTTCCATTCATATCTTGTATTAAACCTCATAGTTTCATCATGCTTTGTAAGGAACTTAATGTCTATGTTCATTTCCTTCTTAATATGTGATTAGTGGTATGACCAACTAAAAATTATCGAACTTCAGGGAGGATGGCACTAGAGCTCAAGCGAGATCACGTTTATCGCAATTTTATAGAGACGAATCATCAATAGGGTTTGGTTGATCAAATAAGAAATTAAATCAATCAATGCAAGTGAACAAGCAATCATCTAGCAAATAAGATAGATGGATGGAAGGTTATTTACCAAATTGATTAAAAGTGAGATTAACAACAATCAAGAAGTGGTAATTCTAGGAATTATGTATCAAATTCATATGTATCATTGATTGAAGACTAAGGGCCAACACTACGATCACCTAAACTCCCTCTCGAGATGGATAGGATATGAATATCAAATAGCTCAATGGATTGGTTCTCACTTTACACAATTCCAACTAGGTACTAAGCTTAAATGAGAGTCCCTTCACACAATTAATCAATCTCTCGATCAAACCAATCACATGTCCTACCAAAAGGTTCTAAACTATGAAGGACTTCTCAATCTCTTCACAATCTATAATGCACATGAAGTGTTTGATAAAATGATTCACTCAATTATCCTAAGCATATAATTTACTTCTCAATCTAATCACATATCTAGAACAACTAAACACACAAATCATCAATACAAATCAAGCAATTAATAATTAATGGTAGAAAATTATAGATCCAATCAACATATGAATTCAAATACACAAATCCCTAAAATTATCCAACAACTATCATCTTGCTAATCTCACAAGGGAGATTAGCCTACCATATTAAGAAGGAAATGAACATAGACATTAAGATCCTTACAAAACATGATGAAACTATGAGGTTTAATACAAGAAATGAATGGAAACTCCCTTGATGTCACTTCAATGATGATTTCCTTCCTTCCCTTGTTATCTTCCTCTCTTCCTTGCTTCTTTTCTTCAATTGGATGATGATTTTGATGGTTGGATGATGGTAGATCCAAAGAATGGTGAATGGATGAAGATGATGGTGTGAAATAGAGAATTTGATGGTTTAAGCTCATTCACACACATTTCCATAAAAACAAAAAATACAACCAAATAGCACATAAAATACGGATAAAATAATACGAAAACACATATAAAAAGACACTAAAATCTAGGTGAAAATATCACTCATCAATATGGTAGGCTAATCTCCCTTGTAAGATTAGCAACATGATAGTTGTTGGATAATTTTGGGAATTTGTGTATTTGAATTCATATGTTGATTGGATCTATGATTTTCTACCATTGATTATTAATTGCTTGAATTGTATTGATGATTTGTGTGTTTAGTTGTTCTAGATATGTGATTAGATTGATAAATCAATTATATGCTTAGGATAATTAAGTGAATCATTTCATCAAACACTTCATGTGCATTATAGATTATGAAGAGATTGAGAAGTCCTTCATAGTTTAGAACCCTTTGGTAGGACATGTGATTGGTTTGATCGAGAGATTGATTAATTGTGTGAAGGGATTCTCATTTAAGCTTAGTACCTAGTTGGAATTGTTTAAGTGAGAACCAATCCATTGAGCTTTTTGATATTCATATCCTATCCATCTCTAGAGGGAGTTTAGTGGATCTTAGTGTTGGCCCTTAGTCTTCAATCCATGATACATATGAATTTGATACATAATTCCTAGAATTACCACTTCTTGATTGTTGTTAATCTCACTTTTAATCAATTTGGCAAACCACTTTCCATCCATCTATCTTGTTCGTTTGATCATTGCTTGTTCACTTGCATTGATTGATTTAATTTCTTGTTTGATCAACCTCCCTTTGATGATTAGTCTTTATAAAATTATAAGAAACGTGAGATCGCTTAAGCACTAGTGCCTACCTCTCTTAGGTTCGATAATTTCTTGAATTAGTCATTCTCCACTAAACTATGGCTAATCACGTATTCATTAAAATATAAACTACTCATATTTGTACTCGTATTATGATACTCATACCCATTCCAAATCCATTTATATTAACCCGTGGATTAGACATAACCATGTAAAATTATTAAGATGTTAGAACCAATAATATTAATTTAAAATTATTAATAATAAAGAAAATAATTTAATAATGAATTAATTGTTACGTACTCATTTCTATTTAAAAATGAACTACTTAAATTCGTACCTATTTTATTAAAAAAAATATTACTGCTCATACCTGTCCAAAACTCGTTTGTCAATACCCGTTGATCATACTCGTCCTACACCCGATTATCATTATCCGTTAATTAAACGTACTCATATAAAATAATTGAGATGTTAGCACCAATATTATTAATTTAAAATTATTATAATGAAGAAAATAATAATGAATTGGAGTAATTGTTAAAATTATATTACAGGTTTTGTTGAAATATAAAAATTAATTAAATATGATATCATTATTCAAAAATTAAATAGGGATTTTAAATAAGGTATTGAATTTTAAAAATAAATCTTAAAAATATGTTACAAATAATTAACTTATTAGGAATAAAAATTATAAATCCTAAACCATAAATAATGTAATTAAATGGGTCTAGGAATTAAATAAGGTGATTTAATTAAATGGCCAAGATCTTATCTCATAATTATAATGAATGGATGAGATTAAATCATGTAATGGGTGGTTAATTATAATGAATGGATGAGATTAAATCATGTAATGGGTGGTTGAGATTCAAAATGGTTTAGTAATCACATTCAATGGTGTAAATTAAAAGTTCCCTCAATTTTGACTTTTTCACTTTGCTACTACTCCCTCCGTTCACTCAAAGGGTTCTTTTTTGCCATATGGAATATATCCATTTGACATCAAATGGATATATTCCATATAAATCTGAATCATATTTATGAGATGATACAATATGGCAAAAGATGTACCGAGAGTTGGTTCACGTAGAAATGTACGTATTGGTTCACGTAAAAGTGCACGTAGAATACCAAAGGGAGTTATTCATGTTCAAGCAAGTTTTAATAATACTATTATCACGGTTACAGATGTACGGGGTTGGGTGGTTTCCTGGTCCTCGGCTGATACTTGTGGATTCAAGGGTACACGAAGGGGGACGCCCTTTGCCGCCCAAACAGCAGCTGCAAGTGCTATTCGTACAGTAGTAGATCAAGGTATGCAACGAGCAACATGTAAGTTTGGGGGTTTGTTGAGAGTTGAATTTCACTCATTTTATATATGCCCATTACACCGTTTTGCTTAGGAAAGTTATTACTTTTGCATGAAATTGTGTACATCTGAGTATTTACATGATTTTGATGCTACTAAGGTGTTTTGTTGAGTTTTGAAGGGTAAAACATGATCAAAAGTTCAAAGTTAGAATGAGGAGTGAAAGTGAGAAGGAATGCTGAAAAATACAGTCCACGTTGCATAAATTTCTGTATTCTTATAGAAGTCCAAATTGATCATGTGATATATGGTTGGAAAGCCACAGAAGAGAGGGTCATTTTGGCATAAAGAACACCTCAATTGGATTTCAAACGAGAAAGTTATGATCAAAGTGCTAACATCGCGCATGCTGTACCGAGCAGCCACTTTACATGACTTTTTACATATTCAAATGTTGGATTTTCTGAGAGTTCTTTATATGGATAAAAAGCCAAGGAAGAGAGGAACGCGTGAGCGAAAAAATCACACAATTCAGAGTCCGTATGAAGAAGTTATGCTCAAAACGGTGAGATCGCGCAGTACAGTTTCTGCAGCTCGGCGGGTAGCTCGGGGCGAGCGGCCCTTCCACGTGGCCAAAAGCTGCCGAGCAGGGGTCCCACGGAGCTTACACGACGTCCCCGTTCCATCCATATGATGCTCGGCTAGTTTGGGGGTTGCTCGGCCATGAGCTCGGCTCGAGCAAGGTGCCGAGCGGCCCAAAATCGGGCCTAGACGAGACCTGTTCGATGCAGCAGCATATATATACCCTCAAGTCGCGATTCTGAAGCATTATTGGTCGCGAAAAAAGCCCTGCAACAGTCCAAGAGAGAATTAGGGAGATCAATACACAAATTGGAGAGAACCCATCCATAATCCATCATCAATTCACACCTCCAACACATCCATATCAGATTTACAACCTGATTTCACCATCCATCCACTTCCAAGAGGGTTCCAAGTGCTAATTGAGGGAGAATCAAGCAATTGGAGAGACGGAGAAGGAACGAAAGACTACGTCTACACTAGGGTTTCATAATTCCTATCTTTTTCTTCCTTTTACTTTGATTTTTGGTATGAATTGCTTAGCCATGAGTGTTGCTTGTGACCTCATGGGCTAATTTTATATACAGTTCTAGGGTTTGATGGATTGATTTAATTGATTTGGGGATTTAGACCAAAGTTTGGGATTTTATGCAGTTGAGCTTTTGATTTTACTTATTTTATTAAGACATGCTAATCTGCTTCGTAACGTCTTCATAATATATTCATGACATCCGCTATAATGCTTGGATTATTGTGTTAGCTTGTATGCGTTCATGATTGGTATTGTCTATCTGTTAGGGATTAGAGTAGCTCCGCTATAAGCACTTTAATTTCATGAACTGGTATGTCAAATACTTGATTAGTTTAGTGGAACAATGCAATTAGACAATCAAGTAGGAAGTGAATAGAACCTTGTAGTAATTCCAGAAAATATCTTGTTAGTCAGGCTTACCATCCGGAGGTATTGTTGCTTGCTTTGGTTAGTATCTAGGAATAAGGCTTGGTAATATTTGCGCACCTTAAGATTTAAACCAGATTAGACTGTTAGCTTTGAATCGAATCATATTCGGTGGGATAACAGGGATACGTGGTGTATTTTCAGTGAAACTGCATGAATGAGCAATCGTAAGTTTAATACCCCAAATTAATTGGTCAATACCTGATACCTTAGAACTGTTCATCATCTCTTGGTTAGAACTTGCTTTTATTTTTATTGCTTTTAATTAATTTAGTTATTTATTATTTCGTTATTTAGATTTAGATAATTTACTTCAAAACATTGAAATTTAGTTACATAATTCTTATTAAATAGTGATTTAGAATAAATAAATAATTAACTGTCTTAGCGGGATCGATAATTTAACTTGGGTGCTTACCGCTACAATTGATATCCTTCATACTTGGGGATAAAATTATAGTGCGCAGAAAAAGCCTATCAAGTTTTTGGCGCCGTTGTGCCGGGGACAGTTTAATTGTTTATTTTTCTTTTATTGCTAATTTAATTAGGATATATATATTTAATTTTTTAGATTTATTTAAACACGTTTTTTTTTCTTTGAATAAAGAGATGCAGTGGCCTACAGATAAGTAGCAATGCAAGTCAGTAGAAGTAGTAGAGGACTTCACCTTGTCTGATGCAGAGTTTGAGGGTTTATCTAATGATGCATGTATAGATTATCTTGAGAAGTTACTTGCATTAGGTGATGCCAGGGATGAACAGATAAGGAAGACCACTGCTGACATGGTGAATCAAAATAAAAAATCCACTATTGAGGAGGAGATGAAGCCTGCTGCTAAGGAAGAGAAGCAAAAGAGCCAAAGCATTGAAGTGGTAGAGGAGATCGCAGGAACAGGCGTATCTCTTACTTTTCCTACTACTAACTCTAATTTGATATTTGATAATCTTTTGGTTGCAGGAACGATTGATGATCCATATCTGAAGCCTCCGAACATACCTCCCGATTTTTCTTCTTATATTGATGTTGTAAATTCTAACTTATTTGTTCCCTGTTTTGCTACACAGGGTGAGCCTACAATAGAATGGAAGATTGACAAGAAGGAATCAAGCCTGTCATTGGAGGAAAAGAATTTAAAGAGTCCTGTTTTAGTGACAAAGAAGGGTGAGATGGTTGGTGTAAAGAATAAGAGATGGAAGAAGTACTTGAAGGTAAGAATGCGAGAAGACTCCCCTAAGATCCAGTAGTCGAAAAGAGGTATCCGTCGTGACTCTCCGACGTTAAACATGAGCGCCTGTTGGGGGCTGTCCCTTCTGTTTTATTGCTTTTATTTGTCTGTGTTGGTGTAAGAATTTTATTAGGGGTTGCTTGACTGGGGTATATACTTCTTTGCAAACTTAGTTTCTCACTTTGTTTGATCTAAGTTTGGGGGGAGGTTACGTACATACCTTGTCTTGTAGTACCGAAGTAAAATTTTTGCATTGTGTTGTTGCTTGGAGGGTCGATTTTTTGCTGATTTTTAATATTTTCAATTTATTTGATGATGTTGAGGGTTCGATTTTTTGCGATTTTCCAGATTTCGTGTTGCTTTTGTTTGTGTTTATTTGTTTTGTGTTAATCCTAGTATCGGTGTAGTCGATTTATGGTTCTCTAGGATGATTTTCTGATTTTTCTTGGCACTTGATTATATGTGTGATTGTGTTTGAGAAGCAGTTTGAGATTGTGCTTGGATATTGAGATACTTGAAATTTATTTATGTGCATGAAAGATTAGCTATGTAACTTGATTAGGATTGCTCATTCATTCATATAGCCATGTGAGATTTTGAGCCTTTTGAAATCGTGACAAGTTGCATGATTAAGTTTATTCTTGTGAGAATAGTTCATACACACGTATTCTAGAACTTGGCTTTATATCTTGCTTGAAGCTACGTGTTTGACTAGACGATAGGAAATGATCTTAGGCCATCTTTGTTATTTATTAGTCACTAGCCAAATTATTATCATACCTAATGAAATTATCCGTAGTTAACCCCTTTGAGCCTAAAAATCTTATTTGTTGGAAGCTTACGTGATTAACCAATTAATCCTTATTTTAGCCTTTACAAAAATTCCTACCTGGTAGAGAGTTGAAGGAGTCAAGTTGGTGTCTTGTGAAAAAGAATATAAAGGAGAAATAAGTTGGAAGTGATGAAAATTGTAGAAGAAAGTGGTTAAATTATTGCATGAAGGGGGTAGTGCCCGAAACTGGTACCCCATGAAAAAGGGTAGTGTCTAAAACTGGTACCCTTATTTGAAATAAAAAAAAAAAAAGAAAAAAATTCAAGTAAGGAAGTTGTGTTCAAAAGTGAAAGAGGAATCAAATTGCAAAAAGCATTGAAGAGCATTGAAGAAGAAAGAAGGAAGTGAAGTTGTTTATTGAAAAGCTATAAGTCTTCTTTGATTCTCTACTAGTGATTGAGTCACTTTATCCATATATTCCCTACCTTTACCAAAGAGCCAACGTTACACCCTAATGCAAGACCTTTGTGATCCTATTGTCGAAATTATTCCTTTAGTCGAGAGTTGAGATGATTGCCAAGCTTATGGTTACGCATGTGTTTGGATTGATTATGAGTGTAAACACCATACCCTAAAGTGTATATCTCGCACTTGAGTGATGAGCGTAAATACTACCCATGAGAATGGGTGGATGAGCATTCCGAATGAGTAAAATAGTTGATTTGAATTGTATGTTTTTAGATGGATGGTTATCTTGTATCTAAAGTATGATATTTGAATTGTTATATTGTCTTGGATGTCTTCTGCTGTGAAATTTCCTCTCAATTAATCTATTGGTTTTTAAGGTCGTTGCCTCGGGACGAGCAACATGTAAGTTTGGGGGTTTGTTGAGAGTTGAATTTCACTCATTTTATATATGCCCATTACACCATTTTTCTTAGGAAAGTTATTACTTTTGCATGAAATTGTGTACATTTGAGTATTTACATGATTTTGATGCTACTAAGGTGTTTTGTTGAGTTTTGAAGGGTAAAACATGATCAAAAGTTCAAAGTTAGAATGAGGAGTGAAAGTGAGAAGGAATGCTGAAAAATACAGTCCACGTTGCATAAATTTCTGTATTCTTATAGAAGTCCAAATTGATCATGTGATATATGGTTGGAAAGCCACAGAAGAGAGGGTCATTTTGGCATAAAGAACACCTCAATTGGATTTCAAACGAGAAAGTTATAATCAAAGTGCTAACATCGCGCATGCTGTACCGAGCAGCCACTTTGCATGACTTTTTACATATTCAAATGTTGGATTTTCTGAGAGTTCTTTATATGGATAAAAAGCTAAGGAAGAGAGGAACGCGTGAGCGAAAAAATCACTCAATTCAGAGTTCGTATGAAGAAGTTATGCTCAAAACGGTGAGATCGCGCAGTGCAGTTTCTGCAGCTCGGCGGGTAGCTCGGGGCGAGCAGCCCTTCCACGTGGCCAAAAGCTGCCGAGCAGGGTTCCCACGGAGCTTACACGACGTCCCCGTTCCATCCATATGATGCTCGGCTAGTTTGGGGGTTGCTCGGCCATGAGCTCGGCTCGAGCAAGGTACCGAGCGGCCCAAAATCGGGCCTAGACGAGACCTGTTCGATGCAGCAGCATATATATACCCTCAAGTCACGATTCTGAAGCATTATTGGTCGCGAAAAAAGCCCTGCAACAGTCCAAGAGAGAATTAGGGAGATCAATACACAAATTGGAGAGAACCCATCCATAATCCATCATAAATTCACACCTCCAACACATCCATATTAGATTTACAACCTGATTTCACCATCCATCCACTTCCAAGAGGGTTCCAAGTGCTAATTGAGGGAGAATCGAGCAATTGGAGAGACGGAGAAGGAACGAAAGACTACGTCTACACTAGGGTTTCATAATTCCTATATTTTTCTTCCTTTTACTTTGATTTTTGGTATGAATTGCTTAGCCATGAGTGTTGCTTGTGACCTCATGGGCTAATTTTATATACAGTTCTAAGGTTTGATGGATTGATTTAATTGATTTGGGGATTTAGACCAAAGATTGGGATTTTATGCAGTTGAGCTTTTGATTTTACTTATTTTATTAAGACATGCTAATCTGCTTCGTAACGTCTTCATAATATATTCATGACATCCGCTATAATGCTTGGATTATTGTGTTAGCTTGTATGCGTTCATGATTGGTATTGTCTATCTGTTAGGGATTAGAGTAGCTCCACTATAAGCACTTTAATTTCATGAACTGGTATGTCAAATACTTGATTAGTTTAGTGGAACAATGCAATTAGACAATCAAGTAGGAAGTGAATAGAACCTTGTAGTAATTCCAGAAAATATCTTGTTAGTCAGGCTTACCATCCGGAGGTATTGTTGCTTGCTTTGATTAGTATCTAGGAATAAGGCTTGGTAATATTTGCGCACCTTAAGATTTAAACCAGATTAGACTGTTAGCTTTGAATCGAATCATATTCGGTGGGATAACAGGGATATGTGGTGTATTTTCAGTGAAACTGCATGAATGAGCAATCGTAAGTTTAATACCCCAAATTAATTGGTCAATACCTGATACCTTAGAACTGTTCATCATCTCTTGGTTAGAACTTGCTTTTATTTTTATTGCTTTTAATTAATTTAGTTATTTATTATTTCGTTATTTAGATTTAGATAATTTACTTCAAAACATTGAAATTTAGTTACATAATTCTTATTAAATAGTGATTTAGAATAAATAAATAATTAACTGTCTTAGCGGGATCGATAATTTAACTTGGGTGCTTACCGCTACAATTGATATCCTTCATACTTGGGGATAAAATTATAGTGCGCAGAAAAAGCCTATCAACAAGCTATTTATAGAAGTGGTATACTATTAACTTTTGTGCGGGAACCCCCATGCCACATAATGGCTGTAGACCTCCAAAAAAAATATGTGTGTAGAAATGAAGAGTCAATAAATTTCAAGAGAAACAAGAGAAATAAATAATTCAATCAAATAAAATATTATTACTGTAGTTCGAGAGAAAGTAATAGTATCTACTCGGACACTATAGTGGAAGTGTGTTGAATCAAGAAAAGACAGTAAACACCTTTATTATGGGCGCTTTGTTCTGTCTCCACTTATGAAAGGACAAGCCGACACAATAGGCATTGCGATTCGAAGAGCTTTGCTTGGATCCAATCCGATTGGATTTTATCATTTCTGTACCGACAATTCAATATAGATTGATATATACCCGTGATGAGTGTGTAAATTTATAAGTCTTGTGTTTGAATTTGTGCCATTAATAAGTGTTTGAAGGTCAAAATCCATGAAAAATTGATGTATATTGTGATAATCACTAATCAAGTGTTATAAAAGCTGTTTTGAGCGATTTTCATAGGAAATGGGAGAGAAAATGTCGAAAACGGAAGAAAGGAAGTTGAAGCTATCCATTTGGGCAAAGAAAGGGGGTGGAATTATATCTCTTGCTCCGAGGATATTCACACGATGCACACGTATATCTACTTATGTCTATAAAGTAGAAATGCATGGTTTAGTGATGCGTTCATAAATCACAAGGCAGAGTCGGGTAATATCACACGAAAGACGAATTAATGAATTGAACCGGATGATCTTAGAACTACCTACTTTCTTGTTTGCTCACCACTTCATTATCGTTGCTGTTATTTACTTTATTTCATTTTTACTTGTTATTCAACCACCAATTCACAAGCATTACACTCTCCATGATAGTCTTGATTTACTAGAACATAATCAAATTGATATTTATCCGTCCTTGGATTCGATATTCACTTGGTCACCTTTTCTCGACTACAATTGATATCCTTAACCTTGAGGATTAATATTGTGCGCTGAAAAAGCAACGATCAAGTTCTTAGCGCCGTTGCCTGTGACGGCATAAATTATCTTTTGATTATTTCTAGATTTATTAAGACTATCATTCACAATAGGGGAATCAAACCCCAACCATTATAGCTTTCTTTCCTCTATCCAACCTATGGAATCACATTTTTATGGTATGTGGAACTTCACCTTATCTGATGCAGAATTTGAGAGTTTATCTAATGATGCATGTATTGATTATCTCGAAGCTAGAATGAATGTTGATCATACAGATTTATCTAAGCAGTTGAAGGACCTTAAATTGATTGTTAGGCAGATGACCGAGAACGTGAATCGATTTATACAAAAATGGGAAGTTAATGCCATCACACACTATGAGGGAAGGTTGAATGAGACCACTGGTGATTTGGATGAGCCAGCGCATTGATTCGACCAACATATAGGTAATTCGACCTGGCCCTCAGGTCAAACACAGCTCGAAAATCATTTCGACCACTATGTGCCTATTTTGACCAGATCTTCAGGTCGAACAGGATGAGAATGAACTACTACTTGCCCAATTCGACCACTATGTACCCGTTCTGACCAGAGCAACTGGTCAAATTGAGGGCGAATTGACCCATTCATCACCTATTTCTTCACCGAGCACTCCTAAAGATGTGAACATTACTCCAGTACCATTACATGAGCAAAATACTAAGCTTACAATGGAGAGAGAATGGGAAGGAGCAAAGAAGTTAGGAACAGAGAAGCTTAGACTGCAGATGGATAATGACGATATGGTTTTCTCTGATGATCATACAAAGAAGATACCCGTGGAAATTCTATCTTGTAAAAATATATATGTGGTTTCTAACTTGTTTAATCTTGATTTTTCTGAAATAGATGATTCTGAATTTAAATGGAAGATTAACAAGGAAGTGTCCACACAGACATGAGAGGAAGGAAGTTCAAACGATCATGTTTTTATGACCAAGAAAGGTGAGGTGTTAAGAGTAGACAGGAAGAGGAGAAGAAAGTATTTGAAGGTGAGGATGAGAGAAGAATGTCCTCCGATCAAGTAGCCTACAAAGGTTACATCCATCGTGACTTTCCGACGTTAAACATAAGCGCCTGTTGGGGGCTTTTCCTTCTATTTTATTGCTTTATTTCTTTCGTGTGAGTAAGAAATTATTATATTTGAAGTGCTTACTAATCGGCAATTACATCTCTTTGCAAACTTAAGTTTTTATTAAGTTTGGGGGGGGGGGGGTGTGATGTACTTACCTCAATAAGCACCAATTATATAATCTTTTCTTTGTAATGTTTGTTAGGGGAGTTAATTTTTGCGACATATTTAAAACTTTAACCGATTTCATGTGTCAAATTTTTATAACTTGCCTAATATTTAGTGGTGTTTTGTTCCGTATTTTGGTTGATTGCGGAGTTTTCCATGAAGGTGAGATTTTAGAAAGAATCCTTGATATAGTTGGGCTCCATTTTGGTATCTAATGGTAAGCTTGATGAGTAAGGATATGTGCATTCTTTGATATTGGTTTTCATTCTGTTTGTGTAATCATATATTCATGTGTTAATTTCATTAATAAGAGCTGGTATAATTTAATAAAAAAAAAGTAGAATTCGCGTGAAATTGATCTTGATTTTATGCTAATAGGAGTACTTAGGAATCTATTTACCCACGTAAGAATTTGAGCCTTCTAATCATGCTTAGTCATGATGGTTTATTCTTGAGAGAATCATTCGTATGAACATATTCTAGAACTTGGCTTGGAGTCTTATTTAAAATTTACAATTGATAAATTACTAGGACATGATCTTAGGCCATTTTTTTTAGTAACTTAACCAAATTTTATCTTCCCATTGATTATGCATACCCTTGGTAGCCCTGTTTTTGAGCCTTAAAAAGCTTTTTCTTTGGCCACCCTTAATAAGCCTTATTTAACCTTTAACTTGAGCTTTTCGAATACCCTATTCGTTAGTAGAGAGTTAAGGTACATAAGAGCTTGGAAAGAATGATAAGATAAAAGTTGGTTGAGATTTTTTTGGTTAAAATTTTGTTAGGGGTAGTGCCTGAAACTGGTACCCCTATTACTTAGAAGGGTAGTGCCCGAAATTGGTACCATTGTGCATAAAAGAAAAATGATGTTGATGCTTTGAAAAGAAGGATAATTCTAATCATAAAGTTTATGAGAAGAAGTTGGAGAAACAAACAAAGACATATGGCAAAAAGCAAACTCCAAGGTAACTCTCTACTAGTGATAAAGTCACTTATCCAAATTTTCCTACCCTTTCCAAAGAGCCAACATTATAACCCAAAGACAAGTCCTTTGTGATCTTAGCAATAAGTTAATTGTAAATTGATAATTGAGACCCTTGCCAAGCTTATAGTTACGTGCGAATATGAATTGAATATGAGTGTATATCTTAACCTTTTATGTGCCACAAAGCACTTGAGAGAAAGAGTAAATATTTATCTTGTGAGCTAAATAACTTAGTACTCCAATTAGTGATATAATTGAGTGATGATTTACATGAATGCTATTTATAATGCAAGAAATACTTGTTCTTAATTGATAAAATTGCATATGAAGTTTATGATATACTTGCTAATCTTTATGAATTTTACACGACTCTTAGTTTTGAATGTGTTGCCTGGGACGAGCAACATGTAAGTTTGGGGGTTTGATGAGTGTGTAAATTCACAAGTCTTGTGTTTGAATTTGTGCCATTAATAAGTGTTTGAAGGTCAAAATCAATGAAAAATTGATGTATATTGTGATAATCACTAATCAAGTGTTATAAAAGCTGTTTTGAGCGATTTTTCATAGGAAATGGGAGAGAAAATGTCGAAAACGGAAGAAAGGAAGTTGAAGCTATCCATTTGGGCAAAAAAAGAGGGGTGGAATTATATCTCTTGCTCCGAGGATATTCACACGATGCACACGTATATCTACTTATGTCTATAAAGTAGAAATACATGGTTTAGTGATGCGTTCATAAATCACAAGGCAGAGTCGGGTAATATCACACGAAAGACGAATTAATGAATTGAACCGGATGATCTTAGAACTACCTACTTTCTTGTTTGCTCACCACTTCATTATCGTTGTTGTTATTTACTTTATTTCATTTTTACTTGTTATTCAACCACCAATTCACAAGCATTACACTCTTCATGATAGTCTTAATTTACTAGAACATAATCAAATTGATATTTATCCGTCCTTGGATTCGATATTCACTTGGTCACCTTTCGCGACTACAATTGATATCCTTAACCTTGGGGATTAATATTGTGTGCTGAAAAAGCGATGATCAACCCCATATATCTCTTTCTCTTCCTGCCATTTTCCCATCCAAGGGGGGATACTTGAAAGGTCGATTTTTTCCCTTTACGAATAAAAGTCGAGGAATGTCTGATTAGTTATAACCAATCAATTGAATTCAAAAGAAATATAGAATTAGAGATCTATAGGATAGAAAATATAGAAGTGTAATAAAAAGAATTTCAAATGTCATGTGAATTCAAAATAAAAAAGAAAATTTGACTAGACTCTTGCTGAGAGTGAAAATAAGCGTGTTTTAGTGTCCAATTGAAGACCTTTTTGATTGATATTGTAGTCTTATATTAGCACATTGGTCTTATTTTCATTATATGTGAGATAAAGGTGCACTTGAGGTGTTTTGTTGTGTTTTAGGTGGAAAAAGGACCAAAATTGTAAAGTTGGAGAAAAGGTGCAATTTGTGCAAGAATACTGAAAACGCATGTCCAACTTTCATAATTATTCTGTGTTGTTGTGGAGCTCAAAACTATTGGTGTGATAAATGGTTGGAAAGCCACCGAAGAAAGGGTCGTTTTAGCGTAAAGAACATCCAAATTGGAGGTCGGACGAGGAAGTTATGGGCAAAGAGGTGACGCCGCGTGAGCTGTGCCGAACAGAATTGCAGTGCTACATTCCATGGCCTGTTACATATTCAATTCTTAAATTTTTTGTGAGTTATTTCTATGGATAGAAAGCCCAATAAGAGAGAATCACGTGAGCACAAAAATCACTCAATTCGGAGTCAGATGTGAAAGTTATACGCAAAACGGTGAGCCTGCGCAAATCGGTTTGACCTGCTTGAGGTCGAACTGAGGTCGAACCCAACGCAAAAAATGCTGGTTCGACCACGACATGTTGGTTCGACCCGTTGGCTGGTCGAACCATGCACCTGGGATGTCCAGTAGCATGGTTCGACCTGTGGTTCGACCTGTGGCTCGTGGTTCGACCTGTTTGCTGAGGTCGAACCATTGCGCGGAAACTTACCATATCCGGATTTTCGAGGCCAAAACACGTGTGATCACTTGAAAACCCATTCTAGGCCTAGGAGACGTGATTACAAGTATAAAAGGAGGTCTAGGCAGCCACAACAAGGAGAGGAACACAACAACAAGAGAGGAGAAGAGAGGCCACAACATACAACACCCCACAAGGGGGGATCACCCCCCAACCATCGTCCTCTTCCTTTCCTCCATCCATCCATCACTTTGAAGATTCGTTCGTGGAATCAAGAGGAGAACCAAGAGGAGGATTCAAGATGGAGAAGGACATGAAGACGCCATATCTAGGGTTTATTCATTTCTTAATTTATCTTGTATTTTTCGGACATCCGGGTAAGATCTATCCAACCCCCATGTGTGTTTCCTACAACACCATGGGCTAGAGCCTTTTGGTAGATCTAGGAGTTTTGATGGTTTTATGAATTAATTGATCTTCAATGTGTATACTTCGTACAACACTACTTGTGGTTTATTTTATATAAGATTGTGCTTTTTTAATCCATACTTAAAGTCGTTTTGTGCATCAATAATCGTTGTGTAGAGTCTGAATACATAACATGGTTATTGGTTGAGTGCGTTCACTGTTGAGTAGGGTTTTATGTTATAATTCTAAGTGAAGGGATTCCGCAGTCTTATTAGAACTATCTTATATGAATACTTGTTAATTGAATTGAATTCGGGTTAATAAGTAGGATAAAGAGTATAACTTCATAGTACCTATAAAGGAAGATCATATCGGGTTAGAGTACCAATCCTTGGGGGAAATAATTGATACTGATAGTACCTAGAAAGGGGGGTGAATTATATCTCTAGCTCCGAGGTTATTCACACGTGTTACGTGCATGTTTACTTGTGCCTATAGAGTAGATATGCATGGTTTAGTGATGCGTCCATATTCCACAAGGCAGAGTCGGACATTGACACATGGAAGGGAAATTAATGAGTAAAACTGGATTATCCTAGAGCTACATATTCTCCTACTTGATCCACTTTCGTTTTCTTCGAGTGATACTTTATTTTATTTGTTATTTTAATTATTTGTCTAGTAGTTGTTAATTAAATCCATCAAATCTTATTGCCTTCATCTTAATTAATTTAGATAATAATTAAATTGATAAAACGCCGTTCCTTGGGTTCGATAATAACTTGGTCACCTTCAAAACTACAATTGATATCCTTCACACTTGGGGATTAAATTGTGTGTTGAGAACATACGGAACAAGTCAATGGCGCCGTTGCCGGGGACGGCTGTTATTATTGATTTTATTATTTCTAGTTGATTAAGATTTTTTTTCTTTTTCTTTTTCTTTTATTTGTGATTATTTATTTATATCTAACCATGAATTTTTCTAAGTTACTTGTGCGTTTGAAAAAGGAGAGGAAGGAAAGGAACGAATAACGCACAGTGCTAAACATGGCCGGAGCAAGTCAGCATCTGGATAATGTTGCCATACATGAAATTTTCCCAAATTATAGAATGGGTAACATGGGGTTGGTAGGAGCAAGGGGGAAGATGATGATTTTGAGATACATCCCGCTCTTATTAACATGGTAGAGAAGAATCCCTTTTCTGGAGAATGGTTTGAAGATCCATATCAACATCTCCGAAGATTTCTTGGTTATGCAAACACTCAATAAGGAGCTGGAGCTAATGATAATGCTAGGCGGATCGCCTTATTCAAGTTCTCTTTGATTGATAAGGCGGAAGCTTGGTATGAGACTCTTGATGCCACAGAATGCACTACATGGGACCAACTGCAGCAGAAGTTCTTAGAGAGATACATGCCACCCTCAAGGATCTTAAGAATGAAGCAAGATATTACTCGATTTGTTATGAATCAGGGTTAGAAATTTTATGAGGCGTGGGACAGGTTTAAAGACATGCTCAGGAGGTGCCCACAGCATGGAATGTCTAAGGCTGAGTACATAAGCATCTTCTACTATGGATTGGATTATGAATCGCGTGTTTTTATTGATGCATCATCAGGAGGAGCGTTGTTATCTAAGACAGCGCTTGAAGCAAAAAAATTGTTCGAAGACATCTCAATGAATTCACGTGACTGGCCTGTAGAGAGAGATAGAGGATCATATGTACTTGGCAATGTAGCACAGGTTGAACATCAAGTGGTGAAGCAGAATAGGGATGATGAGATCTTTTCTAGTCTAGCTAACATCAACAAGCTACTAAAGTCCTAGCAGAAGCAGATTACAGAGTTGTCACTAAGGGGGCCTAGTATGCGGCAACATGAAGTGAAGAGTGTTGAAGATACCTTGCATCGATACATGGCTGAGAATGATGCAATGATTGATCATCTTGAGGATACCATGAATGTTGATCATGCAGATTTATCTAAGCAGATGAAGGAGCTTACTTTGATTATGGGGCAGATGACCATGAATGTGAATCACTTGATGCAAAAAATTGGAGAATAATGCCATCACATTAAGGTCTGGAATGCAGTATGAAGGAACAACGGAACCAGAATCGAAATCTGAAGTCAAAGGAGCCCGATTCGACCCTGATTCGAGCAAGCTAATAGGTCAAATCACATCATGGAGGTCGAACCAGGCACCTAAGCAACATCTGGAGGTCCCAGCTGAGCGATTCGACTAACATCTAATTGGTTCGACCTGGCCCACAGGTCGAACCCAGGTCAAACCAGCCTGTTCGCGACCCCCTGTTTTGTCTGAAGTTCAATTCGACCATGACGTAACCAGTTCGACCAAGCCTTCTGGTCGAACCCAAGTTAAACCGGAGGCTAAAGATCATACAGTGAGCTGATTCAACCTGGGGGACATTGGTTTGACCTGGTCATCAGGTCGAATCGAGGTCGAACCACACTCTGCGAAGCACTCTATTTCATCGCGGCAACGATTTGACCACGACATAATTTGTTCGACCAAGCTATCTAGTCAAACCAAGGTCAAACCGAAGGGCAGAAATTTTCCAGAAGGCCGATTTGACCTGGGGAGAGCCGATTCGACCAGGCCATCTGGTCGAATCCAGGTCGAATCCAACATGCAAGGTGAGAATGGACTTCCAGGTGGTCGATTCGACCACGACGTACCCAATTCTACCACAGCCACTAGTCGAATCCAGGTCGAACCCAGCTATTTTACACTCTTTTCTACACCGAATGCTCTGTATGATGTTAATGCTACTCCCATGCCATCCCAAGGATAGAATACTGAGCTTACAATGGAGAAGAAGTGGGAAAGAGCAAAGAGGTTAAGAGCCGAGAAGCTTAGACTGCAGATGGATAATGAAGATGTGGTTTTCTCTCTTGATCAAGCAGTGAAGATGTCCATGGAGACTCAATCGTGCAAGAGCATTGATGTGTTTTCCAACTTGTTTAATCTTGATTTTTCTAAGACAGGTGATTCTGAATTTAAGTGGAAGATTGACAAGGAGGTGTCTAGACGGCCATGGAAAGAAGGAAATTCTAAGGATCATATTTTTGTAACCAAGAAAGGTGAAGTGTTGAGTGTAGACAAGAAGAGGGAAAGAAAGTACTTGAAGGTGAGGATGCGACAAGATCGTCCTGTGATCCAGTAGTTTAAAAGTAGTAAACTGTCGTGACTCTCCGACGTTAAACATGAGCACCTGTTGGGGGCTTGTCCCTTCCATTTTATTGCTTTATTTCTTTCGTGTGAGTGAGAAATTTTTATATTTAAGGTGCTTACTAATCGGCAATTACATCTCTTTTCAAACATAGTTTCAACTTACGTTTTTACTAAGTTTGGGGGGGTGTGATGTTATTACCTCATCGAAGCACCAAGAGTATAATCTTTTCTTTGTAATGTTTGCTATTGGAGTTGATTTTTGTGGTATGTTGAAACTTTAATCGGTTTTGATGTGTCGATTTTTTTGCAATTTGCCTAGTGTTCAGTGGTGTTTCTAGTGTGTGTGGAGTCGATTACATAGTCAATTAATTCTTTCCGTTGTCTATGCTTTTGAAAAATTTTGTCCATACCTAGTTGGCACGAAAACCATTATCTACACTGATCATGCCGCCATTAGGTATTTGATGAGTAAAAAGGATGCTAAATCAAGACTAATTCGTTGGGTGCTTTTGTTGCAGGAGTTTGATGTGGAGATACGTGATAAGAAGGGAGTCGAAAATGTCATAGCCGACCACTTGTCACGGTTGGAGAATGTTGATGAAAAAGGATCCATGGAGCTCATTAATGATATGTTTCCGGATGAAGAGATCCTTCAAGTGGATTTTCATAGGATGTACACTTTGTGTGAAACCAGGAGACCGTGGTACGCGGATTTGGTAAATTACTTAGCGTGAGGTCTCAAGCCGTACTATCTCACCGAGTCAAAAAGGAAGAAATTCTACCATGATGTTAAAGAATATTTGTGGGATGATCCTTTGTTGTTTAAGAATTGCCCGGATGGTATCATAAGGAGGTGTATTCCGGAGGAAGAAAAAGTAAGTGTCATGGAGATGTGCCATAGTTCCCCATGTGGAGGACACATTGGGTTTTAAAAGACGGGAGCTAAGATCTTACAGTCGGGATTTTTTTGGCCAACATTGTTCAAGGATTGCAAAGAATACGTCAAGGGGTGTGATAGATGCCAAAGAATTGGAAGTATTGGCAAAGAGATGAGATGCCTATGAGGAACATCTTTGAAGTTGAAGTGTTTGATGTTTGGGGGATGGACTTCATGGGACCATTTCCGCCTTCCAATGGTTTTCTTTACATTTTGCTTGCTGTAGACTATGTGTCTAAATGGGTAGAAGTAATTCCTACAAGAACGAATGATGCTCTAGTTGTCAAGGCTTTCTTGAAGAAGAACATTTTTGCAAGGTTTGGAGTACCAAAGGCGATCATTAGCAATCAAGGGACTCATTTCATCAATAAGATCATTGAGAAGCTTTTGATATGCTATGGAGTGAAGCACAAGGTGTCAACACCTTATCATCCGCAAACAAATGGTTTGGCGGAAGTATCAAATAGGCAAGTGAAGCTTGTGCTTGAGAAGACAGACAAGGGGAACATGAAGGATTGGTCTTCTAAGCTAGATGATGCGCTTTGGGCTTATCGAAATGCTTACAAGACCGCTCTTGGTTTTTCTCCGTATAAACTTGTCTATGGGAAAGCATGTCATATTCCGGTTGAGATAGAACACAAGGCTTTATGGGCATTGAGGAAGTTGAATCTTGAGGAGAAAGAATCCGGAAAGAAAAGATGTCTTCAATTGATTGAGCTCGAAGAATTTCGTGAGGAAGCTTATTCAAACTCAAGGATTGTGAAAGAGAAGCTCAAAAGATGGCATGATGAAAGAATCAAAGCAAAGGAGTTTATACCGGGGGATAAAGTACTTTTGTTCAATTCTAGATTGAAAATGTTCCCCGGAAAGCTTCGTTCCAAATGGACCGGTCCATACGAGGTGATTGAAGTTAGAGAAGATGGATCTTTAATGCTTGAAGGATCAGATGGGAATTCTTTTATCGTCAATGGTCATAGGGTTACGCATTACCATTCTCCCTCTCAAAGGGAGTTGGTATATATTGACACCTTCTCTTCTTGAGATCCGTATCCTTTTGTAGTTTAGGTTTGTACATAGTTTGTTTTGTTATTTTTGCATTTTTGGTCTTGCAGATGGATGGTGCTCATGAGAGGAAGAAGTTTTACTGTTACAAGACTTGATTCATGGTATATCTTACCACTTTTTGCAAACTTACATCGAAATTCTTATTTCGAAATAAGTTTGGGGGGATATAGAGTGGTATGATATTACTTGTATATATACTTGTATATTGTGCTTAAATCAAAATTTTCTCGTGTGTTTGGTTTGTTTTTGGTGGTGTTTTAATGCAAATTGTTGAACTAATGATGTGAATGAGTTGTGAGCATGTTTAGGGAGCATGTGGAAACATTGAAATTGAGGAACAGAGGAATATACGACACGAGCCGAGTACAACACACAACCCTGTGTTGTTTGGCTGTGTGTTGCAATCTTCATGCACAACTCGGCTAAATTCAGGCCGAGTACAGAACACGGGTCGTGTCTCGTTACCAAGAACGGGGCATGTTCCGCACACGGGCCTGTTCGGTTGGCCGTGCACAGACTCTAGCAAGCAGAACTCGGCCACCCCTATGGCCATGTCCCACACACGCCCCGTGTCCGAGTCAGAACTCAGATCGTGTAGCAGCACACGGGGCGAGTCGTGTCTGAGTCAGTATTAAAATAGAAAAGGCAGCCGAACGCCATTTCATTCTCCACTCATCCGTAATTATACCATTCATCTCCAACCATCACTTTTCACCCCCAATTCATCCTAAAACACCATTGTGTGGTAAGATTGTTGGATTTAAGGTTCTCCTTTTCGATTCCAAGCACAAATTTCGTTCAATTCTTACTCCGAATCAAAGGTATGTCCTCTTGAACCCTAGTTTTCAATTGAAATGTTCATAGGTGTAAATTGGTGTATGAAAATTGATCATAGGCATGATTTACACGTACCCATGATTGTGAAACATGAATGTGCACATTTATATATTGAATGGTGATGGAGAAGAGTAGAAATTAGTGTTCATATTGGGTGTAATGGGGAAACTCTTGAATGTGTGATAAGTCATATTCTAGCATAATTATTTGGTGGAAATTCATGTTTAATTGGTTGACTTATGTGCTAATTTGGATGCTAAATTGACTTATCTTGTCTTTGGTTAATTGAGGATTTAATGTTATAAATTGATGTAGAAACGGGCTGTTTTGTGCAGGAAATTCGTGCTGCCAAATTGACTGACACTGACCCCCTCAGTGTCAGAAGGGACCTGCGAAAATTCAGCTTAAATAAGGAAAGTGCAGCTCGAATATTTTCATATATTTTCTCACACGAGTCCAGCGATTTCAATCACCCTCAAGTCAGGCCCATGTTGTGGAAAAGGCTCGATAGATTAGTCAACAAGAAAAGAAAAGATCCTTGAGATATTTTAGGAAGAGATAAGTAAGGAAAGAGATCAAACAAGATTACTTGGGGATCAAGATAGAGATATTTTTGGGAGGAAATACACGTTAATTGGAGAGAGCAGAACGCAGAAAAGAGGTAGAGATAATTAGCGTGAAGCATCGGCTCTTCCGGACAGGAGATTAACGTGAGGAACTTCAAGGCAGATTTTTGGCGTGAAGCTGAAGAATAATCAAGACATCAATCGATTCTTTAATTTTATATTCTAATTTCTTTTTTGTTATGAACATGCGGGGCTAATCCCCTTTTCTAGTTTAGGATTCGTGAACCTCCTGTCGAATTATTAATTCAATTATTTAGGATTTTTATGTTGAATCTTGTGTGCAAGTTTATTTTGTTACATGCGTTGATGTTCCTATAGTAATTTAATAATTATTTTGGCCTGATCAACTAGATTAATTATTTAATTGCTTACTGTTATTCTATGAACTACAATCCGTAATTGTTGTAGGAATTGGATTAAGTAACAAATAGAGATAATTCCCTCTAGGTGTAATAAAATCTAGGTTGTATGATACCTAGCCGGATTTCGTAGCCTAGTAATCCTATGTTTAGAGTTTTAATGCATCTACGAGTTCGAATCCATAGGGTCACTCGTAGATAGTTCAATTTAGTGATCGTACCCTAGTTGATGAACATAAGAACATTCGGGTTGATTGGTCGTACCGTCAATCTAGGGATTTGAGTTTGTGCACTAGGCTAGATGTTTAATTCATATGATTAATTAATTTAGTAAACGGGAGGGGATCGACATCCTAAACTAGGCTTTTATCACTTGGTTAATTTTATATTAATTTTCATCTACTTTGTTATTTAAATATTGAGTTGATTTATTATTTGAGTATTTATCAATTTTTCACAAACAAAACCCCCCCTTTTATTTATTTCATATGTTAGTAACACTTTAATTTAATTAGGATTCATTATACTCTCTTGGGTTCGACCCTACTTACTACTATACTACCTATAAGTGTGAGTTGGAAATATAAATTATATTTTGGAACGCCCGCGACAGCATATCAAATTTGGCGCCGTTTGCTCGGGGAGTAAAATTGAATTTTATTAAATTTTTTGTGTTTCTAACATTATTTTGCATTGTTACAGGTGCTGGAATTTTTTCGAATTTTTCTGAAATTTTCAAAATTTTCAGTTACACTGACACTGACCCCATCAGTGTCAGAAGGCCCTGTTTTCGAAATTTCTTTTTCTGTGGATGATTACTCGATCTTCAGGTCAAAAACAACTTGAATACATATCTGAAATTGAGAGAACTGCCCGGAGGTTGAGAAAGGAGTCCCGGAAGAAGAAGGAAACAAGTTCGTCCATTGGCGAAACCGCAGAAAACCTTACCGAGTCCGAACTTGCAGCTGGTCCACTTCATCTTGAAGAGGAGAATTCTGATTTTTCTGATCTAGAGGAAGAGGATACTGTAGGATCTGAGTCAGGAGAGGAAAATATGGCTGGAAATAATGAGGAAAAAACCTTGAATGAATTGGCAAATCCGGACATAGTCCATCAGCCGTTATGCATTAACTTTCCAGCGATCACTGATAATACGGTATTTGAATTGAAATCAGGATTGATTCACTTACTTCCTGCTTTCCATGGTCTTTCAGGTGAAAATCCTCACAAGTTCTTGAAGGAGTTCTCGGTGGTATGCATGAGCATGAAACCAACCGGAGTGACGGAGGAGATGGTCAAGCTTAGGGCATTTCCCTTTGCAGTGAAGGACATGGCGAAGGATTGGTTGTATTACCTTCCTCCTGGATCGATTAATACATGGGCCGAAATGGAGAAGCTTTTTCTCCAAACGTACTTCCCAGCCACTAGAGTTGCTGTATTGCGTAAGGAGATATCTGGAGCTCGTCAGATGCAAGGGGAAAGTCTGCATGAGTATTGGGAGAGGTTTAAACGCCTCACATCAGCATGCCCCCAGCATCAGATAAGCGATCAGTTGCTGTTGCAGTACTTCTATGAAGGGTTGTCGATCATGGATCGAAACATGCTTGATGCGGCTAGCGGTGGAGCATTCATGATGAAAACACCTACTGCTGCTAGAGACTTGATTGCTAGCATGGCTGCCAACACTCAACAGTTTGGCACACGTGATCCATCAGTTAGAGAAGTAAAGGAGGTCCATGACTTTAAGTTGGAAGAAACCTTGAATAAGTTGACACTTGTTGTGGAGAATCTTGCTAAAGGAAAAGAGGTAAACCCACCATCCTGTCAATACTGTTTAACTAACGACCACTCTACTCTTGATTGCAGGGTTACACCTAGTGATGAACAGGTAAACGCCATGGGGCGATATGATCCCTTTTCTCAAACCTACAATCAAGGTTGGAGAGATCACCCTAATCTGAGATATGGAAATGGACAAGGAGGAAATAGGGGGCCACAACAGTTTCAAGAGCAGAGAGTGGCAGATAGGCAACAGAATTACCCTCAAGATGGTGAAAATCGCCAACAAGGTGGTTCAAGTTCCGGAGCTTCATTTGAGCAGATGATAAAAGAGTTGGCTGCCAGCAATCTTAAATTTCAAGAGATGACACAGTCATCTTTTCAGGACTTGAAGATGACAACTCAATCATCAATCCGGAACTTGGAAAATCAAGTAACCCAATTGGCTACAACTGTAGGCCAAATTCAAGCTCAAAACAGTGAAAAGTTGCCCTCACAAACGGAGGTTAATCCTAAGAATGTGAGTGCTATTACACTGCGGAGTGGGAAACAGTTGGAGGAAGTTGAACCGACCAAAAAGCCCGACCAAGACATGGAAAAAGATGATGAAAAACATGCTGGAACAGTGGAGGATCAATCTGATCAGTTTGGGGCTGAAAAATTGGACGTGCAGAAACAAAACACTGACACTGACCCCATCAGTGTCAGAAGGTCAAAAAAAAATCAGGATAAAAATTCTAACCCTATTCCTTTTGATATTAACCGTTTACCTTTTCCAAGCAGAATAAGGAAGCCGGACACCACTGAGAAGGATATACAGCTACTTGAAGTATTTCGAAAAGTACAGATCAATTTACCTCTCCTTGAGGCAATTAAGCAGATTCCAAGATACGCCAAGTACTTGAAGAATTTGTGCACCAATAAGAAGAAGTTGAAAGTAGATGAAAAAGTGGTGATGGGAGAAAACGTTTCAGCTGTCTTCCAGCAAACGTTACCTCAGAAGCGCAAGGATCCTGGCATGTTTGTAGTTCCTTGTCAGATTGGGAGTTGTAAAGTGGAGAGAGCCATGTTGGACCTTGGAGCTTCCATTAATGTGATGCCTCGATCAGTGTTTGAGAAGCTGGGTGTGGGAGAGTTAAAGAAGACTGGAGTTGTCATCCAACTTGCTGATCAAAGCCAGGCATACCCAGATGGAGTCATTGAGGATGTTCTTGTTCAGGTAGATAAACTAATATTCCCTGCTGATTTTTATGTGTTAGAAATGAATGATCACCCATCAAATTCCACTCCTATTTTGTTAGGGAGACCATTCCTCAACACGTCTTGCACTAAGATAGATGTGAGTGAAGGTACTCTGACGATGGAATTTGATGGGCAGATCATCAAATTTAACATATATGATACTATGAAATATCCTGATGATGCTAACTTGCTTTCTGTTGTGAGTACTATTGACCCTACTGTCCAGGAAAACTTCGAGCTCACTAGCAAGGATGCATTAAACACAGTAATTGATCATGGAATAATGAAGGAGGGTGCTGAAAGATGTGATCATGAAAAGCTGAATCACTACATCAATGTTTTGCATAGTTCCTCTCAGAGTCTAAGCACCTCAGATGTAGCTTCTGTTAAATTTCCTGTGGAGTCTCCTACAGACGTTAATTCAGTTTTTTTCTTTGAATGTTGTTGAGCCTTTGGTGCAGGATTGTTTTGAACTAACTCGCAGGGATAACTTTGGCACCATTATTGCAAATGGAAGCATGATAGTGCATGAAAATAAATTGAAGAAAGAAAAGCTTGGTGAAGTGCCTAAGCTAGAGTTGAAAGTGTTCCCCGAACACTTGAAGTCCTCGTTCTTGAGGCCGAACCATGAACTCAAGGAATATCATAAGGGGTTTCGCACTGTTGAGGTTGATCGAATGGAGTGGAACGAAATTTCACATACTTGAAAGATATACCTTACCTAAGTCGAGCCAACGACAATAAACAAAGGCGCTGATTGGGAGGCAACCCAATTTTCTCGCTTTATTTTTATTTATTTTATTTTTAATAAATTGTCTGATTGTTCACTCTTAATTTTCTGTTGTGATTAACAGCTATGATACGAATTGCAAGGGTTGATCGTGGTCAAAGCTCTACCCAAAATTAAATCAGGTGTACTCTACCCAATTACATGTTTAGTCTTTCTTATACTATACTTTGCTTGGGGACAAGCAAACGTTCAGGTGTGGGGAGGGATTTTATATGATAATTGGGGTAGAAAGTGGTATAAAGTTGCTCAATGTCTTGTGTCTTGTTTAGTTTTGTTGTCCTCTGAATTGTGTGTTGATATGGAGTTGGATAAATTGAGGAATAAAATCTTGATAGGTAAAGAGGCGATGCATAATTGAGAGGGTAGCAGTGATGTTTCGGAGCTGTTGGAATCTGATTTTCTTTGCAAAATTTTTGTGATTGTAGTGGTTGATTTTTATTCGAATTTCATGGCAAATATACCCGATTTTTGAGAGCTTTTGAGCCATAACGAGCTATCATCTATAAGCTCTATTGAATTTCTTTCTTGACTGCATTGAATTTGAATTGTTCATTCTAGAACTTGCTCTTTTGAATGCATTTCAAGATCATGTGATTGGTTGTGTGTGATAAAATGATAAGGGCACTTAGGTTTAACTCTCTTGGCTTATATTGTCCCACCTGATTATGATAAACTTTAGGGAAGCCGTGTTGAGCCTAAGCCTTTTCTTTGGATTATGAGCACATAAATGAACCTTAAATTCCCATTTATTTCTTAAACTTCTCCATTTGAACCCTTCATCACTTTGCTATATGTGAGTCTTGTGAAAGTACTTTGAGGTCGAATTGATGATGGTGGGGGGAGAAAGCTGAAAAAAAATTTAATGTTATAGTTGGAGAAAAGAAAAAAAAAGAGAAAAAAAAAGAAAAGGAAGGAAGGTTGGAAAAAAAAAGAAAGAAAAGGAAGGAAGGAATTAAAAAAAAAAAAGAAAGGAAAATTCTTGAAAAAAAAGAGAAGGAAAAAGGAGTTGCTGAAATTGTTTGTGTTGAGTTGTTAATTATCTAAGAAACAGTGATTCTTGTAAGTGTGACACCTGTTGTTCCTAGTCTATGAAAGGAGCAGGTGTGGGGAGATTATTAGTGCAAGAAAAAGGGTGTTGTGAAAATGTAAAGAAGGGGTAATCATGGATATTTTGATTTGCAAAGATCACATGGTGTAAAGTGATGCATTTAGCCATTTTTATCTCTCTTTTTATCTCACCTCGACCTTAAGCCCCATTACAACCCAATCAAAGACCCTTTGATTATTGCACATGATTCGTCCAAAATTGGTGGAGAATTGATTTGGGAGCAAGCTTATGGTAATGGCTTTTCTTTTCAATTTTTGAGTGACTTACTACCTAGATCATATTTTTGAGTGATATTGAGTGAATCTTGGTGAGGCCATGGAATTTTGAAACATTTGAAGCCATGAAAGTTGCAAACTTTGAGTGAAGAGTCATGTTTCATTTAGTTCCGAAAGTTCATTGGTTGCTTGTCTCTTGAAGTGTGTAACTTTCATTTGTCTTGATAGATGTTCCTTGGTTTTCTATTCTCTATGATTTTGGTTTGCTTGAGGACAAGCAAAGTTTAGGTGTGGGGAGATTTGATAAGTCATATTCTAGCATAATTATTTGGTGGAAATTCATGTTTAATTGATTGACTTATGTGCTAATTTGGATGCTAAATTGACTTATCTTGTCTTTGGTTAATTGAGGATTTAATGTTATAAATTGATGTAGAAACGGGCTGTTTTGTGCAGGAAATTCGTGCTGCCAAATTGACTGACACTGACCCCCTCAGTGTCAGAAGGGACCTGCGAAAATTCAGCTTAAATAAGAAAAGTGCAGCTGGAATATTTTCATATATTTTCTCACACGAGTCCAGCGATTTCAATCACCCTCAAGTCAGGCCCATGTTGTGGAAAAGGCTCGATAGATTAGTCAACAAGAAAAGAAAAGATCCTTGAGATATTTTAGGAAGAGATAAGTAAGGAAAGAGATCAAACAAGATTACTTGGGGATCAAGATAGAGATATTTTTGGGAGGATATACACGTTAATTGGAGAGAGCAGAACGCAGAAAAGAGGTAGGGATAATTAGCGTGAAGCATCGGCTCTTCCGGACAGGAGATTAACGTGAGGAACTTCAAGGCAGATTTTTGGCGTGAAGCTGAAGAATAATCAAGACATCAATCGGTTCTTTAATTTTATATTCTAATTTCTTTTTTGTTATGAACATGCGGGGCTAATCCCCTTTTCTAGTTTAGGATTCGTGAACCTCCTGTCGAATTATTAATTCAATTATTTAGGATTTTTATATTGAATCTTGTGTGCAAGTTTATTTTGTTACATGCGTTGATGTTCCTATAGTAATTTAATAATTATTTTGGCCTGATCAACTAGATTAATTATTTAATTGCTTACTGTTATTCTATGAACTACAATCCGTAATTGTTGTAGGAATTGGATTAAGTAACAAATAGAGATAATTCCCTCTAGGTGTAATAAAATCTAGGTTGTATGATACCTAGCCGGATTTCGTAGCCTAGTAATCCTATGTTTAGAGTTTTAATGCATCTACGAGTTCGAATCCATAGGGTCACTCGTAGATAGTTCAATTTAGTGGTCGTACCCTAGTTGATGAACATAAGAACATTCGGGTTGATTGGTCGTACCGTCAATCTAGGGATTTGAGTTTGTGCACTAGGCTAGATGTTTAATTCATATGATTAATTAATTTAGTAAACGGGAGGGGATCGACATCCTAAACTAGGCTTTTATCACTTGGTTAATTTTATATTAATTTTCATCTACTTTGTTATTTAAATATTGAGTTGATTTATTATTTGAGTATTTATCAATTTTTCACAAACAAAACCCCCCTTTTATTTATTTCATATGTTAGTAACACTTTAATTTAATTAGGATTCATTATACTCTCTTGGGTTCGACCCTACTTACTACTATACTACCTATAAGTGTGAGTTGGAAATATAAATTATATTTTGGTACGCCCGCGACAGCATATCAATGTGATTGATGAAGTTCATGAAATGGAATTGACTGGTTGAAAATGTTTATTTGTCATGAACATTGGTGTGATATTGCTTAAATGTTGAGTAATTGGACATAAACTCTTGTAGAATTTTGTTGAAAATTGCATTGAAAAAGTGTGCCTACCAAGTGTTCGATGAAATGCCACATTGAATTTTCTTATGTTTTGAACATGGGGTTTGAACAAGTTTAGAATTGGTGCATCAATGTGTAAAAGAATTAACACTTTGTTGAATAACTAGTGATGATTTCACATTTAAGTTTGTTCTAGTGTAAAATTTGAGTTGATTTGACATTATTGGATCTTGTAGATGGCAGAAAAAAGGAGGCGACAACGTAATGAAGACTTCATCATTGTGGAGACTAATGCGAAGCTATCTAATTTGGATGCCAAGCTTATGGAGGATGGAATTCACTCGGATAATTTTGGAGTAGAATTTGAAGAAGGATGGGAGAAGTACGTCTTGAGGTGGCAATCGCTCTTTCCAAAGATAACACCAACAAGGTTTCAAAACACTGAAACAATGACAGGATTGGGGATAGAGGCAGACTTGAGGAGGATGTTCAGGTTAAGAAATATGGAGGAGTTCTTTGATAAAAGGCCTCCCACCTATCAAGCTTTGACAGCGGAGTTTTTGAGCACCCTTCAAGTGAAGAAGAACAGAAATGGGTACCCAATCTCCATCCCTTTCCAACTGGACAATCAATGGAGATCAAAAGTTCTTGTTGATACATTGAATGGTTACATGGGATGTCCATCCTTCCACTTTCATAACCATTTTTACGCGGGAGGTAGTTTCAACCAACAGAACTGGTGGAACAAATTGGTGAATAATGGAACGGAGTTACCAGATTACATCCCCAGTGCCTCGAAAGGGACAGCCATCAGAAATCCGGTGATGAGGTACCTCGAGAAGATAGTATCAAACATAGTGTTAGGGAGGTATGAAGGAGGATCTGTGGGGGAAAAACAGTCGTACCTGATGTACTGCTTATACAATGAGCTTAATGTGAACATGGCTGCCTATTTTGTACAACATGCTGAGAGGGTAGCAAAGAGGCAAGCATCTCAGGGAGTGATGATTGGAGGGATTGTGACAATGATAGCTGAAGGCCTCGGGATCAACCTAAGGGGTAGAGAAGATAGAATGACATCTGAGGGGCTCAACTATCAACAGCTTATACGAATGGAGTTCCTAGCATTGGTAGGACAAACATATTGTTTGAGATAAGAAAAAGGAGCTCCATTCCCTCTACCTGCTTCTGAGCTCACCACAGTCTACACCAGAAGGAACAATGCTAACTTTGCAATGGCAAGTGCTCAACACTCTACTGTAGTGAGAGAATTTTATCGGAATAATCGAGAAGGAATGAAGCAGTGTTGAGGCAAATACGGGTTGTGGAGAATATAGAGCTAGAACAGCTGAGAGCGGAACCTGTATCCATGGAAGAAGGTGAGGAAGAAGGCAACCAAGAACAACGAGTTGAATTTGAAGTGCAAGCCCCAGAAATCCAATCTTTGAAGAAGAAGAAGGTCCATAACAACAAGAAAGAGGAATACCGGATGTAAGATGGAACTTCATAGATGAGGAGATTCGAGGAATCAGACAAACTCAAACTCTACATGGGAATTTGTTAAGAGAAATCAGAGATGAGCAACTGAGGCAAGGAGAGCAAATTAGGGTAATACACGCAGGGCAAAGAAAGCGGGAGTATTATTAAGAGAATCTCCGGAGGCATTCAAACAACATGGAGGAGATGCTTACAATGATGTTCAACTTTCAATTTCCGTCCACACCTCATGCTCATATCCTGTGGGGACCAATAGCTCCTCCTCCTCCTCCTCCGAACCCGGATAATTGAGGGAGTACTTTTAGTGCTCACCACTTATTTAGTTGCATAATTAGACATTTGATGGATTTGATACTGTTATTGTTATGTTTTGGGATGTTTTATTTATTTCTTTAGCTTGTTTTATTTTCAATTAAGGTGGGATGTATTACTTTTGGGAGATTGATGATGATTTGGATGTTTTGTGCCTTTTGTTTCGTGTTTTTGTTTGTTGATCTTTTTGTGTATTGGTTTTGTTGTTTTTATATTTATTTGTGTTTGGTGAGTTTTGGTGGTTTGTTTAGGGGATGTGTAAGTCTTGATCATGAGTAGTAATGTGAATTGGTAATGAGTGATGACAATTTATGAGTAAGAATATCTACATTTTGGAATTATGACATTATCTGTTTAATATGTTCAATTATGAGATGGATTAAACGTAATAAGTCCTCGATAGTCTAATTACCAAATTAGTGAGTATTTGAGCTACACTATGTCTCCACGGGTGATCTTTTTATGAGAGAATCGATTATGTTGGATAAGCAAATACTTGCTCAAAGACTAGAGGAATGGGCCCAATTTGTGGAAATTGATGACATGATTTTAGGCCATTCTTGTATTTTTAGTCACTGCCAAACATTCCCATACCATAACCCTTTTTATTGTGAATATAGCACATTACAAGCCTTAATTACCCTTTTTAAGCCTTATATATACCCTTTGTGTGAGTGATTGAGGAGATGTTACCTAGTAAGGTTTGATGAGATAACAAAAGAAAAAGTGGAAATGGTAAATAAGTAAGAAAAAGGATGAAAGGAGCACAAAGAAGAATGAACATGCCACACAAAAACAAGAAAAATGAGCAAGCAACAATATGCTCATGTACTTAAACAATTCAAGAGATGAAGCATGAATCAAAAGAAGCTCAAAAAGTCCAAAAGAAAGTGATGAGTAGTGCTACCAAGGATCAAAAGACGAGAGGAAGAAAGAAAAGTGGAATAATGAAAGAAAGTAGCTACCTCTTTGATTATTTACATGTGTTTAGTCACTATTATCTAAATCTTCCCTACCCTACCAAAAAGCCTAACATTACATCCTTAAATAAAAGTCCTTTTTGATCATTGATGGAAGCTTTGGAGGCCTATGAATTTAGTTTACGAGCAAGTATGAAATGAGTCTAGCTAATTGATTTATGAGTGTGATTTACCCTTGCTAAAGAGAGTTGAGTGAAATTGTTACCCTATGAGAGAATTGGACTAAAAAGGGCTATATTATATTGATCCTCTTCTAATTGAACTTGTTAATTTATCATGTTGTGAATCTAATATTGTAGGATGACTTAGCATGAGTTGTAAACCTTAGTACTATGTTTATGTTGCGACTTGTGATCATTAGGGAGTTTTTCTAGATGAAATTGTTCATTGTTCTTTATTTTTCATTATTCGGGGACGAATAACACTTCAAGTTTGGGGGTGTGATTATGGTTAATTTCATCTTGTTTTTAGTGTCTTTTTATTGTTTATTTTCGGTTTGTTTTATCCGTATTTTGAGTCATTATTGGTGGTGTTATGTGTTTCTTGGAATTTGTGTGTGAATGAACTTATAAATGATGAATCAGGTGAAAAACGGAATAAAAATGGAGTCGGGAGAAAAAGAGAGGAAAAACAACACAACACGGCCGGCAGTGTGCAAGAACACGGGCAGTGTCGCGTACACGAATCGAGTTCTGCGCACGGGCCTGTGCAGTTAGCCGTGCGCGGAAGCCAGATCATACAACACGGCCACCCCTATAACCGTGTGTGGCGCACAAGCCGTGTACTGTTTGAAGTGTGCGTTGACCAGATACCCTAAACACTACTCAAGGCGAGCTGCAGCGCACAAGCCGTGTAGGTGTTAATTGTGCTGAAAAAATCCAGATTCTTTCTAGAAGGCCCATGGGGTATAAATACCTCTCCATTCAACATTTTGAAGGAGAACCCACGAAATTGAGCTGCCAACACACACCTCACACACAATTCTCTTCATTTTACACATTTTCTTCATCCATTCATCATCTATCATCATCCTTTCATCAATCCACCATCATTTCTTCTTCAAATCAAGTGAGGAAGCAAAGAAGAGGAGGATTTCACTCAAGGAAGGAAGGAGATTCAATTGGATCCAATCCAAGGGAGTTTTCATCTTGATTTAGTGTTAAACCTCTTAGTTTACAATGATTTGGAAGATTTCTAATGTCTATGTTATGGATCCTGGGATGATTGTAGGCTAATCTCCTTTGTGGGATTAGCAACATGATAGGAGTTGAATAATTTGTAATATTCATGTACTTAAATTCATGTGTGGATTTGGAAATTGATTTTCTATCATTGATGTTTAATATCTTGAGGTTGATGATGTTTTGTGTGTTTAATTATTTTAAGCATGTAATTAGATTGAGAGATCAATTGCATGTTTAGGATAGTTAAGTGAATCATTTCATCAAACACTTCATGTGCATTATAGATTATGAAGAGATTGAGAAGTCATTGATAGTTTAGAACCCCTTGATAGAACATATCATTTATTAGATTGAGAAGTCAATAGATTATGTGAAGGGACTCTTAATTGAATCTAGTACCTAGTTGGAATGATTTAATTGAGAACTAACCATGGAACCTTTATAAGATCATATCCTACCCATTCCAAGAGGAAGCTTAGGTAACATTTGTGTTAGACCTTAGTCAAGCCTTAAACCACATGAATTTGAATGCATGAATATATGAATAACCACTCCTTGATTGTTGTTAATCTCACCTTTGCTTAATTTGGAAAACCACTCATTTAATCATTTACTCTTGTTTGCATTTATTGATTTAATTTCTTGTTTGATCACCCCTATATTGATATCTGTCTCTATAAAACATGAGATCGCTTGAGCTCTAGTGCCGTCCTCCCTGAGGTTCGATAATTTTTAGTTGGTCATACAACTAAACTATGGCTAATCACACTCTCACACTCAAGGGTATATGGGAGAAGTGTATACTCTCAAAAATCAATTCAAATGCATGTCATTACCATATGCCTGCCAAAGGTCTAAACTCTTTACCATTTGTATGTGTTAATCATTGAATCAAAAAGGTCTTTAATGGGGTTGTAATGTAGGCTCTTTGGTCTTGGGTAGGAAAATGTTTAGGAAAAGTAAGCTCAAGATTAGTAGAGAATTTAAGTTGATTGATCACTTCAACTCTCACCCTCTCTTTTTCTCTTTTCACCACAAGAAAAATGTAATCTCCTATCCGACACACTAACGAACCTCTATTTTCTTTTCTTCCACTTTTGAGTTTTTATCTCTTTTCTCTAAGGGCTCTCTTTCCATTTTTCTAGTAGAGCTCCTTTATGCTTCTTTTATACAAGCTTCACTCATTTTTTTTTCTTTTACACAACCTCTATTTTTTTTCTTTTTATTCTTTTCTCCATCTTTTCTTCCACTTTCACCATTTCTTTCTTACAAAACTCTCTTGTAAGCTCAATTCAACCATTCATCCCCGTTAATCCTCTACCAATCGACAAAGGTGATTAGGATATAAAATATGGATAAAATGGCTAAATTTGTATGTTGCCAAAGAAATAAGGATAATAAGCTCAAAGGGGCAAACTACGAAATAATTACACTTGGTATGATTAATTTGGTTAAGTGACTTGTCAACACAAAGATTGCCTTAAATCATTTCCAACAATCTTCACACACGTGTAGTTTCAAGAAGACACAATGATAAGTTCTAGAATACACACAAAAGAATGATGCACTCAAGAAAGGAAAACCCGTTTGATATTACGATTTAAAGGCTTAAAAGCTCACGGGCTTGTAATAGTGAAAGAAAACACATAACAAGCATAAACCATAACTCAACAAGTACACACGTAAAAATCCATCTTGTCACAAGTTCTAACCAAATATCATAGTCTCAAAATTTCTCACAATGAAGCACAAGAGAGCCAAGAAAGATTTCTCCATACTGAAAGCAAAAACAAAGAAAGGAGAAAATATGTGCCAAGGAAAAGAGTAAGGACTTAAACGTGCGCAGGTGCAATATGCTCAAGTAGGAGTTCATGGATGCAATTTTATAATTCAAACCGTAGAAAAGTCAAGTAATGATAGCAACATCCCCCCAAACTTAAATTAAACAAAGTCGATTGTAAGTTGAGAAGTGTTCGTTACCTCAATTTGCACCACTCCTTTGCTCTTCAAGACCAATACCATGGCACCACGCCTTCGTCCCTACAAACACTACCCTAAAACAAAAAAAATCAAATAAAAAATGTCCCTATCCTAACACTCAACAAAACTCGAAGTTACAAATACAACTAAATTTCCTGGCAACGGCACAATTTGATTGGTCGTTAATAGTTCGGGTGACCAAGCAACAAAATATCGAACCCAAGGGAATTTAGGGTTTGTGGCCTTCAAGTTATAGTCTCGTATTAGTTAGGGACGACATAGAAGAGAGATAATAAAAGCTAGAAAAGAATCTAATTATAATATTTTTGAAATTTTCAATATAAAGGAAATCTTCATGATGCAATTCAAATGGATAAATCATGTAACACGTCTAATTGCCTCCCAATTTAAGCTATCATAGTAAGAGCGATCACAAATTCCACCTAAATCCTCTCTCGAGATGAAGAGGATGTAGGTCCTTACAAAGACCCTTAAATAGCACATAAGATCGAGACCAAAGTGAACACCTTCCAATAGGTACTAATTACACGTACGAGTTCCCTAAAATATACTAAATCATAGGTAATATTCTCTTTCTAGGTACTATGAATTCACTAAGGTTGGGTTCTCCTCACTAGATTAATTGATCTCTCGATCTAACCTTTCTAGTATCCATTTATGTAATTCTAAACATGTGAGGTCGTCTCCAACTCTTTCCACATTAATCCACATAACCCACATGATGAAATGATTCAATTAATTCCTAAGACACATAATTGAACTCTCGTTCTAACCATATGCAATAGATAATTAACCACACAAATCAAATATATAAATTAAGCAATTAAGCATCCATAAATGAAACTAATCAAAGCCGGGAATACAATTAAATAATATCACAAATTAACCCATAATTCAAGCATCACTAAACAACCAAAACAAAGAAAATAAAAAGATAATAAGTAGGATTAGATTACACCTTAATGAAGTTTTACATCCATGAGGATCATCCTTTCCTTGGTGTCCACACCTTCTTGGAAAATAATAAAATCCTAATCTAGAAAAACATTTAAACTACGGACGGATCCCTCACCCCAAAAGAGGGAGGGATCTCAACTATGGAGATCTTTAGTGAAAAAGCTCTCTTTGAATCTAATGATTCAATTTAATGGAATTTAATGGGTGAGAATTTTTTCATGGTGTCTTTCATGGGAGAGAGTATTTATAGTAGTAAGGGTAAGAGAAATTTGAGTGAGTTTACAATATGGGACAAGTGGGGTTCATGTAGTGGTAGAGTGAAAGGAATTTGTAGTAAGTAATCAATGTGAGATAATTTAGCTCATGGGATCAAAAATGGGATTCATAACAAATTTTCATTTGGCCCGTTCTTGCTCGCTTCAACTCCAAATCAGCTCCGCTTTCTCCCACATCTTCCTCTTCACTTGTAGAATCCACTTTTATCAAAATCACCTATTTTTCTGCAAAAATAAACAAAAACATCTTTCTCCAAATAATCAAGCAATTAATAGTATTTTCATTAAAATCATGTTCAATTATTAAATTAGATCCACGAAAATCCACTTAAAATCTAGGTGAATTGCACACCGATCAAACCCCCAAACTTAGAGTGTTGCTCATCCCCGAGCAACGAAAGAAAAAAAAAGAATAAGTTGGGGAATTCACCTAGAATTGAATCAAGATATCAATAAGATTGAGTCATTTCAAAACCATTTCAATTCAATCAAAACAAGCTACAACACATCAATTTAAACGCATACATATTAAATTTAGGAAATATGCAAGCAAGTGAGACTTCCACTACTCCTCTCTAGATTTTGCTTTTCATTCTCACACTCAAGGGGTATATGGGAGAAGTGTATACTCTCAAAAATCAATTCAAATGCATGTCATTACCATATGCTTGCCAAAGGTCTAAACTTTTTACCATTTGTATGTGTTAATCATTGAATCAAAAAGGTCTTTAATGTGGTTGTAATGTAGGCTCTTTGGTCTTGGGTAGGAAAATGTTTAGAAAAAGTAAGCTCAAGATTAGAAGAGAATTTAAGTTGATTGATCACTTCAACTCTCACCCTCTCTTTTTCTCTTTTCACCTCAAGAAAAATGTAATCTTCCATCCGACACACTAACGAACCTCTATTTTCTTTTCTTCCACTTTTGAGTTTTATCTCTTTTCTCCAAGGGCTCTCTTTCCATTTTTCTAGTAGAGCTCCTTTATGCTTCTTTTATACAAGCTTCACTCATTTTTTTTTCTTTTACACAACCTCTATTTTTTTTCTTTTTATTCTTTTCTCCATCTTTTCTTCCACTTTCACCATTTCTTTCTTACAAAACTCTCTTGTAAGCTCAATTCAACCATTCATCCCCGTTAATCCTCTACCAATCGACAAAGGTGATTAGGATATAAAATATGGATAAAATGGCTAAATTTGTATGTTGCCAAAGAAATAAGGATAATAAGCTCAAAGGGGCAAACTACAAAATAATTACACTTGGTATGATTAATTTGGTTAAGTGACTTGTCAACACAAAGATTGCCTTAAATCATTTCCAACAATCTTCACACACGTGTAGTTTCAAGAAGACATAATGGCAAGTTCTAGAATACACACAAAAGAATGATGCACTCAAGAAAGGAAAAACCGTTTGATATTACGATTTAAAGACTTAAAAGCTCACAGGCTTGTAGTAGTGAAAGAAAACACATAACAAGCATAAACCATAACTCAACAAGTACACACGTAAAAATCCATCTCGTCACAAGTTCTAACCAAATATCATAGTCACAAAATTCCTCACAATGAAGCACAAGAGAGCCAAGAAAGATTTTTCCATATTGAAAGCAAAAACAAAGAAAGGAGAAAATATGTGCCAAGGAAAAGAGTAAGGACTTAAACGTGCGCAGGTTCAATATGCTCAAGTAGGAGTTCATGGATGCAATTTTATAATTCAAACTGTAGAAAAGTCAAGTAATGATAGCAACATCCCCCCAAACTTAAATTAGACAAAGTCGATTGTAAGTTGAGAAGTGTTCGTTACCTCAATTTGCACCACTCCTTTGCTCTTCAAGACCAATACCATGGCACCACGCCTTCGTCCCTACAAACACAACCATAAAACAAAAAAAATCAAATAAAAATGTCCCTATCCTAACACTCAACAAAACTCGAACTCACAAATACAATTTATTTTCCCCGGCAACAGCACCATTTGATTGGTCGTTAATAGTTCGGGTGACCAAGAAACAAAATATCGAACCCAAGGGAATTTAGGATTTTTGGCCTTCAAGTTATAGTCTCGTATTAGTTAAGGACGACATAGAAGAGAGATAATAAAAACTAGAAAAGAATCTAATTACAATATTTTTGGAATTTTCAATATAAAGGAAATCTTCATAATACAATTCAAATGGATAAATCATGTAACACATCTAATTGACTCCCAATTTAAGCTATCATAGTAAGAGTGATCACAAATTCTACCTAAATCCTATCTCAAGATGAAGAGGATGTAGGTCCTTACAAAGACCCTTAAATAACACATAAGATCGAGACCAAAGTGAACACCTTCCAATAGGTACTAATTACACGTACGAGTTCCCTAAAAGGTACTAAATCATAGGTAATATTCCCTTTCTAGGTACTATGAATTCACTAAGGTTGGGTTCTCCTCACTAGATAAATTGACCTCTCGATCTAACCTTTCTAGTGTACATTTATGTAATTCTAAACATGTGAGGTCGTCTCCAACTCTTTCCACATTAATCCACATAACCCACATGATGAAATGATTCAATTAATTCCTAAGATACATAATTGAACTCTCGTTCTAACCATATGCAATAGATAATTAACCACACAAATCAAACATATAAATTAAGCAATTAAGCATCCATAAATGAAACTAATCAAAGCCGGGAATACAATTAAATAATATCACAAATTAACCCATAATTCAAGCATCACTAAACAACCAAAACAAAGAAAATAAAAGATAATAAGTAGGATTAGATTATACCTTAATGAAGTTTTACATCCATGAGGATTATCCTTTCCTTGGTGTCCACACCTTCTTGGAAAACAATAAAATCCTAATCTAGAATAACATTTAAACTACAGATGGATCCCTCACCCCGAAAAGGGGAGGGATCTCAACTATGGAGATCTTTAGTGAAAAAGCTCTCTTTGAATCTAATGATTCATTTTAATGGAATTTAATGGGTGAGAATTTTTTCATGGTGGCTTTCATAGGACAGAGTATTTATAGTAGTAAGGGTAAGAGAAATTTGAGTGAGTTTCCAATGTGGGACAAGTGGGTTCATGTAGTGGTAGAGTGAAAGGAATTTGTAGTAAGTAATCAATGTGGGATAATTTAGCTCATGGGATCAAAAATGGGATTCATAATAAATTTTTCTTAGGCCCGTTCTTGCTCGTTTCAACTCCAAATCGAGCTCTGTTTTCTCCCACATCTTCCTCTTCACTTGTAGAATCCACTTTTATCAAAATCACCTATTTTTCTGCAAAAATAAACAAAAACACCTTTCTCCAAATAATCAAGCAATTAATAGTATTTTCATTAAAATCAAGCTCAATTATTAAATTAAATCCACGCAAATCCACTTAAAATCTAGGTGAATTTCACACCGATCAAACCCCCAAACTTAAAGTGTTGCTCATCCCCGAGCAACGAAAGAAAAAAAAGAACGAGGAGCGGAATTCACCTAGAATTGAATCAAGATATCAATAAGATTGAGTCATTTCAAAACCATTTCAATTCAATCAAAACAAGCTACAAGACATCAATTTAAATGCATACATATTAAATTTAGGAAATATGCAAGCAAGTGAGACTTCCACTACTCCTCTCTAGATTTTGCTTTTCACTCTCACACTCAAGGGGTATATGGGAGAAGTGTATACTCTCAAAAATCAATTCAAATGCATGTCATTACCATATGCTTGCCAAAGGTCTAAACTCTTTACCATTTGTATGTGTTAATCATTGAATCAAAAAGGTCTTTAATGGGGTTGTAATATAGGCTCTTTGGTCTTGGGTAGGAAAATGTTTAGAAAAAGTAAGCTCAAGATTAGTAGAGAATTTAAGTTGATTGATCACTTCAACTCTCACCCTCTCTTTTTCTCTTTTCACCTCAAGAAAAATCTAATCTTCCATCCGACACACTAACGAACCTTTATTTTCTTTTCTTCCACTTTTGAGTTTTTATCTCTTTTCTCCAAGGGCTCTCTTTCCATTTTTCTAGTAGAGATCCTTTATGCTTCTTTTATACAAGCTTCACTCAATTTTTTTTTCTTTCGCACAACCTCCATTTTTTTTCTTTTTAATCTTTTCTCCATCTTTTCTTCAAGAAGACACAATGGCAAGTTCTAGAATACACAAAAAAGAATGATGCACTCAAGAAATGAAAAATCATTTGATATTACGATTTAAAGGCTCAAAAGCTCACGGGCTTGTAGTAGTGAAAGAAAATACATAACAAGCATAAACCATAACTCAACAAGTACACACGTAAAAATCCATCTCGTCACAAGTTCTAACCAAATATCATAGTCTCTAAAATTTCTCACAATGAAGCATAAGAGAGCCAAGAAAGATTTCTCCTTATTGAATGCAAAAAAAAGAAAGGAGAAAATATGTGCCAAGGAAAAGAATAAGGACTTAAACGTGCGCCGGTGCAATATGCTCAAGTAGGAGTTCATGGATGCAATTTTATAATTCAAACCGTAGAAAAGTCAAGTAATGATAGCAACATCCCCCCAAACTTAAATTAGACAAAGTTGATTATAAGTTGAGAAGTGTTCGTTACCTCAATTTGCACCACTCCTTTGCTCTTCAAGACCAATACCATGGCACCACGCCTTCATCCCTACTACAACCATAAAACAAAAAAATCAAATAAAAAATAACCCTATCCTAACACTCAACAAAACTCGAAGTCACAAATACAACTAAATTCCCCGGCAACGGCACCATTTGATTGGTCGTTAATAGTCCGGGCGACTAAGCAACAAAATATCGAACCAAAGGGATTTTAGGGTTTGTGGCCTTCAAGTTATAGTCTCGTATTAGTTAGGGATGATAGAGAAGAGAGATAATAAAAACAAGAAAAGAAACTAATTACAATATTTTTGGAATTTTCAATATAAAGGAAATCTTCATGATGCAATTCAAATGGATAAATCATGTAACACATCTAATTGCCTCCCAATTTAAGCTATCATAGTAAGTGCGATCACAAATTCCACCTAAACCCTCTCTCGAGATGAAGAGGATGTAGTTCCTTACAAAGACCCCAAAATAGTATATAAGATCGAGACCAAAGTGAACACCTTCCAATAGGTACTAATTACAGGTACCTGTTACCTAAAAGGTACTAAATCATAGGTAATATTCCCTTTCTAGGTACTATGAATCCACTATGGTTGGGTTCTCCTCACTAGATTAATTGACCTCTCGATCTAACCTTTCTAGTGTCTATTTATGTAATTCTCAACATGAGAGGTCGTCTCCAACTCTTTCCACATTAATCCACATAACCCACATGATGAAATGATTTAATTAATTCCTAAGACACATAATTGAACTCTCGTTCTAACCATATGCAATAGATAATTAACCACACAAATCAAACATATAAATTAAGCAATTAAGCATCCATAAATGAAACTAATCAAAGCCGGGAATACAATTAAATAATATCACAAATTAACCCATAATTCAAGCATCACTAAACAACCAAAACAAAGAAAATAAAAAGATAATAAGTAGGATTAGATTACACCTTATTGAAGTTTTACATCCATGAGGATCATCATTTCCTTGGTGTCTACACCTTCTTGGAAAATAATAAAATTCTAATCTAGAAAAATATTTAAACTACGGACGGATCCCTCACCCCGAAAGGGGAAGGGATCTCAACTATGGAGATCTTTAGTGAAAAAGCTCTCTTTGAATCTAATGATTCAATTTAATGGAATTTAATGGGTGAGAATTTTTTTCATGTTGGTTTTAATGGGAGAGGGTATTTATAGTAGTAAGGGTAAGAGAAATTTGAGTGAGTTTTCAATGTGGGACAAGTGGGTTCATGTAGTGGTAGAGTGAAAGGAATTTGTAGTAAGTAATCAATGTTGGATATTTTAGCTCATGGGATCAAAAATGGGATTCATAACAAATGAGTTAAATATTTGTTTGGTCCCATAACTTTTTTCTCTTTAATTTTAGTCCCAAAAAAGATATTTGTATCTGATTAGTCCCATAACTTTAATTTTTCGTTAATTTTGGTCCAAATTTCCCCGAAATTGCCATTTGTTGCCAGAAATCGAAGGTCAATGCTGACATGGCGAGTTCAACCAAATACATAATATCCAAGTGTATAAAAAAATTAAATAATTAATTAATCAAATCAATCTGAAATTTTATTAATAAATAAAATATTATTTTAAAATTATAAAAAATTATATTAAAATAAAAGAAAATCTAAATTAGAAAAAAGGAAAATAAAATCTAAGGTAATCTCTAAATGAAAAGAAATTACCTTAATTGATAAACATTATTATTATTATAGCGTGAAAATGAAAAGGGGAAAATCCAAATCTTTTAATCCCTTTCCTCCCACGAAGAACCCTAATCCAATCTATCCCCCAATTCCTCAAATTTGAAGAATCCAAACCCAATACAAAGTTACGAGATTCTCTGACACACGCCATTGAATCCTCCAGTTTGGCTCGTATGGCTCTGGCTCGTTTCAGCACCGACAGGACGTCTGCATTCTCATGGGTGTAGAGCGATTTGAGGGCTTCGTCTGAGAGGGATTTCGCGATGTGACGCGGTGGTATGCGGTGTCCATCAACGTCGCGGGGCAGCGGCGGTTGTTCGTGAGTCCAGCAAAGTTGGTGAATCAATGACAGTGCTCGATTTATGGTTGGTATCCGGCGAGAGACGGGATAGCGATAGCGAGCGTAGCGCGAATGAAAACCGCCGTGGTGATTCAGCGTGGTTTTCGCGATTGAGAGAATGGTGATGGTCGTGTCGTTGAAACCGAGGGGCGCCATTTTCGTAATTCTGTATTTCATGCTAATATTAGCAAATATTTTGTATTTTCTGAGATTGAATTTGTTTGGGATTGTATTGAATTTGTTTAGGATTGTATTGGATTTTTGGAGTCGGATAGGATTTTGGGGATTAAATTGAATTGATCAAACTGTAGTTTTACATTTCTATTTCTTCAATTCTCCTTTTTTTTTTAAAATTATGTTATTTCAGTTTTTACGAAAATAATAATTTTATTTTCGTGTTTTTTATGTTATTTCAGTTTTTACGAAAATAATAATTATTAAATAAATTTGTGATGAGGAAATTAATTCATTTTTTATTTAATTTTTATTTAACACTTGGATGCCACGTGTCACATTGATAGGTTGAGAAACAAATGTAGTTGCCACGTCAGAGTAACTCACCGGTTTCAGACGACAAATGGCAATTTCGGCAAAAATTGGACCAAAATTAACGAAAAATAAAAGTTACGGGACTAATCAGATACAAATATATTTTTTGGGACTAAAATTAAAGAGAAAAAAAGTTACGGGACCAAATAAAATTTAACTCATAACAAATTTTCCTTTGGCCCGTTCTTGTTCGTTTCAACTCCAAATCGAGCTCCGTTTTCTCCCACATCTTCCTCTTCACTTGTAGAATCCACTTTTATCAAAATCACCTATTTTTTTGCAAAAATAAACAAAAACACCTTTCTCCAAATAATCAAGCAATTATTTCATTAAAATCAAGCTCAATTATTAAATTAAATCCACGAAAATCCACTTAAAATCTAGGTGAATTTCACACCTATCAAACCCCCAAACTTAAAGTGTTGCTCATCCCCGAGCAACGAAAGAAAAAAAAGAACGAGGAGGGGAATTCACCTAAAATTGAATCAAGATATCAATAAGATTGAGTCATTTCAAAACCATTTCAATTCAATCAAAACAAGCTACAAGACATCAATTTAAATGCATACATATTAAATTTAGGAAATATGCAAGCAAGTGAGACTTCCACTACTCCTCTCTAGATTTTGCTTTTCACTCTCACACTCAAGGGGTATATGGGAGAAGTGTATACTCTCAAAAATCAATTCAAATGCATGTCATTACCATATGCTTGCCAAAGGTCTAAACTCTTTACCATTTGTATGTGTTAATTATTGAATCAAAAAGGTCTTTAATGGGGTTGTAATGTAGGCTCTTTGGTCTTGGGTAGGAAAATGTTTAGAAAAAGTAAGCTCAAGATTAGTAGAGAATTTAAGTTGATTGATCACTTCAACTCTCACCCTCTCTTTTTCTCTTTTAACCTCAAAAAAAATGTAATCTTCCATCCGACACACTAACGAACCTCTATTTTCTTTTCTTCCACTTTTGAGTTTTTATCTCTTTTCTCCAAGGGCTCTTTTTCCATTTTTCTAGTAGAGATCCTTTATGCTTCTTTTATACAAGCTTCACTCAATTTTTTTTTTCTTTCACACAACCTCTATTTTTTTTCTTTTTAATCTTTTCTCCATCTTTTCTTCCACTTTCACCATTTCTTTCTTACCAAACTCTCTTGTAAGCTCAATTCAACCACTTCATCCCCATTAATCCTCTACTAATCGACAAAGGTGATTAGGATATAAAATATGGATAAAATGGCAAAATTTGTAGGTTACCAAAGAAATAAGGATAATAAGCTCAAAGGGGCAAGCTATGAAATAATTTCACATGGTAGGATTAATTTGGCTAAGTGACTTGTCAACACAAAGACTTCCTTTAATCATTTCCAACAATCTTCACACACGTGTAGGTTCAAGAAGACACAATGGCAAGTTCTAGAATAGACACAAAAGAATGATGCACTAAAGAAAGGAAAAATCATTTGATATTACGATTTAAAGGCTTAAAAGCTCACGGGCTTGTAGTAGTGAAAGAAAATACATAACAAGCATAAACCATAACTCAACAACTACACACGTAAAAATCCATCTCGTCTCAAGTTCTAGCCAAATATCATAGTCTCAAAATTTCTCACATTGAAGCACAAGAGAGCCAAGAAAGATTTCTCCTTATTGAAAGCAAAAACAAAGAAAGGAGAAAATATGTGCCAAGGAAAAGAGTAAGGACTTAAATGTGCGTCGGTGCAATATGCTCAAGTAGGAGTTCATAGATGCAATTTTATAATTCAAACCGTAGAAAAGTAAGTAATGATAGCAACATCCCCCTAAACTTAAATTAGACAAAGTCGATTGTAAGTTGAGAAGTGTTCGTTACCTCAATTTGCTCCACTCCTTTACTCTTCAAGACCAATACGATGGCATCACGCCTTCATCCCTACAACAACCATAAAAAAATCAAATAAAAAATGTCCCTATCCTAACAATCAACAAAACTCGAAGTCACAAATACAACTAAATTCCCCAGCAATGGCACCATTTGATTGGTCGTTAATAGTCCGGGCGACCAAGCAACAAAATATCGAACCAAAGGAATTTTAGGGTTTGTGGCCTTCAAGTTATAGTCTTGTATTAGTTACGGATGACAGAGAAGTGAGATAAAAAAACAAGAAAAGAAACTAATTACAATATTTTTGGAATTTTCAATATAAAGGAAATCTTCATGATGCAATTCAAATGGATAAATCATGTAACACATCTAATTGCCTCCCAATTTAAGCTATCATAGTAAGAGCGATCACAAATTCCACCTAAACCCTCTCTCGAGATGAAGAGGATGTAGGTCCTCACAAAGACCCCAAAATAGCATATAAGATCGAGACCAAAGTGAACACCTTCCAATAGGTACTAATTACACGTATGAGTTCCCTAAAAGGTACTAAATCATAGGTAATATTCCCTTTCTAGGTACTATGAATCCACTAAGGTTGGGTTCTCCTCACTAGATTAATTGACCTCTTGATCTAACCTTTCTAGTGTCTATATATGTAATTCTAAATATGAGAGGTTGTCTCCAACTCTTTCCATATTAATCCACATAACCCACATGATGAAATGATTTAATTAATTCCTAAGACACATAATGGAACTCTCGTTCTAACCATATGCAATAGATAATTAACCACACAAATCAAATATATAAATTAAGCAATTAAGCATCCATAAATGAAACTAATCAAAGCCGGGAATACAATTAAATTATATCACAAATTAACCCATAATTCAAGCATCACTAAACAACCAAAACAATGAAAATAAAAAGATAATAAGTAGGATTAGATTACACCTTAATGAAGTTTTACATCCATGAGGATAATCATTTCCTTGGTGTCCCCACCTTCTTGGAAAACAATAAAATCCTAATCTAGAAAAACATTTAAACTACGGACGGATCTCTCATCCTGAAAGGGGGAGGGATCTCAACTAAGAAGATCTTTAGTGAAAAAGCTCTCTTTGAATCTAATGATTCAATTTAATGGAATTTAATGGGTGAGAATTTTTTCATGGTGGCTTTCATGGGAGAGGATATTTATAGTAGTAACGGTAAGAGAAATTTGAGTGAGTTTCCAATGTGGGACAAGTGGGTTCATGTAGTGGTAGAGTGAGAGGAATTTGTAGTAAGTAATCAATGTGGGATAATTTAGCTCATGGGATCAAAAATGGGATTCATAACAAATTTTTCTTTAGCCCGTTCTTGCTCGTTTCAACTCCAAATCGAGCTTCGTTTTCTCCCACATCTTCCTCTTCACTTGTAGAATCCACTTTTATCAAAATTACCTATTTTTCTGCCAAAATAAACAAAAATACCTTTCTCCAATAATCAAGCAATTAATAGTATTTTCATTAAAATCATGCTCAATTATTAAATTAAATCCATGAAAATCCACTTAAAATCTAGGTGAATTTCATACCTATCAGTGTGATCTATGTGTCCTATTGAGATTAAATATCAGACAAATATAGGTCTATTTTCGCCTTTGGGATTATTACTCGCGTCTTACTTGGAATTTTTCTAGGAAATGGGAGAAGAATGGACGAGGCAGCAAAAGAAAGATGAAATCGCTAGGATTAGAAGGAATAAGACTAGTCCTAGTCACCTTGGGATTAATTATCCCGAGTGGAAAGATGATATTGAGGTGTATAGTCATTTTGAGCGAAGGATAACGCGTACCCGCTACCATGATGAGGCTACTATAGTTCGACTAGGCATAAAGCGGGATGTGGATCTCCTCTGCGAGAGAGTGGGGATTTTGGAGTTCTTGAATGCTCGGAGGCCTACCACTTATGCATTGACGATCGAGTTCTATCTATCATATGATGTTTTTCTGGAGGATCCTGACAGGATACCTAGTGGATGCAACTTCATATTGAGAGGAAGGCGAAAGGTTATGACTGGAAAGGAGATGAACATGGGATTTGGAGTGCCTTATGATGCGAGTGATGAGTTTGATGCTGCGTTTGACAGGGATGTTTTTTGGAGAATGATCACTGGGAGGAATGAAGCTTTTACACCACAGAAGTCTAAGTCTTCGTGCACCATTAGCCCAGTTTTTGAGGTACATTAAGAGAGTTTTGTCTAATACTATCTTTGCTAGGCACGAGGAGGGCCAGGTCAGACTTGATGAGCTCTATGTGCTATGGTGCATGTGTCAGGAGAAGTACTTTGATTTAGCGGCACTTGTGATGGAGCAGCTCTTCCGATTCAAAAGTGGAGAGACACGGTCAGTGATGATGGGTGGTATTATCATCCAGATAGTTGAGATTAAGGGTGTACGCATTGATGGTATGAAGCTTGCAGATGATAATAAGCCGGATATAGATATACAAGCTTTGAGGAATACACGGTTCTTGGGTGAGCAAACTGGCCAATTTTTTTACAAGCATGGCAACCTCCGTATACCCCTTCCATGTGAGCAGTTGACTACATTGGATGATGAAGCTAATTTCACTTGCAGCTCGTACTTGCACACCCATGTTTCATCTGTCTTTATTAAGAATGGAGATTGGGAGAAGGTGACTAGAGAGCATAATGAGAGAGCAGCGAATCCCCTAGCTGAGAATGATGATGATTATGCTTATGATGATGAGATGATGTTGGATGAGGAGGATGCACCGGAGTTGTTTGGTCACTATGGCTCATAGTAGTGAGTTTTACCAGGGCGGTTCATCCGGAGCAACACCGGATCCTTATGCACCGGGGACCTCTACAGCTCCATCTGGAGCCAAATACGGAGGACTCGACACTTATGCAGGTCCCGTACCCCTGACTTTCATTCTTATTATGTTCCAGGTATGCATGATCAGTGGGGAGAGATATATCGATACATCAATGATCAGTTCGACTCCATCCGGCGTTCAAATGATCATCAATTTCAGATGCTATTCCAAGAGGTTAGGCGTTCTCAGAGTGAGACACATAGGGAGATCCAGAGCCTGAGAGATGAAGTGCGAGAGCACTGGGAGAGACGCGATTGATGGTGATTATAGCCCCTGTTTTGTACAGCCTTGTCTGTTGAGGTTGAGTTTTTCTATCTCTTCACCTTCTTTCTATTTTCTGTTTAGGCTTTGAGTGGAGTGATAATTTGCTAGGGCTATTTCTGATGTATTTGTCTCTTTTATGTATTATTTTAATTTGTATTGTTGGATATGTGGGGGATATTATGTTGAGACTATTGTTATTGGTTGAGGTATTTATGTTTTGATTTCTGGGTGTGTGCGTATTATGAGCTTATTTGTTAGATTACCAGAAATTCATATGCTATTGAAGTTGATGAAGGAATTTCACTTAAGTTATATTGTGATAGGAAGTTCTATGTGTACTTGTGAGATATTGCTACTATGAAGAGCACTCTGTTACTTGTTAAAAATCCATGTGAGATTTTGACCCTATTATCATGTACATAATCTCATGATTTCTTTCTAGTAAGTATCATTCTAGTGTGTGTATTCTAGAACTTGCCTTTTGTCTTGCTTGAGACTGCATGTTATGTTAGATGATGGGAGATGATTTTAGGCCATCTTTGATTATTATGAGTCACTTTGCCAAATAATTTCCTACCAAATAATTATATATCCGTAGTTAGCCTTATTGAGCCTCAAAGCCTTATTTCTTTGGCAACCTACGAAGATAGCCACTTTGATATCCTATATGAGCCTTAAATTCCTATATTTAGTGGAGAATTAAATGCTGTCAAAGTGTGTGAATTGATTTCTTGGAGTTTGGAAGTAATAAAATATTTGGAGCTGTACAAGTGATAATGAGCTTAAACTTATGAGCTGAAAAAGAAGCTGTTTAGGGGTAGTGCCCGAAACTGGTACCCCGAGATATGAGAGGTAGTGCCCGAAACTAGGACCCGAAGAAAAAAAATGTTGAAGCTTGAAGGAAAGGAGAAAAAAGAAAATTAGAAGAGCATGAAGCTGGATAGCCTTGAAGTATAAAAATCTGCAGTACAAAAGTTCTTCGATTTTAATTCTCTACTAATTGAGCCACTTTATCCATATGTTTTCCTACCTTAACCAAAGAGCTAATATTGCATCCTTATAAAAGTCCTTTTTGATCCCATTGTTGAATCATACTTTAAGTGGTGGAGAGTTTGAGATGTTTGGCAAGCTTATGGTTACACATGCACTTGAATTGAATTTGAGCGTAAACACCATACCCCATAAGTGTACATCTTTTACACTTGAGTGTGAGTGATATACTTCTAGTGAGAATAAGTTGATGTAGCATTTGAATTGGTAGTGATGGTCTTAACTTGTATGCTATGAATAAATTATTGCATATAATTAGAGTTGCATGACTGAAGTTGATGACGATTGCTTATTGATGTCATATTTATTGTTTTCCTTCAGATTTACACACTATCATTATTTTTCTTTGTTCTTTTTCGTTGTTCGGGGACGAACAACATCTTAAGTTTGGGGGTTTGATTAGTGTGAAAATCTGCATGTTTTAGGGTCCGATTTAGCACTGTTTTATGGAGTTTATATCCGTATTTGAGCATTTTATGGTTGAATTATATAAATATGTGTTTTAGATGCTTGTGAGGTGTTATGTTGTGTGTTTAGGTGGAAAACAAGGTAAAAAAGAGCAAAAACAGAAGACAGGAATGAAGTCGGGACACCGTCGGGAAAGGAAGGGCCGGCACGACTCGTGTCGGCCGGATGGAACTTGTGCTGGAGTTCGTGCCGCCTAGAAATGCAAGAAGCAGTAGCACGGTAGCACGAGCACGACTCGTGCCCGCTGAGGATATCTACATAATTTCCGAGAGATGCCCGCGCACGACCAGGAGCAACACGAGCCGCATGACTCGTGCCGTATGTGGCACGACTCGTGCGGCACCCAGGCGTAGGAGAGAATCAGCATGGCTGAGCTTGGCACGACTCGTGCAGCCTCCCAGCAAGCCCAGTTTCGTCGTTTTCGATCTGTTCGAGTTTTTGACGTGAAAAAGTCCACTCTTAAGTCATAATTCGGGATTTTCACAGCTTCAGCTATAAAAGGAGTCCTTGTGGGTGTTTCAAATCCTAACTCTTCATACCTCTTCATCACAATGCATACTTTTCCAAACCCTGTCCTTATCATCATCCTAACCACCCATCCCGGAGAGTTCATTGGATTGCGTACTTGAGAAGGAGAACAATAAGGTTCAAAATTACGGAGGAGAGAACAGAGAATCACACCAGATCTTGGGTTTTTCTTGTTCTATCTTTCTTACTTTTGAATAATATGTGTTCATATCTAACCATGATTGTTGCCTGTAACATCATGGGCTTGTACTTTTTGGATAGTACTAGGTTTTGAAGGTTGAATTGTGTTGAATTGATTATCTAGACTTTGAGTTGGATACCTGCAGTAAAATTATTCCTTTATTAATGTTTTGATTGAGATTGATATTTTTATCTTATATGATCTGTCCTTATTCATGGGTATGTCATTGTCCTATGCATGTTCATGATTATTGCTTATGTTATAGAAGGGATTATATTTGTCTATCTGTTATGGGTAAAGGGGATCTAACCATATAACTTTATTCATTAGAATAATTAATTTAGGACACCTAATATATTTATTAATTACCATTCTAGAGGATTTGGTTTCTTAGATTGTTAGGTGGGAATCGAGGTTTAATTTTTAAGTACCTATAAAGGGAAGTCTAGTGTACTAGCCTTTGATGGAATTTTACATGAAGTACCTATAGAGGAAGTAGGAATTATTCTTCTGCATCCGAGAGTTTAAACCAGATTTACGTGTTAAGTTTACTCTAAAAAAGAATTTAACATAATTAAGTGATTGCTTCCATAAGAACTACAGGGATTCTAACTAAGTGTTTAGTGAGTCAATTTGATCAATTTAACCGGATTGCCTAGTGTTGTCTATCTTTTCTCTTGAATACCTTACATATTTAATTTCTTGTTATTTTAATATTTTTAGTAATTATTTTTTTGCATAGTTAATTTAGGAAATTCACCATAAAAACCAGATTTGTCTTAAAATAAAATAGTCATAATTAGTTTAAATAGTAGATCTATAATTATTCCTTGGGTACGATATTATTTTTACTTGGTCACACGTGAGTTACAACAGATTCCTTGTACTTGAGGACACTTACAAAAAGGTGATTACTAACGAATAAAAGGCTTAAAGCCGGAAGTGATCTTAGAAACTAATTGCGTTCCGGGAAAAAATCTCAATATCGTATTCGCCTGGAAGAAAAACAAATATTGCGGTTTTATTATGGTCTTACAGAGCGACAATTAGTTAAATACGTTCGTATTGCCGAAAAAGCCTGGGGGTCAACTGGTCGAGTTTTACTATAATTACTTGAAATGCATTTGGATAACATCCTTTTTCGATTGGGTATGTATTTGACTATTCCCGCAGCCAGACAATTAGTTAACCATAGACATATTTTAGTGAATGGGCGGCTAGTAGATATATCAAGTTATCGCTGCAAATCCCGAGATATTATTACGGGGAAGGATGAACAAAAATCCAGAACTCTGATTCGAAGTTCTCTCAACTCTTCCCCTCAGGCGGAAGTGTCAAACCATTTAACTCTTCACCCATTTCAATATAAAGGATTAGTCAATCAAATAATAGATAGTAAGTGGGTTGGTTTGAAAATAAATGAATTGCTAGTCGTAGAATATTATTCTCGTCAGACTTAAACCTAAAAATACAAGGGTTTGGGCAATTTGATTCCCCTTGATCAACAAATTAACATAAGGTTAAGTAAGAAAAATACGGGCTGACCCCGAATTTTTCCCATTTATGTATCATAGCCCGTTTCCATTTTTTCCAGTATTTTTCCTAGTCACGGTAATTCAGAATAGAGCATACATAGGTCTAACTGGTGGAATAAAGGTCTCCATTGCTGGTTGATCCGGAAATTTAATAAATTCTAAAAATGGGTCTATTAAGTGAAGTTACGGAAAGAGAGAGATTCGAACCCTCGGCAATTCGGAATAGAGCATCCATAGGTCTAACTGGTAGAATAAAGGTCTCCATTGCTGGTTGATCCGAAAATTAAATAAATTCAAAAAATGGGTCTATAAAATTAGATCTATTAAGTGAAGTTATGGAAAGAGAGGGATTCGAACCCTCGGTAAACAAAAGCCTACATAGCAGTTCCAATGCTACGCCTTGAACCACTCGGCCATCTTTCGCACATAATAATTATGAACCAAAAATCTAGTTAATAGTGGGTTTTTCATATTCCATTCTAGATTATTCAATAGGTACGACCAATCCATTTGAACTATATATTAATACTTTTTCTACAAATTTGAACTATATATTAATATTTAATACTACAAATCAAAATAACAAATATAAATAGAAAATTTTTCATCAATGGAAAGAAAGATCTTTCTTTCCAGGCTCCAAGATAAAAAGACAATTGTTTTCTTATTTTTTAGAAATTTTTTTGGGGGTTCGCGTTTGCAAAAAGGACTCCTACTATTTCGAATCGATTAAATCAATGAATTCGAACGAATCTACTGTCAAGATTTTTTAGACTAGGGTTAATGGATACCTTTCTATCGGAATTCTATATAGAAGAGACTACGATTCCATACCTTACAAATTCTCAAATTTCTTTCCGATTTTAGAGTTCTCAACAACAAACCCCTTCCCTTACTTACCCCTCTATTTTAGATTCATAAACTATTTTGTTTTGTATAGTGTATACCTGCTATGCACATAAAATAAAAAGAGGTGGTTATTCTATTTTCATCATAGAACGATTATTGGTTCATTTTCTTCTTTGTATCATAATTCAATTAAACTTCTCGAATTACTCGAATCTGTAACTTCAATGAAATTCGAATTGGTCCCCCGCTGGATATTACTACATTAGGATGAAATCAAATCGGGGGACCAATTTCTTATTGATTCCTATCAAAAAGAAACAATTGGAATGGCATAGAAGGCCCATAATCTTTTTTTTTTCAAATCAATCTGTTTTTATGTTATTTCGTACTGTACAATTATTTTCTTTGTGGGATCATTTTTGTGAAGGGAATGAGAAGAATTAAAAATGGATTGGTAGCTATGCCTAGATCGCGAATAAATGGAAATTTTATTGATAAGACTTTTTCAATTGTAGTCAATATCTTATTGCAAATAATTCCAACAACTACAGGAGAAAAGGAGGCATTTACCTATTACAGAGATGGTGTGATTTGATTCTTTTTTTTTCATACTTCTCAGTCTTAGGAGAAAAACACAGGATTCGGGAAACTTTTTAAAATAAATCTACGCTTGTTGAAGGTGAAGTTTGGAAATAGAACAATTCCTTCTGTCGTGTATTCTCGATTAATGCAACCTCAGATGTTATGTTTCGAGTTTTGATTCTAGTATTGAGCAAAAGGTTACACCTAGAGGTTCTGTATTATGGGGCAATCCTATTCCACTAGTACCAACGGAAAAAAAGAGAGAATAGATCTTCTATTTTTCTACCACATATCCTAAATAAAATAAAAATAAATTTGATTTTTTCAAAAAATCCATTGTCACAAATTCATTTATTTTTCATTATTAGATATTCTATTGTGGGAGACCCTAATAGGGTTAGGGTCTTTCACCGGAAATGGGGTCAAAAATGCAGAAATGGGGTAAGCCTGGGTTTTAGCGACTGTCCACGAATTTCAGTGTGTGAATCTAGGGTTTATACTCTAAAACTTATATTATTTTTTCAATTGTTAGAATTTTTTTTATCGAGGAAATCATACATTTTCTAGGATATTATTATTCAGGATCTCATCGAAAACTTACAGCAGCTTGCCAAACAAAGGCTAAGAGAAAAAAAAAGCACAGGTATGATTGGCATAATGATGCGCGTTTTCTTTGCACGCAAAATTAATCCCCAAGTATTAAGGATATCAGTTGTAGCTAAGCAAGCGACCAAGTGAATATCGAACCCAAAGGACGGCGTATTATCAATTTAATTATTAACTAAATTAATTAAGACAAGTGATAATAATGATTGAGGATTTTATTATTAAACTACTAAACAATTGAATTAAAATAACAAATAATATAAAATATCACTCGAAGAATGCGAAAGTGGATCAAGTAGGAGAATAGGTAGCTCTAGGATAATCCAGTTTTACTCATTAATTTCCCTTCCATGTGTCAATGTCCGACTCTGTCTTGTGGAATGTGGATGCATCACTAAACTATGCATATCTACTCTATAGACACAAGTAAACATGCGTGTAACACGTGTGAATAACCTCAGAGCAAGAGATATAATTTCACCCCCCCTTTCTAGGTACTATCAGTATCAATTATTTGCCCCTAGGATTGGTACTCTAACCCGTATGATCCCCCTTTATAGGTACTATAAAATTATCATCTTTATCCTACTTATTAACCCGAATTTAATTCAATTAACAAGTATTCATATAAGATAGTTCTAATAAGACTTCGGAATCCCTTCACTTAGAATTATAACATAAAACCCTGCTCAACAGTGAACGCACTCAACCAATTACCATGTTATGTATTCAGACTCTACACAACGATTATTGATGCACAAAACGACTATGAGTATGGATTAAAAGGCACAATCTTATATAAAATATACTACAAGTAGTGTTGTACGGAGTATACACATAGAAGATTAATGAGAGTGAAAATAAGCGTGTTTTACTATCCAATTTAACACCTTCTTGATCGGAATTGTTGTCATATATTAGCATAAATATCTTATATTCATTATTTATGAGAATAAGGTACACTTGAGGTGTTTTATTGTGTTTTAGGAGGAAAAAGAACCAAAAAGTGCAAGGTTGGAGAAAAGGTGCAATTTGTGCAAGGATGATGAAAAACAGACGTCCAACTTCAATAATTATTCTGTAATTCTGTAGATGTCCAAATTGGTTGTGTGATATATGGTTAGAAAGCCACGGAAAAGAGGGTCGCGTGAGCATAAAAATCACCTAAAATGGATTTCAAACGTGAAAGTTATGATCAAAACGGTGAAGTCGTGCAACTGCGATGGGATTTTCGAACCTCTCGAATTTTGGCCATATAGAACACTTTGATGCCATGTATAATAATATCCTGGAATTATGGTTTGTCTTTTGAGTTGAGAATCAACAAAGGCAACTCTTTGCAGCCATTCAAGACTTTGGGCAAGAGAAATCAAATTTTGATGTTGAATAATACAAGTCATATGTAAGCAACGACATTTGCATGCAAAAATTGGTCAAAGTTGCAATGCTATTTAAGGAGCTGCACTACCCTTCATCAAAGACACCACAACACCATCAAACACACAATTCACACATCCCACGACAATCACAACATCCCAATACCATTCAAAACACAACACACAACACACCACCAACAAGAGAGCTGCAAGTGCAGCAAGCTTGCTGCCCTTTGCAAGGGTAGCAAGCTTGCAACGTGAGAGCTAATGTAGGTGCAGCAACCAGCTGCACAACGCCAAGGAGAGGAGGAGAATTCAAGTACGATCAAGAGAGCAATCCAACGGGAGATAAGGAGAAGAACGCAAGCCACGTGACACTAGGGTTTCGTATTCTTTTCTTTTATCTTTTCTTGCTGATTTTTGTTTTGATTTGCTTAGCCATGAGTGTTGTGTTCATGAGCTAGATCTTTTACAAGTTTTAAGGTTGAAGGTTAATATAGTTGATTTGGAAACCTAGATTAATATGTTGATTCATGCTATTAATATTCTTGTTTATTCGATTCTTTAAGACTTTGTCAAAATGTGTGTAACGTCTTCAAAATATGCCATTGACATTGCCCGTGATGCGTGGTATATTGTGTTAGCTTGAGTGCACGCATAATTGATATTATCTATTTGTTAGGGATTATAGTAGTTTGCCCGTGGACACGATAATCCTAAGGACTAGTAAACAAGATGCTTGATTATCCTAGTGGAACAATGCAATTAGGAAATCAAGTAGGAAGTGAATAGGTTTGAATATTAATTTCAGAGAATATATGTTAGTCGAGTTGGCCTTCCGGAGGTTTATGAAATTCGCCTTATTAGTATCTAAAAAGGAGGTTCAAAACTATTCACGCGTCATCTTGTGATGTATTTCCATAAAATAGCATGAATGAAAAATAGGACGTCTAGGGGACCAAATCAATTGCACTACACCTGATACCTTAGAACTGTTATTTCTCTCTTGATTCAATCTTGAATACTCCTTCCCTTCTTTCTTTCTTTTATTTATTTATTTAATTATTTTGTAATTTAAATTCTTTAGTTAATTATAATAAAACCTTGAGAATTTGGCTATAACAATTCTAGTTGAATAGTAATTTAAAGAAAATAGATAGTTGACCCTCCCTTGGGTTCAGTAATTTAACTTGGGTACTTGCCTCTGCAATTGACATCCCTACACTTAGGGATCGTAAATTGAGGTGCGCGAATTCTGCCTAACAAAGATCAATTAATTCATAAAACCATCAAAACTCCTAGATATACCAAAAAGGCCCATGGTGTTGTAGGAAACACACATGGGGTTGGATAGATCTTACCCGGATGTTCGGAAAATACAAGATAAATTAGAAAACGAATAAACCCTAGATATGGAGTCTTCATGTCCTTCTCTGTCTTGAATCCTCCTCTTGGTTCTCCTCTTGATTCCACGAACGAATCTTCAAAGTGATGGATGGATGGAGGAAGAGATGTGGATGATGGTTGGGGGGTGATCCCCCTTGTGGGGTGTTGTATGTTGTGGCCTCTCTTCTTCTCTTGTTTTTGTGTTCCTCTCTTGTTTTGTGGCTTCATAGACCTCCTTTTATACTTGTAATCACGTCTCCTAGGCTTGGAATGGGCTTCCTTAATTATCCTACGCGTTTAGGCCTTGAAAATACAGATTTGGTAAGTTCCCGAAGCATGGTTCGACCTCACAAACAGGTCAAACCACCCCTCCAGTTCGAACCGAGGTCGAATCACCCTTCTGAAAGCCCCAGGTGCTTGGTTCGACCAGCCCAACAGGGCGAACCAGCATGTCGTGGTCGAACCAGCTCTTTTTTCTTCCAATTTGACCTTGGTTCGACCTCACAAACAGGTCGAACCGGTTGGAATCAGCCTGCGCAGTCTCACCGTTTCGCGTATAACTTTCACATCCGACCTCCGAATTGAGTGATGTTTGGGCTCACGCGATCCTTTCTTCCTTGAATTTCTATCTATATAAAGAACACACAAAAAATCTAAGAATTGTATATGTAACAAGCCATGGAAAGTAGCACTGCAATTCTGTTCGGTACAGGTCGCGCGGTATTCACCACTTTGCTCATAACTTCCTCGTCCGGAATCCGATTGAGGTGTTCTTTACGTCAAAATGACCCTCTCTTCAGTGGCTTTCTAACCATGTATCACTCTACTAGTTTTGTGCTCCACAAAATACAGAATAATTATGAAAGTTGGACGTGCGTTTTTAGCATTCTTGCACAAATTGCACATTTTCTCCAACTTTACATTTTCGGTCTTTTTTCCACATAAAACACAATAAAACACCTCAAGTGCACCTTTTTCTCACATATAATGAATAAAAGACCATTTTGCTAATATATAACAAGAATTTCCATCAAAAAGGTGTTAGATTGGACACTTAAATACACTTATTTTCACTCTCATTAATACCCCAAACTTACCCGTTGCTCATCCCGAGACAACAAAATAACAATAAAAAGAGAGAGAGAGTATGAAAATTAGCGGGAAAACAAGGACTATGACACATACCCCATTCACAATACAATTGTCCTCAAGTTAGGTCATGCAACTCTTATTACATGTAATAATCAATTCATAGTATACAAGTTAAGACAATCACCACCAATTCAAATGCTCCATCCACATGTTCTCACTGGAAGTATATTTCACTCGCACTCAAATATAAAAGATGTACACTTATGGGTTAGGGTGTTTACGCTCAAATTCAATTCAAGTGCATGCGTAACCATAAGCTTGCCAAACGTCTCAAACTTTCCACTAAAAGCATGATTCGACAATGGGGTCAAAAAGGACTTTTCTTTTGGATGTAATGTTGGCTCTTTAGTAATGGTAGGAAATATATGGATAATGTGACTCAAATAGTGGAGAACTAAAGCTGATTGATCACTTCAACTTTCATCCTCTCTTTCTTTTCAATGCAGACGATTTTCATTCCTTCTTCACCTTCAAGCACAACTATTTTTTCTTTTCTCAAGCACATCCTTTTTTTCTTCTCTTTTTCTGCTTTTTCTCTCGAGGTACCATTTTCGGGCACTACCTAGCGCATCCTCCATAGGGTACTAGATTTAAGCACTACCCTAGGGTATTTGATTTAATGGAGTACTAGATTTAAGCACTACTCCATGCTTTTCCTTAGATGCATTATCAAAATTCATCACTAATTCAGTACCAATTTCATTCCTTCCCAAGTTGTTATTAAGCTCCATCAACACACTTTAAAAAGCCATTAATTCTCCACTATAAGACAATTAAGGCTAAAAAAAATTCAGATGTTCAAAGTGGTTATTTCTTGTAGGCTGCCAAAGAATGAGGTTTTTAAGCTCAACGGGGCTAACTACGGATAAACATCATTCGATAGGGAATTATTTGGCTAAGTGACTTATAAATTCAAGGATGGCCTTAAATCATATCCCATCATCTAACACACATGTAGTTTCAAGTAAGACAAGAGGCAAGTTCTAAAATACACACACAAGAACGATACTCACCAGAAAAAAATATCATGTGATTATGTACATGATCAACGAGGCTCAAAATCTCACATGAGTTTTAACAAGTAACAGAGCACTTTTCATGATAAGCAATATCCCACAAGTACACATAGAACTTCATACCACAATATAACTCAAGTACACTTCCTTCATCAATTTCAAGAGCATATGAATTCCAAGCAATATTTAAGAATATAAGCTCACATGATCACAACTCAAAATCTCAATCCTTCCACTCTTATGAATTAAAAGCACACATAAAAATTAGAATAAGGAAACGAGGGCACCTGATTATTCATGGAACTCATCTTGCCACCTAGGAACCTTTTCTATCATCAAAGCTCAAACACTCATCATCACAAGATTCATCAATAATAAAATAGAAGAACTATAAGAAATAATTAATTGACTATCTAAACGACTCCACACACTAGAAACTCCACTGAACACTAGGCAAATTGTAAAAAATTGACACCTCAAAACCGATTAAAGTTTCAACATACCGCAAAAAATTAACTCCCCGATGAGAGTGAAAATAAGCGTGTTTTAGTGTCCAATTTAACACCTTTTTTATGGAAATTATTGTCATATATTAGCACAATGGTCTTATATTCATCATATGTGAGATAAAGGTGCACTTGAGATGTTTTATTGTGTTTTAGATGGAAAAAAGGATCAAAAGTGTAAAGTTGAAGAAAAGGTGCAATTTGTGCAAGAATGCTGAAAACGCACGTCCAACTTTTATAATTATTCTGTGTTTGTATGGAGCTCAAAACTGGTGTTTTGATATAAGGTTGGAAAGCCACTGAAGATAGGGTCGTTTTGATATAAAGAACACCCCATTCGGAGTCCGAACGAGGAAGTTATGAGCAAAGTGGTGACGTCGCGCGAGCTGTGTCGAACAGAACTGATGTGCTACTTTCCATGGCTTGTTACAGATTCAATTCTTGGAGTTTTGGTGATATCATTACATTCAGAGAAATTCAAGGAAAATAGGATCATGTGAGCGCAAAAATCACTCAAATTGGAGGTCGGACGAGGAAGTTATGCTCAGAATCGTGAAGTCGCGCAGCTGTTGGCGAGAATTTTCGAGAATTTCCTAAAACTGCCTTATTTATCCGGATCTCTTTTACCAAATTTAACGGATGTCTCTTACCAAATTTGACATATGCCTAAATTTGGGTCCTTTCGAAGACCTACAAGGAGAGCTCACAAGTATAAAAAGGGGTGTAGATCACATCATTATTCATTGAACACAACAACAAGAGAGGAGAAGAAAGGCCACAACATACAACACCCCACAAGGGGGATCACCCCCCAACCATCATCCTCTTCCTTTCCTCCACCCATCCATCACTTTGAAGATTCATTCATGGAATCAAGAGGAGAACCAAGAGGAGGATTCAAGACGGAGAAGGACATGAAGACGCCATATCAAGGGTTTATTCGTTTCCTAATTTATCTTGTATTTTCCGGACATCCGGGTAAGATCTATCCAACTCCCATGTGTGTTTCCTACCATACCATGGGTTAGAGCCTTTTTGGTAGATCTAGGAGTTATGAAGGTTTTATCTAGTTAATTGAACTTCCATGTGTATACTCCGTACAATACTACTTGTGATTTTATTTTATATAAGATTGTGCCTTTTTAATCCATACTCATAGTCGTTTTGTGCATCAATAATTGTTGTGTAGAGTCTGAATACATAACATGGTTATTGGTTGAGTGCGTTCACTGTTGAGCAGGGTTTTATGTTATAATTCTAAGTGAAGGGATTCCGAAGTCTTATTAGAACTATCTTATGTGAATACTTATTAATTGAATTGAATTCAGGTTAATAAGTAGGATAAAGAGTATAACTTCATAGTACCTATAAAGGGAGATCATATCGGGTTAGAGTACCAATCCCAGGGGGAAATAATTGATACTGATAGTACCTAGAAAGGTGGGTGAATTATATCTCTTGCTCCGAGATATTCACACGTGTTACACGCATGTTTACTTGTGTCTATAGAGTAGATATGCATGGTTTAGTGATGCGTCCATATTCCACAAGGTAGAGTCGGACATTGACACATGGAAGGGAAATTAAAGAGTAAAACTGGATTATCCTAGAGCTACATATTCTCCTACTTGATCCACTTTCGCATTCTTCGAGTGATATTTATTTTATTTGTTATTTAATTTAATTGTTTAGTAGTTGATAATTTCATACCTCAAACTTAATTGCCAACTTATCTTAATTAATTTAGTTAATAATTAAATTGATACCTTGGGTTCGATAATAACTTGGTCACCTTCGAAACTACAATTGATATCCTTCACACTTGGGGATTAAATTGTGTGTTGAGAACATACGAACAAGTCAATGGCGCCGTTGCCGGGGACGACTGTTATTATTGATTTTATTATTTCAAATTTGATTTAGATTTTTTTCTTTTTTTTTATTTTATTTGTGATTATTTATTTCTATCTAACCTTGAATTTTTCTGAGTTACTTGTGCGCTTGAAAAATGAGAGGAAGGAAAGTAAATAATAACACATTGAGCTAAACATGACCGGAGCAAGGCAGAATCCGGATAATGTTGCCATACGTGAAATTTTCACGAACTATAGAATTGGTAACATGGGGTTGATAGGAGCAAGGGTGAAGATGATGATTTTGAGATACATCCTGTTCTTATTAACATGGTAGAAAAGAATCCCTTTTCTGGAGGTTGTTTTGAAGATCCATATCAACATCTCCGAAGATTTCTTGGTTATGCAAATACTCAAAAGGGCAGTTGAGCGAATGATAATGCTAGGTGGATCGCCCTATTCAAGTTTTCATTAATTGATAAGGCGGAAGCTTGGTATGAATCTCTTGATGCCACTGATTGCACTACATGGGACCAACTGCAGCAGAAGTTCTTGGAGAGATACATACCACCCTCGAGGATCTTAAGAATGAGGCAAGAGATCACCCTATTTGTTATGAATCAGGGTGAAAATTTTTATGAGGCGTAGGACATGTTTAAAGGCATGCTCAGGAGGTGCCCAAAGCATGGAATGTCTAAGGATGAATACATAAGTATCGTCTACTATGGATTGGATTATGAGTCGCGTGTTTTTATTGATGCATCATCAGGAGGAGTGAACTTGGTTTCAATTTCGGTAATTGATAAGAGCAAGTGTACTCTATCGTGTGTAGCACGTAAGCGATCAAGTGCAAAATTTATAAAATATCGAACCCAAGGGCGAAAGTGGGTAGCCGTGTTTGAGAAATGCTTTACTCTAGTAGGACGAATCAAAGAATGAGGGGGGTTGATTATACTACAAACTAACAACTAGGACAGCAATGAAAGATAGAACATGTACAAGTGTGATGGAAAATGGATGAAGGTGAACAATCTAAGAAGTATGTAAGGCAAGCAACATCATGGATAAGGCTTATGTAGACTCACACACACACATGAATTGAAGGTTTTTATGTTATGATACTAAGGGCACTCAAAGAGTGTCTCCAATCCTCACTCTTCCTATAGGTACTTACGGATATTAATATACCGGTATAGAGATATTATCACGAAGAATTTTCTCTAGTAGGCAGGGACGTTTTCCTAGTGTTCCCTTTCTAAGGTCAAGTGAAAAATTGGCTTGGTTCCCCTCATCATATCAAACACTTTCACAAGTAATTATCAATAATGTCCTATCATGAGGTTCTAAGCACATGAAGGTTATGGCCAAATTCCACACATACTTAACATAGCCATCTCATGCAATCAATGATTCAATTAAACCACTAAACATAATATTGGAATGACCATCCTAACACTATGAATAAAGAATCTAATCACACAAATCATACATAAAATGAGAATAAGCATTCATGATAGAAAATATGCATAACAATCATTTCATCAAACATGTGGTGTGCAAAATCTACATAATCCCTAACCAATCATATTGCTTGCCTCACATAAGGACTAGCCACTACAAATCATAGTAGAATCAATACAATACATAACTTGCTCCAATTGAGCCAAATAATGAAGAAAATAACAAAATAAAGGTAAGTTGGCTCCCCTTTGATGGTGAACTTTCTCCCCTTTGATCATGCTACAATCTTCAATCAATGATGAATTTCTCTTCTTAGATTGGTGGATGGATAGATTAATGGATGGATTTGAGGAGATCAAGTGGTTTGGATGGATGAGGTGAAGGATGAAAGAGATGGAGATGAATGTGTGTGATTTAGGTGTTTAATGTGTGTGGAAACTGATCCAAAATGATTCCTCCTTTCAATTTCGCACCAATCATGGTTTTATATCACTTATGGACCTTCTAGAAGCTTCCGGAATATTCTGAAATTTTCACAGGATTTTGCACCTACACGGCCCGTGCTGCAGTACACGGCCCGTGTAGGGCACACCTACTTCGGCGTTTTAGTGCGTGCTTCCGGACACAGCTCGAGCTGCAATACACGGCCTTGATCATGGCCGTGCAGCACTTTCTGACGACAATACACGGCTTCTTCTTACAGGGCCGAGCTCCGCACACGGGGCGTGCAGCAGCGCACGGCCCGTGCACCAGCGCACGGCTGAATCTCTGGCCGAGCAGTGTGTTCTGATGACATTACACGACCAGCTGCTACAGGGCCGTGTTCCGCGCACGGCCCGTGCAGCTGCATGGCCTATTCTTCGTCTTCCTTTCGCTCCCGACTCCGTTTTTGTCCGTTCCATGACCTGTTTTACACATATTTAAGCTCATTTACACAATTCTATCAGTTCGTACCACTTTCCTCAAAATAACAATAACTCCACCAAACTTAACACAAATACGAATAAAAACACACAAAATACATAATAAAAAGACACTAAAATCTAGGTGAAAACGACACCGATCAACCCCCCAAACTTAAAGTGTTGCTCGTCCTCGAGCAACGAAAATGAGAAAACGAGAGGGGGAATTTTCACCTAGAGAAAGACCTAACGAACATAAGCAATAACACATCATAAGTAACAAGGACTACAAATCATATCAAGTCACACTACAACATTAAAATCATGACATAAAAAAATTAACAAGTTCAAGTCTAAGAAAATTAAGAGTAATAAAGTCCCTTCCGGTCCAAGCCTCACAACGGGTATCAAAATGCACTCAACACTCTATGAAGTAGGGTAATTTTCACTCATCAATCGATTGAACCCGACGCACCATAGGCTTGCTTGCGGACTACATTCACAAGCCACCAAGGCTTCAACTAATGATCAAAAAGGTCTTTTATTTTTGGATGTAATGTTAGGCTTTTTGGTAAGGGTAGGGAGATTATGGATAAGAGTGACTCATCGAGTGTAAGTAATCGAAAAGATGATCAACTTCTTCAACTTCTTCACGTTTCTATCTTCCTTTTTTTTTCTTTTCTAATCACAAGCACTAATCATTATCATTCCTTGGATTCTTGAGCTTCTTTTAATTTGCATGCTTCCTTTCTTTCGACTTTTGAATTCCTTGCGCATATTTTTGTTGTTTTGCTCCTTTTTTACTTTGAAGGTTGCATGTGCATTTTGCTTGAGCTCTTTTCATCCTTTTCTTGCTTGTTTATCATTTCCTTCTTTCTCTTGCACAATTCTCATATCAAACCTTGTAGACCATCATCTCCTCAATCACCCACACAAAGGCATATATATAAGGCTTAAGTGGGTAATCATGGCTTGTATTGTGCTTATATCACAAGAAATAGGCTTAAAGGCTCAAAGTGGCTAACTAGGGATGATGTATAGGGTAAGAAAATATATGACAATGGCTATAAAATTACAAGGATGGCCTAGGATCATTTCACTAACCTCTACCAATCGGGCTCATTCCCGTAGTCCATGAGCAAGTTCTAGTTTATCAAGGCTCAATCGACCCACTCATTAAGAAATTAACCATGGATGCACGGTTGAGGCTCAAACGCTCACAAGCTTTTGCTCGGACCTTTAGGAACTCATTACACCTCAATTCATCTCAAAATTGAACAAGTTAAATAGAACATGTCACAATTTTAAAGAGTAGAGATTCTCAACATAGTTCGCCATCATCTATCACAAATAACATGCCATTACTCACATTCAAAAATGACTCACAACTTCCCGAAACAAACCACCAAACAACCCTATACAAGAATAAAAATACAAACAAAACACATGAGCAAAGACTCACCAAGCAAGAAACAACACAAAAACACAAAACATGCAACAACGACAATTCACCCATCAAAAGAAATAAAGCACATATCCTCAATCCTCCAATAACATGTAAGCTCAAGATTTGCCACCTTATTCAAAAAATAAAAATAAAGCAAGTAAACTACCTAAATAAAGCAAGTAAACCTCCCAAGTACATAACACATGAAGTAACATGTTAATCCACTACAATTCAAATCAACATCAATTCATGTCAAGCAATTTAGAAGTGATAAGATGTATAGTGAACTCCCTCAATAGGCATTTTGATAATGAAAGCGTTAGCTCCAAGCTCCATTCATGCTTCCACTATCCTTCATCCATGCTCAAACACTCAACAAACCATTAGCTCAACACTTGCAATAAAAATAAGGATTATTATGCACTCCCACACAACCAAACTAACCAAAATCAATCCAATACTCATGAGAAAAATTTTAAAATTTACCCAATTTTCACAAGACAATCAAGATAATCACTCTATCAACATGATACATCAAGCATACACAAGTGGTAAGGCACACCACGCACTATCCCCCCAAACTTAAATCGAAACAAGTTGAGAATTAAGTTTGCAAAAAGTGGTGAGACTTACCCTTGTAGTTTCCACCATTGATCATCTTAAACGTACCTTGTGATGACGTATGTGCATGCCAACATTCAAGTATGGCCACCACACACTCTCCCCCCAAACTTAAATTAACACAAGTGTTAAATTTAAGTTTGAACAAAGTGGTGTGACATACATCTTCATTCAAAATCTAGCACATCTCGTCTCATCCTTATGTGTTTTCCTTCATGAGCACAATCCACCTACACACAAAAAATACAAGAAAACTAAATCAAAGCAATTAAATGAAAGCATTAAAATAAACGATGGGATGCCTCCCATCTAGCGCTAAGTTTAACGTCTTCAAGCCGGACGGATTATTCAACTTTTAAACTCCACAAAAATCCTTTGGGCAATCGGCCTTCATCTTCACTTTAAACTTCCTTTTTGCTCTCTTCTTGTCCGTTATGACCGTATCCCCCTTCTTACTAACCATACTTGACATTCCGGGAGAATCATACAACGGACGCTTTTTCCTTTTGCAAGAGCAACAATATCCTTCTTTATCTAATTTCCATTCAATATCCGGAACTTCATTCCTATCAAGTTCAACATGAGAAGAATTAAACTTTTCAAATTCCACAAGAGTTTTCTTTAACCGCTCAATGCCAAATTTTTCAAAATTTTCCAAAGGCATCAAATTTGCACTTGAACCAAGATCACTTATAACATTGAAGTCTCTCCCATTCTTGATTTCACATTTAAGTACAAATTTTTCGGGGTTCTTGGCCTTCAACGAAGCTTCACCTTTTTCTACCTCATGATCTTGTTCTAACTCTTTCTCCTCTTCACAACAACTTTCATCATCCAACAAGGATAAGAAGTCACTAATAATCTTTTCCTCGTCACTTTCCAACAAGTCTTCAAAATTTTCACCATCTTGAACAATACTCGTTATTTCCTCATCCCCTTTCTTTCCATTCTTCACAAAATTTTCCGCAATAGGATTCAAAGCTTCTATGTAGTAAGATTGTTCAATCTTTTCAAACTCATCCGGAGGCACATTTGGGGTCTTAAGATATGATTCATCCTTTTCTCCTTGATGGCATGATAGTAATTCATTCTCGTCCTCCGAGCTCAATGAGACTTCCTCTTTTTCTTCATCTTCACTAGATCTTTCAGTTGTACAGAATTTTTTTCCAAGAGTAAGCGGGACTCGAGGCTCCGCTTCCACACCAAATACCATAAAATCAACCGAAAAAACCATCTCATTCACTTTAACCACAACATCTTCAACCTTTCCAAAAGGCAAAATAAAAGATCCATTTTTACCCTTAAGACAAGTTGTAGTAGGCTTGAGTTCCCCCATATCAAGGCTTCTATAAGTAGAATAAGGCATCACATTTTCACTCCTCTCCAAGTCACACCTTGCATTAAGAGTTCTTTTTCCTTCAATTTCACAAGGCATTACATCCTTTCCAAGGTCCTCCACTTTCATGGAATACTCTTCATGCATAGATTTGACCTCTTCATCTTTCACCTTACTTTCCTCCATCTTCTTCTTTTTCAATGCAATGTAAGTCTCAAACTCTTCTCTCTTTTCTTCTTTAACACATCTTTGAGGAAAAGGAATAGGATAAGGAGTAATCGGAATGCCCCAATAGTCACATTCAAACTTTTCTACACGCTTTGCTTCTTTTGGCACTATTTCTTTCTTCCTTCTCCATTTTGACTTGTTCTCAACATCCTTTCCTTCTACACACTCTTCTTCAACCAAACTTACCTCTTTCTTTTCTTCCTTAGCCTTTAAAAACTCTTCAACACTCGAGTCTTTATTATCCCCCGAACACTCTTCTACCTCTAACTTTTCTTCATTCTCTTCATCAAAATTCTCCATGTTGTAGAAAGTGTTCCGTTCACTTATCATTTGAGTCAATTGACGTTCTATGGCTTCAAATCTCCTCTCCTCTTCCTCAACTTTTCTCTTTCTTTCTTCATTTCGTTGTCTCATTCATGTTTCATTTCATCAATTCCTTCTTTAGTCCCTTTCATGAATTCCAACACTTTAGCCATTTGATCTTCCATTGTAGACTTTCCTTCACCATTTGGCGGACACTCTTCTTGGAGATTCCCTTGGACATACCCATTTTGCATACTTGTTCCATTTCCCATTTGGTAATTGGGCATGTTCCACACTTGTCCCCCATTAAAGTTGGAAGTAGGCATGGAGTATGTATTTTGAGGCTCATAACTTGAAAAACTTGGTTGAATGTTTGTAGAGAAGAAATTATTGTAGGAACTTGATGGAGTGTAAATGTATCCTTGATATGGTTGGCTTGTACTCTCATTATAAGCTCGTTGCCATCCCCCATTTCCTCCATTATTGTAGAATTGGTCAATGTTCATCATCTCTTCAAGGGACCTTCTACAATATCTCTTCACTTGCTATTTTTTGTTTTGCTCCTTCTCCCCTTCTTTCAAGGTTGATGTACCTATCAAGAAGAACAAGTAAGAACACAATTTTTCAAAGCAAATATAGAATGCAAAAATAAGAAAAATGTCCTAAGTAGAGCTAACAAATTCAAACACGTTACACTGAAGGCTTTCGCCCCGGCAACGGCGCCATGAACTTTGTTTCAATTTCGGTAATTGATAAGAGCAAGTGTACTCTATCGTGTGTAGCACGTAAGCGACCAAGTGCAAAATTTATAAAATATCGAACCCAAGGGCGAAAGTGGGTAGCCGTGTTTGAGAAATGCTTTACTCTAGTAGGACGAATCAAAGAATGAGGGGGGTTGATTATACTACAAACTAACAACTAGGAAAGTAATGAAAGATAGAACATGTACAAGTGTGATGGAAAATGGATGAAGGTGAACAATCTAAGAAGTATGTAAGGCAAGCAACATCATGGATAAGGCTTATGTAGACTCACACACACACATGAATTGAAGGTTTTTATGTTATGATACTAAGGGCACTCAAAGAGTGTCTCCAATCTTCACTCTTCCTATAGGTACTTACGGATATTAATATACTGGTATAGAGATATTATCACGAAGAATTTTCTCTAGTAGGCAGGGACGTTTTCCTAGTGTTCCCTTTCTAAGGTCAAGTGAAAAATTGGCTTGGTTCCCCTCATCATATCAAACACTTTCACAAGTAATTATCAATAATGTCCTATCATGAGGTTCTAAGCACATGAAGGTTACGGCCAAACTCCACACATACTTAACATAGCCATCTCATGCAATCAATGATTCAATTAAACCACTAAACATAATATTGGAATGGCCATCCAAACACTATGAATAGAGAATCTAATCACACAAATCATACATAAAATGAGAATAAGCATTCATGATAGAAAATATTCATAACAATCATTTCATCAAACATGTGGTGTGCAAAATCTACATAATCCCTAACCAATCATATTGCTAGCCTCACATAAGGACTAGTCACTACAAATCATAGTAGAATCAATACAATACATAGCTTGCTCCAATTGAGCCAAATAATGAAGAAAATAACAAAATAAAGGTAAGTTGGCTCCCCTTTGATGGTGAACTTCCTCCCCTTTGATCATGCTACAATCTTCAATCAATGATGAATTCCTCTTCTTAGATTGGTGGATGGATGGATTTGAGGAGATCAAGTGGTTTGGATGGATGAGGTGAAGGATGAAAGAGATGGAGATGAATGTGTGTGATTTAGGTGTTTAATGTGTGTGGAAACTGATCCAAAATGATTCCTCCTTTCAATTTCGCACCAATCATGGTTTTATATCACTTATGGACCTTCTAGAAGCTTCCAGAACATTCTGAAATTTTCACAGGATTTTGCACCTACACGGCCCGTGCTGCAGTACACGGCCCGTGTAGGGCACACCTACTTCGGTGTTTTAGTGCGTGCTTCCGGACACGGCTCGAGCTGCAATACACGGCCTTGATCATGGCTGTGCAGCACTTTCTGACGACAATACACGGCTTCTTCTTACAGGGCCGAGCTCCGCACACGGGGCGTGCAGCAGCGTACGGCCCGTGCACCAGCGCACGGCCGAATCTCTGGCCGAGCAGCGTGTTCTGATGACATTACACGACCAGCTGCTACAGGCCCGTGTTCCGCGCACGGCCCGTGCAGCTGCATGGCCTATTCTTCGTCTCCCTTTTGCTCCCGACTCCGTTTTTGTCCGTTCCATGACCTGTTTTACACATATTTAAGCTCATTTACACAATTCTATCAGTTCGTACCACTTTCCTCAAAATAACAATAACTCCACCAAACTTAACACAAATACGAATAAAAACACACAAAATACATAATAAAAAGACACTAAAATCTAGGTGAAAACGACACCGATCAAGGACCGCTGTTATCTAAGACAGCACTTTAAGCGGAAAAGTTGTTTGAAGATATCTCTATGAATTCACGTGACTGGCCTATAGAGAGAGATAGAGAATCATATGTACTTGGCGAGGTAGCGCATCTTGAACATCAAGTGGAGAAGCCGAATAGCAATGATGAGATCGTTTCTAGTCTAGCTAATATCAACAAGCTACTAGAGTCCCAGCAGAAGCAGATTACAGAGTTGTCACTAAGGGGGCCTAGTCTGAAGCAGCAAGAAGTGAAGAGTGTTGAAGATATATTCAATCGATACATGGCTGAGAACGATACAAGGGTTGACCACATCGAAGCTAGAATGAATGTTGATCATGCAGATTTATCTAAGCAGATGAAGGAGCTGACTTTGATTATGGGGCAGATGACCGCGAACGTGAATCAATTAACACAAAAGTTGGAAGATAAAGCCATCACGTTAAGGTTTGGAATGCAGTACGAGGGACCAGTGAAGCAGGAATTGAAGTTTGAAGCGAAAGGAGCCCGATTCGACCCTGGTTCGACCAACTCATCAGGTCGAACCGAACAGAGGAGGTCAAACCAGGCACCTGAGCAACATCCGGAGGTCCCTGCTGAGCGATTCGACCTATATCCAATCGGTTCGACCAAGCCTTCTGGTCGAACTCAGGTCGAACTGGAGGCCAAAGATCATACAGTGAGCCGATTCGACCTGGGCAACATTGGTTCGACCTGCCGTATATGTCGAACTGAGGTCGAACCACACTTCGTGAAGCACCCTATTTCATCACGGCAACGATTCGACCACGACATAACTGGTTCAACCAAGCCATCTAGTCGAACCGAGGTCGAACCGGAGGCCAAAGATCATACAGTGAGCCAGTTCGACCTGAAGGAAAGCGGTTTGACCTGTCTTGAAGATTGAACCCAGGTCGAACCCCAATTGCAAAGTGAGAACAGCCTTCCAGATGATCGGTTCGACCACTATACACCTAGTTCGACCAGTACCCCTGGTCGAACCCAGGTCGAACCCTACCAAAATGCACTGTTTTCCACGCTGAATGCTCCGCATGATGTTTATGTTACTCCCATTCCATCCCAAGGACAGAATACTGAGCTTACAATGGAAAAAAAGTGGGAAAGAGCAAAGAGGTTGAGAGTCGAGAAGCTTAGACTGCAGAAGGATAAAGAAGATGTGGTTTTCTCTCTTGATTATGCAATGAAGATGCCCATGGAGACTCAATCGTGCAAGAGCATTGATATGGTTTCTACCTTGTTTAATCTTGATTTTCTAAGACAGGTGATTCTGAATTTAAGTGGAAGATTGACAAGGAGGTGTCTAGACAGCCATGGGAGGAAGGAAATTTCAATGATCATATTTTTGTAACCAAGAAAGGTGGGGTATTGAGTGTAGACAAGAAGAGGGAAAGAAAGTACTTGAAGGTGAGAATGCGACAAGACAGTCCTGTGATCTAGTAGTTCAAAGTGGTAAACCGTCGTGACTCTTTGACGTTAAACATGAGCGCCTGTTGGGGGCTTTCCCTTCCGTTTATTCCTTTATTTCTTTCGTGTGAGTAAGAAATTTTATATTTAAGGTGCTTACTAATCAGCAATTACATCTCTTTTCAAACTTAGTTTCAACTTACGTTTTTACTAAGTTTGGTGGGGAGTGTGATGTTCTTACCTCATTGAAGCACCAAGAATATAATCTTTTCTTTGTGATGTTTGCTAGAGGAATTGATTTTTTGCGATATATTGAAACTTTAATCGGTTTTGATTTGTCGATTTTTTGCAATTTGCCTAGTGTTCAGTGGTGTTTCTAGTGTGTATGGAGTCGATTACATAGTCAATTAATTCTTTCTTAGAGTTCTCATATTTTATTATTGATGAATCTTGTGATGATGAATGTGTTTGAGCTTTGATGATAGAAAAGGTAACTAGGTGGCGAGACGAGTTCTACATTGAGGTGTTGACTCGAGTAGCTCGTGCATACATTGAAGAAAAATCAGGTGCCCTCGTTCCCTTTTTCTAATTTTTATGTGTGCTTTTAATTCATAGGAGTGGAATGATTGAGTTATGGTGGTGATCTACATGAGCTTATATATTTAAAATGTGCTTTAAATTCATATGCTCTTGATATTGATGAAGGAAGTGTACTTGAGTTATATTGTGGTATGAAGTTCTATGTGTACTTGTGGGATATTACTTACCATGAAAAGTGCTCTGTTACTTGTTAAAACCCATGTGACATTTTGAGCCTCGTTGATCATGTTAATTAATCACATGATATTTCTTTCTGGTGAGTATCATTCTTGTGCGTGTATTCTAGAACTTGCCTCTTGTCTTACTTGAAACTATATGTGTGTTAGATGATGGGAGATGATTTTAGGCCATCCTTGAATTTATGAGTCACTTAGCCAAATAATTCCCTACCAAATAATTATATATCCGTAGTTAGCCCTGTTGAGCCTAAAAGCCTTAATTCTTTGCCAACCTACGAAGATAGCCACCTTGATATCCTATTTGAGCCCTAAATTCCTATATTTAGTGGAGAATTAAATGCTATCAAAGTGTGTGAAGTTGATTTTCATGGAGTTTGGAAAGAATAAAATATTTGGAGCTGTACAAGTGATTATGAGCTTAAAAATAAGTTGATGAGGGGTAGTGCCCGAAACTGGTATCTCGAGAAAAAAGAAGGAAAGAAAAAGTATGTTGAGCTTGAAGGAAAGGAGAGAAAAGAAAATTAGAAGAGCATGATGCTGGATAGCCTTGAAGTGTAAGAATCTGCAGTACAAAAGATCTCCGATTTTAATTCTCTACTAATTGAGTCACTTTATCAATATGTTTCCCACCCTTACCAAAGAGCTGACATTACATCCTATTAAAAGTCCATTTTGATCCCATTGTTGAATCATACTTTTAAGATGTGGAGAGTTTGAGACGTTTGGCAAGCTTATGGTTACGCATGCACTTGAATTGAATTTGAGCGTAAACACCATAACCCATAAGTGTACATCTTTTACACTTGAGTGCGAGTGATATATACTTCCCGTGAGAACATGTGGATGGAGCATTTGAATTGGTGGTGATTGTCTAAACTTGTGTGCTATGAATTGATTATTACATGTAATAAGAGTTGCATGACCTAAGTTGAGGACAATTGTATTTGAATGGGGTAATTGGTCATATTCCTTATTTCCCCACTAATTTTCTTACTCTCTTTCTCTTTATTTTTATTTTTTTGCCTCGGAACGAGCAACGGGTAAGTTTGGGGGATTGATGAGAGTGAAAATAAGCGTGTTTTAGTGTCCAATTTAACACCTTTTTTTATGGAAATTATTATCATATATTAGCACAATGGTCTTATATTCATTATATGTGAGATAAAGGTGCACTTTAGGTGTTTTATTGTGTTTTAGGTGGAAAAAGGGATCAAAAGTGTAAAGTTGGAGAAAATGTACAATTTGTGCAAGAATGCTGAAAACGCACGTCTAACTTTCATAATTATTCTATATTTGTGTGGAGCTCAAAACTGGTGTTGTGATATATGCTTAGAAAGCCACTGAAGAAAGGGTCGTTTTGATATAAAGAACATCCCATTCGGAGTCCGAACGAAAAAGTTATAAGCAAAGTGGTGACGTCGCGCAAGCTGTGTCGAACAGAACTGATGTGCTACTTTCCATGGCTTGTTACAGATTCAATTCTTGGAGTTTTGGTGATATCTTTACATTCAGAGAAATTCAAGGAAAAGAGGATCATGTGAGCGCAAAAATCACTCAAATTGGAGGTCGGACAAGGAAGTTATGCTCAGAATCGTGAAGTCGCGCAACTGTTGGCGAGAATTTTCGAGAATTTTCGAAAACTGCCTTATTTATCCGGATCTCTTTTACCAAATTTAACGCATGTCTCTTACCAAATTTTACATATGCCTAAATTTGGGTCATTTCCAAGACCTACAAGGAGAGCTTTCCCAAGTATAAAAAGGGGTGTAGATCACATCATTATTCATTGAACACAACAACAAGAGAGGAGAAGAAAGACCACAACATACAACACCCCACAAGGGGGGATCACCCCCCAATCATCATCCTCTTCCTTTCCTCCATCCATCCATCACTTTGAAGATTCGTTCGTGGAATCAAGAGGAGAACCAAGACGAGGATTCAAGACGGAGAAGGACATGAAGACGCCATATCAAGGGTTTATTCATTTCCTAATTTATCTTGTATTTTCCGGACATCCGGGTAAGATCTATCCAACCCCCATGTGTGTTTCCTACCATACCATGGGTTAGAGCCTTTTTGGTAGATCTAGGAGTTATGAAGGTTTTATCTAGTTAATTGAACTTCCATGTGTGTACTTAGTACAACACTACTTGTGGTTTTATTTTATATAAGATTGTGCCTTTTTAATCCATACTCATAGTCGTTTTGTGAATCAATAATCGTTGTGTAGAGTCTGAATACATAACATGGTTATTGGTTGAGTGCGTTCACTGTTGAGCAGGGTTTTATGTTATAATTCTAAGTGAAGGGAGGATTCCGAAGTCTTATTAGAACTATCTTATATGAATACTTATTAATTGAATTGAATTCGGGTTAATAAGTAGGATAAAGAGTATAACTTCATAGTACCTACAAAGGGAGATCATATCGGGTTAGAGTATTAATCCTAGGGGGAAATAATTGATACTGATAGTACCTAGAAAGGGGGGTGAATTATATCTCTTGCTCCGAGGTTATTCACACGTGTTACACGCATGTTTACTTGTGTCTATAGAGTAGATATGCATGGTTTAGTGATGCGTCCATATTCCACAAGGCAGAGTCGGACATTGACACATGGAAGGAAAATTAATGAGTAAAATTGGATTATCCTAGAGCTACCTATTCTCCTACTTGATCCACTTTCGCATTCTTCGAGTGATATTTATTTTATTTGTTATTTAATTTAATTGTTAAGTAGTTGATAATTTCATACCTCAAACTTAATTGCCAACTTATCTTAATTAATTTAGTTAACCCTTGGGTTCGATAATAACTTGGTCACCTTCGAAACTACAATTGATATCATTCACACTTGGGGATTAAATTGTGTGTTAAGAACATACGAACAAGTCACTCCCCTAGCAAACATTACAAAGAAAAGATTATACTCTTGGTGCTTCAATGAGGTAATAACATCACACCCCCCCAAAACTTAGTAAAAACGTAAGTTGAAACTAAGTTTGCAAAGAGATGTAATTACCGATTAGTAAGCACCTTAAACATAAAAATTTCTTACTCACACGAAAGAAATAAAGTAATAAAACGGAAGGGAAAGCCCCCAACAGGTGCTCATGTTTAACGTCGGAGAGTCACGACGGTTTACCACTTTTAGAACTACTGAATCAGAGTACGGTCTTCTCGCATCCTCACCTTCAAGTACTTTCTTTCCCTCTTCTTGTCTACACTCAACACCTCACCTTTCTTGGTCACAAAAATATGATCATTGATATTTCCTTCCTCCCATGGCTGTCTAGACTCTTCCTTGTCAACCTTCCACTTAAATTTAGAATCACCTGTCTTAGAAAAATCAAGATTAAAAAAGTTAGAAACCACATCAACGCTCTTGCATGATTGAGTTTCCATGGGCATTTTCATTGCATGATCATGAGAGAAAATCACATCTTCATTATCCACCTACAGTCTAAGCTTCTCGGCTCTCAACTTCTTTGCTCTTTCCCACTTCTTCTCCATTGTAAGCTCAGTATTCTGCTCATGTAATGATACTGGAGTAACATCAACATCATGTAGAGCATTCAGCGCAAAAATATGTGCATTCTGGACTGGTTTGACCTGGGTTCGACCAGGGGTACTGGTCAAACCAGGTACATAATGGTCGAACCGAGCTCCTGGAAGTCTATTCTCTCTGAATTTGTGATTCGACCTGGGTTCGACCAGATGGCTTGGTTGAACCAATTTCCCCCAGGTCGAATCGGCTCTCTGGATGATTTTTGGCCTCTGGTTCGATCTTGGTTCGACTTGTGGGACAGGTCGAATCGTATCCGACGTGGTCGAATCGATGTTGCGACAGAACAGGGTGCTTCAGAGGCTGTGATTCGACCTCGGTTCGACCTGTTGTGTAGGTCGAATCGGCCCTCTGCCGAAATAGAGTGCTCTGGATGATTGGATTCAACCAGGGTTCGACCTGTGGGACAGGTCGAATCGTATGGATGTTGGTCGAACCGGTGTTGTTTTGCTTCCAGATCATGTTCAGTAGGCCGATTCGACCTGCCCTGTATGGTTCGACCTATTGTGTAGGTCGAATCGAGTCCTAGACATGTCCATGTTTGATTCCGGCCTCCTCGATCCCTCGTACTGCGTCCAGACCTTGACGTGATGGCTTTATTCTCAAAATTTTGCATCAAGTGATTCACATTTGTAGCGATCTGCCCCATCACCAAGGTAAGCTCCTTCAACTTCTTAGATAAATCTGCATGATCAACATTCATGGTATCCTCAAGACGATTAATCCTTGCATCATTCTCAGCCATGTATCGATGGAAGGTATCTTCAACACTTTTCACTTCTTGCTGCTGTTTCATACTGAGCCCCCTTTGTGTCAACTCTGTAATCTGCTTTTGCTGGGATTCTAATAACTTGTTGATGTTTGCTAGACTAGAGACAATCTCATTATCCCTATTCGGCTTCTCCACTTGATGTTCAACCTGTGCTACCTTGCCAAGTACATATGATCCTCTATCTCTCTCCATAGGCCAGTCACGTAAATTCATAGAGATGTCTTCAAACAACTTTTCTGCTTCAATTGTTGTCTTAGATAACAACGCTCAACCTGATGATGCATCAATAAAAACACCCGACTCACAATCCAATCAATAGTAGAAGATGCTTTTGTATTCAGCCTTAGACATCCCATGTTGTGGACACCTCCTGAGCATATCTTTAAACCTATCCCATGCCTCATACAATTTCTCACCCCGATTCATAACAAATTGGGTGATCTCTTGCTTCATTCTTAAGATCCTTGAGGGTGGCATGTATCTCTCCAAGAACTTCTGCTGCAGTTGGTCCCATGTAGTGCAATCCATGGCATCAAGAGTTTCATACCAAGCTTCCGCCTTATCAATTAATGAAAACTTGAATAGGGCGATCCGCCTAGCATTATCATTCGCTCCACTTCCCTTTTGAGTGTTTGCATAACCAAGAAATCTTCGGAGGTGTTGATATGGATCTTCAAAACAACCTCCAGAAAAGGGATTCTTCTCTACCATGTTAATAAGAGTGGGATTTATCTCAAAATCATCATCTTCCCCCCTTGCTCCTATCAACCCCATGTTGACATTCCCATAGTTCGTGAAAATATCACGTATGGCAACATTATCCAAACCCTGCCTTGCTCCGGCCATGTTTAGCTCAATGTGATATTCCTTCCTCTCTTTCCTTTTCTTTTCCTAGTGCACAAGTACCTCAGAAAAATTCAAGGTTAGATAGAAATAAATAATCATAAATAAAAGAGAGCAAAAAAAATCTTAATCAAACTAGAAATAATAAAATCAATAATAACAGCCGTCCCCGACAGTGGCGCCAAGAACTTGATGCGCGTTTTCTTTACATGCAAAATTAATCCCCAAGTATTAAGGATATCAGTTGCAGCTAAGAAAGCGACCAAGTGAATATCGAACCCAAAGGACGACATATTATCAATTTAATTATTAACTAAATTAATTAAGACAAGTGATAATAAAGATTGAGAATTTTATTATTAAACTACTAAACAATTGAATTAAAATAACAAATAATATAAAATATCACTCGAAGAATGCGAAAGTGGAACAAGTAGGAGAATATGTAGCTCTAGGATAATCCAGTTTTACTCATTAATTTCCCTTCCATGTGTCAATGTCCAACTCTGTCTTGTAGAATATGGACGCATCACTAAACTATACATATCTACTCTATAGACACAAGTAAACATGCGCGTAACACGTATGAATAACCTCAGAGCAAGAGATATAATTTTACCCCCCTTTTTAGGTACTATCAGTATCAATTTTTCCTCGAGGAATTGGTACTCTAACCCGATATGATCTCCCTTTATAGGTACTATAAAATTATCCTCTTTATCCTACTTATTAACCCGAATTTAATTCAATTAACAAGTATTCATATAAGATAGTTCTAATAAGACTTCGGAATCCCTTCACTTAGAATTATAACATAAAACTCTGCTCAACAGTGAACGCACTCAACCAATAACCATGTTATGTATTCAGACTTTACACAATGATTATTAATGCACAAAACGACTATGAGTATGGATTAAAAAGG